>CM076572.1:618840977-619583405 GCA_034641835.2 Pinus albicaulis | reverse complement strand
TTCTGACCCCGGTTAGGAAATTCTAATTAATCAACGAACGAACATAATTTTCTTTATTAAACAAGATTCACCATTATTAACAGACTTCACCTACACACGGGATTTATTCACTCACTCGGACAATTCGAGAGAAAGAACCGGACAGAGAATTACAGAGGTTTCGTGGTGACTTGATTCACCAAAATTCTGCACACAATATCATTTCAACAGTTATACAAAAGACAATGTTCAATCACCTCACAATCAAATGAATTTTGTCATAAATAACGACTCAAGATAGTTAGATAATCAACGGGAACTGAAATTCATTTAACTGGAAGCAATTGTTAATACACAGATTTTATTGCAGGAGTATCTCTCTTTCTCCCCCTTAATGCATCCGAGGAATACAACTTATATACATCAATATATGACTCTTCGGTTCCTCTGAGAGGACCGTTCTAGAAATCAAAGGTCTAATTACAACTTATTCAAATAACTGAACAGACAGATGGATCGAATCCAACTATTCGACTTCTACCAATCCTAACTAATCTAAATAAAAACAGTCAGTTGAGGTATTGACACCTAGTTGTTACAATTCAAGGATTTCGAACCCTCCTAGCCACAACATGTGGAAAAACCTCCTACATTGCTGGCTAGTGTCTAATGCCCCTGCATCACAAACCTCACGGACTCATTCGAGTTCCCACCACTTAAGCATCCGGTGTATATGGAATATTACACCATAGAAGCAAGACGTCCAACAAATAGAGGCCAGCTCGGCAATGGCCAAACAAGAAATTCGAGAGCCTTGCCATCCCCTCCAACTCAGCGCCAAGTCAATGCAATAGTTAGTCGCCGAAGCCGAAACCCAAATTAGCATGGTGTTCGGAACTGTACCGGCGCCCGTCGGGGAGGCAGCTGTCACCAAGATCGCTGCAGAGATAGATGCATTGTTATGGGGGTGGAAGCAAGCTGTGAAAACCTTCAACGAGCTTAAGGCTTCAGCAGCCAACAAGGTCCCAGAGTTGGGGCCCTTGTTTGGGCAGCAGATTGAAGGTGCACAACAAGAACAGGGCATGGGGTCCGGTGGAGCGATGGAAATAGAGATAGTGATTTGTGATAGACTCGGGACGAGTCAAGAAAATGTGGTCGGGGCCTGTTGGGGCCCTTGTTTTGAATTTTCAATAAAGAACATATTTTTGGGTTGCGGATAGACACATGGCAGCTGCGACCAAGCCGCAACTATGGTGAGTAGCGGAGCTACCGAGGTTGCGAGGGAATGGGAGATAATGGAAGAAGATGATGCAGATAAGTGTAGACAAAGAGAAGATACAACAGAGGACAGAGAGCAGAACTCATAGACGACAAGAGAGAAGCCGAAAGAAGCTGAAGAAGAATGCAAGAGATACTAGCAGTTGCGATGGCGAGTGAGTAAATAGTTGTCACCCAGCCGAAAGAAGACACACAGATGCAAAGGGATTGAAGAAGATCGAGTGGATGCTGCAGAAGAGATCTATCCCGAGTAGGACATCATTGCAGTTCCTAGGCTTCTATTATCTATCTTTCTGTCTTACAAGACATCTGTAACAGAGTTGTAAGCTCTTCCTGTGGAAGTGATGTAACTGTGGATCCGACTGAAAGTTATCAATATAATTGCAGGTTGCTGTCTTATTATATGAGTTACATGCATGCATGATGTCTGTGATGTCTTAAAATTTTATTTGCTTAGTATCTGTTAAATCTTTTGAATGTTCTTGCGTATATGATGATGGTTATGCAATCAATTCTATATTAATCTCGAGTTGTGGATCCATCCACCACGATCGATCTATTCCCCTTCTGCATGTGGTTGCGGCACGCCTCGGGTGAGACTCTCTGATCTCTGGAGTAGGGTGAAAATTCCAGCATGGTTCTAGACTACAACAAATTCCCTTGTTGGCCCCAATATATGAACCTGGGTCTTGCCTACAAGACCTGTTTCTTCGCCAACATGAGGTTTGGTTTGTACAAAACACATAGACGAGTACCCAAAAACATGAAAGGGTTCACTCACTGAAGGTGTGAGGATGGTGTTTTGCTTGGGGTGGGGGTTCCATTGGTTGGTCTCATGTGGAGGGTTGATGAAGGGGATGAAGAAGTGTTGCAGATGGGATTATGTTGATGGAGGTATGGTGGGCCAAATGCGATGCGCGGAGGTGCGATTTCAATTTTCTTGTACAACCTGGTCATCTGGGAAGGGTGTTTGAGTTTGAACGGTAAACTTGACCTTATGCATGATGAATGGATGGGCACAAGGTGCTTCCTAAACTGAAATGGTATGGCCATGGCATCACTTGTGCTATGATATATGGTCTACTTTGGGTGACGAGCACCATGGATGTTGGGTATGTGTTATATTTTTTGGTCCTTATTTTCCAGTGGGCGGATCCGCCCATGGTTTTGTGCATGGGTTTGCACATTGTTTTTGGGTACGATGGTTTTTGGCCCTTGGTATTTTGTAGATCCAGTCAAGGGAACTACAGTTATGTTCTAATCCAGGGTTAATGGATTGGGGTTTATGTATGCTTCAACATTTATATATATGTGTTGTAACACTAAAAGGAATATAATGAAAAATCAAGCTGGTCATCCCGATTTGGGATCTAGGGGAAAATATCTGTGTTATCTATTTTATGTTTTATGCTCTCGCTATTTTTTAGTTTCTATTTTAAGATTCGTTTGCAGATAATTTCTGTATAGGGTTAAAACCTACACTTTGTATCAGAGTAGTTTTGGCTTCAAGGGGATGCCTTTGCTGCTGAGGGGTTTTTTTGCTCGGGCTTGAGGTAGAACCTATTCAGTGGGAGATCTACGGGATCGATTCTTGCGGTGAAAGAAGATGGTGAGCGATGGGAAGATAGAGATCGAGAAATTTAACGGTCAGAGTTTTGAGTTGTGGAAGCTCAAGATGGAGGATCTGCTAGTGGATAAATATCAGTGAATTGCGGTAGATATGGGTACTAAACCAATGAAAATGTTAGATGAAGATTGGAAGAAGCTGGATCAGAAGGAAAAGAGCACAATACGATTGTGTGTCTCAGATTCAGTATGGTTGAATGTATCTGGGGAAGCTACGACGAAGACCTTGTGGGAAAAGCTAGGGAATTTGTACCAATCTAAGTCTCTAGTGAATAAATTGTTCCTGCAAAAAAGTTGTATAGCCTGAGGATGAAGGATGGAGACTCGGTGACAGAGCATTTGAACACCTTCAATATTGTGGTAAGTCAGTTGTCATATGTTGATATTAAAATCTCAGATGAAGATAAGTGCATCAGTTTGTTGTTTTCTCTACCAGACTCATGGGACAGTCTGGTTATTGCAATAGGTAGCAATACAACTACCTTGAATTTTGATGACATTGTCTCAGCCTTGTTGTCGGAGGAAATGAGACGGAGAAATATGGAGGGTTAGAATGGAGATGCCTTATCTATACGAGGAAAGTCACAGAACAGAAACAAGAATAAGGTTTCAAGTGGGAGATCTAAATCTAGAGGGAGATCTAAATCTCCTGGAAAGTTTGTAAAGGTGTGTTGGAAATGAGGAAAGGAAGGGCACTACAAAAAGGACTGCAGATCTAAAGCTCCTGAGAAAGGAAAGGGATCCGATGATGCTCCTTCTGCAGAGGAAAAAACCACCTTGGATGAAGGTGGGGATGTGCATTTGGCTTCTTCTTCAAATACACATGTAGATCATGAGTCATGGTTGATTGATTCGGGTGCATCCTTTCACTTCACTCCCCATAGGGAGTGATTCTGCGAGTATGAGAAATATGATGGCGGTGATGTCTTCTTAGGTGATGATAGGAAGGCCAGAATCGTCGTACGTGGAAAATTCAAGCTAAAGCTACAAGGTGGAAGGATTAGAACACTTCCTAGTGTTCTGCACATTCCTTCATTGGCCAGAAATCTGATTTTTGTAAGCAAGATGAGTGATGCATGTGTAAAAAAAGTGTTTGAGAAAGATACCTGTAAGATGGTTCAGGGAGCACTGGTATTAATGGAGGGAGCTTGGATTGGAACTCTGTACAAGCTTCAGGGCAGCACTGTTATTGCTAGGTGCAACAATTTTGTTGTTCCCAAAAGTGGAGCGGAAAGCCTAGTAGTCTCTGGAGAAAATACCATGCTATGGAATCAAAGGCTTGGACATATTGGAGAGAAGGGCCTTCGGATACTGCATGGAAATGGTATGGTAGAAGGTATCTCTAATAGCTCTCTATATTTTGATTTCTTTGAACATTGTGTATATGGGAATCAAAATCGGGTGAGTTTTCCTTCTGGTGCTAAGAGGGCGAACAAGATATTAGAGCTTGTGCATAGTGATGTGTTTGGACCTGTGTCGGTTCCATCACTAGGTAAGTCTGTGTAATATGTTTCATTTATAAATTAATTCTAAAGGAATACATGGATATATTTCTTGAGGAAGAAATCTGAAGTCTTTGACATATTTAAAGAATTTAAGGCTCAGGTGGAAAACCAGACAGAGAAGAAGATAAAGGTGCTGAGGATAGATAATGGTGGGGAGTTCTGCAAGAAGAAATTTGAAGAGTTCTGTAACAAGTATGGTATAGCATGACAGAAGACTACTCCATACACATCTCAGCAAAACGGAGTTGCAGAAAGACTGGACATAACGCTGATGGAAATGCAAGAAGCATGCTCAGTGGTATCGAGTTAGGACAAGAATTCTGGGTAGAGGGAGTGGAGACTGCATGTTACTTGGTTAACAGATCACCTTCATCATCATTGGAGGATAAGACTCCACATGAGTTATGGACTGGTAAGAAACCCTCTCTTTCACATCTGAGGGTATTTGGATGTGATGCATATCTACATGTTCCAAAGAAGAAAAGGACCAAGTTGGATAATAAATCTGAAAGGTGCATCTTTATTGGGTCTAAGGATGGTTTAAAGGGTTACAAAATTTGGAACCCATAAATAAGGAAGGTTGTGTACAACCAAGATGTGGTGTTTAGAGAGGTGAAAGATGTTGTTAAAGATGAAGTCCTACCAAAGGAACCTGAGAAGATAGAGTTTGAGCTAAAGGAGGATGAATCAAACTCTACAACAGAAGAAGACTCAGAAGAGGAAGAGCCACAAACTCCAGTCGTGAGAAGATTAGCCTGGGAAAGAAGACAACCAGAAAGGTATAGTCCATCTACTTTCTATTAAAATTTTTCTTTAACTATAATTGAACTGTCAGGGAGGCAATAGATTCAGAGGATGGAAAACTCTGGAAGGAGGCCATGGTTGATGAAATGGCATCCTTGCATAAAAATGAGGCATGGGATCTGGTGGAGTTGCCGGCTGGAAGGAAGCCCATCGAGAGCAAATGGGAGTTTAAGAAGAAGATGAATGTAGAAGGTAAGGTGGAGAGATACAAAGCTCGGTTGGTAGCAAAAGGTTATTCCCAGGTGCCGAGAATTGATTTTGGTGATATTTTTTCTCCTGTTGCCAAAATTACTTCTATTAGATTACTTTTATCTGCTGCTGCTGCATTTGATTTTGAGGTAGAACAGATGGATGTGAAGACAAAATTTCTTCATGGGGATCTAGAAGAGGAGATCTACATGAAACAACCTGAAGGCTTTATGATGAAGGAGAAGAAAGAACTAGTATGCAGGTTAAAGAAGTCTCTATATGGTTTAAAACCTACATTTGGTATTTATTTGGTCTTGTATGTGGATGATATGTTGTTGATTGGAAATGACAATGAAATTGTCCAAGATTTGAAGACCGAACTATTTTCCAAATTTGACATGAAGGATATTGGAGCTGCAAACTATATTTTGGGCATGGAAATTAAGAGAGATCGAGCAAAGAGGAAGCTCTGGTTAAACCAGAGGAAGTATGTCGAGACTATATTGCAGAGGTTCAATATGCAGGATAGTAAATTTGTGAATGTTTCGATTCCTATAGGTACAAAGATGTTTACTGAACAGTGTCCCAAGACACACGAAGAAGAGGAGGATATGTCCCGTGTTCCATATGCAAGTGCAGTGGGTAGCCTGATGTATGCAATGGTCTGTACTAGACCAGACATTGCACATGCAGTGGGAGTATTGAGAAGGTTTATGTCAAACCCAGGGAAGGAGCATTGCACAACAGTGAAGTGGGTTTTCAGATATATATGTGGCACTAGTGATTATGGCTTGTGCTACCAGGGAAGACTAGGATTGGAAAGAGTGTTGGAAATTTATGGTTTTGTTGATGCAGACTGCGCTAGAGATATGGACCAAAGAAGATCTACAAGTGAGTATGTGTTTAGACTATTTTGAGGTGCAGTCAGTTGGATGAGTAAAATACAGTCTGTAGTGGCTCTTTCAACTATAGAGGTTGAATACATAACAACCACTCATGCAAGAAAGGAAGAAGTTTGGTTGCAGAGATTGTGTTCAAGTCTGGGGTTGGTGCAGAAAGCTATAAGGATAGATTATGATAGCCAAAGTGCAATTTTCTTGGCTAATAACCCTACTTATCATTCAAAGACAAAGCACATTTATGTTCAATATCACTTTGTGAGAGATATGGTTGAGGATAAAAGGGTGTTGCTGGTAAAGGTGGACACTTTGAAGAATGTTGCGGATGCATTGATGAAGTTTGTAAGCACTCAAAATTTATCTTGGTGTAGAGAAACAATGGGTGTTGCAGAACTGGGCTAATGACTAAACTCTCCTATGCCCCCCTGTGGAAAGAAAAAAACAAGTGGGATAATGTTGGGTATGTGTTATATTATTTCCATGACTAATCACACACGGGAGGGTCACAGGGGGGGTGATAGCCCCCCCTGTACATTGCGCTGGGTGCAAAGTTGGGGGGGGGTAGTAGCCCCCCCTGTTCGGGTCCGGGGCAGCGCCCCCGAAATTTTTTTTTGGTCCTTATTTTCCGGTGGGCAGATCTGCCCATGGTTTTGTGCATGGGTTTGCACATGGTTTTGGGGTACGATGGTTTTTGGCCCCTGGTATTTTGTAGATTCGGTCAAGGGAACTACTGTTATGTTCTAATCCAGGGTTAATGGATTGGGGTTTATGTATGCTTCGACATGTATATATATGTGTTGTAACACAAAAAGGAATATAATGAAAAATAAAGCTGGTTGTCCCGATTTGGGATCTAGGGGAAAATCTCTGTGTTTATCTGTTTTATGTTTTATGCTCTCGCTATTGTTTATTTTCTATTTTAAGATTCGTTTGCAGATAATTTCTGTACAGGGTTAAAACCTACACTGGAGGGGAGGCTCTACTGACCAACACAGGCGTTTATCATGTGCAGGGTGAGGTGATGATAAACGTGGTCAGGTATGAGGACCCTATTGTTTATTTCTGATGGAGAAATGAGGTCAAGATATGAAAATTTTTCTGGGACTCTATCATGCTGGGGGTATAATGATACCTTCTCCGAAACCTTCAGTGGATGTTGTTGTAAGTGGTTTGCGGGTTCTTCCTGGAAAAACAAATACCTCAAGTGAAAGAATCTTCTTTTCATCAAATATCATTGAAAGGCGTGAGCTTTAAAACTGAAAAATTTATTTTTTCAGGAGTGCGAATGTGTGGCATCACCTTTGTTCCCTTGGGAGCTGTTACATGGCTCCTAGTTTTGATTTTAGTTGTGGTTGCCCCTAGATTGAGATCGTGGGGGGGGGGGGGAGAATTGCTGGTTACTACCCCCTATCTAGGATCTCCCCGACTACAGATTATTGATGTCTAGGTGACCTTAGGTCAAAAACCCGACCAAGCTGTCTGTAGTAATCGATGTGCCTGATAACTTAAGAGGATGAGACAAATAGGTTCCCTTTTCCCTGGTTGGTGTATGATGTCTTGGGGGAAGGAGGGACAAATGGTTGTCAATTTGGTGACCTTCATTCCTCCTGTAGGTACGGGATGGTACGAGGTTCATTTCCAGATGCCTAGGTGGAGGGATCCTTTGGATAGGATCGCTTGATGGCATGTAAGGCATCCCTATATCATGGAATATTTGGAAAATAGTGGATATAGTTCCCATAGGTGCCACACAGAGTGCATGCATGATTGGTACGCAACGGTTTTCCTTTACCTTTGGTGGTAGGTTCCTTTTTACAGGAACATGGCATCGAGATGTCTGCTTCGGAGCCGAGGAGTGGTTTTAACTCGTCCAACTCTAGACATATGTGGGTAGGGTGGCCTATAACATCGCATATGGCGCATATTAGTGATTCCCTTTGAATGGTGGGGGTCACCATCTTATTTCCTCTGTTTTCGGTTTTCTTGGCCGTGATAACCGGTTTTGCAATGGGAAATTCCTTTGCGGGGGTGGTCTTGACCACTTCTTGGGTAGGTTGGGGCTCCTCGGGACTGAGGGGATTTAACCCTATGGAAGTAACATTCGTGGCTCTTGTTATGGAAGGGGGAATGAGGTACCAAACTGGGAACACCAACGATATGTTGGATAACACCATTGTGGCCAAAACCTGTTGGGAGACGAAGCCAGACGGGGGTACAGGAAAGGGGTTTGGGAGGTAGCATAGGCTAAAGAGGCTTTCGTGGCCAATGCCTCAGTGTTGTTACTGCTTAAATCCGTGTCCTGACTAACCTCGGTGCTTGATGTGGACATCATACACACCAAGGTCCCTGTGGCATTGGGCTATGCCTCAGGGATAATGGGAGGATATCCTAGGAATGACCCTAGGACAGATGATAGTTTGAATTGGCCAGAGCCATATTCTTAGTACCGTGAAAGACCATCTATGGCTATATATACATAGGGTAGAATTACATCTGTGTTGGTTAGGGGACGCTTCTCACTGTGTGTCAGCTGGTCTACAGTAACGATGCAATCCTCGTGGGGGTGTTAGAAAATTATATATTACAGAGCAATGTAACACATAAAATATGCGGAAAACACAAGCACATAAAACACATAAAACCATAGAGACACAGATATATGTGGTTCACCCAGTTTGTCTTACGTCCACCCCGAACAACCAGTCCTTCCTTTCTATTATCTAGCAAAATGAAGAGATACAACCTACAACAGATCTGATGTAATATCCTATGTTCTCTCTCACAGTCTCCCTATTTGTTTCTCGCTTTGAAAATACATATACAATGCACAGCCACAATACAATACCCTCATACAAAGCGAGGGGTTTCCTTCTAGGGAAAAAAACCCTAAACTAAACATAACTTCTACCGTCAGATCATCCGCCTAATGAACAACCCAGATTGACTAGAAATTACTAAACTTTTACAAGGAAATTTTACATATGTTTTTAGCTTCGGGGGCACTGCCTCCTCGACCCCCACCGGGGGATCGCTAGCCCCTTGACCCCCCAACCGGGGTCAGCCCCCTTGGAGCCCGCGGGGGGGACAAGTCCCCCTTGCACCCCCCCACTGCAGTGGTGCACACTTTTCCTGGGGTATACATCCAGCTAAAACAAGGATCTCTGAATCAGGATGAAAATTAGGCTCCACACCCAACAGGGGGAACATCATAATTCGGAAGACAGAGGAGGCTATGGCAGACATGGCGTACATATAACTCCACCTGAGGAGTATATTGTAATCCAAGTGAGTGTCCAAGAATTCAATGTCTATGTGGACCGTCTTGCCGGCTAAACAGACTGGGAAATTCTGGTAGAGGTCGATGGGGGTCGAGGGATGACCATCGTAGGCTCGAAGCGTTATGACCGAGGGTTTTAGTTCGGAAGAACCCAACTTCTTCCAAACATTTTTCGACATGATGCATGTCGATGCACCCTTGTCAATGACACATCGGGGAATAGTGATATTCTAGAACGATACTGGTATCTGGAAGGCGACCATAGAAGGAAGCCCAGGGGTGGATTTTTCTAAGTCAAAAGCCATCATGTGCGTATCACAGGGTCGATAGTTCCTAACGCAGAAAGTAGGGCTTTCCGTTGATTTGGGCACGACTGCAGTACTTCCAACGCATACATAGCTGTCGGTGATTGAGCTAAATCATCGACGAAGCTATAATTATGGGCCGCTTTGGAGTAATTACTTGCTCGCCTATTAGGTCTCTTTTCCATCTTTAGCAATGGTTCTATAAGAATATTTGAAATGTTCAAAGGTGCAGTTGGTGCACTTGTACTAGCCCCTGACGTAGTGGAGTCTGGTGGGGTGTCGTAACTGCGATTTCGTGATTGGAAAAAAATTTCTTCCCCAGTCATGTAAATTTCATGGCTGCTTTTCCCGGAATCATCTGGGTTTTGTTGCTAAGTGCTGATCGTCCCTTGGTGGGGTAAAGGTTCTTGCATAACAACGGGTTGCTGGGAAGATCCTCCTTGTCTTCGGTTACTCTAAAGCTTTTTTAGCTCAAGGAGATCGGGAGAGTGATGAGTATAGTGCCCGTACTCACCACATATTGAACAAGAATGGTTTGTTCGCAGAGGTGGCCTTTTGCCTTGCCATTGGGCATTGCTTGGCTCCTGGTTTTGATTCTTGCTGGAGTTTCCTCTAGCCTGGGATTGTGGTGGGCACTGTTGGTTGTTGCCCCCCTGTCTAGGGTTCCCTTTTGGCTTATTGTTTATTTTTTCTTAACCACGTTAGGAGGGTAGTTCTCCTAGTTATACTGGTGTGGTTGATTTTGGGATGGTTGCACAAAGTTCACCTGTGCATTAGTTTGCGTAGGTGTGTCGTGTGCTTGGGATCGAGCATAACACTATCCCTTGGTTGCACTTGGCCATTGGGGGGGAGCTCTTTTGTTAGTGTTTATTTCTACGTATTGGGTCCCCTTAGCCGGAGGATAGGGTCCTCCTTGGTGATACACTTGCGCCCTACTAGTCAAATCTTGCTAAGGCATATGATGACTTTGAAATCTGGGTTGAGACATGTTCTAGATAGAATTATGTGTGTAACCGAGATTGTGACTACTCCTGCCTAGGTAACCTTAGGTCATTAACCCAATTAATCTGTCTGCAGAGTTCGATGCGCCTTAAAATTCTTGATAAGTTTGTGGGCGCAGGATGTTAGGCAGGATATTGTAAATGTATCCTAACTGCGTATAAATTAGTTCAAGATTCTAGGCTTTAATGATTGCATCCTCTTCGGATGTGGGGTATTGTTGCGCCACATCCTTTGAAATCTCCGCCATCATAGTTTTCAAGAATAAATCTAAGAGAACCCGATCATCGAGTTTAGCTTTACATAAACTGCGACACCACCTCCATTCATGAAGATGGTCAGAGATATGGATGGCGGGGGTTTGTCAAAAATGAGTCAGTTACTCCATTCCCGAATCATGGTGAATGGGTAACTGAAAATAAGTGAGGAACGCGATAGCGAGGGCGCTAAAGGTTCCATCTGAAGCAGGAGGTTGCTCCACGTACCATTTCACGACTACTCCTGTAAGAGTGCGTTGAAATAGCCTCAATCGAATAGTGTCATCGATGATACTATTCGATGAGCACCACAGGTGAAAGGTCATTACATGATTACCTGGGTCTTCCACTTGCTTGCCTTCAAAATTTGATATATCTGAAGGGAGCTTCGTGGGCATGGGAGGCCATGACGGATCATGTGTGATGGGGTCATTCGTTAGCTTGGTTAAATCAGGAGGATTCAACGCAGCTAAGAAAGGTGACTGGGAGGTTGACGCCATTGCCATGTGTGAAGACACGAAGTTCTGGTTAGAACGAGGGTTAGTCTGTGACATACCCTGATGTGTGTTCAGTTGGCTTCTCGAATGGGACACACTCCTCTACACACCAGGGGTTGAAGGAAGAGTGGTGTGTGGTGTGGTGTTGGGATACTGACCGGGGTTCCCAACTATGGTTACTCAAATGAAGGATGAACCAATGACGGTGGCAATGTTCTGTCTTTGACGCCCGAATGGCGAAAGACCTGGAACCCCTCCCTGTAATCGGGGGAGGTCCAAAAGACGCCTGGATCGATGAGGTTCTGTTGGGACCATTTGGGTGTCGACTAGGTTAGGTTTTGGAAAATTTTGAGAGGATAGAGTCTATGATCACGAAAAATTTACGGCCACATACATAAAACAAAGTGAAAATGAAATGAATTTTCCCTTTAACTTAATCTATGTGATCAATCAAGCAAAAAATATGGTTTTTTAGTTATTTGTGCATGATACTCAAAATCATAGAAGACCTATGTGTCCTCACACACTCAAAAGTATTTTTTCATTGAGAATATTTCTTGCGAGTGTTGGCACAACGTCCCGTAAGAGCTGGCGACACCCCCAGTCAGCTGAAGAGAATCCACCAAGGTAAGGGTAGAGGGTCTGGCGCTTGCCTGCATTGTCACCTATAGGGTAAAGGATGCCCTAGTATTTGGCCACTAAGAACCACCATCCCACGTGAGCATTTGAGTCTTGGGCTTCTTGGTAGTAAACTAACAGTACGAGTATCAGTCGGGTCAGGTAGCCCCAACTGATACCGCACACACTGCGCCTAAGACTAACCCCCTCTGAATCGGGTCTTTGCCGCGCTCGGGTTTTCTTTTCTGTGGGATGATAGGTGTATTTGAAGATCCATAAATACACAACTTCTATGTTTCAATATGAAGTATGATCAAGGTGGCTTATTGGATGCCTACCCCCTTGATCCTAACTTAAACTATAAATTCTTTTGTGGCCCCTGTGGGGAGAATTTAGTGAGTTTGGTTAAGTTAGTTTTAGGTGTCTTCCTTTGCTTAGTGGGTGAGTGTGTGTGAGAATATGGTGAAAAATCTCATATTTTAAACATATGGATATCGGTGATCCTTTACAAAAGTCCCCTAGTTAAACTATGTGATGTTTTTCCTGGCTCAAATGGAAAACATTTGCGGATAAAGGGTCGCTTTCAAATTTTCCTAGTTAATCTATGTGACTAACTAAAGGGAGATAACGAATTTTAAATATAAAGCGTTCATATGCTTACCTAGGATCACCAAATGGTGCAAAGGTAGCAGATATTACTTTCTCTAATCGACAAATCGATCCTAGTCCCACAATCTCTAATGCACAAATTGAACTAAAAAAAATAATTTCTACACTATAAAATAAAACTAGCTTATGCATGTGTGGTATTTGGCCACTTACTTGGACTAGTTTATCTAAGTGTGCATACCAGAATTTTCAAAACATAAATCGTTCGGAATGCAATGGTTAATTTCCCCCCTACTTAAACTATGTGAAGATTTTTGCAAAAAACCAAGTTAAAGGAAAACTAAGTCTAAGCCTACAGAAGGCAGCTAAAAGTAAGCTCTCAGAAGCTGTGGGGTATCAAAAAAAGTGCTGGCAGATACATTAGGGGCTTCCCAGCACACTTAAAAGTAGAAAAATGCAGAATATAGGGAGAAAAATATCATTCTGTAATTTGCGCAGAAAAGGCTCTAACATGTGCACTTTCCTATGCCCAGGTCAGTCCTGAACGCGCGCACTGCGCGTCTGTGAGAAGAAACTGCACAAAAAAACCCTGCAAGTAAAAATATTAGGAGCTGCCTTCTTCAGTTTGTCACTCCAAGTAAATCTAGGGACTGTAAGATGGATCAGAGGACTATCAACTCCACTCTCCAGCGTAGAAAAAGGTCTCCTGCAAGAGATGGCACAACCATATATACTTGTAAACCATTAGTGGAGTCGCCAATCCTGTAGTCGTGGATTTGACGGATGGGTGTATGAAATAGTACTAGTTTAAGGGGTGTGGTCTACCCCTATAAACTATTGGTAAGAGGCAGAAAGTGGTGGAGCTCAAAAGCATATAATCTAGAGGGAAAAATATGTGAATGTATGCTCAAATTAAACTAAAACTAAAACAAAAATATATAGAAGCTATTGAAGAGAGTCAAAATGATAATAATGCAAATGATGGCTTAAGGCCTCTTCTTATTAAATGTTTGATATGGAGAAGAAATTTTACCCAGTTGCCAAAGGGCCCCTAGACAATGGTTCTAGGTGCTGATGCAAGGGTGTTGTTTTGCAAGCTCTGCCTCTGATGCAGTCTCCCTCTCTCTCCACTGTGATAGACTAGGATTTTTGTGTGGCCAATAGTCGAGTCCCCTCTATCTCCAGCTCCAGGTCACACACTGCTGGTATTTCTTGGGAAATTCTGGCCAACATAACAATGTGATCACCATTTCTTCATCTCTTGGTGGATTTATATAGAGGATTTCAAATCCTCCTTCCCTCCCTTGGTACATGATGGATGGTGACCCAACGGAGAGGTATGATTCCATTGTGTGCTC
Source organism: Pinus albicaulis (assembly GCA_034641835.2). Taxonomy (NCBI): domain Eukaryota; kingdom Viridiplantae; phylum Streptophyta; class Pinopsida; order Pinales; family Pinaceae; genus Pinus; species Pinus albicaulis. Next base: position 619,569,205 of record CM076572.1, on the reverse strand, counting down.
CAAATATTCCCTTGTGTGCTCACATAGTGTCTAAGGAGGTGCTAGTGGCTGTCCTCAGGCGACTTCATATAAGGAGTAACTGTCCTTTGATTTGTGTGGTCCCGGAAAGTAACATTTTTCCATTTCCAGGAATGCGCGCTTATTAGGCAAAAATTCACGCAAAAGGCACTCTTCTCGAAGGATTAAGCACACAATTTAGCATTTAAGTCTAGTTCAAATATGATTTTCTCAAAACCTTAGAGATTTTAAATACTTCTTGATTCCATAATGTGTTCCTGCCCTGTAAATCCTTAGGCTTGAAATTAATTAATGTCATATTTTGCTGTATGATTTTCCAGTGTTAACAATAATATAAAACTGTTTTTTTTATTCTTTTTACAAGTAAAATAAATATTGAACCAAGTACAATTTATGAAGGCTGAACCTAGTTGCATTTTTCAACACTACCTCTTAACTAGGAGGTATTCATAATAAAATAGTACAAGGTAGATCTCAAATATGTGAAATATGAAGAATCTTTAGACACTTAAATGTCATGGACTAGATTCCTCACCAGGGAACTCTATCCATTAGCCACTCAAAAGTTTAGGCACTGCAATGCCATGGACTAGATTCCTGACCAGGGAACTCTATCCAAGTGGGACTAAGATGGAATAAAGCTTTCATCCTCTATAGGTACCATCAATATTACTTACTAATCATCAACCCAGGGAACTAGGTGCACATTCACCCGATGCCACCCTTCCATCCAGACATCAACACAAAGTGTTGACCTGATGTATTTCAAAGAAATGCTTCACACACAAAGCCTCAACACTCCTTGATTCAATAGATCAAGGACAACCAATATCTCCAAATCAAACTGATTGGTAACCAACATGCTATCAAATAATTTGAGAGATTCACCTATACAAACACACACCCTAATCATCAATACTTTTAAATACATAATCAAAATAGATCTTTGGAATTTCGATGTTTCCCTACAACTAATATTCGTAAGACTATCAATGGAATATTTTAAGAGAATATTCCTCTTCTTACTTTACAAGTGGAAACATATCTTTCCATAATATATATTCTCCAATTAGAAAATTTGTTATGCCCTCCCTCTTAACTAGGGAGAGATATTCTATCCAAAATCCCTCTCAATGTAAGGAAATTAACTTATTCTTTGTTAGAGAATCAGAAAGGCAAAAATATCCTCTCTTTCTTGATTATTTACTTGTGATCTTCTTTAGTTCTTATTTCTTATCTTTCTTATTATCAGTTCATCAAGAAAATATCAAAGAAAATGCACATAGATCAAGGACACTAGATGTAGGCCAGAAACCAAGGAAAAACCCCACTCTAGGGGAAAACCCAGTCAGTAATTATTCCTTCAATAGTAATTCTTGGGACTCTAGACCTTGACCTAGAATTCCTCCACACTATGTTAGCCTTCCATGTGATCCTTCCTAAATTTGACAACAACAATAACACTATGATGACCTGAAACTTCGACCTTACTTCTAGAGACTTTGATATTGAGGTAGAGACTTTGATATAGCTTCAAAGACTTATATTTAGGCCCAATACAACTTCTCGAAGTAGTAGCATTCAACAAAACAAACTTCGACTTCCTCTTCTCATGGCAGAAACACCTTGGTAGCAGCAACTAGTGCAACAATTGTTGCAGAAACAATTTGAGAACTTTGGTCTTCCAAACTATAGCTCGCAATTTAAAGAGAGTACGTTATGAAACCATCTCCAAAAATAGAAGAAAATAAAGATCAGCGCCTTATAAATAAGCCACTTCGAGGGGGAAACCTCATTTACATTACATAAATGAACAATTCTTGGATGATAGAAATAAAAAAAACTCCTTTATATATATAGGACTCCATGGGATGACAATATAATCCTTTCTGACCTAACAATAATAATGTAAGGGCACAATAATAAAAATATGGGGGTTATAGGGGTACAACAATAATAATAAGGGGGCTACACTAACAACAATAAGGGACTACACTAGTAATATAGGGACCTAACATGCCCCTCTCCTTCAAAAAAGTGTTTTCCTCAATGATTGAGTAGCTTTGGATGCTTCTATATAAAATTATTATCCTCCCATGTAGAAGCTTCAGTGGGTAAGTTCTTCCACTTGATGAGATACTTTGAAATTTTGATTTCGTAGCTGTCGAGTTCTTGTTTCTGTGACTGCTTTAGGTTCCAATATGATTTTCCTTCCTCATAAAGTTCTGGAAATATTGTTTGAATTGTAAGTTTGTCACCTATAACCTTCTTTAAGCATGAAACATGGAAAACCAGATGCATTCGAGAAGAAGTAGGAAGCTCCAATTTGTATTCCATAGTACCAATCTTTTGCAACACCTTGTAAGGACCATAGTACTTTGGTGATAATTTATTATCCTTATTAGCTTGCTTGAGGGACATTTGTTTATATGGTTGTAGCCGTAAAAATACCCAATATCCTACATCTAAACTTCTCTCACTGTGATGTTGATCGACCTGTTGTTTCATTCAATTTTGTGCCAAATTTAGGTTATCCTTTATGAGTTGGAGAACTTGTTGTTGATGCTCGATGTGATCTTCCACTACTTGAACCTTATAATTTTCTCTTAAATACGATGTAATGGATGGTGGATTATATCCATAAAGTGCCATAAATGGGTCATTTTTGTTGAAATATGGAAGGAAGTGTTATACCACCATTCATCTAGAGGTAACTAGTTTACCCATTGTGTTTGTTTATTAGATACAAGACTATGAAGATATCCTTCCACACATTTTTTCACTATCTTAGTTTTCCCATTGGATTGAGGATGATAAGATGAGCTATGATCTAGTTTTTTTTTTTTTTCTAAGTAAGGCTAATTCTATTAAGTGTAAATAGTACTAGTACAAGACTGCCTCAGCGTCTGCTGTGTAAGCCAGACAGCTGGGCTTGATAAGCACGCTGTTCATAAAAAGTCTGGATCGCCCATAATGGGAAACCGATCCTGTTAACATCATAGTATTGGCCGCCCATGGTAGGGAAACCGGCCTTGAATTTATACAAACCATAGAGACATAAATATATAAACTGAAAACGTCTATCAGCCATTCCAGCTGTGCTCTAAAACTAAAAAGAAAAAAATCTCCAACAGTGATTGAGCAAAGAAACCTGGAGAAAATGAAGACTGCGCACATCAGTTCACCCTTCATGTGATGGAGACATCGACTCCTCAACAATCCTGAAACCATATTCGTAGTCATTACTGTTGTCAGCCATGCCAGCTTGGCTGCCATCCTTCAGGTCCGGGTTCTCAGCATCAATATTCAGCACATCTTGAGATGGGAGAGTAGAGGAATCCAGGAGACTCTCTCTGCCATTGGAGCGAGGGGCACGAGGAGACGAGGGAGAAGTAGGGCGAGCAGGGGCCTGATAAGGAATTTCCTCGCGGAGGGAGACGGTAATAAAGTCGGTGATAATGGATTGAACGGAGGTATAGTGTAAACGAAGCTCTGCATGCTGAGAGGTTTTCCTAATAGTGGACCCCGAATGCACTCTTCCAGGAGGGTTAGAATCTGAAAAAGGAGCAGAAGGGCCAGCTTGGCTAGAATCATGAATGCGCCCTCAACCTCTGACTCTGCCTCTGCGCGAAGCAGGAGGAAGGACAGGCTCTTCACTAGCATATGGGGAACCCGAATCAGAGGAGGGCGAGGGTGGATTAAAGGAGGCTTGGCCCCGGCTGATTCCACGCTGACATCGCATCCGCGGTCGGAGACGAGGCATGGAGAAAGGAGTAGGGCAAAGGTGGCGCAGGAAAGGAGAAACATCAGAAGTTACAGAGGCCCTGAGAGCAGAGGGAAGACGACAGAGGGGAGCCAATTGAACACCATAAGGAATGACTGAACCTTCTATGAGCTCTGCAGAGACGCTTGTCAGAGAAGACACACTGTAGAAGGGGCTAATGGAGAAGTGAATCCCCGGGAGAATCTCCAAGCAGGCCAGAAGACTGCATCGATGTCCAGTTTGAGTTTTGGTGCTAGTGTCGGAAAATCCAGGAGGGCATTCACCGTGAAGGGGAGTCAGAGCTCTCCCACAGCTGCAACTATCGTGCTCGCGTTCCATAATGAGAACAGAGATCAGAAGAACCGCCATATACAATGGCATCGGAGGGCAGTTAAACAACAGATTGACAGCCCGAGGAGGCATATTAATAACGTCATTAAGGCTGATACAGGAGGCCATGTGGGCATCCCATGCGAGCTCCTTTGGGAGCTGCGCAGGGGCCCAAGTCCCATCAGACTGCTACCACATCTGCATCCAGAGAGAGCTATGATCTAGTTGAGTACCCAAACAAGAAAATAATTCCTTCCAAAAATTTCCAGTAAAAATGGGATCTTTGTCACTTACAATAATATTTGGGTTTCCATGTAGCTTTTGAATTGTTTCCATAAATGAAATAACAACTGTACTTGATTTAAATGGATGAGACAATGAAAAAAAGTGTGCATACTTGGTAAGTCTATCAACTACCACCATGATGACATTCTTTCCTTCGGAATTAGGTAAACCTGTGATAAAATCCATTTAAATCTCCTCCCAACATTGATTTGGAATGGATAAAGGCTGTAGAAAACCTGGGGTCTTAATTGTCTCAAATTTATTTGGCTGGAAAACCAAAAATTCCACCACAAAATTTTGAATATCATATTTAATGCCATGCAAAAAAATTTCTTTCCTCACCTTGTGGTAAGTCTCTAAAAATCCTGAGTGTCCTCCCAAGGGAGAAGTGTGTAATTCCAAAAGAATCTTTTGTTTTAGTTGGGAATTCTTACAAATATATAAGCGATCTTTGTACCATAAGGAATCATTTTTCCAACTAAATTTATCAGATGTAGTAGGATCTTGGTGAAAATTTTGAATGAGTGTCCACACTTCATCCTTCTTCCATTCATTCCTTGCCTCGATTATCCAATCTGGTTGGAAAATGGAAATGGCACAGAGCAATGCTTCCACCTCTTCATCCTTTCTTGAGAGTACATCTGCAGCAAAATTTAGCTTCCCTTTTTTGTAGATGATTTCAAAGTCATAACCCAACATCTTTGTGACCCATTTTTGCTGCTCTTCTAAAGATATTATTTTCTCCAAAAATTATTTAAGACTATCATGATCAATTTTTACCTTGAAGTGTCTCCCCATTAGGTAAGGTCGCCATTTATTTAGTGCATGTAGTATTGCCAACATTTCCTTCCCATAAATATCTTTATGTAAATACTTTACTTTTATTGGATGACTTTCAAAAGTAATGGGTCTTCCTTGTTTCATTAAAACAACACCAATTCCATTTCCTGAGGCATCACATTCCACAATAAAGGTTTTTGTGAAGTCTGGCATAGCTAAGACCGGTGCTAGCCACATTGCCTCTTTAAGATGTTCAAAGGCCTTAGTTGCTTTAGGAGTCCATGAAAATGAATATTTATTCAATAAAGTTGTTAGGGGTTCTTCTATTCTCCCATAATTCTTAATAAACTTGCGATAATACCCTGTTAACTCGAGAAATCCTCGTAACTGATTTATTGTTGTGGGGAATTTCCATTCCTTAATGGCTTTAATTGTGTTAGGGTCTACCTTAACACCCTCGTGAGATAAAGATGACCCAGATATTCCACCTCTTTAACTCCAAAGAAACATTTGGAGGTTTTTGCATATATTTGTTTCTCCTCCATTAGTTTGAGCACCCTGTCAACATGTTGAACATGATCCTTCCACGACTTGCTGTAGATTAGTATATCATCAAAAAATAATTGCAAAATTTTTCTAAGGAAGGGTTTGAAAATGGAATTCATCAACCCTTGAAATGTAGAAGGTGCATTGGTAAGGCCAAAAGGCATGACCAAAAATTCATAATGAACCTCATGAGTTAGAAATGCTATTTTCAAAATATCTTCAGTCTTCATTCTAATTTGATGATATCCTGAATGAAGATCTAACTTGGTAAAATAAATTGCTCCATGTGATTCATACAATTAATCATCAATCATAGGAATGGAAAATTTATCATTAATAATGAGCTTATTGAGCTCCCTATAATTCAGACACATGCACCATGATCCATCATTCTTGTGCACCAATACTACTGGAGTAGAGAAATAACTTTGAGTAGGTTGAATAATACCAACCTCTAACATTTTTGCAATCATACATTCAATTTCACTCTTTTGGACATAAGGATATTTGTAAGGCTTGATGTTTGGAGGAACACTTACTGGAATCAAATGAATATCATGGTCATGATCACAAATAAGTGGGAGTCCTTTGGGAGTTTCAAACACCTTGGAGTAATTGTCCAAGACTTTTTGGAGATATGGAGAAATAGACGATTTTGATGTTGGAACTTCTAGAGAGCATAATTGTGCAATTATGCCTCATTTTTATTTATTCATAAGCTTTATCATGACATTAGAGTTTATTATCTTTCTCTTCTTCCCTGTGATACCCCGTTATTCAACTTCCTTTCCTTTAAAAAAAAAATTCAAGAAAAGTTCTTGAAAATTAAAAGCTACCATCCCCAAAGATTGTAACCATTGTACTCCTAGTACAACATCAACACCTCCCATTGGAATGGAAAGCATTGGAATATTCAATACATATTACCCCATGGTCAGCTTGATATTATGGAATTTTCTAGAGAAATTTATAGTTCCTCCATTTGCAACCATCACTTGACATTCTGGTGTAGGGTATAGGAAGCAATTCAATTCATTGGCTACCTTAAAATGAGTAAAATTATAGGTACTAACCAAATCAGTCAACACTATTACATTTTTATTCTTGATATGTCCTTCAATATTGAGAGTTTCAGGAGTGGTAATTCCTACCAATGCATTACACTATATCGTCAGACTCATTTCTTATTTCTATAGGGTTGGTTCCTGGTGTATATCCTCTTATTTTGAAGTTTCTTGTTCATTTTATTCCTCCTCTTCACAATATATGTAAAATAATTTCTTCTCAACACACTTATGACCTTTAGTGTATTTTCTATCACAACTGTAGAAAAGCCCCTTTTCTCTTTTTTCTTTCAATTGTTGTGGTGTCAACCTTGTATGTTGTGGAAGTCTAGGAGTAGCAACACTTCCATATTTATAGATGTGAGTGGTAGGCTTCCTTGTCGCCATAATTTTACATTCAATTTTTCTTGCCAACCTGAATGCCTTCTCCAATGAATTAAGTTACCAAAGGCGAACCTCATGTTGGATGTTATCCTTTAAAGTCCCTATGAAGACATGAATCCTGTGTTCCTCTGGAATATCAGTTACCCTTATATTCAATTTTTGGAAGTCCTCATTGTGCTCCACCACTGAACCCTTTTGTTTGATATTTATCAATTGGCTAAAGAAGGTGTTTCTCTTTGTATCCTCATAATGTGCTATCATTTCCTCCATAAAAATTGACTAAGCGACAATTTTTTTACGGGAGAAAAGCCATTGATACCATACAAATGTATTTTATTCTAAAATAAAGTTGCAATGCATACCTTTTGTGTGTTTTTCACATTATTGAGATCAAAATATTTCTCCATCTATAATATCCATGTTACAGGATCCTTGCCATCAAACTTACTCATATCGATCTTTGGAATATGGTGGGTCTTCAATCCAACATTAGAGTTTATGAAATCACGATTAACATTTATTTTTTTCTCATCATGAGTTTCCTCTACTATCTTTTTTCTATTATTAATTATTTTTTGTATCAACTTTGTCAAACCTTCCATTTCTTATTTTATATCATTCTTCATGTCTTCCATTTTTTCTTCCATGTCATCTATCTTAGCTTCCATGCCATTATTCAAACCATTCATCTTAGCTTCCACGCATTTCCTCAAAACATCCATATTATCTTCCACACCCTTCTTCAAACCATAGATATTAGCTTCCACACCTTTTTCAAAACTTCCATTTTATTTTTTGTTTGTGTTTGCAAGAGCGAAATTTGGTGCACTTTCTCTTGTAATTTTGATATATCATGTTGCACTTCTTCCTCTTCATGAGTCATAGTAGAGTATTCTGAGGGCTTAATGGGAATTGAATTATTTTTAGGGGGAATTTTAGAACCCAATGCTGATATCTGTGCTTCAACATTCCCTTGGAATAACTTCAAACTGATTTTTCAAACAAGACTTATGCAATTCAAAAACAAAAATACACACATTTTTCTTGATTTTGAGGATCTCGATATTGAAAAAGATGTAAATATGTAATTTTGGATCCCTAAGATTCTATTTCTGGTCTTGTAGTAGCCCTCTAAATCATCTTTCCAATGCCATAGGTTTGGCCTGATTTGGATTCTTCAAGAAAAATTTATAACCAATCTCCCACAATGAACTAATTATGGACTAGTTGAGTAGAGAAAACTTGTACGACGTGCCACATGTCATTGTTTCATCCTTCGGCTTGGAAATTGGTAGATAGGAAACTACAATTAGTTTACTTATGGCCCATTTTTATAGAATTCCAATATGATGCTTATAGAGAGAGAGTTATGACGATTTTCCCAAGGTCACCTATTTTAGATGAAATTCAGGAGCCTGCAAAAACCCTAACTTCCACAGATCATATATCCGAAAATATTGCATACGAAGATATGAAATGTTTACATGGCGTTCCTCAAGATTTCTGCGAAATGTGTTTTTGTTTTTAGTGTTTGAACCCTCATACAAAAAGGTTATAGTGAAAATTCCATGATGACTTTTTTGAAGTAGTGAAACCCTAGAATCCAAAGCATTGATACCAAATGTTATGAAACCCACTCCAAAAATAGAAGAAAAGAGGGATCAATGGCTTATAAATAAGCCACTTCAAGGGGGAAACCTCCTTTACATTACATAAATGAACAATTATTGGATGATACAAATGAAAAAACATCCTTTCTATATATAGTAGTCCATGAGGTCACAATATAATCCTATATGACCTAACAATAATAATGTAAGGGCACAATAATAACAATATGGGGGTTACAGGGGCACAAAAATAACAATAAGGGAGATACACTAACAAAAATAAGGGACTACACTAGTAAAATAGGGACCTAACAGAGTAGCACCAAAATTTCTATTTTCCCAAATCTATAAGCATGCCCAAAACCAAATCCAGGAAGTCCTCCTCCTTAATTTTGCAAGTTTTCCTTGTTTCACCTGCAAAATCAATTTTTTGTGTTGCTATGTGACTGTGCTCCAAATGAGTTCTTTCTCCTTGTATATATAGGCTTGAGGTGAGCTCGAATTCCCTGAGTTGAGGCCAACTTGATCACCTTAAGGCTTCCTTGATGTGGAGGCTTCATCAATCATATTTTACTCAATACTCGACCTATTTGCATGATTCAAAAGCCCAATATGGATCAATTTAAATATGAAATAATCCTATAGACTCAAAATAAACCCTAGAAGTCTAGAATTGGTACTTTTACCTAAAATAAATATGACCCAAGCATGAAACCCATGCTTTAATAAGTCATTTAATAATAAAATAAAATTATTTTATTTATTCTTTTAACAAGTACATTAAGTATTAACTCAAGTACAATTTATGAAGACCGAAAATAGTTACATTCTTCAACACTCCCTCTTAACTAGGGAGGTATTCATAACTCAGCAGTACAAGTTAGATCTCAACTATATGAAATATAAAGAATCTTTAGACACTTTAATGTCATGGACTAGATTCCTGACCAGGGAACTCTATCCATTGGTCACTCAAAAATTTAGTCACTGCAATTCCATGTACTAGATTCATGACCAGGGAACTCTATCCAATTGTCACTCAAAAATTTAGGCATCACAATGCCATGGAATAGATTCTTAACGAGGGAAATCTATCTATGTGGGAATAATATGGACTAAATATTTCAACCTCTATAAGTATCATTGGGCTTAATTACTAGTCATCAACCCAGGGAACTATATACACATCCAATCGATGCCACCCTACCAACCAGACATCAACACAAAGTGCCAGCCCAATGTATTTCTAGGAAAGGCCTCACTCACAAATCCTTAACACAATTTTTTCAAGCAATGTTTCACTCACAAAGCCTCATGCAATGCTTCACTCACTAAGCCTTAACACACCTTGATCCAACAGATCAAGAACAACCAATCTATCCAAATCAAACTGATTAGTAACCAACATGCTATCAAGTCCTTCAAGATTCACCTGTGCAAACAAAAACCCCAATCATCAGTAATTTCAAATGCATAATAAAAACAAACTTTAGGGTTTCAATGTTTCCCTTCAACTAATTCCAATAGGACCATCAATAGAATCTTTCAAGAGAAGATTCCTCTTCCTAATTTACATGTGGAAACATATTTTTCCATAATAGATTCTCCAACCATGACTATGATTTTTACTCATTATCTTCACTAAGAATTACGATTGTTAGTCCTAGTCTAGTGAATGATACATGAAGTAGAGAACGATAACCATTTCTTATTTTATCCAGACTCCCTCTTAATATAGGGAGATTTAACTTATTCTTTAGCTGTTGGAGAATATTTTCATGGATTCCATAATTTTCATCATACTTATCAGCTTCTCATCTTTATGATGTAACTGCAAAAGTTTATACAACAACCAAAAATATAGAAGCATGACGTTAACCATATCAGAATCATGGAAGAATTTTCATCTTTATATTATATACCCAAACAAGAGACATATACTCTTCAACATTTTTCTACAGACTTTCCTCATACACCCTAGACTACTTCATAATGTCTTTCATTCTTATCTAAGGTTTCAATGTTTCTTTCAAAGGTATAACATAAATTTCTACAAGATATAGCAAAACCTCGAGCCAACATAGAATATTTACAAGATATCTAACAACCTTCACATGATATACTTTTCACTAGGGATTCATACAAATCCTAGATTTCGGATAATAAAGTCAATCAAGATTAATCATAGCTCAGGCATTATCATGATCAACTTTCACTAGACTTAGTTTCCGACTCTATATTTTCAAATCAATTATCAAACTATATCATGAATAACTTCTACTAGGGTTTAATATAGATCATAGAATTCAATAAACACATCATAAGTAGCATACACTAGAATTCGATGTAAACCTTATATTCACCATCTATAAATTCTTAGCACACATCATATAGATTCAAATCAACATACATACTATAGAATTTAATCATTACTAGGATTCATTTATAGACCCTAGACTTTTCAATCATCATCTTGGATCTTTTAAACTTTGACTAAGGTTTGTTTCCAAAAATTAGATCCTTAGGACCATTAGAAAATGGATCAAAATACATATCTGGGATATTACCATTATAAGCACATCATATGTTAGTCAAAATTTATACATTAGACACACATTGACCTATACTAGGCTAGGGATTCAATCAAGAGAACATAAACCTAAGGTTTCACTCCTAGGACGTTTCATAATAAGGATTTTACCTGTATACCTAACCAAAAACTAAGGTTTCAGTCCATTCTCAAAGCATACCCTTATTATATTATACTTCAAGGTTATAGATTTCGAGCAACATCATATTAACTCCAACAAGTTTAGAGCTTCCATTATCTTATCAAAATCCAAAACTCAACATTATCGAAACATTAATCATAATAGAGATTTCTTCATAAATAACCCTAAATAGGTTTATGGTTTCACATATCAAAAGCATACCCTTAGGATAGGGTTTTCTAGAGAACCTCCTTAAGGTTATATACAAGCAATTTGAGGTGTATAAGGTGGGTAGATTCATCAGCTGATGCATCATCCCAAAAAAGAATTATTAAGGATTCAACAGTGCTAGACATAACAAATATTAATAACATATGAAATAGATATTTCAAAGAGAGTAATAAGACTATACATTTCAATACATACCTATGATTATTTTACAAACCTTTTGAATTATGTGGCCTTATTTTTTTCTCCTTAAAGCCTTCTCCATTATTCTTGAAAATTCAACAGATTGATTACTAGACAAGGAATATAGGTAGACAAGTGATTAATATTTAATATAATAAAAATCTTAAATAAGTACATGAAGAAAAATAGAGGGAATGAGATAATTAGTATATTGAGGAGTTTTTTTGTTCTCCCTCCCAAACTTTATGGAAAACCTAAAACTTATAAAAAAAAAAATACATTTCCAAAATATGTTAAACCTATAGTACATAAAACATAGAAATACAATATAAGAGAGAAAGGGCTTAGTAGTGCAAATATATTAAGTCATCCTCAAGCTTTTCTTTCTTGGGGGATGATGCTTCTTCAACCATGTTAGCATGATGTATGTCTCTTTTCCTTCTCCTAGGGTTTTCAGGGAAATCACTCCTATAGTGTCCCATCTTGTGACAATGATAACACTCTATCTTCTTCTTTGGAGCTTTCTTCTTGAATATTACTTTATGATGAGAAACATAAGCATTTGATGCTTCTTCGTTGTTGGTTACCATGGAACTCTTATTTTTTCTTGACTGCATGCTATCCATAGATCCTCAAAGGTGGGAGTTTCTTTCTAGTTATTGAGAGCTGAAGCAAAAGAACCCTAAGAAGATGGTAGTCCTAGAATGAATGTAATCATTAGTTCTTTACTTGCTACTATTTCATCATTGGAAAGAAGCTCATCTCTTATCTTTGCTGTATTCACAAAGAAAGATGAAAAAATATCCTCCTTGGTCATCTTATTAGTTCTTAGTTCATTCTTTAGGCTTGCCACTTTTCCAATGTTCTTTGATAGTGAATAGTTTTGACAAAGCCTCATACATTCCCTCAGCATGATCAATATTTGCTATGAATGGGACATGATTTTATTTTATTCCTTCAACCATCAAAGACATAGCTACTAATTCCATTTCTCTGTACTTCACCCTATCAACATCACTTGATTCCTCTATAGGTATTTTTACATTTCCTTTGCCTAGATATAAGACCTTGTTCTTTTCAAGGATTATGTCAATCCTTGTATTCGAAGACCTATAATTTGTGGCTCCTTCAATATTGTTCTCTCCCTTGATAATGTTATACATATTTCTTGAATATAGTGAAGACTTATTTCCTCTAGTGAACTTCTTATGACTTCCTTGATGAAGTCCTTGAGACTTCCTTTTTCCTTCTTCTTTCAAAAAATCTCTAATACCACGTTAGAGAATAAGAAAGGTAGAAATATCCTCTTGTTATTGATTATTTACTTGTGATATTATTTAGTTCTTATTATGTTCTTCTTATATTTCATATTATTCGTTCATAAATAAAATATCAAAGCAATTTCATACAGATCAAGGACACCAGATGTAGACAAGTAGCCAGGGTAAAACGCCACTCTAGGGGAAAACCAAGTTAGTAATTATTCCTTCAATAGTAATTCTTGAGACTCTATACCTTGACCTAGAATTCATCCACACCAAGTCAACCTTCAATGTGATCCTTCCCGAATATGACAATAGCAACAACATTATGATGACTTGAATCTTCGACCTTTATTCTAGAGACTTCTATATTGAGGTAGAGACTTTGATATAGCTTCAAATAATTCTATTTAGGTCCAATAAAAATTCTCCAAGTAGCAACATTAAAAAAAACAAACTTCCACTTCCTCTTCTCTTGGCAGAAAATGGTGCAGCAAATATTGTAGTAAAACTTTGAGAACTTTGATCTCCCAAACTATAGCTCAAAATGTAGAGACGGTAGCACCAAAATTTTGATTTTATCCAAATCTATAAGAATGACCAAAACCAAATCAAAAAATTCCTCTTCCTCAATTTCACAATTTTTCCTTATTGTAGTTGCAAACTCAAATTTATGTGCTACTGTGTGAGTGTGCTCCAAATGAGTTATATCTCCTCATATATATAGGCTTGAGGTGAGCCCAAATTCCTTGATTTGAGGTCTACTTGATCACCTTAAGGCCGAATTGATGTGGAGGCTTCATAAATCATATTTTACTCAATACTTGACCGATTTGCATGATTCAAAAGCCCAATATGGATCAATTTAAATCTACAATAATCCTATAGACTCATAATAAAAACTAGAAGTCTCCAATTTGGACTTTTACCTAAAATAAATATGACCCACACATGAAACCCATTATTTAATAAGTCATTTAATAATAATATAAAATTATTTTCTTTATTCTTTTGACAAGTACATTAAGTATTGACTCAAGTACAATTTATGAAGACCGAACCTAGTTACATTCTTCAACATTCTTTGGGTGTTGGAGAATATTTCATGGCTCCATCCATCTCATCATCCTTATCATATCAACTTCTCATCTTTATGATGTACCTGCACAACTTTATATAGAAAGTACAACCAAATATATAGAAGCATGAAGTTAGCCCTATCAGAATCATAAAATAATTTTCAACTTTATACATATCAGATACCTAAACAAGAGCCATATACTCATCAACATTTTTTCTTGGGAATTTGTCATAAAACCTAGAATAATTCATAACATCTTTCATTCTATTTAGGGTTTTAATGTTTCTTTCAAAGGTATAACAGACCTTGCTACAACATATAACAAACCCTAAAACCAATATTTATCTACAAGATATCTAACAACCTTTAAAATTCACATGCTAGCCTTTCCACTAGGGATTCATAAAAATCCTATATTTCATGCAAAAGAGTCAATCAAGATTAATCACAGATCAGACATTATCATGGTCAGGTTTCACTAGAGTTAGTTGTAGACATTAGATTTTCAAAACATATCATGAATAAGCTCTACTAGGGTTTGATGTAAACCCTATAATTTTCATCTATAATTTTTTAGAAAACATTATATGAATACACATACTAGAGAATTTATTCATTGGTAGTATTTATCTATAAAACCTAGAATTTTCAATCATCATACTAAAACTTTCAAGCTTTGACTAAGGCTTGTTTCCAAACCTAGAACTCAGGATGATTACAAATTAGGTCAACACACATATTTAGGAGATCACCATATGTTAGACAATATTAATAAATTAGACATATATTGTCCTAGAACAGGCTCGAGATTCAATCACAAGTGCATATACTTAGGGTTTCACTCCTAGGACTTTACACAATAAGGTTTTTGCTAGTAGACCTAACCAAAACCTAGGGTTTTGGTTCATTTTCAAAGAAAACCCTTATTATATAAAACTTCAAAGATTCAAGATTTCAAACAAAATCATTTCAAATCTAGCAATTTTAGAGCTTCCATGATCATCTAAAAATCCCAAACACAACATTATCAATATATTAATCAGAATAGAAATTTATTCATAAATATCCTTAAAAAGGTTTAGGGTTTCACACATTATCAACATACCCTTAGGTTAGGGTTTTCCAGAGAACCTTCTTAAGGTTATATTTATGTAAGAAATTAGAGGTGTATAAGGTGGGTAGATTCATCAGATGATGAATTATCCCAAACAAGAATCCTTTTAAGATTCAGTAGAGCTAGACATAGCAATAGTTAGTAAAATAGAAATGGATATATCAAAGAGAGTAAGAAGACTTTATATTTCAATACATTCCTTTGATTATTTGAAAAACATTTTGTCTTGTTTGGCCTTCTTATTTGATCATTGAAGCCTTCTCCATGATTCTTGAACATTCAACAGATTAATTCCTAGGCAAGGAATATAAGTCGATAGTTGATTAGTATTTAATATAATCAAAGATATTAAATAAATAAAAGAAGACAAATAGAGAGGGAACGAGATAATTATCTTGAGGAGTTGTGGGCTCCCTCCCAAGCTTGAGGGAAAACCGAAAAATTATAAAAAAAAGAAATGCGTTTCCAAGAACATGTTAAACCTATATTACATAACATGTACAAATAAAATATTTAGAGCTTAGAGTGAAGCAACTTAGTAGTGCAAGTCCCTTAAGTCATCTTCAGGATTTTCTTTTT
The DNA here is from genome assembly GCA_034641835.2 of Pinus albicaulis. Lineage (NCBI taxonomy): Eukaryota > Viridiplantae > Streptophyta > Pinopsida > Pinales > Pinaceae > Pinus > Pinus albicaulis. The sequence goes on along the minus strand of CM076572.1, from coordinate 619,553,267 downwards.
TTGGGGATGATGTTTCTTCAACCATTTTTGCATGATATATGTTGGAGCGGGGTCCCTTGGGGTACATTTTTGGGTTAAGTTTTGTTGTGCGTGCTGTGCGAAAGAGTCAAAGGGGATTGCGGCAGGTCAAAGTCCCTCAATAAATGTAATGGGTTTAAAGGGAAAACCATGAGTCTCAAACCATGATTTGAGACCATGGTATGTGCGCATCTAAGATAGTATAAATATGTAAGGATTGAGTTGAGTAGAGAAAGTTATATCTGATCATGTGTTGTTTTGATTAATTTTTGAGCTAAGCCTAGGTTTTTGGGGTAGAAAGGCTCCTGCTGGATATGTGTACAAAGACCTAAGTCCTGGCTATGTGCAGACTCTTTTGGCTGTGTGCATGGAGGGATAGATTGTATTGAAGGACTAAATGTATTGGAATTGATAAATCTATTAATAACAAGACTATTTTGGTGAACCTGGACTTTTATGCGATTACTGTGTGATTATCTATTAATTGCGTTAAGATCTGAATCTGTTATGTTATTGCATATTTAATTCTTTTACTAGTTAATTGCATCTGTGTGAAAATATCAATTGATGTTAGATGAATAGATCTGATTGAAGTATAATTGATTATTGTGCGCAAATATATATTGAATAATTTTGTGATAATCTATGAAGGGTTTTATTTGTTGATTTGCACATCTATTATATTATTTGTTATAAGTCTATTTAGGGCCAATACATTAAAATATTCCTCACGGTGTGGAAACCTAGTTACAACACCCCCCCATATTGCTTCGAGTGAGACTTTGATCTGCGCAAGCAGGTCACTGCCGAAAGGGCTAGTAGTTGGAGGGTTTTGTTGGTTGTGCAATAAATACGAACCTGGTTCAAGACTCCTCAAGCCAACAAATGATTCCTTTGCCAGGACCGAGATAATTTTGAAGGAGAAGTGATGTTTTGGCATCCTAACCAGAATGAATGACAAGGTTGGCTTGATAATAAGATACTTGAATTCACAATCGAAGAGAATAGAAGTTCTAAATTGTCTACTAAAGATTTGGTAAGAAATTATATCTATATAGAGGTGCTCAAAATTTTGTTTGCCTCCTTTTCAACCAAGTTGCATGAGTGGTTGTCTTGACTTACCGAATTTCAGACTTGTGCAAAGGACGATGTGATCACTAAGTGGACTCTAGAATTAGTACATTAATTAGAGAAGGCTAGAAACAAGATCACCGATGTGGTAGACCATTGGATCGATCGTGTTCTGGGAGGATTTGTAAATGCGTTTACTATTGATAAATTTGTGTCTTATTCTAAGGCTGAACGAATAATTTTCAAGGGTCCTAGAGGTAAGTTCCCGCGCTCTCTGAATTTTTGGATTAAAATGCTATTGTGTGAACATGGTACTCTGTGAAGTCATATTGAGTGAATGTCCCAAAGAGGCCTGACTACACACAATGGAAAAAATTACCATGTATATCTAGAAGAAGGGTTTATTTACAACCCTCTCAAGGGTAGATCTGACAACGAAAAAGAATGAGAGACTAGTAGCTCTCGTGAATCTGTGTGCTCTGAAGAAGAAGTCTCGCAATATCTGAATAATCTTGGAGCATTGGACATAGTTCAGATCCCATCCACTCCACTTCCAAACTCATCTCACAAGTCATCCAATCCACCTTCACCTCCACCACCAAGCACAGAGATGGTCGCCTCCATGAAGTTGCTCACTTTCCGCGGTATTGGGAATGAATATATAAAACAATTCTTGTTTGTTAATGACGCTATGTGGACAACACAACAAGTGAATAATGATGATGTTCAAAAAGAGCAGTTAGCCACTTCTTTTAAATATCGTGCGTTGGAATAATATATAAGGTATGTAGCAATGAATCCTCATGCCACTATTGATAATTTGAAGGCCTCTCTAAAATACCAATTCAAGAGGCTGAAATAATTTGTGGAATGTGTCTTGAGTTAAAAGATTCATCAAGAATTGAATGAATCTATATGGGATGTAGAACAAAGGTTGAAACACACTATCAGATATGACAAATTCACTATTGATGACACCCAACAAAAAGAGTGCTTTATTTATATGTTGCTCCTACATCTGCACCAACCCTTGAGTCAACAGAAGATTGCCACGCAGGCTAAGACTGTAGAAATTACAATGAAGTTAGAAGTTTTTCCAATACCAGCTGTGTATGTCGAGACCCAACAGATTCAAAGTTAGTTGGAAGTGATGCATTACGAAATATAGAATATGTGAAAAGATAATGGAAAGGAGGTATGCACAAATGTATGGTGAATATGATGAAAATTTTCCAGGCATCATAGGGATCAATGCCCCGTATTCAATTATTATCTATAAGCTGGAGGACCAAGCTCACTAAAGAGCACGTTCAGACCAAGTGGAACACCTAAATCATGGTGTACAATTTGTCAAGCTATGGGTATGAATGTGACTGACTACTGTCAAAGGATTGGAAAATATATTCCTGAGCTAAAAAAATCTTTTTGCAAACTTTTTTCATCACTCAGACATGATGAACAACATTGCCACAACTTTGATTTGATGATTGATCGAGCTAACCTTTATAGAATGCATGCTGAACCTACCTCACCAACATCTCCATATGGGTGCGGTGGATTCCAGACTAGAGGATGAGGAATAAGAAGAGGAGATGGTCGAGGAAGGGGACAACTCATATACTATAATTATGGGGATTCCGGCCATTTATGCACGTGATTTTCCAAATCGAGCACGAAAGTCCTCCATGTACTGTAGGAAATTTGATCATGTAATTGAATATTGTCCTATTTTTATTGCCAAGATGTAGGAAAAGAAAACTTAGACTCCTACTCAGAATATTCAGATGGTAATAGTGGAGCCACGTGAAGAGGAACCAAGCGTGAATGTTGTCACTAGGAGTGGTGTAGCCACTTGTGAAGACAAAGGGAAGAAGTTGGATGTTGATCTCTGGATCCAAAATGTCCCTGAGAAAAAATATGGATTCAACTTACAACGTGAAAAAAAAAACTTTGTGGATGTGAAAAAGGCATTTGTAGAAGCAAGAACATCAACGCCAAGAAAACCTATGGATGTGGCCAGAATAGATGAAGAGATAAAGCCCTTCTTATAAGCTTGTATCAAGTTATTGTGCAATAAAAAGGCAATTGAGAACCTCCAAGCATTGATCGACAATTGTGCCGAAAAATAACAATCCTGGATGGAAAAAAAGGCTGTCAATAAGAACTATAAGAATAAAAGAAGAACTAGACGAGAGATGCGCTTGACTACTCAGATTGGTGCCTATGAGATGGATTAGGTCATTCTGGATCTAGGATATGATGCAAATGCATTACCGAAGCAGATTTGGTAGCGCATGGGAGAACTTAAGTTGGAATGGTCTACTATCCAGTTGCGCATGGCCAATCAACAGAAGATCATTCCATTAGGAAGAATCTCATAGGTTGTAATAGATATTGATGGAGTAAAGGTGCTTGTAGATTTTGAAGTCATATAGATTGTGGATTATACTGATCCCTATCCTGCGTTTTTGGGTTTATATTGGGTTGTTTATATGGATGGAATCATTAATATTAAGCAAATAATTATGGTATTTGAGAACAATGGAACAAGAGTTGTGGTCCCCTTAGATCCTACAGAAGGTGCAAGATATACAGAGCCGGTGTTCGCAGATGACGATGTTGATCACATCTATAAGCTAACTGTGTGAGACAATGATTAGATCAACTCAACAGCTGATGGAATACTTAATTGGGAAAAGGATAGTTCCTGCTTCCTAGATTCAGATGAAGAACTAGAGAACTGGAAGAACCAGTTACATGAAGCATCTGTGCTGCACTGAAATCGAATGACGAGAGCTCTTCGATGCATATCATCATAGGTACGATAATTGTCGTATTATGATGGTTTGACTAATGTTAACATGTTTTTAGGATAACTTGAAAGGGATGCTCCAGAAGTATAGAGATTCCATGCACTTGATATAGCATTGCGTTATACCCCATCATGCTGGTGGGAGAATCACAAAGGAAAATTGGGTAATTAGGAAGAATGCACCCTTATGATGAGACTACGATTTGAGTGTCCAAATACCATAATGGAAGAGACCTACTCCAGAAAAGGTGATCTGCACAGAAATATGCCTAAATGGATTGAAGCATGGGGCATAGAGCTAAGAATAGAATGGGTTCACATGTTCATCCACACTTTGGTGAAGGTACCTACGGATTGGTACCTAGAAACTGAGTTGCGACGAGGAACCAATGAATGGATTTCACTGACAATTTTTTTTATTGCTTTCTTGGGTAAAGTGCTCCAGGTTATTCAGGAGGTCATATTTGAAACCATGAAACCAAAGGTAGAGTGTGCCTCACCAGCATGGGATGCACAGATGATGGAAATTGTTAATTGCAAAAATTTTACAGTTGAAGAGAATGAGGAAAATCCAAGGAATATCAGGATCCCTGAATCTGAAGGACATCGCGTTGTTTCTGGGCCTTCCATTGAGTCATTCGATGTCACTAAGCCTCTGAAGATTTGAAAATCTAACATTGTATATGAATAACAACCAAAATTAGTGAAGATCGAAGATTACTAGGATGACGATATAGTGGGAAAGGTCATTGAGCTGTTGACTAAGTATCAAGACCTGTTTCCTATAAATTTTTCTGAGTTGAAGGGGATAATAGGAGATCTTGGGGTGATGAAGATTATGTTGAAACTTGATTCATGACCTGTGAAGGAAAACCATATATATTGAATCTAAAATATAAGCAGAAAGTCAAAGAAGAATTGGAGAAAATGGTTGCTACAAGTATTATAGTACCAGTGGAGTCATATTGGGTGAGTACCATGGTGGTGCACGATAATAAGACTAAAGGGGAAATAAGGATTTGCATGGATCTACACAAATTGAATGATGCTTTCATACATGATTTGTTCTCGACCCCATTTTTTGATGAGATCATGGAAAATGTAGGAGGACATGAGGCCTATTCACTTACAAATGGTTTTTCAGGATATCACCAGATCAAAATTGTGCTAGAAGATAAAAGTAAGAAAAAATTTGCAATAGAATGGGGATCCTTTCAATATACAATCATGCCATTTGGTCTGAAGAATGCGCCATCTATCTTCTCATGTGTGGTAGTAGCCACATCCAAGGAATACATACATAAGTTATTAGAAGTCTACTTTGATTATTGGACTATCTTTGGGTTTTTGAAGAAGCATGTATCAAGTCTGCACCTAATGTTGGATACTTGTCAGAAGTATCAGATCTCACTTAATCTAAGAAAATGTATATTTTTTGTGCCAGTCAGGATCTTTTTCGGTCATATTTTTTGCCAACAAGGGTTGATGGTGGAACCAGAAAGATCGAAGTTACTGTTAATTTGGAAGTTACTGCAAATGTAAAACAAATGCACTTAATTTTTGGGCATACAGGATATTACCAGAAGTTCATCCAAGGTTATGCGCTGATCACTGCACCCATGGAGAAATTGTTAAAGGAGGATGCCTCATTTTTCTGGGATGAATAATGCCAAAATAGTTTTGAATTTCTCAAGGAGAAGATGGTCAATGCACCCATATTGGTCCTTCTAGACTGGTTGAAGGTATTCCATGTCCATTTTGATGCCTCTTGCATCGCGCTCAAAGCTATATTAGTGCAGCCAGGATCTGGGGAGATTCATCACCCTATCACATTTGAAAGTAGGAAGCTATTAAGCGTGGAGCGTAATTATTAAAATACAGAATATGAAGGACTCGATTGGTCTACGTGCTATAGAAATTCCGCCACTACCTATTAGGAGTCCAGTTTACGATGTTTACTGACCATTCTGTGATGAAGTACCTAGTCAATAAGCCTGTGTTGTGGGGGAATATCTACCGATGGTTGTTTCTGTTTCAGGAGTATGATTTGAAGTCATTGTGAAACTTGGAAGATTGAATGCTGGGCCAGATCATGTCTCACGCATTGAAAATGGAGAATAATCTACTAGCTTGGAGGATGGTTTACTTGATGCACAACTATTTTCTATAAAGGTGTTTGATGATAATTTTTCTAATATAATTCATTTCTTGACCACTAGAAGTGTGCCCTTGGACTATAAGTTTCAATAGAAGGAGTTGGTCACACACGCAACTGACGTTAATCTAATTTCTAGTCAGCTATACAAGATGGGTGCAGATGAAGTTTTGCGAAGGTATGTATTGTGTTGGCATGTGACCGCACATAACATGGAGAAGTGGTCCCTATAAGGAAATCATAAGACAAAGGCAACATAGAAATAGTTAAGATAGAAAAAACAACAAGGATGAAGTCCTGAGCGAGGTTGGGTCAATTTGTGCACGTGTTCAGGTCAAGTTGTGAATGCTAAAGTAGATCTAGTCATGAATGTGGGGCAAGTATTCCATGAACAAATAATAAATGACCAAGCACAACCAAAGAGAGAACGTAAAAAAACCACAAAAAGGGGAGAAATGAGGACCGTTGATCTGAGCATCGGTCAACGACGGAGATTGATTTGAGCATCGCTAAAATCCACCTTCTTCACCTTCCAAGGAGAAATATTTGAACAAACATCTGGAGTTGCTATGGGATCTTCGTTGTCCCCCATAGTGGCCAACCTCTTTATGGAGAAATTTGAAAAGAAAGCTCTTGACCCTTACCCATTGAAATCTAAATTTTGGATCAGGTTCATGGATGACACCAATGTAAATTGGCCACATGGTGATGAGGAATTAAAAATCTTCCTAGACCACCTTAATAACATTTCCAAAGATATACACTTTACAATGGAAGGTGAGGTAAACAAATGCAATCCCATTCCTTGACATTATCCTCTCAAGAAATGAAGACGGAACCCTTGGACACAAAGTGTTCAGGAAGAAATCACACAATGACAATTACCTGCATGTTGATTCACACCACTACCCTGACCAGAAGATGGGGGTTCTGTTGACTCTTTTTACAAGAGCTTTCAGAATATCGGACGGTACTCATGTTCAAGAAGAAATAGAATATCTAAGAATATCATTCATAAACCTAATATATAGTAATAAAGACATTAACAGAGCTATTCAAAGAGCTAGATCCAGAAATAAAATAATTACAACTGACAATTCCTCAATAGAAAAAACATATCTCCCCTATATCCAAGGGGTCACAGACAATATGGATAAAGTTATAGCCAAGAAGGACATTAGAGCATCCTTCAAACCTCTAATGGCCATCATACAGAGGATGAAATTTGTCAAAGATGACCTCGACCACCTCCAGAGAAAATGGGTTTGCAAAATTAATTGTTCATGCAGAGAATGATATATTGGGGAAACATGTAGGACCTTCAAAATAAGGCTTAAAGAGCATGGTGTGAAAATCAGACTAGGAATAACCAAAACCTCGGCTTTGGCAAAACATTCTAATAATACTTGTCACCACATATGCCTTGAAGAGGCAGTGGTTATTACCAATGAAAAGCATCATTTTAAGCGTAAAGTGCGTGAAGCGCTGGAAATCATTAATCACCCACACAAACTCAATAGAGATGGAGGCTTAGAAGTTAGCAGGAACTAGATCCATGTTCTTTCCCGAAAATAAACTTACCCCCCTATACTATTTGTTGACATCCTGTCCATCCTCCCACTCGTCATTGTCCTTGCATGCTTTCCTGTCACATCCCTTTCACAATAATGCTCCTCCCCTCTCATCATCCCCCTACCCTCTATCCTCCCATTTTATTTCTCTCTTAAAATCATTTCCTTGCACTTTCCTCCCATTAACCTGCTACCTTTCTAAACATCTTTTAAATATTAAAACACACCTATATCACACCTTAAACCACCTTTATTTTCTTTTAATAAAATATAACAAAATAGAAAAGCGACACTTCTTAATAAATAACCCCTTCTTATACTAATAATAATAAACTCCGCATTATTACAAAAATTTAGAATTATTTATAGTTTCCCATTATAATATAGGTCAAAATTTTACTTGCCATATTAAATATATCTATTAAAATAAAAGAAACATAGATCCTAAGTTTTAGTAACAACAAGCCTTTATTTATTGACCTCTAATATTTAGTATTAATAAAATAGAATTTTTTTTAATGCAATTAATTTTAATAAAACATAATAAATAACCCTTTCTAATTTCTCCACCTTATTACAAAAAAAAAAAAAAAATTATAGTTCCCCATTATAATATAGGTTAGCCATCTTAAAATATATCTATTAAAACAACCTAAACATTTCAATTATATTTATTAATACCACTAATATTTAGTATTAATAAATAAAATAAATAAAATAAATAAAATTAATTTCAATAAAAAAAAAATAATAAATAGGGCACAATAGCTAATAAAAAATTCAATAAACAATAATAATAATTTTTTTTAAATGTGTCATTATTAAATTTTTTTTTTTTTAAATAACTAATTAATTAAAAAATTCTAAAAATTAAGAACTGGTCGGATTTTTCATCTCTTTCTTTCCACTATTTATTTACCATGATCTATTCTCTTCTTAGTAGGTTGTCGTGATGATGAGTCTTGATTTAGACTCGAAATGTAGACTAGAAATGAAGACTGTGGATATTCCGAGTTTTGCATCTGAAAATATACACCACAGAAACCTCAAATCTATCAATCTCTTTTTATGTATAATCATCTGTCATACTGAGCTAATTTGAAGGTCCGTGTAATGTAGCTGCTGGTAGTTTGCAATTTTATTCATGAATTCGTGTTTGCATAACACTCAGGTGTTAAGACTCAAGTATTAAGCTTGCCGCACTCCCTTAATTTGCGCTCTACGAACCTCTGTTGTTGCCCATATGTCATTCATATCCACTTCCTCTGAGGTCATTGGGGAAAAAATTCTTAAATCTCTTAATCCTGTCTCTTGTGGGTTCATTCTCCATTCTTCCTCACCTCCTCTGTACATTTTAAAGCTTCTGCTTATTGTTTTATACTTGGCTGAAATAAAAGCCATCAACCTCACAACCTCTTGAGCCCTCTCATTGTTTAGGGAATTCACATGAATCAAGCTCAAATGGTCTTCTCTATTCTTGAACCACCAAAACCATTATCCTCTTGACCCTTATTCTATCAGAGGCATTTATACAATTTCCCACATTTATCCTATGATTTTAAGATGTTCTAGGCACTGGTCTTTTGAAACTCAAGGTTGTCTCTAGGAGCTACAACATATTTTTGGTGCCGTTGCGGGGGATACGAATTAGAAAACCTTTTTCCTGGGATAAAATATTATCTTCACCCTTCAATTAGGTGAGCACGAAGGGTTGAGAGTTTCATACCCCTCACCTTGGTGACTCCACTGTTATTAAAGTTCAAATAAAGTGTAATCCTGGCTTACATGACACCCCATACTCGATCGGATACTTCTCAGCAGAAAACCCCTTCTGCATCTGATCCTAAAAATATTATATTTAAGAAAATATGGAGGGAGAAGAAACCCATCTAGGCTAAACTACTCTCATTTACTCTAGAAGATTCACCTTCCTCTTCTCAGAGAGCTGATATCTATGGTCCTGGCTCCACAACCCGTGTACTTGAGTATCCTCCAGAAACCTTTGCTTTAGCCAGTTCAGGCATAATAAATGAAGCCGAATCCACTGATACTTCTTTACCCCCCTTGCACCCTACTCCATAGGTTTAAGAAGTCAAAGAAGTTACATCACTTCAGAGATCATTACAAAAAAATATCCAAACCTCTACTTAGCATATACCTGTTGTACCACAGCCAAATCATCCTCATAACTTACCAGCATCACCCCTCATGGTTGTACCTAGCTTCCTCCTCAACAAATATGCTCCATTGGCTTTACCTAAAGTATTGCATGACGTGCCTCAAGGTTACCTAAAGCTCTTGCCTCGGTTCACCGGGGAAGATAGCACTTCTGTTCAGAAACATATTGAAGAATTTTGTGCCCTTGTTGAGAATGTGAATGTGGAGCACCTAGATGTGGTGTTGAGGCTTTTCATCCAATCCTTGGATGGAGAGGCTTGAAAGTGGTTCAAATATCTTGCTAATAATGTAGTCACCACTTGGGAAGAAATGGAGAATTTCTCCACACTAAAATGGGGAGAGAAGAGGGACCATGGATATGTCCTCACAAAGTTCAATGCTCTTAAAAAGAGATAGAATGAGGATGTAACAGAATTTATAAATAGGTTCAATAAGATTTATAATAATCTTCCTGCTAGAATAAAGCCTCCCCAAGTAGTTGCTAAGGTGGTCTTCACAGGAGCTTTGAACCAGAGTTTGGGTTCACCCTAAGAGAAAGAAATTCTACATCTATGGATCAGATTAAGACTGATGCACTGGAGGTAGAAGAAAACAATTATTCTACTGGTAAATTCAAAGGCAAGATAGAGCATGAAGCTAGAAGAAGGGGTCGGGAGGAGACTTCTACCTCTAATCAAGAAAGGGAGTTACAATAGTATAGAATCAAAGAGATGAATAAGCTGATAAAGAACCTCTCAAATAAGTCGGTGAAGCTTGAATTGGAGGCCAAGAATTCCCCTCCTCATCCTAACCAAATGATCCCAAATCGTGGGTTTAATCCCCACTACCGGAAGCCCCCTCTACAGTTGTTGCAGTGAGAAAGGAAAGAGTAGCAAGATCATATCCAACCTCCTCTATACTTGGAAGGGGAAATGGAGGGACATGGCGAGGAAGTCACAAACAATCAAGAAGATCAATTCCTCACCTTCTTAGAGGATGAAGAAGGTGAACTCACCCTGCAAGAAGAGCCAAAAGAGAAGGAAGTCACCCTAGAGGATCGAGAGATTGAAAATTAATGCAAGAAACTTTTGGATTTAATGCAAGCTCAACTCCATAAGAAGTATGATCTTAGATCCTCCAGGAAGAGAACTTGAGTGCAGGAACAAGATTAAGATTTGAAATAAAGAGAGAAGATCCCTTCTAGTTCTGCCAGTAAGGGGAAAAATACTTTAGAAGATTCTGCCCATCCTAAAGCCTCTGCACCCACCTCCTCAAAACAGGGCTCTAATCCTCCCCAAAATGAGAAATCCATAGCTACACCCTTGAAATTGCTCGACCCTCCTAAATATCAGTTCAAAGAAGTTATCACAGAAAAAGTGCCCATGACCTTTAGCCTCCAGAAAGAATTAGAAAAGGTCAAGATCCCGGTCCCCTTGATCTAGCTCCTAAAAAAACCCTCACACAGGGCCCAGGTCTCTCAATTCATGCTGCCCCAGGGCATAGGCCCTCTCCCTGATAGCCTCAATCTCCAAGAAGAAAGACCCATGGTAGTCTTTGGACCTCATGTAGAAGAGCTAGATTCATCCACTCCTCCATTCTATGTGACTTTGGTTATAAATGACCTGTTATTGCACACCTGCATGCTAGATTCTAGGGCTTCACATAATTTTTTTCCATTTTCTGTCATGGAGAAGTTGGGGTTATAGATCACCAGGTGATATAAATATCTATATTATTTTGATTCCAATAGGGTGAGATGCTTGGGCACGATAAAATATCTGGTAGTAAATTTAGCCCATATTCCAACCAAAAGCGTGGTAATGGACATCATTGTGGCTGATATCCCAGCTCAATTTGGAATGTTGTTGTCTAGATCCTGGGGTACCAAGATAGGAAGATCCATAAAAATTGACCTCACATATGCCACTATTCTAGTATTCAGTGGGGAGGAAAGACAATTATAACATGAGTCTAGATTCGTGAAAATGGTCACTAAAGAAAATGGTTCAACGAATTCTCAGGTATATACTAAGGAGGGTGAATTATCTTGTCTTATGCTCGAGGAGGATGAAAAATTCCTGCAAGAAACAAAGATATGTCCTCTAATCCAAGAGAATATTATGAGCAGAGGGGAAAATGAAATATGGACCTTGCAGTTTCATGGAGCTTACTCACGAGAAGGAAACGAGGCCAGGGTACTCTTTATATCACCCGAAGGATGCTTGGTCCCCCTCTCCTTTAAGCTAGAATTCGAGGTCACAAATAATGTGGCTAAGTATGAAGCCCTGCTATTGGGGTTACTGATAGTGTGGAACATGAACATATAGAACCACAAGGTGTTTGGAGATTTAGATCTTGTAGTGAGGCAAGTCAGGAGCCAATGCCAAACTAAACACCCATGGCTCAGAGCCTACAAGAATGAGGTATGGGATTTAGTTGAGAAATTCTTTTCTTCTTTCAACATTTAGTTCATGCTGAGGGAAAAGAACAGAATGGCAGACTCACTAGCTATGGCTGCTAGTAATTTTTGCCCCACACATCATCCTTTGCTCAAATATGAGTTTAAAATGCGATATCATCCCTCCATTCCAAACAACATAAAGCATTGGAAAGTATTTGAAGATGAAGAGCAGGTCCAACGTTTTATGGAAATGGTGGGTGATTTCTCAAATATGGTGATCGATTCAGTCCTAGAGGATGAAAGTGAGGAGCCAAAAACCAAATTGGAAGAGACATTGGCTGGGCATCGTGTTATGCAATTAAAGGGAAATGTCATCCCCAGGGGCCTTGTGCCATTGGAGATACTGTTTGATAAGAATGATATCCCTGTGAATCCCAGCAAACTTACCCTTGACGAGCCTGTCAGGGACGTGAACATTAGGAAAAAAGAATATCGAAAGGTGGTAAAGTTGTCGAAAGGGGTTTGTGAAGAATACCAAGAGCAGTACCTCAGGCTGTTTCAGTCATATAATGATGTCTTCTCCTAGTCATACCAAGCTCTAAAGACTTTTGATATTAATATTATACAACACAATATACCGCTCAAAGAGGACGTCAAGCCTCACAAGAAAAATCTGAGAGAGATCAATCCCATTCTTCTCGTAGCCATTGAGAAGGAAATAAAGAAGCTATTGCAGGCCAAGATCATTGTCTCTCTAAGGTACTTCGAATGGGTGGCGAACTTGATACCTGTCAGAAAGAACAACAGTGAAATCAGGCTTTGCGTGGATTTTCGCAATCTGAACAAAGCCTCACTCAAAGATAATTATCCCCTCCTGAAGATGGACCACATCTTGCAAAAGGTGGTGGGATCCTCCCGCATGCCCATGATGGATGGCTTCTCAGGATATAATCAGGGGTAGTGCTCTCGAAAAACCAAAATAATATGACGTTCACTACGCCTTGGGGAACCTTCATGTATGCCTGAATGCCCTTTGGCCTGATAAATTATGGTGCCACATTCCAGTGGGCAATGGACATTTCTTTCATAGGAGAGCAAGAAAAGTTTGTGGTGATCTACCTAGATGACATAACTATCATTTCAAAGGGTGATGCTGAACATATAGAGCACCTCCGTCGAACATTTGATAAATGCAGCAGGTATGGCCTGTCTCTGAATCCTCAAAAATCCATGTTTTCCTTGGAGGAAGGAAGTTAATAGGGCACATATTAAATAAGGAGGGCATGAAGATTTAATCAAAGTGGGTAGAGGTGATAAATGAAATTCCCATACCAAGAAACAAAAAGGAAGTACATGTGTTCTTGGGAAGAATACATTTCCTCAGAAGGTTCATTCCCAACTATGCCAAGATTTTCCAAAACATCAACGGGATGATGAAGAAGAATAGTGAATTTAGATGGACCCTAAGTCCAGGTACTCTTTCAATAGGGTCAAACAGGCTTTTGTAGAAGCTCTAGTGCTGGCAGGTCCAGATTAGGGGAAGTCGTTCATTATTTTCTCCTTCGCCTCTCCTCACACAATAACTGCAGTTATTTTACAGAAAAATTCCGATGGGCATGAACAACCCATTTCGTTCTTTAGTCAAGTCCTGCAAGACACTGAACTGAAATATGATATCCTAGAGAAGCAAGCTTATGCTCTGGTCAAATCGTTGAAGGTATTCTGGGTGTACGTGTTACAATTAGCCATAACAGCTTATGTACCCACTACATCAGTGAAGGATATTCTGGTACAAGGTGATAGTGAAGGGAAGAGGGGAAAATGGATATCCAAGATCCTGGAGTACGGGCTAGAGATAAAGCCTACTAAACTCATCAAAGGCCAGGGGCTGGCGAAAATCCTGTCTGAATCACTTTCAAGCTCTGTGAATAAATCTGTCTATGACAGGAGGAGAGGCATAGGTGCACACTAAGGAATAGAATATTCCACTCATAAAACACATTTCAGGTACCTCCTATCTTCATAGTATAAATATATAGTGGAATATATTTTAATGCTGAGGTGTCCCCCTCATTATGATGAGACCAAGTATCACACTTTGAGACTGAGGTCTCAAAAGTACATTATGGCAAATGGGCAACTATATTGGAGAGACCCGACGAGAATCTTATTATTATGTTTGACAGAGCAAGAAGTTGACCATGTGATGACCGAGTTCCACGAAGGGATATGCGGCGGCCATTACAGTTGGAGATCCACTGCACACAAGATCCTAAAGGTAGGGTTATTTTGGCCTAAGTTGTTTGGCGATGTACATTCCCGTGTCCGGGCCGGTGAGAAGTGTTAGGAATTTGCTGAAAAACAAAGGTATGCACCTCTCCCATTAATTCCAGTACATGTTGAGGAACCTTTTAAATAATAGGGGATTGACTTCATAGGAGAGTTTTACCGTGCCTCTAGCAATCAACATCGATGGATCCTCACTGCTACAGATTACTTCACCAAGTGGGTAGAGGTCATGCCCGCAAGAAATGCTACAGATTTGGTGGTGATCAAGTTCCTAGAGGAGAACATAATAGCTAGGTTTGGATGCCCAACTAAAATCATTACAAATAATGCCCATGCTTTCAAGTCGGCTAAATTTGTTAATTTCTGTCAGCATCACAACATCCTACTGGGCCACTCGACTGTGTACTACCCACAGTGGAACAGGCTGGAAGAATAATATAACAAGACACTGGTGAGGATCTTGAAGAAGACCATCAATGAAAATAAAAAGAACTGGGATTCCCAGCTCAATTTTTCACTTTGGGCAATTCAGATCACCATGAAAAGATCCACAGGAAAGTCCCCTTATGAAATGGTGTATGGCAAGGCTGCAGTTTTCCATATTCAGCTTGCATTTCATGTGGCTCGATTCTTACAAGGAAGTGAGGAGGATCTAAATGAACTTATCTGAAGAATGATTTAGTTGGTGGAGTTGAATGAAACATGGGAGCAGGTAAGCCTCAGACTGGAAGAATATCAAGAAAAAATGAAAGGCTTATTTGAACAAAGAGCTAAAGATAGAGAAATCCAGGTAGGGGATTTGGTGCTGCGATGGGATGTTAAGAGAGTGGACAAATGGAAACATGGGAAGTTTGACCCCCTATGGTTTGGTCCTTTCAGGGTGGAAGAAGTCAAAGGCAACAATACTTTTTCCCTGGAGAACTTAGAAGGATATATACTTGACGCGCCCGTGAATAGGCAGTTCCTCAAGTTCTATTTTCATCACTGATGAGGGATAATCTAGCTCATTGTATATATCATTCCACTATCTATACTCCATTTTTTTTACTTTCCTCCCATTTCATATTTCATTTCATCTTCCATTTTTGTGTCCACTTGACTATTGGTATAAAAATTTGTTTAATCAACATGTATTTGTGACTCCATGAGCCCAATAAAGCACAAGAATTCAGGGTATGCAGGTCCTCAACGTACTTAGAACAACACATTGTCTCCAGATGGAGCCAATGTTGGCCTTTGACTGCACATAACATGGAGAAGTGGTCTCTATAAGGAAATCACAAGACAAAGGCAACAAAGAAACTGTTAATATAGAAAAAACAAGGGTAGAGTCCTGAGCGAGGTTGGGTCAATTTGTGCACATGTTTAGGTCGATTCGTGAATGATAAAGTAGATATAGTCATGAATTCGAGGCAAGTATTCCAAGAAAAAATAATAAACGATTGGGCACATCCAAAGAGATAAGGTCGAAAAACCACAACAAGGGGAGCAGTGAGGACAGTTGATCCGAGCATCAGTCAACGACGGAGATTAAAATCGTAGTCATAGAGCACAAGTGTTGCAAGATAGGCGAAAAGGGTAAAAGTTAAAAATTCCAAAGTGTGATGTGCTATGGCGGTGGGATCTAACCACCCTCCACACCCATTTTCATTCCATGTTCCTTGAAAATCACTAAACCTTACCTTTTCCGCCTTTTCGCCTCATTTTTCTACTTTACCTTCTTTCACCACTATATCATTTGTTTCATTTACCATTCGCTTCCTTATTCCCTGATTGTGATTAAAGTGGGACCATCCCTCCATGTCACCCTTTCTTCCCCACTCCTCCATGTGTCATCCTCTCGTGATTTCGCGCCCCCCTTCTTTGATACCGCTTAGCACTTGAGACCCCCTCCGAAATCCGGTTCCTGTTTTTGCAATTCAAAACATCGCATGGGATTTTGAGGCAGAACATACATTTGTGGCTTATGCGGTCTACTCAAGAGATCTCTGCTAAAGAAACAGGTGCATTCAGTACGACCAACCTCTTCATAATGGATTAAGTGTAAATTACTAGACCGAGGGAGTGGAGGTTTGCAGGCAATAGATGGAATCATAAAATGAAAGTCAACCTGTATAACTACGACTGCTCCTCGCCATACCATCTTGAAATCTCCCATTATTAGCCTTAATGGGTGACCGTGTCCTTTCTATTTTTGGTTTAATTTTGATGATTTTTTTTGTGAAATCTCAATTTCACCACATTCCTATTTTAATTCTCTCAATACAGAAGTAATTGCTCCATGTACGCTTTACAAGTTAGGTAGCATGTTTTTATTTCATAGATATGGGCCGATCATAAATGATCAAGTACCGTAGACCCTCCAAGGAAAATCTATATATAGTAAGTTCTAAGATGAAAGTAGGGTTTTGGAATTTTGGAAGAATTTTGTTGTAGTTTTGTATGATTGTGCTCCCTGTGCTCTGAGATACATATTTAGGAGATTTGTTTGAACATAATATAATACAACACTGTTATTTGGATTTCGGATGGAGCAACGAGTAGTATGTATCCATTTTCCTTTGTTATCAATAATCTCTTTTTATGTATAATCATTTTTCATACTATGTTTCTTTGAAGGTCTATGTAATGTAGCTACTAGTAGTCTGCAATTTTATTCATGAATTCATGTTTGCATAATGCTCAAGTGTTAATGATCATGTGTTAAGTTTTCCACACTCCCTTAATTTTCAATCTACGAACCTCTGTTGTTGCCCATATCTCATTCATATCCACTTCCTCTGAGGTCACTAGGGGACAAAATCTTAAATCTCTTAAGCCTGTCTCTTGTGGGTTCATTCTTTGTTCTTCCTCACCGCCTCTACACATTTTAAAGATTCTGATCGTTGTTTTATACTTGGCCCAACTAAAATCCATCAGCCTCACAGCCTCCTGAGCCCTCTCACTATTTGGGGAATTCACATGAATCAGACTCAAATGGTCTTCTCTATTCTTGAACCACCAAAACCATTATTCTCTTGACCCATATTTTTTTAGAGGAATTTATACAATTTCCCACATTTAACCTGTGATTTTAAGATGCCCTAGGCATTGGTATTTTGCAACTCAAGGTTGTTTGTAGGAGCTACAACCTATTGGAATTTTAGAGACGGGATATATTCGCTGAGGCCCATGGAGGGGTTGCAGGAGGTCACTATGCAGGGAAAGCCACTACACAGAAGATCCTATGAGCTGGTTTATGGTGGCCCACATTGCACAGTGATGCACATTGCCATTACCATGCTTGTGATATATGCCAAAAGAACAAGAAAACTGTTGCGCAAAGATTATATGCCCTTGTATCCACAAATGGCATTGAAAGCTTTTGATAAATGGGCCATTTATTTTTTTGGACCTATTGACCCTCTAGGAAAGAAGACAAGTATGCATTACATAATCACTATGACAAATTATGTGACCAGGTGGGCTGAAGCTAAGCCTGTGAAGGATTGTAGTGCAGACACAACTGCCCACTTCATCTTTGAGAACATATTGACTCGGTTTGGGTGCCCTAAGTTTTTTATGAGTGTTCGAGGTACGCACTTTGTGAATGAAATTATTGAAGCTCTGACAGAATAATTTTGGATTCATCATCAGAAGAGTACTCCATATCATCAACATGAAAATGGTGCGATGGAATATTTCAATAAGGTCTTGGAGACTATGCTCACTAACGTCTACAATACCAATCAAAATGATTGGGATGTGCGCATACTTGCAGTTCTTTGGGCATATAGAACCACATGCAAGAAGTTGACAAGAAAGACACCATTTAGGATGGTGTATGGGTAGGAAGCTGTTATTTCAATGGAGTGCATTGTTACAAGTCTACGCATTGCAAAATTCATGAATATGCAGAGAAAATTATTATGGAAGATGTTAGTGTCAGTCTAGTCACACTGCCATCAGTGATCAAAAACTTCTCTTTTTTCATTTTCATATTAGGAGTCCCATAATAATCAATTTCACCATTCCGTTAGGTCATGGATTCATTGATGGTAGTAATTTTTATCAGTTGTCCCTCATGAGGTACTTGCTGATTTTACTTTCTATGGTCTTTAGTAATTAGTCACTTTCATTCTCAAAATCATATCAGTAGGTCATAGGATGGGTCTCATTAGTTTCTAGGGTCTCACCATGGTCAAATTAATGAGTCAAATGTAAATAATATCAGCAAGGTCATGAGGAAGCCAATAAGCTCAAAGTCACAGCACCAGGAAGAATCAGAGAGACATTTTATTCATCTTGATGTAATTTTCACCTCAAAACCATGTTTTGAGGTGAAACGTAATATTTTTCCTTTATTATCATTCATTATGTAATTTTATATCATCATATGTAATAAGCCACAATTCAGAAGCTGTTATCTCCACAAAGTGATTTTCCTGCATTTAGAGAATTTTTCCGCAGAATGATCAGAGCCAAATCATCCTCCAAGTAGATCCATTAGAAAGAGCTCGGAAAGAGCTTTCCAACAGTATACTACACTCTGAAAACTGACTTCTGGATTGAATTTTATGCTTGAGTGAAGTAAAATTCCCTAAATCTCCCCTATTTCCCATGTTCCCCTTTAACTTTATGTTTAAAGTTTCATATTTCTTTAATAAAATCCCCTTTACCCCCTTTCCGATTACAAAATCGCATTATAAAATATGCGATTTAATTATAAACCACTTCCCCGACCATACCTCGTAGAACTTTATAATAAATAAATATCAAAGTTTATTATAAGTCCCGCCATTCCCAACCACTTCCCCACCATGCATTGTAATAAAAATTTATCATAAAGTTATATATTATATACAACCTGCCGCAAATCACACCCCCTTATCTAATCGCAATCACAAACCTTTTCCAATCGCAACATCTAAATGACACGACCCGATCACTCCAATTGCTCGAAACTCCGATGCTATTGATCGCATCCCTCCTCCCGATCACCCAATCGCACCTTCTCCTTCCGATCTCCCGATCGCTCAAAACTCTGATTGCGATAAATCAAAAGTCCCTTCCCCGATCCTCCAATTGTAACAACCCCCAATTGATCCGGTGCCGTTGATCTCTTCCCGCTAATCCGATGGCTCAAATTCAATCGGGCCATCGGCATCGACACTTCCATTGGTGTTGCACTCCGCTCCCTTCCGATCTCTGATTGCGATTGACCTGTCGGTCCCACCATACGGTACTTCCACCCATATATATCATAAAGGGCCTTCCCCTTTGTAAATGTGAAATTTGATATATTTCATTTTGTACAAAGTTTTTTCCATTCCCACTTCTCCAAATCGCATCGGAAGTTTTGGTTTCAACTGCCCATTGCAATATGCCTGCCCCAAAGTCCCGATTGCGATTGCGACTGCCCTCATTCCACCATCGCATTGCATATTTGTATATGTGTTACTCCGCCTGGCTCACTCCGATTGCGATTGTAATGCTGGTCCCGCCTCCTCTCCCTTTCTTCCTATTCATGGTTTTTCCCTTCACGAAAGCATAAATTCAATTTATGTTATTACAATGGCATTTATTAAAAATTCAGAGAATAAAAAATAAATGGAAAGAAAAGGAGACAGTCAAAGGATGAGAGCCTAAAATAAAATGGAGATATCTACAGTAGCAAAGAAATAGGAAATCTGTTCATTGGATTACCTATTTTCGTTCGTACAGCCTAAACAACAAATCTCCAAACACTCAAATGCAATGCTGCCCCTTATTTTCAGGGGCAGATTGTTGTATTTATTTCTATGATTGTATTTCAGTCCTTCAGCTGTTAGAAAAACTCCCTTTTTTTTGGATCCATGTTCCCACATTTCAGCCTATTTATTGTAATTGTAAATCATTTGTCGGCAGTGAGTAACTGAGAAAGTAGGGGAATAGTGTGGAAGAACATCTCTGTGCTACATTGTACAGTTTGACAGGAATTAATAAGAGATACAACTCTGATTTGTGGGATCCATGTGGTATGAGATTCAACATTTGTTTTTCTCCTTTGTTTCACATGTGAATTTTTATGTGTTCCATTCATCCATAAAAATTTCCTTTGAATGCTTTCAAGATAGAAAGGTAGAATCCATTTTATATGCTCTGCCTTGGGAAATCATTCATACTCTATATTTTTCTTCTATTTTAAAAGGATCCATTTACTGTGCCCTTTTCAGCTCCGCACCAGTCTTTCCATCCCATCCTAATTAAATTTTAATTGCTAATTTTCCTGCCTATCTTGCCCCATGAAATATCCTGTGTCCTGATTTAATTACCGCTTTCAACTGTCCCTTTATATCCCACACATCCTTGAAATTCATTCATTCATTCATTTTATTAAACCTTTTATCCCTATCATTTTACCTAGCCTAATATCAGTCCATTTATTGTATTCCTTTGAATATTCTTTCACGGAGAGAGCCCTCTCCTGTCCTTGTAGGGCTAGCTACAAGGATGAGCGTGGTTTAGTTGTTACCCTGTTTTGCCTTTTGCAGCCTGGGGTCCCATTCAGGTGCTAACATCTCTGGCGACCATACTGGGGAACTGTTCAATATTGCTTGTTTGTGAGTGTTATTTGTTTTATAAACTACAGACGGAGCCTGAAGTTATGCCAAGTATCCTTCAAACTGCACATTGCTTTGCAGGTGCATAAGTAGATAAATGCTGCTTCAGTCAATCTCCGGTCTAGTTTTATAAACATAACATCTCACTTGCAAGATTTTCCCCAGTACATCAAATAATTCCAGACTTTGAAAGATGACGTTCAGATTTTGCTAGGCTGCAAAATAAGATTTTTGTAAAATAGAAATTTGACCACACTGGCTTCAAGAAGATACACCAAGGCTAATCCAGATCCAAATCCTCCCCCTGTGTTTGAAAATCCAAATCTTATACCAAGAATTGTCAGAAGACAAGAAGGATCACTAAGCCCCAGACCCGTCTTCAGATCCTATACTTGGCCCAGTGAATGGTTTTTTGTAGAATATCTTTCCTTTGACGAGAATTTTGAGCTTTCTTTATTTAGGAATAAGTCTGAAAATGACATTGATGATACAGTTTTAGATCCTGATTTCCTTGTAGATATTGAAGTCCAAAGAGAAAATACCTCCATTGATGATTACATTTTGAATTCTCCTCAGTCCATCACTGTAACTAATATCCCTGAGCCTTCAGAATCATCAGGAACATCATTTCCCCCTCCTAATTCATCACCATTCCCGTCAGTCAGTTCCCAATTATCATCTCCTCCATTAACACCTCCCTCAAATCCTACAAATCCCGTCGTAAATCCACCTAGAGTTATGGCTGCCAAGTATGCACCCCTGGTCTTACCCCAGGTTCTCAATGACATGCCAGCTGACTATCAAAGAAAAATTCATATTTTTGATGCCGCTCAGAGCATCATGGCTCAGCAACATGTTGATAAAATGAATGACTTTTTTGATTTGCATGAGGTAGAAGCAGAGAATGTAATGATGAGGCTGTTTGTTCAAAGTTTCGGAGGCGAAGTCAGAAAGTGGTTTAGAGCCCTACCGCTAGGCACAATTCGCACATTGCAGGAGTTGCACACTTAGTTCCTGAACCAGTGGGAGGTAAAAAAGAACCCACTTCAAATTCTGTCTGAATATGAGAACATTAAAAGGAATGTGGGAAAAACCGTGCAAGATTATTGTTTGAGATTCAACGCTGTATATAATGCTATTCCAACTAATTTTAAGCCTCCTGAGGGACTGGAATTGTTAAAATTTCCTGATGGATTTGATGCCGAAATGGAATATCAACTGCGTGAAAGAGATCCGTCTTCACTTGAAGACATGTAGAAGATAGCGGTTAATGTTGAAGAAAATCTGTTGGCTAAAAGAGCACGAGCTAGAGCTGAGAAAAGAGTCACAATAAAAGAGGAGGCCTCTACTTCAGACAGTAAAATGGACACTCTGATCAGAAAAGTGGAAAAAATGGTTGATAGGTTGATCATTGCAGATAGACCTGAGCCTCAAATAAGAAATCTTAATTTCAGAGGGCATTAGCCACAATTTAGAATTAAACAGAGAGAGAAAAGAACACAGGACCAAATTTCACCACCACAGCAACAGATTAAAACTCCATTGCAGCAGAACTATGTGCAAGGGATAGATTCAGATGACAATGATCCTGTGATTGAGGCTAATCACTTTTTCACGGTTGATGGTGCGCCCATTTTCCTTACAGAAGACGAAGAATACACAGTGGCGACTCCAGACATTCAAAAAGACCAAAATTTCATTTTGGCCAATGATACAGTACTTGAAGAGGAGTCTGATGACTATAAGAGAGGGTATATGAACGCTCTGTTGGCTCAACAAAGGCAGTACTCTTTAAGGAACAGAGAGGTTACAGTTAGCCCCATCCAAAAGAGAAGGGAACTCCAAATGAAAAACGATGCACAAAAGAAATCTAAGGAGTTGGCTGATCCTTCCTCTAGCAAAGCACGTGTAGTTGCTAACGTAGCCAATGAGAAGAACCAACAGAACACAGTAAAGGAGCCAATAGAGAAGAAAGACCCACCCATCAAAGAGGTAGAAAAATATCCCTCCTTTAATACATGATCATCAGCAAAATGAAGAAAATTCTAAAGGTTACAAGTGATGCAAGAAGGTACCAACAGCTTCCCTAGTAGTGACAACGCAGTTTTACAAGTTGCTGCTTGATAAAAATACATGGAAAAATGTTTCATTTTACATGGTTAATCGTGCATGTCTTTATATAATACATGCTATAGTGTAGAAAATAAAAATAAATGTGGTGATAAAAAAATTTCCCAAGGCCACAAAAGAGATGGCTGCCTCCATCATGTAGATTGGCCCAATACAATTCCTAGAGAAATTTGACAAGCTTTCCCTCTTGTGAAGCAATGCACTGCATAAGAATGGTAAGAGTGTGCAAGTCAATGAATTTATAAAAAACCTCCTTACGATATGCTGGAAGTAAGATGGTACATGGTTCCATACATGAGTCCTTCATAGTGTCTTGGTATTCTATGAAGAAGAGTGAACCATGTGCTGCAAAAAGATAATCCTCCTTATCCTTGAAAACCCAAGTCAAGAAGAATATGCCAAAGATGTCTCTATCATCATTACCTCCTCTTTGTTCATCAAGTGCAACAAATATGAAGTGATCCTAGGACCTATGGGTTATGTATCCACCATATCTCTGTTGGGCACACTTCATCCATAAGTCTTTACTCCAAGGTGACAACGTTGTGAGCTTATGCAAATAAGCTCTTGTCAGTACACAACTATGTTCTTTGACATGCTCCTTGTCAAAGATTATTCCAATAATGCTGCAAAAAATGTGGAATACTTCCCAAGATGGAAGTGCTTCCCAATCATCATCAAAGACCAAGGAGATAGTGCCATCCCCTCCTCCTGCAACATCATATAAAGTGTGAGAGAAAATCTGCCCTTACTCTCCCAAGCAAAGCAACAAATTATTTTGCTGCCTCCTCATAATTCCATCATACAAATCATGTGATGAAGACACATCAACATCATGCATCCATTCTTTATGCTGCTCAATCATGCAAGTATCCTGCCATCTCTTCTCCATCCTCCCACTCTTAGGAAGAGTGTTTTCCAAGTGATGGCCAAACTCTTTCAAGAGTAACCAGCGCAGCCAAGCCTCCTGCTACCCGGTATCATAGATCTATAAGTAGCCTCCTAGCTCCTTTCTCATCCACCACATTCACTCAATCACTTGTGGATGATTCCTTCTTCTCCTCATCCTGGTACTCCTCCCATGAGGGCTACCATCCTCCCAAATCAAATTCCTGTCTTTGCACTTTATGGGATTTTGAAATGTAAGCTTCTCAAGGATCAATGAGACCCTATCAAGAATCAAATAGGTGGTAGGAAAAAACCTCCCATCATGATGTGTATGGCTCAAGGGATGTCCAACACAAGCATGAGATATGTTATCCATCCTGAGATGTCCTACATCTTCTATCTGCTCTTGTGAGAAGGGAAGAAAAGAATTGCATTCCGTGGTGTGTCGAAGTGCATCTCCAATGAGATCTCTCCTTGAGACCTCCATTCCATCCATAGTATTCCAAATCCAATGAGGTCTTGGATCTGAAAGTAGAAGTTCCTCTTTGAGATGAGAAGATCTCATTGAGAAAGTGTCATCTTGAAGGGAGAAAAGGTTTCTTACTCCAAGATGTCTACCATCAATCTTCAAGGCTTCAAACCCCAACCTCCAATGTGATGTACAATCCAACAATGGCTCATGAGAATGATGGTTTGATTCCTTCTTGAGTGTTTCCATGTTGCACAACACAGTGCAACCAAGCTGCTCTATAGTAGCAATGAGATTTGACTCTTGGTCATGCAAAAGTAAATCTCCACATTGATCAAAAGAATTTGCTGCAAAAATGGAATGTGGAAATATTTTCATACCTTGATGTGCATTTGGAACTTCTTGTAGGGCTACAAGAGTCCCTTCCTCAAAAGTGTTGGTTGCCCCAATTGTTGATGCATGTGGCTGCTCCTCCATGAGTGGGACAACGTTATCACAAGCCTCCTCAAGAGGTGATGTGATTTTTCTTTCTCCATCAAAGGTTTGGATAAAACTTTGAGTGAACTCTGCAAAATTCTTCACCCTTGCATGGCTGCACCACCAATCATAGGCTTCACCCTCCAAATGCAGCGCTGAGATTTCAAAAGCTTCTTTACCTACTACAGGATGTAGTAGGAAAAATGCCTCCAACTTTCTCATCCAAGTTCTTGCATTAGATGACCCATCAAAGGTAGACAACAAAAATCTATTGCCTTTGATTTCTTTTCTGCCGCATGGCCTCTTCTCTTCCTTCAACTGGATGAAATGAGGAAAATCTAGAGTATCCCTGAAGGCTCTAGGTTGAGATCTATACTAAACAAGGTAATCACTGAGAATCTAATGATCCAAATATCTTCCATGCTCAATATCTTCTTCTTGATGAGAATAGGAAGAACATGGTACTTCCTCTTATTTTTCTTCAATATTCTTGACCTCCTCAAAGGTGGATGCATTCTGTAACATACACCGTTAACTTCACATGGAAATGTAAGGAGATAAATTTTTTTGTACAAGTTACTCATGGGTAACTAACCATACACCATTAAATATTCCTTACTCATCATTACATAGAATGTGTACCATATGATGTAATCTTCCACTCTTTTCATTTTTTCATCTTGTCATCACATACTTGACATTATAAATATCATAGCAAAAAAAAGAATCAACATCATCAACTTGACACAATAATCAATCACATCATTGAACACCAATATACCCTGGAAACCCCGTAGGGTGAAAAACAGCAAAAGTTTAATTTTATTATTAAATGCTCGTGAGGGTGTTCAGCCCATCACTTAATGGCTTATAAGGGAGACCATCCCTTAACCATCGTTTATATATCTTACAAGGAAATATACAATATATAGCTTTAATCCATTCAATAAATATGATACCATTTACCCTCTGGTCTTCATATCTTCACATCTTGGTGGCATGGATGTACCTACAATGGACCATCGTACATTAGAACTTCTTGCAACTCGCACACATATGCACGAACATTAATCATTTACCTGCCACCATGACAAGCATAATTTTCCTTTGTACATGACAAGCATAATATTCCTTTGTACATGTCACCATCATTCCCTGCTATGATGCCTTCAACATAAAATGATGTCAAGGTTCATAAAGTATTAATCAATCACTATAGTAGTTCCTCCATCTACTCATGTGTAATCATGACAAGAAAGTAAAGTACCTTGTCATTCTCTCTTTAATAACACATACCTCATATGTATTGGTTATAGGTCATCACAATAACTAATGCTTATGTCGCATAAGCACACATCTTGCAAGACAATGACTACATCTCCCAAACTTTATTTAAAATAAACTGATACATCAGCTAAGATATTTATGCATGTGATTTACATATATTTAATAAAAATAGCTAACCCTTAAGCTATTACCTTTAGTGCATGGAATGCAAGTTAACATAACAATTGTTTCTTCCATGCATGTGAATGCATACTGATTCCAAAAGATTCTCCGTAAAGGAGTGCCTTCACAACGAAGCACATAAATCATATTCAATGTAGTTTAATACTACAAGCTATCTTTCTACATACCAAAAATGTATATTATTTTTCAATAAAAGCTAATAAATATGTTGCATTTTTATGCATGATATTCCTCCCAAAAGGAAATCATAATCATGACAATATAAAAGTAATCACTTAGTCTGTTCATCTAAGGAAGATAACTGATTAGTTCCTTTAACCATGAATTTATTAAATAACTTAAATTTACCAACACCGTGGTAAACAATCCATGGATTTATTAATTGACTAATATTTGCAAACACCATGGTAATCTACCCATGGTTTTATGAAACTATCCATGGATTTATTGAATAACTAATCTTTACCAATGTAATATCATTAGTTGATAAATCTTATTCGTATCTCACATATTTTAAATATATGCATATGTTTTTCCTATCTATATGCATTAAATACAATGTATAGAGAATACGAAAACATGCATATTTATCCAAACATGCATGAAATAAATACACACAATAGACACATGCCTATTTTAGATATGCATGCATTTCAAACGTCTCAATATAAGGTTACCAAAGCCTTAATCTCAATATGTCCACCAAACCATATTTTCACCTTAAGAAGGAAAATCTCAACTTATTTCCCTTGAATTATTTTCTCATATATTTACCCATCTTGATATGAAAATAAATTGTAAATTAAGTGAACTATATATTTCAACTTACAAGTGAACTATATATTTTTTTCAATTCACAAAGAAAGAGACTATATAATAAATAAATTTAGCCAAAATTATTATCTTGACAGTCATATATATATAATCCTTTATTTATCTTTTAACTCACAAAGAGAAAGACTATCTAATAAAGAAAGCAAGCCAAAATCACCTATCTTGGCATTCATATATATATATAATCCTTTATTTATCTTTTAACTCACAAAGAGAAAGACTATCTAATAAAGAAAGCAAGCCAAAATCACCTATCTTGGCATTCATATATATATATAATCTTTTCTTTATCTTTTAACTCACAAAGAGAAAGACTATCTAATAAAGAAAGCAAGTCAAAATCACTTATATTGGCGGTCATATATATATAATATTTTCTTTATATTTTAACTCACAAAGAGAAAGACTATCTAATAAAGAAAGCAAGTCAAAATAACTTATCTTGGCGGTCGACTCTCGTCACCTTCATTCCAAATTTCTTTGCATTCACACGCAATGATTAAATATGTTTAACGACATGGCCCAAATTTCCATTTGAACAATGGACCAATAATCCTACGACTTGCTGCTAAAACCTTCACGATACACCGTCTTTTGGCATGGAAATGGCAGGATAATACATCACCAATGAAAGCTTTCTTGAACTAAAAGTTTCCTTCACATCGGCCTCTTATAAACCGAAGCATCTACACATTTATCGCTTATGCTATTTCCATAAATCCTTTGAAGTGTAAATTGAAATTCTAATGAAAATGCGCTCCCTCATTGTTAACCTACTTACTTCGATCTCTTGCCAAAGAATGTGGTGTACTGGACAGGGTATGAGTTCCCAAACCCAAACACCCGTCAATGGAATGGTTTTGACAGCTCCAATATCCATCTCACTAATTTTAAAAAAGAAACCTCATGGGCTCGATGGACATTTAGCAGTATTTGACCAGAGATCTGCCCATAAAATTCCATCAAAGTACTGGTGAATACGAGTCGAACTGGTGGTGAATTCATGTGAGCACTGCACCTGCAATAAATCATAGACTCATCCCTGTAATGAATTCCGATGTTGGTTAAGGATATACGCCTACTCCATAAGAAATAATCAAGCACCAAGCCAACCAATCAAACACTGCATCGTAAAAAGACAAGAGAAACAACTTCAAAGGTAACATAAGATCAACACAGCTGCTCCACATCGGAAAAATTAGTATCATAGTTTCATCTTCTACACTGCATCGCATTAAAAACTAAACAAGAACGCAAAAGCCAATGCCAAACATGAAAGCAGTAGAGATGAAAACCTCCTCCCAAAACGTTGGACACATCACCTAATTATTCTCAACCGATTCAAGAATTCGGTTTTCAACCAATTCTTGATTTAACTGGTTTTGTACAACATGGTAAAAATTTTAATTTGCAATAGTTTACATGGGTGTTACATACTCCCCCCCTTAAGAGAACACCGTCCTCGATGTGCTTCTCTCACTGAAATTTAAACTTATACTCATGATATAATAATATAAACAACCAAAAGGGAGTCCTTTCCCTTCACTATGAAACACTTTCGTTTCCTTAAATGCCATTTATTGAAACAATAATTTTTTTATCCATATTCAATTCAGAAAAGTATAGAAAAATCTCTATACGAACTTACCAATTACTATTGGTAGAATTGATGGCTTTTACGCAACCTCTCATCGAAGGTTGAACACCCATCAACACTTCCTGGAAAGAGCCTGTAATGTATGACTAGCAATTCAATCACATTAGTCACATAGTTTCAATCAAATGAAAATACTTGCAACCATCAAACATTATTGCAATATAAAGAGATGTTTTAATCAAAGTACTTCCATAAGTACTCAGAGAGAACCAACCCTCTCATAAATGCATCATGTGCACACTGTCTTAGCTCCTGCTAAATACATCCATATAGTACTTAAAAAGGTACTCAGAGAGCACCTAGCTCTCTTCATCATACCAATGGTCAATCAATGCACCATGGTCATATCCTAGCATCTGCTAAGACATTCAAATAAATTAGTAATAAAATAAATGAACTTATACATTCAATAATTCATTTTAATATAACACAACTTTTACTTCACTTGTTCCACTATGAGAACCGCAATGGTAAACAAAATGATCCTCCTAATCCATATGATTGAGTCATTTTTCAATCCAGACAATCAATCTTTCCATATTAATTCAAAATAGCACAGCACAAAAAAAAAAGTCTCTATACTTATATGGAAATTTAGTCTTTCAAGCTGTGGTCCTCCCAACCATCAAGTGAGGCTATTACGTCCTCCACTTGCCCCCTAGCTCCAGAATTTGGATAGTGTCATGGGTCAACAGTGGATTCTTCTGCTGTGACATCAGGATGGCCAATCCAGTCACACTCAGAAAAGCCTGGAAGAGAAATTCGGGACAATCCGGTCCAATTCTCCAATTCCAGTCATACTCAGATGTTTTTGGCTTTACAAGGGTTGCTGAAAGCTATTTTAAACTGGTCCCAACCATCTCTAGAAAATACTGCCCCTTTACCAATTTCACAGAACACCTAATCCTCCCCAGGGATCCAGCTTTATCCTCAGAGGAGTAGGTAACTGTCTTTCCAACTGTCCCCAAACACTTCCTATTCTTGGAACATTTTTACCATCAGCTTAGAAAGATTTCCTTTCATTAATTAATTCGAACAAATTAAATAATTTGCTTTATCAACAGTGACGATTTATGTTTTTCTTGCCAGATAAAAGAAAATTAAACAAATTGTCTTTAGCTAGTTAATACTAGTTAGCTTTAATGAAGCTGTCACAACTTCCCCCCTGGAAGTAACATACATGTGTTGTACATTAAAGCATGATAATTTAACGTTTACTGTTGCAATTCACATTGCAATGTTTGTGATGTTTTATTTTCACAGATTTTTTTGTTTCTATTAAGCTACCCATGCATACTATAAGAAACAATGCTAATTGTAAATATGTATTTCTCGAGCACATATTATCTTATGGAAACATTTCCAATTCTCATAATGTTCTGTTCCGACAGACTGACATACGAAGTAATTATCATAATAACTTGTTCACAAATTTCAAATAGCTTTAGTCAAAATTGATTCGTGCATATAACCTTCATTAGTTATTCATTCATAACTAGTCAATAGTTTTAATGCATCCATGACGACTCATGCAAACACTAAGTCAACTAGTCATTTAGTTAAGTTTCATAACTTGATCCATTAAGAGACTTCATTCAATTTAATTTTAACACTATCATTTTATAGTAGGACTTTATTCATCTTCTGCATTCATGCATTAGTTTCACACACCATCACTATACACGTTCATCTTTTTAAATTAGTGCATGGTAACTTAGAAATTTTATTGCATGCAAAAACAATTTCTTCTTTTCAAGCTTAAACGAAAAGTAACTATTTTTATTTCATGATTTTATACTTTCTTTCCTAAAGAAATAAAGCATAATACACATATTAATGTCATATGAATATTCTTATGCAGAAAAAGTATGTTATAATAGCATGTACTTTTTTTAAAAGATTTCTCTTAAATGGAAGCTAATCTCATGCAATGACATGTATGTAACAATTCATTTTTAAAGGAATCAACATGCATATGCATAGACTTCTTAAAATAAAATAACATAAAATACTTATCTTTATTTCATTTGAAGGACTTCTCTCCCTACTGAAATACTCATCCTCATCAGGAATTCACATTGCTCCTCTACAACAATGTTTTCTTTTAGAAACATCGACAAGATTTTACAGCATGATTAGACAAAGCCGTAATCAATAAATAATCAATCTTTGAGTGATATTTTAACACCTATTCATGTGCATATATGAGATGTGAATACAATGTCACAACATTCTTTCTTCTAACATCTCTACATTAGTGTGAGTAAGTAATTATCAATTCATGTTACTCCCACATTATTATGACATTTTTTTACACATGCATACATTCGTACAAGACAAATCACTATATTTGTTCAGAATTTCCTTTAATGGAAAATGACACAATGTGCATTCGCTTTACTTAAAATTTTTACGAAAGAACCACCACTTCAGATTTTGCCTTTGGAGCATGCAAATATAATAAAGCTAACGCATTGATGGATGTTCCTATGCATACAATGTGTAAATATTAATTTCCCAACGGAGTGCTTAACATAATCGAGGAGGCAAACTCATGATTCCTCTTCGAGGGCATATAACATAATAGGCATGCAAAACATGGTTTTCTTTTCCATAAAACTAATGGAATAAAACATAAGAATACATACTTGATTCTTGAAATATTATACCCACATTAGCCATGTATATATTTCAAGGAAACCAAAACATTACTTTAGTTTTTGTACATGTAATTCATCTTCTTTTCCAAAGAATATTTTATAAAGTATGATAACAAAACATGTTATCATTTCCACATATAGACTTATGTTCTTTCCGATGAAATATAATACAACTATTGCATGCAAAGAACCTTGTTCCTCTATGATTCTACATGCAAGTTGCTCATGCTTTGCTTCCAGGAATTTACCATAGATAGCCTATTTTATGCATAAAAACTATGCAACACTAACAAGGTTAACTTAACCTTTAATATACCTAAATCAAGAAGTTGACATAATCCATCTAGCAATGTAGTATATTCAAGAGGTTATTCTCTTTAGCCTATATTTATTTTCAAGAATGAACTTGGATTCCTTATCATTTAACACACCTGTACGAAATCCCTTTTAAAAGAAATCAATCTTCCTATCTTTTCTTAGACAAGATATATACAAAGGCAAGAAAGTTTACTTATTTATGTTTTACTACTGCTCACACCTTTCAAGATACATACTAGTAATCTTTGCAAGAACTCAGATGGGTTCTTCTCAGAAAACTCGCATAGTAGTTTGGTCTTTTACCATGGTATATATTTCTAAAAGAACTAGCATAATCTTGCATATTAAGTAAAACCACGTTTTACTTTAGCACCAAATTCCCAACTCCTTTCAAGGAAACTTCAACACAACAATAGAAGTTTTACGTACAGAGAAAATACATATCCTTTTTAAAGAAAATCTAACTCAACAGTTATTTACTTTGTAAGAAGTGTATTTTCCATAAATGCAATAACTAGTGTTTCAAGAAAAGAAAGATAATAATACTTATCTCTTGAAACTCTTTATTCAACCTGGATTAGAGATGCGATGCCGTCCTTCACATAAGTGCATTTCATCTCGAATCCCTCAATTTCTTTTCGCTAAATCCCAAAGGTGCCAGTGTTGAAACCTTTAGCTTTGATACCACTTGTAACATACACCGTTAACTTCACATGGAAATGTAAGGAGATAATTTTTTTTGTACAAGTTACTCATGGGTAACTAACCATTCACCATTAAATATTCCTTACTCATCATTACATAGAATGTGTACCATATGATGTAATCTTCCACTCTTTTCATTTTTTCATGTTGTCATCACATACTTGACATTATAAATATCACAGCAAGAAAAGAATCAACATCATCAACTTGACACAATAATCAATCACATCATTGAACACCAATATACCCTGGAAACCTCGTAGGGTGAAAACCAGCAAACGTTTAATTTTATTATTAAATGCTCATGAGGGTGTTCAGCCCATCACTCAATGGCTTATAAGGGAGACCATCCCTTAACCATCGTTTATATATCTTACAAGGAATATACAATATATAGCTTTAAGCCATTCAATAAATATGACACCATTTACCCTCTAGTCTTCATATCTTCACATCTTGGTGGCATGGATGTACCTACAATGGACCATCGTACATTGGACCTTCCTGCAACTTGCACTCATCTGCACGAACATTAATCATTTACCTTACCATAAATAAAGCATAATTCCACCAGCATAGAAAATAACGCAAAATTCCTTTGCCATGTCACCATCATTCCTATTATGACCTTCAACACAAAATGATGTCAAGATTCATAAAGTATTAATCAATCACTATAGTATTTCCTCCATCTACTCGTGTATTCATGACAAGCAAGTAAAGTACTTTGTCATTCTCTCTTTAATAACACATACCTCATATGTGCTAGTTATAGGTTATCACAATAACTAATGCTTACGTCGCATAGGCACACATTCCTGCAAAACAATGGCTACTTCTCCCAAACTTTCCTTAGAATAAACTGATACATAAGCTAAGATGTTTATGCATTTGATTTACATACATTTAATAAAAAAAAAGCTAACCCTTAAGCTATTACCTTTAGTGCATGGAATGCAAGTTAACATAATGATTGTCTCTTCCATGCATGCGAATGCATACTGATTCCAAAAGACTCTCCCTAAAGGAGTGCCTTCACAACGAAGCACATAAATCATGTTCAACGTAGTTTAATACTACAAGCTATCTTTCTACATACCCAAAAATGTATATTATTTTTTTCAATAAAAGCTAATACATACGTTGCATGCTTAGGCATGATCTTCCTGACAAAAAGGAAATCACAATCATGACAAAATAAAATTAATCACTCAGTCTGTTCATCTAAGGAATATAACTTATTAGTTCCTTTAACCATGAATTTATTAAATAAATTAACTTTACCAACACTGTGGTAAACAATCCATATATTTATTAATTGACTAATATTTGCAATCACCATGGTAATCTACCCATGGTTTTATGAAACTATCCATGGATTTATTGAATAACCTAAATCTTTAACAATGTAATATCATTAGTTGATAAATGTTATTTGTTATTCATCATCTACCTCCTTCATCTATGCATATGTTTTTCTATCTATATGCATTAATACAATATATAAAATACGAAAACATGCATATTTATCCAAACATGCATAGAATAAGCATTACCACCCCACAATAGACACTTGCCTATTTAGATATGCATGCATTTCAATCTCATCTCAGGTTATAAAAACCATAATCTTATCCGTATGTCACAAAACATATTTTCACCTTAAGAAGGAAAATCTCAACTTATTTCCCTTGAATTATTTTCTCATATATTTACCCATCTTGATATGAAAATAAATTTTAAATTAAGTGAACTATATATTTCAACTCACAAGTGAACTATATATTTTTTTCAATTCACAAAGAAAGAGACTATATAATAAATAAATTTAGCCAAAATTATTATCTTGGCAGTCATATATATATAATCCTTTCTTTATCTTTTAATTCACAAAGAGAAAGACTATCTAATAAAGAAAGCAAGCCAAAATCACCTATCTTGGCAGTCATATATATATAATCTTTTCTTTATCTTTTAACTCACAAAGAGGAAGACTATCTAATAAAGAAAGCAAGTCAAAATCACTTATATTGGCAGTCATATATATATAATCTCTTCTTTATCTTTTAACTCACAAAGAGAAATATTATCTAATAAAGAAAGCAAGTCAAAATCACTTATATTGGCGGTCATATATATATAATCTTTTCTTTATCTTTTAACTCACAAAGAGAAAGACTATCTAATAAAGAAAGCAAGTCAAAATCACTTATCTTGGCGGTCGACTCTCTTCACCTTCATTCCAAATTTCTTTGCATTCACACGCAATGATTAAATCTGTTTAACGACATGGCCCAAATTTCCATTTGAACAATGGACCAATACTCCTACGACTTGCTACTAAAACCTTCATGATACACCGTCTTTTGGCATGGAAATGGCAGGATAATACATCACCAATGAAAGCTTTCTTGAACTGAAAGTTTCCTTCACATCGGCCTCTTATAAACTGAAGCATCCAGGCATTGATCGCTTATGCTATTTCCATAAATCCTTTGAAGTCTAAATTGAAATTCCAATGAAAATGCGCTCCCTCATTGTTAAACTACTTACTTTGATCTCTTGCCAAATAATGTGGTGTACTGGACAGGGTATGAGTTCCCAAACCCAAACACCCATCAATGGAATGGTTTCGACAGCTCCAATATCCATCTCACTAATTTTAAAGAAGAAACCTCACGGGCTCGACGGACACTTAGTGGTATTTGACGAGAGATCTGCCCATCAAATTCCATCAAATTACTGGTGAATACGAGTCGAACTGGTGGTGAATTCATGTGAGCACTACACCTGCAATAAATCATAGACTCGTCCGTGTAATGAATGCCGATGTCGGTTAAGGACATACGCCCACTCCACAAGAAATAATCAAGCGCCAAGCCAACCAATCAAACACTGCATCGTAAAAAGACGAGAGAAACAACTTCAAAGGTAACATAATATCAACACAGCTGCTCCACATCGGAGAAAATAGTATCATAGTTTCATCTTCTACACTGCATCGCATTAACAACTAAACAAGCACGCAAAATCCAATTCCAAATACGAAAGCAGCAGAGATGAAAACCTCCTCCCAAAACGCTGGACGCATCACCTAATTATTCTCAACCGATTCAAGAATTCGGTTTTCAACCAATTTTTGATTTAACTGGTTTTGTAAAACATGGTAAAAATTTTAATTTGCAATAGTTTACATGGGTGTTACACATTCCCTCTGGATCTGAAAATAGATGAGAATAAACTCATCTTTTTCAATGTTTTGATCTTTTTGGGCTTAGACTCACAGGGATCAGTGGATCCCTCATACATGGGAAAATGTGACCTCCCAGTGGTATGCTACAAATTTGAACTCTGCGTGCTAGATCCCCCATTGTTCCATTCACTTTCATCCTGCCTGAGCTGATAGTAATCTTTGAAAGGTAAAGCTACTCTGAAGTCTTCCCCCATGGACTGCCATTTACAGAAATAGTCTCCAAAGGGTATATGATCATGCTGCCTCCCTTTATCACTCGGTACTGGAGGTAAGAATGTAGGCATTCTGATTCTGGTTGGCCTAATGAAGGCTGGTCAATGCTGGTCACACTATTGTGAGATCCTATATTTTTCACCTATACGGTCTCTGGTGGGTAAGATTTTGTCTACCCTCTTTTTTCATAGAAAATGTCCCCACGATTTTTATTCTGGTGTCATAGATAACTAGATCCATAGGCTGAGCTAGAAATATGCTCTGATACCACTGTAATATCCCGTTTCGGGGATATCTCTAAAACACGACAAAATCCAACCAGAGATGGACTGGGAGGGAATTTACCGGATATTCCGCCTTTGAAAGAGGATGAGATCCAGAGGCTACCTGGCCCTTTCTAGACTCTTTATATATATCTACTTGAATAATCCCACTCAAAATATCTGATACCACTGTAATATCCCGTTTCAGGGATATCTTTAAAACACGGCAAAATCCAACTAGAGATGGACTGGGAGGGAATTTACCGGATATTCCATCTCTAAAAGAGGATGATATCTGGAGGCTACCTATCCCTTTCTAGACTCTATCTATAGAGCTTCTTGAAGAATCCCACTCAAAAACTCTGATACCACTGTAATATCCCAAAAATGGATTTCTCAACAAATCATGCCTGAAAAATGAATTCTTCAGGAATATGTGCTTTAAATATCATAAAAATTGTTTAAAAACACTTAGAAACCCACTCCAAATACTTCAGAAACCATTACTCATCTCTTAGGGGCAAAAAGGCGGGGAAAAGTGAGGATTTTGGCCCTAAAATGAGTGTATAAGAAAATATGCATAAAATTAAGGGTAAAGGTTCTGAAATATGTTAAATTAGGTCAATAGGTATATGCATGTATAATTTCAGTGAAAAAAAAGGCGTTTTACTAAGTTAAACAGTTCCTCCTTCCTCACTAGTCAAGAAAAACCCTTATTTCCCATGACTTTGAGTATGAAAAAAATTACTGAAGCAAGGGAAGAATATTTTATAAACGTATAAGATGTAAAAAAGTATGAAAAATAATATAATGAGTTTAGGAAAATGGCATAGGCATTAAGCAAGGTTGAACAACAGTTTTACATAGAAAATCCCTCAAGATTGAGGTGCTGCAAGACAAGAGAATGACCTAGAAACCCTTCAACATTATTTCCAGGAGGCTGAAGATTATTATTATTATATTACAGATCTGAAACTGATAAATACATGAAAACAAAGATCTATAATGAAACAAAATTCCCAAAGGGCTCTTTATTACATTCCCCTTGGGAATTCCAGCAATACATGAAAATGTCGGAGTAGCTGGGCAGCTACGGAAACTATGGAACTAGAAATACATAGATAAGGCTGAATAAGATGAAAATATATGAATTAAAACTCCTCCAATTGATCTCCAAAGTGGAAGGCTGATCCTTACACTTGAGATCCCACCCTCCAATCAATCTGCAAAACCCCGCAGCAAATGCACTATGAAAATAACGTAGCTATTGGAGAAAAATGTGCAGTAGGGGAAAGAATATGTGTTTTCCTGATGCCAAGATCTGAAAATAAGCTCTCAAACTTCCAAACTGATCCTCCAAAGGCAAGAAATACTCTCCCTCTGAAAAACAAGCAATGGAAGTGGTGTTGTGAAGTCTCCACGACAACACCCTACAACACAGTATTATGTTGCTGCAACAATAACAATGTCCTGGAGGATGATGCTTTGGTATTGAACCAAAATAATGATGGGAAAACCGGGGCTGAGGGTGAGATCTCCGAATGGAGACAATTGGTGCACTAAACAATGCTATAGACTAGTTAAACAACCAGCGTACTCAAGAAGTCGAAATGACCAACTAAATATCATAAACATATGCATGGATGGCAATAGCTCTCCTCCCCTCCATTTATATAGAAATTGGAGACTCCTCATGGTCCCTTCCTCTAGAAGCTTCCCTCCTACGTTGTCATGTAGTGCTTTCCAACTCATACCCTGCGCTGGTTGACTTGGTCAAACCTCTTTGAAAATATCTCCTTTCACACATGTGGGTGTGAAATCTGGTTCCATGGCTGATCCCTTTTCATACTAGAGGGATTTTATTTATGTTTTCATTATCTTTGGGCCTCCTTACCCAATTATTCATCTCCTAAATGAGTTTAGACAAAATTTAATGCTCCAATTTATTGAAGAAAAATTTGGAACATTACATATTCTCTTTTGTAACATTCCTTCAATGAACACAACTTCTATTATAATAGTAATTTATTTTACTATTAAGTCATGTCTTCATAATATTATGCATTTTCTAGCAATTTTAATAACATAACAAACTTAAGAATATGTTGGAAATGTTGTCATTGATGGCAAAGGAGATGGCAAAGGAGTAGCACTTGAAACAACAACAATACAGAGAGAGCATGAGACATGAAGCATATGAATTTTAAGAAGGGTAAGTTGATTGGAGATCTGGAGAGGCAGCAGAGGAGCTTCAAAAGACAAGAGCAACACCTAAACTATCCATAAGGCAAAAGAGACAGAGAGGTAGCAGAGGAAGCAGATGACACAGAGGAATTGAAGAAGAAGCAATAGAGGAATTAGAGACAGAGCAGTGAAATTGAAAGGGCCTGAAGGAGTTTAATACAGATGTTTATGAATTAGGGGTTGAATATAGTTTGCAGATGAATTATTGAGCAATTATTCATTAATTGAGTTTGTATGGCATAGACTTTGATTGAAGACTAAAACCCTATGGTAAAGACTTAATATGCTTGGGGATGAGTTGGAGCATTGCTTAAATGGCAAGGAAACCATGAAGTGGTCAAAGAAACTAATAATGAGCAAAGGCACAGTTTGAAAATCAAACTCGTGAATCAAGTATCATGATGAGTCAGTGGATTGAAGAGCCAAAGGAGCGCAGTGTATTAAATATTTGGGCAGTCTCTAACTGAGAATCAAAGGGACATCGTACCACAAAAGTGCCAAAATTTTTTGAATCAAATTGATTGAACTGAATGTGGGTTTGAATTTCCTTTAGTATGTAAGGGCGAGAATCTGAGATTGAGGAATTCGTAAGAGATGTGAGGTTTGGGGATAGCTCCTTGAGATATCATTGCAGATATCATATGGAGGACTGACGAATGGGCTCGATGGGCTATCGAATGGTGGAGTATTAAGGTGAGCCAAGAATAAAACAAAACAAAAAGGTAGCTTCATGAATGGTGTGGACCAGAAGTAATTCAAGAGAAGAGTCGTGAATTGGAGTGGTTCAGTGCACAGTCGTAGGCAGACTTAATTACAATAAGAAGCGTTGAACGGAACCCTGAGCCAAAAGGGAACGAAACTATGACTAATGAACAGTAAAGGCAGGATTTCGATTTTCATTGCACCGCCTTTGTTGGGCAAGTGGTATTCAAGATTTCAGAGCGATTCCATACGATGGGCAACACGTGTCCCTGAGCGATTTTGGAAAACTACTCTCATCATGCATTATTGTTTGTGCATCTAAACCAAGCGACATCTATCGGATCGTGTGGAGCAAGGCGACGTGCTCTCCGCCGTCAGATGTGGAGGGTCGTTTAAACATTGTGGCCCAGTCCATCGCGCAACTATTGAATGTTAACTCGCGTGCAAGTTAACCGCACGATGTCCTTAGGATCAGAGGTTGAAAGAGCAATGAATTATCCACCATTGGATCATGAATGAAGTTGCAAGGTGACAAACAAGGTATGGACTAGCGTTTGTTTTTTTTATATGAAATAATCGAAATATAAATGTGTGGGCCATTATGGGTTAAGTGATTATGCCGAAAGGATAACATGCATTAACATTATAGTCTTTTGAATTTCGAATGTATTCAGTTAAAATTGAATAGAGGGTTCAATTATACAATGCGAAATGCTATGGGGCCTGAAGATATTATATAAGCGTTTCTTGTAAACATGAAACCAAAGGTTATATTGTTGATGGTTCATGATAAAGATTGTGAGTACTGATATATCCACATTGTTAAAAAGGTTTTATAAAAATGTCGAGAGTTATTTTATGTTTGATTAAAAGGTAGTTGTACATACAGCAGTTATATAACTGCAATGAATAGGGAACTGAATAAAAGAGAAAATGAAAAACAGAGTGAGGTTGGGATGAATGAGTATGGAAAAGAAAAAAGAGAGTAGTGCTATTCAAAATATATATTGTAATTGAATGAAAGTTTTAACTTTTTATATTTTTTGTGATGTAATTGGCAAGTCTCCAGAGGAAGATAAAATCCCACTGTAAAGTTGAAATAGTACATTTTCTCTGAGTAAATTGATAAAAGAGAAGAAAATGCAGAATTGAAGAAAAGGAAATAATCAAGCAGATATGAAGATTAGAGTACAATAAAAGAAATCAAAGGTACAGAATAGAGCTGATATCCAAGGTAAATCAGCGAATGTTTCTTTATGAAAAAGAGGTAGTTGAAGCTTCCTTGCAAGTTGTAGCTTGTAGAATTGAGGTAGGAGCCTCCTGTAGGTCGATGCCTACAGAAAATCAGTGGTGAGAGGGAGTTGGAGCTTGCCTTTGCATCACAACAATAATAAGATGTGGTTTTCTCCCTTTATGGGTTTCCACTTATATCTGGTGTCTCTGTGCATGATGTCTATGTGTTGATGTGGTTTATCTAATCTTCTTAATACTTGTTTCTCACATATTAAGACTGTTGTTACATTAACAAATCTGTTTGATACTTGCCGCTCACTAATAAAGATTGCTCACATATTAAGCTGATCATGAAGTGAAGGTGTAAATAAGTTTTAAGAGAAAAGTTTTAAAAGACCATGTATGTGTTAAACTGATTCACCCCCCCCTCTCAGTTTAACTAAGGGTTCAACAGAAGAATCATGTTAAATTTTTCAATTAGAATATATAGTCATATTCTAAAATTCTAATTATTATTAAATATTCCCCCTTTTAATGATTTTCAATACTCTTACTCATAAATACCAGTTGTAAAATCTTTTTCAACCTTGTTAATCTATCTTTGAAGATTAATAATCAAGGCTATATATCCACGTATGGACCTAACACTTATCCCAACGACTAATTTATATAACATTACTACTCTAATGATATATGGATATCGTTGATAATGAATATCCAATGACATTCCACTTTAATATTATTACATAATACTTACAACCCTATTCAAATTAAACTTTGATTTTTGAACCTTATCATTAATTCGAGTACTATACAAGAATGTTACATGTGTCCATGTATTGCTTATGATTTTTCTTTGGTTTATTATGTTCGAGTTTTGATGCCTAGATTTATTTAAATGATATATGACATACTTGGTATTGGGTTATATTATATTCCTATCATAATTTTTTGGTAGCTCTTTAATGCTATTCCTCTGTTTGAGGCTATCACATTTTAATGGATTTGTAATTTTTCCATTAAATCATCACATGGCATGGTTGATATTTTTCATTTCTTGCACCACGGATGGATGCCACATTAATGGTGGGGATGAGGCCATATCCTCTGCCTCCGTTTTCTTCGTTATTTTTTCAATGGATTGTCATTTTTCCGCTTTTCACTTGCATTTTTCAATGCCGAGTAAGGCTTCGGCTCTAGTTCACCACTCAGGCCAGTATCCATTCTCATAGCCTCTTCGTTTACTTACTGCTAAATTCTCCGCATCAGGTAAATAAATTTCTTTGTTTGATTTATTCCTGCCACTCGATATTTTTCGGTTTATTAATTTTGGTTTTTTCCTTCTGAAACTAATTACGTTTTCTTTCTGTGATTGTAGGGATTATTTTTACTAAACATATTTTAATATTCCTCGTTCCCTCTATTCATCACAACCCTGAGCTAATGCAGTTATGTAATTACCATGTGTGTAAATCCTTTTTCCACTGTTTTATGGAGGAAAAGTCTGTCTTTGATAATTATGTCAATGGCAGTGGCTAAATTTGTTGAGCATACTCCTCCTCAATTCATTTTTATCATTTCCTTTCCTCCTATGAGGAACTTATTTTATTTGTGAATTCTATTTCGATGAGGAAATCGTCTTTGGGTTTGAGACTATTCATTCGTCGAAAGATTTCATTTAATTCCTATTGATGAATTTAATATTTTATACCAAGCTAGGGTTTCTTCAATTAAATATCGTTTGTTGTAGGTTTTATTATGTGGATTTTCTACAAATTATTGCCTTCATCCTCAGAGATGAAAATTCGTTTTAATTATAAATAAGGGAATATGATTTTTTCCTTCTCTTTCTTGCCTTAAAACAATATGAATTTCCTCTTCATTTTGAAATTTGTATTTCAGTCCTCGGCTTTCTTGGCCAATTCTAGAGAACATATATATTTAACTTATGAAATTGTTTGATTTCTCTGCATATGAAATTGTATGTTTTCTTGAATTGTATGCTCTATATATTTCATTCATACTCATTTTTCTTTCACCATGAATAATTAATTATGATTTTAAGCTTTCGTTGGGTATTATAAAGACCCTTTTTTCAGGTCATTTACCCTCAAGAAAATATACATCATTTTAGCCTCTATGGTGGTCAAATTTCTCTTTGTCACAATAAACTTAATTGTAGGGAACCATATTTCAATTATGTATATAAATCTGTTGTGTAACCAGCTCATAAAATAGAAGAAAAGAGATATAAATGCCTTAGAAATAAGCCACTTCGAGGGGGAAACCTCCAATACATTACATAAATGAACAATTCTTGGATGATACAATTTACAAAACCTCCTTTCTATATATAGGAGTCCATGTGGCCATAATGTAATCATAGTGGGGCCACAATGTAATCCTACCCGACATAAAATAATAATTTAAGGGCACAATAATAAAAATATGGGGGTTACAAGGTTACAATAATAACAACAAGGGGTTTACACTAACAACAATAAGGGAAGATACTAGTAATATAGGGACCTAACATGCCCCTATCCATCAAAAAAGTGTTGTCCTTAATGCTTGAGTAGCTCTGGGTGCTTCTGTATAAAATTCTCATCCTCCCATGTAGAATCTTCAGTGGGTAAGTTCTTCCACTTGATGAGATACTCTGAAATTGATCGATTCCGTAGTTGTCAAGTTCTTGTTTCCGTGACTGCTTCAGGTTCCAACATTATTTTTCCTTCCTCATCAAGTTCTGGCAATATTGTTTGAACTGGAATATTTTCACCTGTAACCTTCTTTAAGCATGAAACATGGAAAACTAGATGCACTCGCGAAGAAGAAGGAAGCTCCAATTTCTATGCCATAGTACCAATATTTTGCAACACCTTGTAAGGACCATAGTACTTTGGCGATAATTTATTATCCTTCTTAGCTTGCTTGAGGGACATTTGTTTGTATGGTTGTAGCCGTAAAAATACCCAATCTCCTACATCAAAACTTCTCTCACTATGATTTTGATCTTCCTGTTGTTTCATTCGGTTTTGTGCCTAATTCACGTTATCCTTTAAGAGTTGGAGAAATTCTTGTTGATGCTCGATGTGATCTTCCACTGCTTGAACCTTCAAATTTTCCCTTAAATATGATGTGATGGATATTGGATGATATCCATAAAGTGCCATAAATGGAGTAATTTTTTCTTCAGTATGGAAGGAAGTGTTATACCACCATTCACCGAGAGGTAACCACTTGACCCATTGTGTTTGTTTATTAGATACAAAACAACAAAGATATCCTTCCAAAAATTTATTTACTATCTCAGTTTGACCATCATATTGAGGATGATAAGATGAGCGATGAGCTAATTGAGTACCCAAACAAGAAAATAACTCCGTCCAAAAATTTCTAGTAAAAATGGGATCTCTGTCGCTCACAATAACCCTTGGGCTTCCATGTAGCTTTTGAATTATGTCCATAAATGTAGTAGCAACTGTACTTGCTTTAAATGGATGAGATAATGCACAAAAGTTTGCATACTTGGTAAGTCTATCAACTACCACCATGATGACACTCTTTCCTTTGGACTTAGGTAAACCTGTGATAAAATCCATTGAAATCTCCTCCCAACATTGACTTGGAATGGATAAAGGTTGTAGAAGTCCCGGGGTCTTAATTGTCTCAAATTTATTCTGCTGGAAAACCAAACATTCCGCCACAAATTGAATATTAGATTTAAGGCCATCCCAAAAAAATTCTTTCTTCACCCTGTGGTAAGTTTCTAAAAAT
Source organism: Pinus albicaulis (assembly GCA_034641835.2). Classification (NCBI taxonomy): domain Eukaryota; kingdom Viridiplantae; phylum Streptophyta; class Pinopsida; order Pinales; family Pinaceae; genus Pinus; species Pinus albicaulis. The sequence continues at coordinate 619,508,919 of CM076572.1, read as the reverse complement.
CCCGAGTGTCCTCCTAAAGGAGAAGTGTGCAGCTCCAAAAGAATCTTTTGTTTTAGTTGGGAGTTCCTACAAAGATATAAGCGATATTTGTACCATAAGGAATCATTTTTCCAACTAAATGTATCATATGTACTAGGATCTTGCTGCAGCTTTTGAATGAGTGTCCATACATCTTTGTCCTTCTTCCATTCATCTCTTGCTTTGGTTTTCCAATTTGGTTGGATAATAGAAATGGCACAAAGAAATGCTTCCACCTCTTCATTCTTTCTTGAGAGTGCATCTGCAACAACATTAAGATTTCGTTTTTTGTAGATTATTTCAAAGTCATAACCCAACATCTTTGTGACCCATTTTTTCCGCTCTTCTAAAGATAGTCTTTGTTCCAAAAAGCGTTTAAGACTATCATGATCAATTTTTACCTTGAAGTGTCTTCCCATTAGGTAAGTTTTCCATTTCTTTAGTGCATGCAGTATTGCTAACATTTCCTTCTCATAAATAGGTTTCTGTAAATTATTTCTTTTGATTGGATGAATTTCAAAAGAAATGGCTCTTCCTTCTTGCATTAAAACAACACCAATTCCATTTCCTGAGGCATCACATTCCACAATAAAGGTTTTTGTGAATTCTGGCGTAGCTAAGATTGGTGCTCGACACATTTCCTCTTTTAGTTGTTCAAAGGCCTTAGTTTCTTCAGGAGTCCATGAAAATGCATCTTTCTTCAATAATGTTGTTAGAGGTGCTGTTATTCTCCCATAATTCTTAACAAAATTGTGATGATACCTTGTTAACCCGAGAAATCCTCTCAACTGCTTTATGGTTGTGGGGAATTTCCATTCCTTAATGGCTTTAATTTTGTTAGGGTCTACCTTAACACCCTCGTGAGATACAATATGACCCAGATATTCCACCTCTTGTACTCCAAAGAAACATTTGGATGTTTTTTCATATAATTGTTTCTCCTGCAATAGTTTGAGCACCCTATCAACATGTTCAACATGATCCTTTCAAGACCTACTGTAGATTAGTATATCATCAAAAAATACTAGCACAAATTTTCTAAGGAAGGGTTTGAAAATGGAATTCATCAACCCTTGAAATGTAGAAGGTGCATTGGTATGGCCAAAAGGCATGACCAAAAATTCATAATGACCCTCATGAGTTCGAAATGCTGTTTTTGGAATATCTTCAGTCTTCATTCTAATTTGATGATATCCCGAACGAAGATCCAACTTGGTAAAATAAATTGCTCCATGTAATTCATCCAATAATTCATCAATCACAGGAATGGGAAATTTGTCTTTAATGGTGAGCTTATTGAGCTCCCTATAATCCCGACACATTCACCATGATCCATCCTTCTTGTGTACCAATACTACAGGAGCAGAGAAAGAACTTTGACTAGGTTGAATTATACCCGCCTCTAACATTTCTGCAATCATACGTTCAATTTCTCTCTTTTGGATGTAAGGATATCTATAAGGCCCGATGTTTGGAGGAACACTTCCTGGAATCAAATGAATAGCATGATCATGATCACGAATAGGTGGGAGTCCTTTGGGAGTTTCAAACACCTTGGAATGATTGTCCAAGACTTGTTGGAGATCTACAGAAATAGATGATTTTGATGTTGGAACTTCTAGTGAGCATAATTGTGCAATTATGCCTGTTTTTTATTTATTTAGAAGCTTTTTCATGACATTAGAGCTTATTATATTTCCTGGCTTCCCCGAAATACCTCGTAATTCGACTTCCTTTCCTTCTGAAAAAAATTTCAAGAAAATTTCTTGAAAATTAGAAGCTACCGTCCCCAAAGATTGTAACCATTGTACTCCTAGTACAACATCAGCACCTCCCATAGGAATGGAAAGCATTGGAATAGTCAATACATATTCCCCCATGGTTATCTTGATATTATGGCTTTTTCCAGAGAAATTTATAGGTCCTCCATTTGCAACCATCACTTGACATTTTGGTGCTGGGTATAGGAAACAATTTAATTTCTTGGCTACCTTAAAATGAATAAAATTATGGGTGCTACCTGAATCAATCAACACTATTACCTTTTTATTCTTGATATGTCCTTCTATCTTGAGAGTTTGAGGAGTGGTAATTCCTGCCAATGCATTACACGATATGGTCGGATTCATTTCTTCCCTTTCTATGGTTGGTTCCAGGTGTATATCCTCTTCTTGTTAATTTTCTTATTCTTATTCACAATCTATGTAAAATAATTTATTCTCAACACACTTATGACCTTTAGTGTATTTTCTATCACAGTTGTAGCAAAGCCCTTTTTCTCTTTTTTCTTCCAATTGTTGTGGTGTCAACCTCGTAGGTTGTGGAAATCAAGGCGTAGCAACATTTCCTTCTTTATAGAAGTGAGTGGTAGGCTTCCTTGTCGCCATAATTTTACATTCAATTTTTCTTGCCAAACTGAATGCCTTCTCCAATGAATCGTGTTCCAAAACACGAACTTCATGTTGGATGTTATCCTTTAAAGTGCTTATGAAGAGATCAATCATGTGTTCCTCTGGAATATCAGTTACCCTTATATTCAATTTTTGGAAGTCCTCAATGTGCTCCCCCACTAAGCCCTTTTGTTTGAGATTTATCAATTGGCTAAAGAAGGTGTTGCTCTTTGTATCCTCATAATGTGCTATCATTTCCTTCGTAAAAATTGAGCAAGTGACAATTTTTTTATGGGAGCAAAGCCATCGATACCATACAAATGTATTTTGTTCTAAATGTAAAGTTGCAATGCGTACCTTTTGTCTGTTTTGCACATTATGGAGATCAAAATATTGCTCCATTTGTAGTATCCATGTTACAGGATCCTTTCCATCAAACTTCCTCATCTCCATTTTTGGAATATGGTGGTTCTTCCCGCCAACATTAGAGTTTTTGAAATCATTATTAACATTTGTTTTGTTCTCATCTTGATTTTCTTCTACTATCTTTTTACCATTATGAAACATTTCTTGTATCAACTTTGTCAAACCTTTCATGTCTGCTTTTTGATCATTCTTCATGTTTTCCATATTAGATTCCATGCCAGCTTCCATGCCATCCATCTTAGCTTCCACGACTTTCTTCCAAACTTCCATGTCATTTTTTGTTGCTCTTTGCGAGAGCGAAATTTGGTGCACTTTCTCTTGTAATTTAGATAGATCATGTTGCAATTATTCATCTTCATGAGTCATAGTAGAGCCTTCTAAAGGCTTAATGGGTGTTGAATTATTTTTATGAAACATATTTTAGAATCCAATACTGATATCTATTCTACAATATACCCTTGGAATCAATTCAAATTGATTCTTTAAACAACACTTATGCAATTCGAAAAAAAATACACACCTTTTTCTTGCTTTTGAGGAGGTCGATATTGAAATTGGATTATCTCTGTGATTGTAGAACTTCAATATTTGAATTTCAGTACCAACATATCCCTCTAATTTCTCTTTCGAATGCCACAGGTCTGACCTGATTTGGATTCTCCAAGACAAAGTTGTGTCCAATCTCCAACAATGACCTAATTATGGATTGCTTCAGTAGAGAGAACTTGTACGACTTGCCACATGTCACTGTTTTTTCCTTCGGCTTTGAAATTGATAGCCAAGAAACTACAGTCTATTTAATTGCGACAAATTTTTACGGCACTCCAATCCAATGCTCAGAGAGAGAGAGTTATGGATATTTTCCCATGATCACCTCTTTGAGATGAAATGCAGGAGTCTGAAAAAGCACTACCTTCCACAGATCATATCTCCGAAAATATTGTGAACCAAGGTCTGAAATTTTTTGACGAGTTTCCTCACGATTTCAGATTCGCACCCTAAAATTTTTAGATTCTAAACCTTCGTAGAAAACAATTTATAGCGCAAATTCCACGATGACCTGTTTAGGTGCCTGAAAAGGACCTAACGTCCACAGATCATATCTCCGTAAATATTGCAAATCAAGCTCTGAAATTTTTAGACGATCTTCCTCAGGATTTTTTGTTTGCACCCTAAACATTTCAGCTTCTGAAACTTCGTAAAAAAAAAATTATAGCAAAAATTCCACGATGACCTGTTTGGAGCAGCGAAACCCTAGAATCCAAAGCTCTGATACCAAATGTTGTGTAACCAGCTCCAAAAATAGAAGAAAAGAGATATCAACGCCTTAGAAATAAGCCACTTTGAGGGGGAAAGCTCCAATACATTACATAAATGAACAATTCTTGGATGATACAATTTACAAAACCTCCTTGCTATATATAGGAGTCCATGGGGCCATAATGTAATCCTAGCCGACATAACAATAATAATTTAAGGGCACAATAATAACAATATGGGGGTTACAAGGGTACAATAATAACAATGAGGGGGTTACACTAACAACAATAAGGGACTATACTAGTAATATAGGGACCTAACAAAATCATAATTTATATTTTTCAATAATGATATATATATGGTCCCAATTGAATTGCACTTCTTTTCCTCTTCTTTAGCACACTTCGTTATAATAAAGACCCATTTATTTTAGTCATACCATAAAATAGATAATGTATGGAACCAATGGTTAATTGAGGTTATGTAATAGGGTCTTTACTTTCATTAATGTTTGAATCCCAATTACCATTTATGTATACACATATACATGTTTGTAATGACTCTGTATTAATTTATGAAAGTCTATTTTATTTTAAATAATTACCTTTATGGCTTATAAATATATATGTTTGTTACTTATTCATAATATAATTTGACAAAATATTTTGACGTTATTCTCTTAGGAATTACTTATTGTTTTATTAATTTCCCTCAATTAATAAAATGATTTAATGTATAGGAACTCTTCCTCCTCTTTTGAGATCATTGGAGACTCTCATTACATCCCTCGTCTACACAATTTTAGGTAATTTAATTTCTATGTTTTAAATACTGTCACTACAGTATTTTCCTCTGTACATCCACCTTCATACACTCATTTATTTTGTTATGTATGAACATAGATGACTTCACTTCTTACATATATCTAATAAGGTAATATTTCAATTTCAATTACCCTCGTCAAGTTATTATATGTTATTTAATTATTTACTTTATTATATTAATATACTAATCCTTGTATATGGTATCTTTTTATAGGTATTGCACTTCTCATATTTTACGATTAATCAAATTGGGCATTCATTTTGCCAACTTTGAGACTTTATATTATTTCTTCTACTTAAAATTTGATCAATATCATGCATATAATTCAATCCACTGAATTCAAGGATATGTATTCATGTATAGTTTATGTAATTATTTATACAGAAGAATGGACTCTGGTCAAGGAATTCCTGACAGTTTGTAATGACATATTCTATCATTGTTAATACAAATTTATGCTCAATTTTATTTATGATGATAAACATTCATATTTATATGTAGTTATTATATGTATTGGACTACTTATTTTTAATATTTCTCTTGTACTATCCTCTATTACTTTAATATGTAATTGATATTTAATTTCTTATGCAAGCATAATAATGAATAGTTATATGCAACCTTCGTGTTAATGTACAACATAGGTATTTAGATTTAATTTTTACAATCATGCTTTCTTTAAGATTGAAAATTATCTCTTGTTGCATTTAAATCTTTGTTTCATTATTATTTTTGGAATAATTATATTGATTATGGCTCTTACATCCTTTGCACCTTTACTAATGTATTTTCTTCATTTAATAATTAGATCCTTTCAACCTAACAGCAGATTTAAACCCTTCTACTTGGGTTTAGACATTTTTTTTGCTAGTTTTCTAATTTAATTTGTCTATGTAACTATACAGAACTAAAATGTAATTATTATAATATGTTATGTTAAACACATCAGACTCTCTAACTTACAATTAACATAAATTTATTATACTATTTAATAATACACATAAGATAATTTCCACATATCATTCTACATAAACCATCATTACTCTAACTCTCATTAGAACAACAGAATATGTGCATACCAATTCTGGTAAGACTATTTGCCACCCAAACTTGAGCTTTCTCTCCATAGCTCCCCCAGCATAGACCAATTCATCCAAAGTGTAAACAACCTCTTGTCTACTGAGAAATGACTTATTTAATATTTATTTCCCTCATCATATTTCCATAACTAATTCTAGTTAAATTAGGATGCTCTTTTCCTTTAGCCTAGGCTTTCCTTTTGTCTTTTTGCACAAAAGCTCTTTAAAACTAGATTTTTCCTTTTTTCTACTTTTATTTCACCTCTTCTCATTAAATTTCCACATTACTGAGTTATGTTTTTGGCTTTTACCTCTAATCTAATATTTTAAATTTAGTTTATCTTCTCCAAGGATTTTTGGAGAATTTGGGAAAGTCTTTGGATTTAATTGCATCCTCATGGAATTGAAATCTTGGTATCCAATATACTTTAGTATTTGCACATTAATTAAAATTTGACGTTTATTAATTTAAAAAATATAATATGTCCACACATATAGTTTCCTTTAGGTCCACTTAACCTTTATGATTTTCAACTGTCTAATAAAAGAAGTAAAAATAAGGATATTACAAATAATATTTTAATTTGGGCTCATAACTATGTAAGAGAGCACCAGTTTCTTTCTCATGAGAAGATGATATCTCTCACACTCTCCTAAGGACAATTTTTTAAATTTATTATAATATAAATAATTTTAGCTTGCTTAAACAAAAATAACAAACATGCATATTTATTTTTTTAATATTATTGACTACATGTTATTTTAGAAGGAAAAAATTTCGACTTGATATTGAGGATAAAAAGAGTTACAAATCTCTCTCACACTAGAATGTAAAATATACCTTTTAACACAACAAAATATTCTCTTAATAATTTAAAAACATAGATAATGTATCTATTCATTATTATATCTATTAAAATAATAAATAAATAGTAATAATTTTTTTTTATATATTTCTAATTTGAATAATATATATATATATATATATATTGTGACAACATCATTAAACTTAACTAGTATTAACTAGTTAAAGAGAATTTGTTTAGTTTCTTTTAATTGGCAAGAAAAACTTAAATAATTACTGTTAATTTATAAAAACCATTTTAGTTGTTGATTTATTAATTAAGAAGCATCAAATTTAACGGAGAAATATTTTAATATGAAATATACATAAAGCTGATGGTAAAGAAATGTTTCCAAGAATAGGAGGTGGTTGGGGACAGTTGGAAAGACAATTACCTACTCCTCTGAGGATAAATTTGAATCCCAGGGGAGGATTATGGGTTCTGTGAAAAATGGTAAAGGGGAGTATTTTCAAGAGCTGGTTTGGGATCAGTTGAAAATATCTCATCGCAGCCCTTGTAAAATCAAGTTTTCTCTCTGACTTTGACTGGATTGGCCATCCAGAGGTCAAAGTAGAGAGTGAGACAATCCACTATTAACCTGGAGCACCGTCCAGATTCTTGCTAGCAAGTGGAGGACGTAATAGCCTCCCTTGAAGGTTGGGAGGATCACAGCTTGAGAAAGATAATCTCCAGATAAGTAATAATTTTATTTGGTAGGCTGTGTTATTTGCATTAAATATGAAATATTTGACTGTATAGACTACTATTTTCAATTTATGGTAAAAATTGGAAAACTATCATGCTGATTTGACTGTATAGATTGTTACTTTCATCTTATGGTACATATTGGAAAACTATCATGCTAAAAAAAAAAAAGTGGTTATACTTTGATGCAAAGAAAAAGAAACGAGTTACTGTTGAGAAGTACAGTTTAAATGTTTAGACTGTAGAAAATAAATTAAACCTTGAGAGGGTGTGCAGTGAAATTTCTTTTGGTACAAGAGGATAAATATCTATATAATATATCTTGTGAAGACATAAAACGATTAAAAACGAAGGATAAATTGTAACAATAATTCATTTATAAACAAAATACATAGCATCCTCTATTAAGGGTGCTCAACTGTAGAATATACCCTTTGTTTTTCTTTACATGCTATCTTTGAAATAGGAAATTTGAACGTGGAACCGGGGTCGGGGAGAAACCCTCTCCTCAGACAAATTTTTCTAAATTGAATGGGGAAGCTCTACACGGACTTACACAATGGGGGTCTGGTCACCAATTTATATAAACTAATAAGACCAATAAAAAAATGGTGGAATGCTATGGTGGAAAGTAAGTACCGAAAGCAACTTTGTATAGAGGAAGTGAAACAAAAATAAATACCAGAGATAAGTGAGTAAATCTAAACACTGAGTACGTGGACTGAGTTTCATTCATATAGGTAATAAACTTCCAAGGATTATACCATTGCCAAGAAAATGAAACTATCCTTAATCGGAAGAGTACATTCATAAGACAAAAATTCAAGACAAAAATATATTACTTTCAACACTGCAAACCGAGAAGAATTTTACTAAGAAAAATAGAGTTAACAGTACAATAAGAAAATAACCCTCTCTTCTCTTTAAATATTTGGGAAAAACCCAAGGGGTTAACCCTTCAGATACATCTTATACCCGTCTACAAGGCGAATGATTCACAAAGAGAATTAATCATTACAGAGTATGATGAATTTTTTCTTCAAATCTCACTATCATAGAAAAAACAAACGTAAATTTATCCAGCCATAGAAATTTGGAAAATGCGAGAGCAGAACCAAATATTTCAACTCCCATTGGAGAACATGGTACCTGTGTTAAGAAGAGTTGGGAAGAAAATAAGTCATGGTCATGTGCATGAGGTCTATAACTAACTGTAACGATTGCCATAAACCATCAGTGAATGAAAAACAAAACATCAAGGGTAAGTATTATGGATTCTCCCCAAAAACATAAACACTGAAAACCCATATAAAATGAAAATCTCAGCTAGGGTATGAACCTGAGAACCGAGGAGACTCCCTTACCATTTCCTGTGAATGTTAAACAAAATACGGAGTTAAGCCTCTTAGATTGGGTGACTACCATGTTTTTTTTACTAGGCAGCAGAGATAGGAAAAATGTCTCTGTGAACTGCCAAAATATTTCATGAGGATACCCTTACCACAAGCCAAGTAATGGACAAAAGGGTTAACAGAAAAATCATAGGGGCAGTTCGGCCTTACCTGAGCAGCTACGCTTGTGAACTTTCCAGCAGAGTAATGATGCAAAAATCCCATCAGCTGGGCACGCTCACGAAACCCACTTTCGAGGAATAAAATGATGTCACCTCTATCAACCATCTGTAGAAAAATTTTCAGCTTCGATCAGGAGATTCATCCCACAATGAGGGCTAAGAAAAACACAACAGACAGATTTAAGAGAAACAAGGACGGAGTTACCAAAGGGTTCCAATGATAGAGAGGCCGAACTGGAGCTCCCGCCCAACAAAATGCGACAAATGACTCTTAGATGCGAGTCGATAGTATCAGATAGACCTGGAAAGAATCCGGGGAAACCCAAAGATAATTATGGCAACTGTCACTTAAACATAAATGCACATTACAACTTTCCCAAGCGGAGTTGAAAACCATCACTACAGAGTTATATAACTCATGCCAAGTGGAACGCATCATATCCGAGGTATATAAATGACCTGGGTTGTATGAATAGTTTATCATCTGTATAAGATGCATAAATCTACAGCTGGAGATACCAAGCTGCTCAGTGGAGATTTAATGTGAGTGATATATTTAATATTTTCATTTTCAATATAACATGGTTGATAAGTGCTGAGGATTTCAAATCCAACCATAAAAATTCATGTATATGTATACTTTTTGGTATGGAAAAAATAAAAGAAATTATTTTTTACTGTTGTAATGTCGTTAGCATGTAGTTGTGACAAGTGGTATCAGAGCTAAAGGTTATCGCTCTGGGACCCTGAGGGTCTAATAACAGTGAAGATGTGTATATGAATAGTGCACAGAGAGAGAGCGGGTGATAATGAGAAGAGCGATATCCTCACAAATGAAACCAGAGGAAACTCAAGCAGCAGTCATGAACCCACAGATGTGGGTACAATTAAGTGTAGAACAACATCAAAAGACCAGTCAGTTACTTAAAGAACAACATCATCAAACTTTCGTTTTGTTTAACATGGTGCAACAACTACAAGAAGAAATGCTAAGGCTCAGGAAGGATAATGAGTGATTGTTGCAAGATCAGGAATTTTTTTTAAAGAGTTTATCAGACAAACAAAATCAGGATATGGGGCTTCCAAGTGCTGAAAAGGAATTATCAGCAGAACAAGAAGATCGAAAAACTAGAAATAATACTACAGGCAGAGCTGAAAAGAGTCCCTCCTAGAAAAGCAAAAACAAGAATTACAACAAGACAGAGTTGAGAAATTTGTCTGACCAACAAGACATTAAGAGACAGAAAGTGGAACTGCAGGGGGAATTCCACAAAATTAAACCACCAACTTTTGATGGTGAGGTAGAGGAGGTGGCTGAAGCCTAGTTAATTAATATAAATAAGTACTTTCAGGTATATGAATGCAATAGTAATCTGAAGGCCCAATTGGATATATACTAGTTACAGGAAAAGGCCACTCTGTTGTGGGAAGAAGTGAAAAATGTCCGCAGCATTGATGAAAAGGACATTACTTGGGGATCGTTTCAACAGTACTTTAAAGACAAGTATTTGACATAAATTTTTTATGATTACAAGGCTAAGGAATTTCATGATCTACGGTTGGGACAGATGACCATGGATGATTATGTCACTAAATTCACTTCCCTGTTACGCTACGTTCCTTATCTCTGAGAGGAAAAGGCCAAAGTGCAGAGGTTCCTGAGTAGCCTACCTACTCATATGAGGGAAAAAATAGAATTTTTTAATCCTCAGACCATGGACGAAGCCATTCGTAAAGCCCAAATGTGCTATCAGCAGTCCAAGGCCGAAGGTGAAGGAGGAAAAATCTGGTAGCGAAAGAAAAGCCAAAAAAATAATTCCAATTTTAAAAGCAGTAAAAGTGGAAATTTAAAAGGCACAACACAAAACTCCATCAGTAAGAAATTTGGTAGAAATCACCAAAGAACCAAATGGCCAGTGGAAGAGAAGCCCCTGGAAGCATCTAGCAAGCCACAACAAGGACAAATTACAAAACCTCCTTTGCAGTGTTGGGGCTGTGGGGAGGCTCATTATTATAAAAACTGTCCACAGTGGAATAAAAATGAAACTGTAGAAAATCTGCAGGAAGCATGTATAGTGGGGGACGTGGCGCGTAACATACCCTGTATCAATGTAGCTTTGGAAGACCGACAGGATGATTTTCAACCCACAATGATTGAACTAGAAGGTACTCTACTAACTAAACCTGTTTCAATTTTGGTAGATCCTGGACCAAGTTTGAGTTATGTAAGTCCCAAGTTAGTGGAAATATGTAAATTGAAGGAACATAAATTTAAGAATTCCTGGTTAGTACAACTAGCTATTGGGGCAAAATGAAAGGTAATTCCAAAAGTTCCTAATTGTATGTTGGAAGTGGAAAAACAACAGTTACAAGTAGATTTATATATCTTACCACTGGGATCTTATGATGTGTTATTGGGTATGGACTGGTTGGAAAGACATTGGACCTTAGTGGACTACAAGGAAAAGATCATTTATTATAGAATGCAAGATGGCACATGAAAAGAGATTCAAGGAATTAAAAAGATGGTACATCTACGACCAATCACAACATCCTAGATGGGTAAGTGCATTAGAAAAGGATGCCAGATGTATGCAATTCAGGTGGGGTATACAGACTCCAAGGAAAAGGCACCAATGATGGAAGAGATTCCAGTAGTACATGAATTTTTGGATGTTTTTCCAGAAAAAATTCCTAGTTTGTTGCCTAAAAGGGATATTGACTTCACCATAGAATTGTTACCAGGAGCCTCCTCGGTGTCAAGAGCTCCTTACAGGATGAGCATGCCAGAACTAACTGAACTAAAAATGTAGCTACAAGAACTGGTAGACAAAGGTTATATCCATCCAAGTGTGTCCCCATGGGGAGCACCAGTCCTATTTGTTAAAAAGAAAGATGGAACCTTACATATTTGCATGGATTACAGGCAGCTTAATAAGCTAAATGTCAAGAATAAATACCCCTTACCAAGAATCGATGACTTGTTCGATCAAGTAAGAGGGGCTAAGGTGTTCTCTAAGATAGAATTAAGATCTGGATATCATTAGATTCTGATTAAAGATGAAGATATTTGTAAGACAAAATTTCATACTTGCTATGGACACTATGAATTCATGGTGCTACTCTTCGGATTGACGAATGCACCAGCAACCTTTATGAGGTTGATGCATGGCATTTTTCATCAATTTTTGGATAAATTTGTACTTATTTTCATAGATGACATATTGATATATTCTAAAATCGAGGAGGAACAGAAAGAGAATCTAAGAATAGTTTCGGAAATGTTAAGAAAGCATCAACTTTATGCCAAGTTCAGTAAATGCGACTTCTTTAAAACAGAAATCCAATATCTAGAGCATGTTATCTCAGCTAAGGGAATTGTTGTTGATCCAAAAAAGATCAAAACTATCATGGAATGGCAAGTACCCCAGAATGTGGCCGATATTATATCATTTATGGGATTAGCAGGGTATTATAGAAGATTTATAGAAGGATTTTCTAAAATTTATTTCCCTATTATATGTTTGCAGAAGAAGGGAAAGCTTTTAAAATGGACAAATGAGTGCCAGGACAACTTTGAAAAGCTGAAGAAACTCTTAACTACAGCACCAGTTTTAAGGGTAGCAGACCCTGCTAAATATTATGAGGTTTGTACTGATGCATGTAAAGAGGGTGTTGGAGCCATATTGACCCAGGAAGGCAAAGTGGTGGCATATGAGTCTAGAAAACTAAAGGACCATGAACAAAAATATTTTTCTTATGATTTGGAGCTGACAGAAGTGGTACATGCTCTTCGGGTATGGAAACATTACCTGCTAGGTAAGAGGTTTGTACTTAAAACATACCATACCAGCTTAACCAATTATTTTGAGAAAGAAGATTTGAATTCTAGACAAGCAAGATGGAATGCTTTTCTAAGTGAATTTGATATGGATATACAACACGTGAAGGGAAAGGAAAATTGAGTAGCTGATGCATTTAGTAGAAAACTACATGGCATTTATGCATTATATTATAATCAGATAGAAAACCAATTCTTGGAACAATTAAAGGAAGAGGCACAGAAAGACCCAGAATATAAATTCCTATGACAACAAATTGAGGAAGATAGGAAGCAAGGCAAGTCATGTGAGTATGGAAGAAATGAGGATCAAGTGTTGACTTTCCGAGGAATAATATATGTGCCTAATCGTATAACTCTGAAATAATTAATACTGAATGAATTCGATCTCAACAAATATGCTGGTCATTCGGGATATCAGAAAATGCTTACTGCAATAAGAAAGGTATATTATTGGCGAGGCATATGTAAAGATATAGCTGAATATTTAAGAAAATGTTTGGAATGCCAACAGGTAAAGGTGGAGTACCAACATCCTGCAGGATTAATGCAGCCCATACATATACTTGAGTGGAAGTGGGAGGTTATCTTCCTATATTTCATCACGGGTTTACCACGGACAAAAACACAGCATGACTCCATCATGGTAGTGGTAGACAGATTAAGCAAATATGCACATTTCATACCTATACAGTCTATATACAAGACAATGAAGATTTCTAATATATTTATGAAGGAAATCTTTAGGTTTCATGGCATACCTAAGACTGTGATTTTAGACCGGGATGTTAAGTTTACATCCACATTCTAGAAAACCTTGTTTTCTAGTCTAGGAACACAAATACATTTTAGCACCGCCTATCACCCTCAGAATGATGGGAAAATAGAGCGGGTCAACCAAGTACTGGAAGACATGTTGCGCATGTATGTGATGCAACAACCAACCAAGTGGGAGGATTATTTGCACCTAATTGAGTTTGTGTATAACAACGGGTATCAGGAATCCCTAAAAATGAGTCCCTTTTAGGAATTATATGGTAGGAAATGTCGTACACCTATAAATTGGAGAAATCCTGAGACAAACTTATTGTTGGGACCTGAGATGTTCGGAAATGGAAGCTGAAGTAAAAAGAATAAGGCAGAACCTAAAGGTCGCTCAAGACTGGCAAAAGATTTATGCATATAAGAAAAGGTCTTATCTTGAGTTTGCTGTACGAGATCATGTTTACGTAAGAATTAAACCCAAGAGGAGTACCTTGAGGTGGACCTCTTGTGCTAAATTATCTTTGAGATATTGTGGACCTTTCCAAGTACTGGAAAGGGTAGGACCAGTGGCCTATCGGTTGGCCTTACCCAGCCACATTCAAGTTCACAATGTGTTCCATTTGTCCTTACTGAAGCGATATGTTCATGATGAAAAACATGTAATTCATCAGCAAAATACTCAGGTAGGATAGAGATAAAATCCTAACTTGAAGTTCTAAACAAAATTGATGAGTACTGACTTGAAAACATTTTTTTTTTCAGGTAGAACTAGACAGAGAGTTTTTGGTTGAGCCGCAATGCATACTTGACCGAAGAGAAGTCGAACTCCACAAACGAGTAGCCATCCAGGTAAAAGTGCAATGGAAGCACTTCGGACCGGAAGACGCTACTTGGGAGGACGAGAATTTTACGCGGGAAGCTTACCCGGAGCTCTTTACAGAGCTAGGCTGAAACACCGAGGACGGTGTTACTTCCAGGGGGGGAAGTTGTGACAGCTTCATTAAACTTAACTAGTATTAACTAGTTAAAGACAATTTGTTTAGTTTCTTTTATCTGGCAAGAAAAGCTTAAATAATTACTGTTAATTTAGCAAAACCATTTTAGATGTTGATTTATTAATCAAGAAGCAGTTAATAAAATTTAAAGGAGAAATATTTTAATATGAAATATACATAAAGTTGATGGTAAATAAATGTTTCCAAGAATAGGAGGTGGTTGGGGACAGTTGGAAAGACAATTACCTACTCCTTTGAGGATAAAGTTGAATCCCAGGGGAGGAGTAGGGCGTGTGTGAAAAATGGTAAAGGGGAGTATTTTCTAGAGCTCGTTTGGGATCAGTTGAGAATATCTCATTGCAATCCTTGTAGAACCAAGGTTTTCTCTGATTTTGACTAGATTGGCCATCCAGAGGTCAAAGCAGAGAGTGAGAAAATCCATTGTTAACCAGAGGCACCGTCCAGATTCTGGAGCTAGGGGGCAAGTGGAGGACGTAATAGCCTCCCTTGAAGGTTGGGAGGACCACATCTTGAGAAAGATAATCTCCAGATAAGTAATAATTTTATTTGGTAGGCTTTGTTATTTGTATTAAAAATGAAAGATTTGACTGTATAGATTGTTATTTTCAATTTATGGTACATATTGCAAAACTATCATGCTGATTTGACTATATAAACTCTTACTTTCAACTTATGGTATAGATTGGAAAACTATCATGCTAAAAAAAAAAAAAAGTGGTTATGCTTTGATGCAAAGAAAAAGAAACGAGTTACTATTGAGAAGTACAGCTTAAATGTTTAGACTGTAGAAAATAAATTAAACCTTGAGAGGGTTTGCAGTGAAATTTATTTTGGTAAAAGAAGATAAATAGCTATCTAATATATCTTGTGCAGACATAATACGATTAAAAACTAAGGATAAATTTTAACAAGAATTCATTTATAAATGATATACATAGAATCCTCTGTTAAGGGTTCTTAACTGTATAATATACCCTTTCTTTTTATTTACATGCTATCGTTGAAATAGGAAATTTGAGCTTGGAGCCGGGGTCAGGGAGAAACCCTCTCCTCTGAAAAATTGTTCTAAATATAATGGGGAAGCTCTACACGGACTTACGCAATGGGGGTCCAGTCACCAATTTATATAAACTAATAATACCAATAAAACAACAGTGGAACACTATGCTGGAAAGTAAGTACCGAAAGCAACTATGTACAGAGGAAGTGAAACAAAAAGAAATACCAGAGATAAGCGAGTAAATCTAAACACTGAGTACGTGGACTGAGTTTCATTCATACAGGTAATAAACTTCCAAGGATTATACCATTGCCAAGAAAATGAAACTTTCCTTAATCGGAAGAGTACATTCGTAAGACAAAAATTTGAGACAGAAATATATTACTTTCAACACTACAAACCGAGAAAAATTGTACTAAGAAAAACAACGTTAACAGTACAGTAAGAAAATAACCCTCTCTTCTCTTTAAAGATTTGGGAAAAACCGAAGGGGTTAACCCTTCAGATACATCTTATAACCGTTTGCAAGGCGAATGGTTCACAAAGAGAATTAATCATTACAGATTCTGATGAATTTTTTCTTCTATTCTCACTATCAGAGAAAAACCAAATGTAAATTTATCCAGCGATATAAATTTGGAAAATGCGAGAGCGGAACCAAATATTTCAACTCCCGTTGGAGAATGCGGTACCTGTGTTAACAAGAGTTGGGAAGAAAATAAGTCATGGCCATGTGCATGAGGTCTAGAACTAACTACAAAGGTTGCCACAAACCCGCAGTGAACGAAAAACCAAAAATCAAGGGTAAGTATTATGGATTCTCCCCAAAAACATAAACTCTGAAAACCCATATAAAATTAAAAGCTTAGCTAGGCTATGAACCTGAGAACTGAGGAGACTCCCTTGCCATTTCTTGTGAATGTTAAACAAAATATGGAGTTAAGCCTCTTAGATTGGATGACTACCATGTTTTTTCTTATTAGGTAGCAGAGATAGGAAAAATGTCTCCGTGAACTGCCAAACTGTTTCATGAGGATACCCTTACCACAAGCCAAGCAACGGAAAAAAGGGTTAACAGAAAAATCAAAGGGGAAGTTCAGCCTTACCTGAGCAGCTACGCTTGTGAACTTTCCAACAGAGTAATGATGCAAAAATCCCATCAGCTAGGCACGCTCACGAAACCCACTTTCGAGGAATAAAACGATGGCACCTCTGTCAACCAACTGCAGAAACATTTTCAGCCTCGATCAGGAGATTCATCCCATAATGAGGGCTAAGAAAAACACAGTAGACTGATTTAAGAGAAACAAGGACGGAGTTACCAAAGGTTTCCAGCGACAAAGGGGCCAAACTGGAGCTCCCACCCAACAAAATTCCACAAATGACTCTTAGGTCTGAGTCAATAGTATCAGATAGACCCATAACAAATATCGGGAAAGCCAAATATAATTATGACAGTTGTCCCTTAAAAACAAATGCACATTACAACTTTTTCAGGTGGAGTTGAAAACCATCACTGCAGAGTTATATAACTCATGCCAAGTGGAACGCATCATATCCGAGGTATATAAATGACCGGGGTTGTACGCATAGTTTATCATCCATATAAGATGCATAAATCTACAGCTGGAGATACCAAGCTGCCCAGTGGAAATTTAATGTGAGTGATCTATTTAATATTTCCGTTTTCAATATAACATGGTTGATAAGTGCTGAGGATTTAAAATCCGACCATAAACATTCATGTATATGTACAATTTTTGGTATGGACAAAATAAAAGAATTTTTTTTTTACTGTTGTAATGTTGTTAGCATGTATTTGTGACATATATATATATATATATATATATATATATATATATATATATATATAATTTATAAAAAAATCAAATGAAAAAAATTGAGGTGGCAATGTGTTTATAAGGGTTAGTTTTTTATATTTTATTAAGAAACCGGAGAAAGAAATTTTACATTTCTTAATGTTTTAGTTTTAAATATTATTTTTAATATATATATTAATTCTTTACAATGATTTAATTAATAATAAAATATAACTTCGTTTAAAAGTATAAATAATATCATTCAATAAATTAACCTACAAAAATGATTTTTTTAAACTAAAAACTAGTTTATTAGCCATTAATTTTTAAAATAATTTAAGAATTAAAACTTTAATAATACTTCAATAAATATATTATATTTTATTGAATTATATTTATTTAAAATAAATTTTATTTTCAATTTTAATAATATATACATAGTTTAAAAAAAAATTATACAATAAATTATAAATTAAAAAAAACTTTATAAAAATATTTTAAATTTAAAAAATTATAAACTTTTTTGAAATGTAAATTATTAAAAAAAAAATATTACAATAACTAACTAAATGAATATATTTTATCCTATTGAATTATAATTTCAATAATGTGTTTTACAGAATCTTACAATTACTAATTAAATATTAAATACATATATTTTATTTTATTGAATTATATTTAAAAGTTATTTGTCACTTTCATCCATAAATTATTTACATGCATAAAAAAAAAATTACTTATCATATTAAAAAGGTACATACATAAATTCATCACACAATGTTTATAACTAATGTACCGATGATAAGATTTAGATTTTGCTTAATAATCGTTACAAACCTTGAGAATACTTTAGTTTGTTTTCGGCCTTGGTAATTATTTGCAATAAAAATATGGATCCTCTATATAATAATCGCACCAATCATATAATAATGAGATCATTTCTTTGGGTACAAATTAATACAAATATTATATGAACAAATACTAAAACATCAGATATTAAATCAATAGTCCAAACATCAAAGTTGAAGTATTGTTATATTGATTTTCGGATCTGCTCTCCATCATTAACTTACGGTAAATGGATTTTTGAGATATGTATCACGAAACTTGGCCTGTTAAGCTTCCCACCATAGTGTTGTTTGTCAAATACATTTATGAATAGTAGTACTGGGCCTTTATTAGATTTGACAGTCGTTACCCTTGCCTCGGATGCTGCATAATTTACGAGGGAAAAATCCCACTGACCTCTATCAGTTAGCTAGTCTATCAGCTGTTTCCATATCTCCATGGCGCGTTTGTAGAGCTCGGCCTCTCCTTGAGTTCTCCATCGCAATTCTTTAAAGGGTAAGCTCTGTGTTGTGACCCTTAATCTTTCACTCTGATAGCCATGCTATACTAGTTCTCAATACTTTCGTTTGTGAATTTTTTTTTTTTGAGCTGCTTCACATCTTATCTTTCAAGGTTTCATCTTCTTTCTGGGGTTAGCACTTGCAGACATGAATGGCACTCTATTCTGCACTGGGGTCTACGATTACAGGCTAGTTATGGCACAAATCAAACTTATAAGGTAACCCCCTTTCGGTTTATGATTTACTCTAGATATTAATTATTTTGCCTCTTACAAAACTAGTTATAGGGCTTTGGATACGATATAAGAGTAATGCATAGCATATTTTAACTTGCAGGTCTGACGATAGTCATTCCTTCCAACAGGTAATTAACCTATGCTCATCATCATTCGATTAAGACTTGTTTTAGAACTCTATTTATATATTATTCTAGCTTACGAACTATCCTCTCATCAGGGTTTTGTTTTGTCTCAGGTTAGTGAACTTCTAACCGAAACCCTGCCAGAAATTTTCATCAACATTCCATCATGCCACAGCTAATGTTACACCCATTTCCAACAGGTACTTCACTTATATGAAGGGAGATTGTAGCCCGTAGTTTATATGGCACTTGTAAAAGAGGACTCGGGGTTTGAATCCCGACCTAGGGTTTATAAACTCTGTAGCTTTGGTATCTTAATATGTGAAAGGGTTCTTAGTGTTTCACCACAGATTGTGTTATATATACTGTTAATGCCATTCACAATTCAATTAAGCATTCTGAGTAAATTCTTGTTATTAATACTTTTGGGGCCGAGGCCGTGAATTGTAGTTCTAAAATTCTGAACATTTACGATACTTTTTTATTAACGTATTCCATCAATACTTGTTAAGTTGATATATATCAATGTCTCTCAAGTTTTACTTGCGACATAATTTTATGCATGTAAATAGATTCTATTTTATGCTACAGTTCATTATAAAATTTCCATAAATCAGTTCACTGTTATTTACATTCTTTGCTATGTACGAATTGTAAGGTTACTCATATCTTTTATCTTCTGCAATTTACCTTTTTCTGTAGAAGAGGTTTCATGGTAAGTCTTCCTACTGTCTTAAGGGATTCAATCCCTCGTTCTCATTCAAATGTTCACTACATGGGTATTCTTACGTCTTCACTTCTTTTGTAATAAAAAAATACTTTACTGCCTGTGACGGTGACCAGACCACCATAGTTTAGAGTCCATGTATAGCTGGGACTCGCTACAGACGATGCATCTAAGTTCAGGTTTTAAACCCAGAACTAGGGTCGACAGTCCGTCGAGACCCATGTTCCCTTCTTTAGTTTTTTCTGGTCTTTATAAAAATAACTTATTTGCATTTTCTAACAAACATTGTCCCATTTCCAATGCTATTCTTTCACTGTTATGAAGGAAAAATGTTTCCTGCTATTATTACAATAGTATAAATAACATATAGATTATACTTGCGACTCTTTTACTTATATTCCATATAAGATAGTGTTTTTCTATCTACAGTAATTTACTGGTTTCTTCTTTTGCTATGCACAATCCATCTTTACTCTTTTATCCTTCCTGACAAACAGGGTATAACTATTTTCTTGATTTAATTCTATCTAGTAATAGCAAAAAAGAAAATTTTAGCATAAAGAAAATATTTATTATTGTTCTCCATATTTCGAGGGAGGAATATTATTCCCTGCATAAACTCATTTCCTGCCTTAGATAAATATGTAAATAAATCTAAGTACATAACTTAAAAGAAAAACAACAGAACAATATTTAACCATAAATGTCACTATGTTCAATCTTTCAAATTCAGTATCAGACTAATTTAAGATTTCACAGTAATAATTATCTAAATTAAACAGATTCAAGATGTGGTCCTCCCAACCATTCAAGGGAGGCTATTACGTCCTCCACTTGCCCCCTAGCTCCAAAATATGGATGGTGCCATGGGTTAATAGTGGAATAGATTTATCTTTCTGCTATGACCTCTGGATGGCCAATCCAATCAAACTCAGAAAGTTTTTGGTTTCACAAGGGTTGATGTGACTTATCTTCAACTGGTCACCACAAGCTCTAAAAAATACTCCACTTGACCAATTTTGCACAGAACCCCTACTCCTCCTCTGGGATTCAGCTTTATCCTCAAAGGAGTAGGTAACTGTTTTCCAACTATCCCCAACCACCTCCTATTCTGGGAAACATTTTACCAACAACTTAAAAAGATTTTATTTTCATTAATTAGTTCCTATTAATTTAACAATTCAGCAGAAATAAATTTTTTTATAAACAATAATAATTTAAGTCTTTCTTGCCAAAAAATAAAATAAGCAAATTGTCTTTAACTAGTTAATACTAGTTAACTTTAATGAGGCTATCACAACTTCCCCCCCTGGAAGTAACACCATCCTTGGTGTTTCAGCCCAGCTCTGCAAAGAGCTCTGGGTAAACTTCCTGCATAAATTTCTCGTCCTCCCAAGTAGCTTCATCCAGTCTGAAGTGCTTCCATTGCACTTTTACCTAGATAACTACTCATTTGCGGAGTTCAATTTATCTTCGGTCAAGTATGAATTGCGGCTCTACCAGAAACTCTTCATCCAGTTCTACCTGAAAAACAAAAGTGTTTCAAGTTAGTATGCATCAATTTTATTCAGAACTTCAAGTTAGGATTTTTTTATCTTTTTCCTACCTAAATATTTTGCCAATGAATCACATGTTTTTCATCATGTACATATCGCTTTAGCAAATACACATGGAACACATTGTGAACTTGAATATGGCTGGGTAAGGCCAACCTATAGGCTAATCTTCCCACCCTTTCCATTATTTGGAAAGGTACATAGTACCGCGGAGATAGTTTGGCACAAGAGGTCCATCTCATGGTACTCGTCTTGGGCTTAATTCTCACATAAACATGGTCCCCTAATACAAATTCATGGTAAGACATTTTATTATCTGCATAAATCTTTTTTCGATCTTGCGCAGCCTTCAGATTCTGCCTTATTCCTTTTACCTCAGCTTCCATTTCAGACAACATTTCAGGTCCCAACAATAATTTTTTTTCAGGACTGCTCCAGTTTATAGGTGTATGACATTGCCTACCATACAATGCCTTGAAGGGACTCATTTTCAGAGGTTCCTGATACCCATTGTTATAAGAAAACTCAACAAGGTGCAAGTAATCCTCCCACTTGGTTGGCTACTGCATCCAATACAATAGTAGCATGTCTTCCAATACTTGGTTTACCCGCTCCATTTACCCATCAGTCTAAGGGTGATAGGCGGTACTGAAGTGTATTTTTGTTCCCAGACAGGAAAACAAAGTTTTCCAAAATGTGGATGTGAACTTAAAATCCTGGTCTGAAATCACAGTTTTTGGTATACCATGCAACCTGAAGTTTTCTTTCATAAATATGTCAGCAATTTGTATTGTCTTCTACGTAGACTGTACAGGTATAAAATGTGCAGCTTTTCTTAATTTTTCTACCACTACCATGATTGAGTCATTCTGTCTTTTTTTTCAGGGTAATCTCGTGATGAAATATAAGGATATAACCTCCCACTTCGATTTAGGGATGGGTATGGGCTGCAATAGTCCTGCAGGATGCTGGTGCTCCACATTACCTGCTGACATTCCAAACACTTTCTTAGATACTCAACAACATTATTATGCATACCTGGCCAATAATATACCTTTCTTATTACAGTAAGCATTTTCTGATATCCCGGATGACCAGCATAATTGCTGCGGTGGAATTCATTCATTATTAAGTCCTTTAGAGTTATATGATTAGGCACATAAATTCTTCCTCGAAAAGTCAACACCTGACCTTCATTATTTCCATACTCGGATGTCTTGCCTTGCTTCTTATCTTCTTCCATCTGCTGCAACAAGAATTTATATTCTGTATATTTTTATGCTTCTTCTTTTAGCTATTCCAAAAGTTGGATTTCTAGCTAATTATAATATAATACATAAATACCATGCAGTTTTCTGCTCAACGCATCTGCAACTTGATTTTCCTTTCCCTTAACATGTTGTATGTCCATGTCAAATTCACTTAGAAAGGCATTCCATCTTGTCTATCTAGAATTTAAATCTTCTTGCTTAAAATAATTAGTCAAGCTGCTATGGTTTGTTTTAAGTACAAACCTCTTACCCAACAGGTAATGCCTCCATACCTAGAGAGCATGCACCACGACTGTAAGCTCCAGATCATATGCAGAATATTTCTGTTCATGATCTTTCAGTTTTCTAAACTCGTAGGCTATTACTTTACCTTCTTGAGTTAATATTGCTCCTACTCCTTCTTTGCTGGCATCAGTACAAACTTCATAGTCTTTGTCAGGGTTAGCTACCTTTAGTACTGGTGCTATAGTTAGTAGTTGTTTCAGCTTTTCAAAGCTATTCTGACATTCATTAGTCCATTTGAAAGGCTTGCCTTTCTTCTGCAAGGATGTAATAGGAAAATAAATTTTAGAAAATCCTTCTATAAACCTTCTATAATATCCAGCTAGACCCATAAACGATCTAATGTCAGCCACATTCTGAGGTACTTGCCATTCCATAATAGTTTTGATATTTTCTGGATCAACAACTATTCCTTTAACTGATATAACATGTCCCAGATATTGGATTTCTGTTTTAAAGAAAACGCACTTGCTAAACTTAGCATAAAGTTGATGCTTTCTTAGCATTTCCAAAACTACCCTCAAATGTTCGTTATGTTCCTCCTCGCTTTTTGAATATATCAATATTTCATCTATGAAAATAAGTACAAATTTATCCAAATACTGATGAAAAATGCCATGCATCAACCTCATAAAGGTTGCTGGTGCATTTTTCAATCCGAAGGGTAGCACTACGAATTCATAATTCCCATAACGGGTCTGGAATTCTATTTTGAAAATATCTTCATCTTTTATCCGAATCTGATGATATCTGGATCTTAAATCTATCTTAGAAAACACCTTAGCCCCTCTTATCTAATCGAATAAGTCATCGATTCTTGGTAAGGGGTATTTGTTCTTAACAATAAGCTTATTAAGCTGCTTGTAATCCATACACATGCGTAAGGTTCCGTCTTTCTTTTTAACAAATAGGACTGGTGCTCCCCATGGAGACACACTTGGATGGATATAATATTTGTCTAACATTTCTTGTAGTTCTATCTTTAGTTCTGTTATTTCTGGCACGCTCATTCTACAAGGAGCTCTTGACACCGGAGAGGCTCCTGGCAGCAATTCAATGGTGAAGTCAATATCCCTCTTGGGTGGCAAACCAGGAATGTTTTCTGGAAATACATCCAGCAATTCTTGTACCACAGGAATATCGTCCATTATTGGAGCCTTTTCCTTGGAGTCTACATATCCTACTTGAATTGCATACAATTGACATCCTTTTCTGATACACTTTCCAATTTGGGATGCTGTTATTGGGCGTAATTGCACAGGATTTTTAATTCCTTGAATCTCTTTACGCGTGCCATCTTTCATTCTGAAGTAAATAATATTTTCTTTGTAGTCCACTAGAGTCCAATGTCTTTCCAACCAGTCCATACCCAATAATACATCATAATATCCCAGTGGTAAGATATTTAGATCTACTTGTAACTGCTGTTCTCCCACTTCCATCACACAGTTAGGAACTTTTCTTGTTACCTTTTGTTTTGCCCCAGTAGCTAGTTGTACTAGCCAGGAGTTCTTAAATTTCTGTTCCTTCAATTTACACATTTCCACTAACTTGGGACTTACTCAAACTTGCTCTAGGATCTACCAAAATTGAAATAGTTTTAGATAGTAAAGTACCTTGTAGTTCGATCATTGTGGGCTGAAAATCAGCCTGCCAATCTTCCAAGGCTACATTGATGCAGGGTATGTTATGCGCCATGTCCCCTACCGTAGATGCCTATTGCAGATTTGCTACAGTTTCACTTTTATTTCGCTGTGGACAGTTTTTATAATAATGAGATTCTCCATAGCCCCATCATTGCAAAGGAGGTTTTATGGTCTGTCCCTGCTCTGGCTTGCTAGATGCCTTTGTGGGCTTCTCTACCCCTGACCATTTAGTTTTTTGGTGATTTCTACCAAGTTTCTTACTCACGGAGTTCCGTGTTGCGCCTTTAGAATTTCCACTTTTACTTCTTTTAAAATTGGAATTATTTTTTTGGTTTTTCTTTGGCTGCCAACCTTTTCATCCTTCACCTTTGGCCTTGGATTGCTGATATCACATCCGGGATTTACGGATGGCTTAATCCATGGTATGAGGATTAACAAATTCTATCCATTCTCTCATATGAGTAGGTATACCACTCAGAAACCTCTGAACTTTGGCCTTTTCCTCTCGGAGATAAGGAACATAGTGTAGCAGGGAAGTGAATCTAGTGACATAATCGTCCATGGTCATCTGACCCAACCGTAAATCATGGAATTCCTTAGCCTTATCATCATAAAACCTTTCTGTCAAATACTGGTGTTTGAAATACTGCTGAAATAGCTCCCAAGTAATGTCTTGTTCATCAATACTACGTACATTTTTCACTTCTTCCCACCACAGGGTGGCCTTTTCCCGTAACTGGTATATAGCTAATCTGGCCTTCATATTGCTACTATATTCATACACCTGGAAGTAATTATTTATATTAATTAACCAGGCTTCAGCTACCTCCTTGGCCTCACCATCAAAAGTTGGTGGTTTAATTTTGCAAAACTCCCCCTGTGATTTCACTTTCTGTCTCTTATTGCCTTGCTGGTAAGAAAAATTTCCTGACTCTGCCTCATTATAATTCTTGTTTTTTATTTTCTGGGAGGGACTCTTTTAAGCTCTCCCTATAGTGTTGTTTCTAGTTTGCTGATCTTCTTGTTCTGCTTATAATTCTTCTTCAGCACTGCGATGTCCCATCTCCTGATTTTGTTTGTCTGATAAATTCTTTAAAAATTTCTCTTGATCTTGCAACAATCGCTCATTATCCTTTCTGAGTCTTAACATTTCCTCTTGTAACTGCTGCACTGTGTTCAACAAAAAGCCAGTTTGGTGCTGCTATTCTTCGAGCAACGGACTAGTGTTTTGATGTTGTTCTACACTTAATTGAACCCACATTTCTGGATTCATGACTGTTAGTGCTTGAGTTTCCTCTGGTTGCGATTGTGATGCTATAAGTCTTCTCATTGTCACTGGTTCTCTCTCTTGGTGTTCATTATTCACATACACAACTTCACTGTTAGTAGACCCTTAGGATCCCAGTGTAGCAACCAGCTCTGATACCACTTGTCACTTTCATCCATAAATTATTTACATCCATAAAAAAAAATTTACTTATCATATTAAAAAGGTACATATATAAATTCATCACATAATGTTTATAACTAATGTACCGATGATAAGATTCTGAGTTTGTTTAATAATCATTACAAACCTTGAGAATACTTTATTTTTTTTTCGGCCTTGGTAATTATTTGCAATAACAATATGGATCCTCTATATAATAATCGCACCAATCATATACTAATGGGTTCATTGCTCTGGGTATGAATTAATACAAATATTATATGAAAAAATATTAAAACATCAGATATTAAATCAACAGTCCAAACATTAAAGTTGAAGTCTTGTTATACTGATTTTCAGATCTGCTCTCCATAGTTAACTTATGGTAAATGGATTTTTGAGATATGTATCATGCCACTTAGCCTATTAAGCTTCCCGCCATAGCGTTGTTTTTCAAATCCATTTATGAATATCAGTACTGTGCCTTTAATAGCTTTGACAGTTGTTATCGTCGTCTCAGATGCTGCATAATTTACGAGGGAAAAATCTCGGTGACCTCTGTCAGTTAGCTAGTCTATCAGCTGTTTCCATATCTCCATGGCGCGTTTGCAGTGCTCAGCCTCTCCTCGAGTTCTCCATCGCAATTCTTTAAAGGGTAAGCTCTGTGTTGTGACCCTTAATCTTTCGCTCTGATAGCCAAGCTATACAAGTTCTCAATAGTTTCGTTTCTGAATTTTTTTTTTAGCTGCTTCGCATCTTATCTTTCAGGGTTTCATCTTATTTCTGGGGTTAATACTTGTAGAGAGGAATGGCACTCTACTCTGCACTGGGGTCTACGATTACAGGCTAGTTATGGCGCAAATCAAACTTATAAGGTAACCCCCTTTCGGTTTATGATTTAATCTGGATATTAATTATTTTTCCCTTTAAAGAACTAGTTACAGGGATTTGGATACGATATAAGAGTATCTCATAGCATATTTTAAATTGCAGGTCTGACGATAGTCATTCCTTCCAACAGGTAATTAACCTATGCTCGTGATCATTCGATTAAGCCTTGTTTTAGAACTCTATTTATAGATTATTCTAGCTTACGCAATTTCCTCTCATTAGGGTTTTGTTTTGTCTCGGGTTAGTAAACTTCTAACTGAAACCCTGGCATCGATTTTCATTAGCATTCCATCATGCCACGGCTAATGTTACACCCCTTTTCAACAGGTACTTTCCTTATATGAATGGAGATTGTAGTCCATAGTTTATATGGCACTTGTAAAAGAGGACTCGGGGTTTGAATCCCGACCTAGGGTTTATAAACTCTATAGCTTTTGTATCTTAATATGTGAAAGGGTTCTTAGGGTTTCACCAAAGATTGTGTTATATATACTGTTAACGACATTCACAATTATGTTAAGCATTCTGAGTAAATTCTTGTTATTAATACTTTTGGGGCCGAGGCCGTGAATTGTAGTTCTGAAATTCTGAACATTTACACTACTCTTTTATTAACGTATTCCATCAATACTTGTTAAGTTTATCTATATCAATGTCTCTCAAGTTTTACTTGCGACATAATTTTATGCATGCAAATAGATTCTATTTTATGCTACAGTTCATTATAAAATTTCCATAAATTAGTTCACTGTTGTTTACATTCTTTGCTATGTATAAACTGTAAGGTTACTCATATATTTTATCTTCTGCAATTTACCTTTTTATGTAGAAGAGGTTTCATGCTAAGTCCTCCTACTGTCTTAATGGATTCACTCCCTCGTTTTCATTCAAATGTTCACTACATGGGTATTCTTATGTCTTCACTTCTTTTTCAATAAAAAATACTTTACTGCCTGCGACGGTGACCGGAACACCATAGTTTAGAGTTTGTGTATAGCTGGGATTGGCCGCGGACAATGCATCCAAGTTCAGGGTTTACACCCAGAACTAGGGTCGACAGTCTGTCGAGACCCATGTTTCCTTATTTAGTGTTTTCTGGTCTTTATAACAGTAACTTATTTGCATTTTCTAACAAACATTGTCCCATTTCCAACGCTATTCTTTCACTATTATGAAGGAAAATTGTTTTCTGCTATTATTACAGTAGTATAAATAACATACAGATTATACTTGCGCCTCTTTTACTAATATTCCATATAAGCTATTGTTTTTCTATCTACAGTAATTTACTGGTTTCTTCTTTTTCTATGCACAATCCATCTTTACTCTTTTATCCTTCACGAAAAACAGGGTATAGCTATTTTCTTGATTTCATTCTATCTATTAATAGAAACATAGAAAATTTTAGCATAAAGAAAATATTTAGTACTATTCTACATATTTCCAGGGAGGAATATTATTCCCTGCATAAACTCATTTCCTGCCTTAGATAAATATGTAAATAAATCTAAGTATATAACTTAAAAGAAAACCAACAGAACAATATTTAACCATAAATGTCACTGTGTTCAATCTTTCAAATTTAGTATCAAACTAATTTAAGATTTCACAGTAATACTTATCTGAATTAAACAGATTCAAGTTGTGGTCCTCCCAACCATTCAAGGGAGGCTATTATGTCCTCCACTTTCCCCCTAACTCCAGAATCTGGACGGTGCTATGGGTTAATAGTGGATTAGATTTCTCTTTCTGCTATAACCTCTGGATGGCCAATCCAGTCAAACTCAAATTTTTTTTGGTTTCACAGGGGTTGCTGTGAGTTATCTTCAACTGGTCACCACCAGCTCTAGAAAATACTCCCCTTGACCAATTTTGCAGAGAACCCCTACTCCTCCTCTGGGATTCAGCTTTATCTTGAGAGTAGATAACTGTTTTCCAACTATACCCAACCACCTCCTAATCTTGGAAACATTTTACCAACAACTTAAAAATATTTTCTTTTCATTAATTAGTTCCTCCTAATTTAATAATTCAACAAAAATAATTTGTTTTATAAACAATAATAATTTAAAACTTTCTTGCTAGAAAATAAAATAAACAAATTGTTTTTAACTAGTTAATACTAGTTAACTTTAATGAGGCTATCACATTATTGAAGTCTATTTTTATTTTGATTTTAGTTGTGTATATAAATAGTAAAGAAAATTTTATACAATAAATTATAAATTCGAAATTTTTTTATATAAATATTTGAAATTTAAGACAATATAAAATTTTGTGAAATATAAATTATCTTTTAAAACAAAAGCTTATCTATTATTTGTTATTTTTTAAAATAATTAACTATTATAAAAATTAAAATATATATAATAATTAAATAAATATTAAAATGATTATAATAATTATATAACTATTGATTATTATAATAAAATAATTTAGTTTGTTTAAAGAAAAATAGTAATTACATATCTATGGAAGATATGTAATTCGATATGTAAATAAAAATTATTTAAAAAAAAAAAAAATTCAATTTGATTTGAGGATAAAAGGAATTACATATCTAGCTCATACTAGAATGTAAAATATACATCTTAACCCACCAAAATATTCCCTTAATAATTTGAACAGATACCTAATGTATATATTGATTATTATGTCTATTAAAATAATAAATAAATAATAAAAATATATAATGTATATATTTATTATTTTGTCCAATATAAATTGGTTTTAAAAACAAAAGCTTATCTATTATCCATTATTTTTTAAAATAATTTAATCATTATAGAAATTAAAATATATACAATAATTAAATAAATATTAAAATTATTACCATAATTATATAAATATTCAATAAATAAATTTTATTTTATTTGATATTATACTAACTAAATCAATAGTAAAATTATTATAATGATTAATTAAATATTATTAAATAAATATACTTTATTTTATTGAATTACATTTAAAAGTAATTGAAGTTTTTTTATAATTTTAATTTTCTATATACATATTATAAAAGATATTATTCAATAACTTATAAATTCAAGAAATTTTTATGTCAATCTTTTAAATTTAAAACAATGTTAAATTTTGCCAAATATACATTACTTTTTAAATGTAACAAATTTATTTACTTCATTATTTTTAAAATAATTTAACAATTAAAAATATTGTAATAAAAAAAAAAAATTATTTAATTAAATTACATTTAAAATGAATGAACCTTTATTTTTAATTTTAATGGTATATATAAATAATATAAAACATATTATGCAAAAAATTATAAATTCAGAAATCTTTATGTAAATACTTGAAATTGAAATCATTATAAAATTTTGTAGTATATAAATTATTTTCTAAAACTAAAAGTTTAGCTATCATTCTTTATTTTTCAAAGTAATTTAATTATTAAAAATATAATAAATTCATAAATTATAGATCACAACATTTTTAGATCTAACAATATGATAATAATTAAATAAATATATTTTGTTTTAGTAAATTACATTTATATTTACTTTTACGTTTAATTGTATATATATAGTATAAAGAATTAAATACATTAAATTAAATTATAAAAAAAGGATAGAAATATTTTAAATTTAAAATAATATAAATTTTTTTGAAATACAATTTTTTTTTTAAAACTAAAAATTTATCTAATAATATTATATGTTTGTAAAGAATAGTACATCATTCAATTTTTTTTGAAAAAAAAATAAAAATTCCAATACTATACTCTTAAACATAAATATATTTTAATATAAAAACTGTATGCACATTTACATATACATTGATTTTGATTTTGAGGATAGTCATACTCATAAGCTGATTACATATTTATGAGACACTAGTAGCCCACCGGCTTTATTAGAAAAAGCATATGACAAAACATGCCTAACCCACACACTAATACTAATATTGCATCTTAACAAAACCCGCTCACTCCAATATGGTAACACACAACAATATATTGTGGAAAATTGACCCAACTATCAGTAAGGGCAGTCTCCTCTGTTAGGGACCATTGCACTCCCCACTAACGCCATAAGGCACACGCTCACCATAACCTGTCGCGCCATCGCTACTTTCAATCTCTCTCGCTTACTTCTTCGATTGCCCGCTTGTCGCTTCTGTCCACTCCCCTCTCTTCCCACCTCTTTATATATATATTCATGTGGTACTGTGTATATATTCCTATGCCACAGAAGGCGATAACCATTAGCAGAGTTTTTTGAGGTGAAAGTCGTTCATGTTTTCTAGAACCCTGCTATTTCCCACCCACTCGCGATAAATCATATCATAACCGAAACGTATCTTATTAGAAAAAATTGCAAACCATCATCCAAACAAATAATTATTTTATTGTACATTAAAATAAACAAACAAATATTTCAAAATTCTGACCATATGGAATTTATAATTCATCATCCAATCAAATATTTATTTTATTGTACATTAAAATACACAAACA
Source organism: Pinus albicaulis (assembly GCA_034641835.2). Taxonomy (NCBI): domain Eukaryota; kingdom Viridiplantae; phylum Streptophyta; class Pinopsida; order Pinales; family Pinaceae; genus Pinus; species Pinus albicaulis. The sequence continues at coordinate 619,477,367 of CM076572.1, read as the reverse complement.
AATATTTCAAAATTTGTACTAGATGTAATTTATAATTAATATTAAAAAATAAACAGTAATATAAAAAAACTTACTTATCTCCACAATTTTTATATGTTATAAAATATTTTTTTATTTAAATTTTATAAATAAATATTACTTAAATTAAATATAATTATAATAAATAGTATTTTATATTAGATATTAAAATTAGAATATATATATATATATATATATATATATATATATTGTAAATGATAATAAAATAGAATAATATTATTTTTGGATCGAGAAAATAATTTTCTACAATATCACATATTTAAAATTTAGTGATTCAAGAGGTTCCGTAAATATATCTTCTAACTTTACTCATTATGTATCATATTTAGACCTTCTGTTCTATTGATCTTGGCTAATGCAAGGGATATTTCTCAAAATCATGCTTCATGGCTATTTATGAAGAAAATCCAAAAAAAATTATAATCTAAGGGGTTGGAAGGATCGTTCAAGTGTCAATTTCAATTTAGATGGATAAGGTAGAATGCATTTATAATAGCTAGATATAATTTGTTTTTATTTGGTTTAAAAAATATCATGCTTGAGATTTGAGCTATTCTTGGCTGATGTGATCCTATGTTTATGGTTAAATCTCAATCTGGAAATTACTAAAATTTCGACGTAAGAATACAGAAGAAAAAGAGGGGTTTGTTTTAGGAATAAAATATATTTCTCCATACTTGTGGATGCCTCTCATTCTCTATAGAAATTGATTTCTGACTTTGTTCAAAATTATAAGAATATTGGTTTTGCATCAATTTATCATTTAAAACTTTAATTTGCAAACACAAGAGAAATCTAGAGCAAATGAAAAAGAATTTGAAAATTCTGCTATAGAAGGGGGACAAATGTGTGACTAGCTAGTTTTTTTCCTAGAAAATGCTTGGTTGAAGATATTAATTGATTTCTCTAAACTCTTTTTTATAGGATTGCACCAAACCTAGATTTCTAATATATGTTGGTAAATATCTTTTACCAAGAAGCTTGGTAAATATATCTTCTAACTTTAGTCATTAATGCATCATATTTACACTGAGAAAATGCTTGGTTGAATATATTAGTTGATTTCTCTAATTTTTTTTTTATTATAGGATTGCACCAAACCTCACTTTCTAATATATCTTTGTAAATATCTTTTAGAAAGAGGCTTGGTAAATAGATCTTCTAATTTTAGTCATTAATGCATCATATTTAAACCTGATGTCCTATTGATCTCTACAATGCCTCACTTCTTTGTGGTGTTTCTTCACTCATTGATGTAGAAGCATAGTCAATTTTGTGGCTAATGTAAGGGATATTGCTCAAAGTCATGCTTCACTAATATTTATGAAGAAAATCCAAAAATATCTTACAAGCCAAGGGGTTGGATCCTTGTGGTGTAAATTTCAATTTTTAAGGATAAGGTAGAATCCATTTGTAATAGCTAGATATAATTTGTTTTTATTTGGTTTAAAACATATCATACTTAATATTTGAGCTATTCTTAGTTGACTAGGCTGAGTTTTTTTTTCTAATATGTGTTTGTGGAAAATATAAGAATATTGGATTTGCATCAATCCTCATTTTAAACTTTAGTTTCCAAACACTAGAGAAATAATACAGGGAGGAATGTCACCTATTTTTGGGCTCCATTTTTGAGCAAATGAAAATGAATTTGAAGATTTTTCTATCTACATTTTTTGCATAAGGGGTCTAATGTGTGACTAGCTAGTTTTTTTTGTGATAAAATTCTTGGTTGAAGAGATTCATTGAGTTCTCTAAACTGTTTTTTATAGGATTGATTCTAGATTAGCCAAATCGTTATTTCTAATGGTTATGTCATTCTTTCTTGTTGGGTATGCTACAGTGAAGGGTCTATGGAATGAATGAAACCAAGTCAAAGCAGAGAAGTGAGTCATTTCGGCTTAAATAGATGATACTTTTAAGTTTATGTTCCAATTTAAAAAAATTATTTTTAAGTACAAAATATATGAATTTTTGAGGATGAACATGAAAAAGAAGAAATAAATAGAGAACTTGAAAATTTAGCTCAATCATGAAGGTAACCTACATAATTTGTGGTACGAGAGGACATAAAATTAGAAGAAGAAACACCTAAACCTTTAAGAGCTTAATATGAGGACCAAAAATGTCTTTTAGGGTAGGAGTAGAACAAGAGGCATACCAATTTCAGCAATGAAATCTACACAAAGGTTGGGGGAAATACTTGCAAAAAGGGAGACTAAAAGGGTTCCTGAAGGAGATCTCGGTGAACCTGATTAGGAAGAAGATCATGAAGAGGAGGAGGAACCTACGCCTTCTGAAATCTCTAATAGGATGTTATTCAAAGATTAAACCTCAAGTCCCATGGTATAGGAATTTAGAGCTGATTGATTGGATCAATGAGATGAACAAACTCTTTGAATTTGAATAAATGGACTAAGAGAGGCAGGTAAACTTAGTTGTCACCAGATTGTAGGGGCATGCATCTCTATGGTGGAATGTAGTACAAGTTGAAAGGATAAAATCATGTAAGAAACCCATCAAAAAATGGAACATGATGGTTTCCAAACTTAGAAAAAAGTTCTTTCCTAGTGACTATGAGGTTACCTTATATAGAGAGACCTTAGGAAAAGGTTGATGAAAATAAGAGAATACACAAAAGAGTTCTAAGGTTAGTATAAAAGATGGACCAATTCAAGATAGAGAAGAGAACACTACAAGTTACATTAATGGATTGAGAATGGACATATAGGAGGAAATCGACATGTTATATCCTAAAAAAGTAGATGAAGGTTATCAAATGGAATTAAAAAATTATAAAAAACTTATTAAGAAGCAATCTGTGAGAGGAAAAAGTATTGTTACAGGAAGAGAATTCAAGGCGGTAGAGCGAGATCTACAACACCCAGAGTAGAAGCTAATAGAAACAACTCAAATTAGCACACACCAACAAGGAGTGATACTAGAGGAAGGGGAAGTTTTTCCAAAGGAAGAACATGCAGAGGTAGAGGGAGGTAGTTCATATGATTCAAGTGTGGAAAGCTAGGACATAGATATTTTGAGTGTCTAGAAAATGAATACCCTAGACAAATAAATGCAGTTGTTGCTCCTACAGTATAAGACAAAGAAGGAATAGTAGAAACAGAAGTAGAAACAGAAGTTATACCTGAAACCAAAGACTTCTTGGTGATCGAAAAAGTGTTGATTCAACTAGAGAAGGAAGTTGTAGAACCAACACAAAAAAAGTAAGTGTTGATTCAACTAGAGAAGGAAGTTGTAGAACCAACACAAAGAAATACTTTGTTTAAGATAGTTTGCAAAGTTGGAGAAAAATGTTGTGAGATGATCATCCACACTAAGTATAGATAATATTGTCTCTACAGAAGTGGTGGAGAAATTGAAGTTGAATACCATTAAGCATCGTATGCCTTATAAGGTATACTCATTGCAAAAAGTTTATAAGATATTGATAAATGAATAGTGTGAAATATATTTACAATTGGGAAAATACAAGGATAAATTTTTTTGTGATGTGATGCCAATGGATGTATGTCATATTTTGCTTGGAAGACCTTGGAAATATGATAGGGGAGTTATGCATGATGGGATGATAAATGTATATAAGTTCCTTCATGATGGTATTGATCACAGTTTGTTGCCTATGAAGGAAGGGAGAACATCAAATGTTCGCACTCTAAAGTCAAATCCTTTCCAATGAGTGGAAAGTAATATCTTGAGCAAACTAACTAAAATAAGGTAATTTTTTTTTTAGTTTGAAGGACAAATATAATTGATGATTTTCATGAAGAAATTCAAAGGTTGTTTAATGAACAATGTGATATTACTGTGGATAATTTTCCTAATGAGTTACCAAGTGTAATAAATATAAGTATATCACATAGACTTGATACTTTGATTAATTTTTCCAAGAAAAGCTGCATACAGAATGACTCAAAAAGAGAACGAGGAAATTAGCAAACACTTGCAGTAGTTTTTAGATAAAGGAATAGTCACTAAGAGTTTAAGTCCATGTCAAGTGGCTATTGTACTTACTCCAAAGAAATATGGACGATGGAGAAGGTGTATAGATTGCTTAGTAATAAACAAGATTACTATCAATTAGGGATTTCCTTTACCCAGAAGTAATGATTTGATGGATTTTCTTAGTGGAGAAATATATTTTCTAAAAAATATGTAAAAATTGGATACCATTAAATTGGGATAAGATAAAGGGATGGATGGAAAACTCCTTTTAAAACCAATGAGGGATTGTATCAATGGTTTGTGATGTCATTTGGTCTCTATAATTCTCCAAGTACTTTTATGAGACTTATGAATGAAATTCTAAAGAAGTTTATAGGGAAATTTGTCATAGTATATCTTGTTTACATATTAGTGTAGAGTGAGTCGAAATAAGAATATCTAGTTAATTTCACTATTTTTCTTAAGAAACTCTAGCAAGAAATTTTTTTTGTGAATTTTAAGAAGTGTTATTTTCTAAAAAGTGAAAGAAGGATTAAAAATGGAACCTGAAAATCTTCAAGAGATTTTTAATTTTCTTACACCTAAAAGAGTCACTAAAGTAATAACTTTCCATGGAATCAATGCACCAATCATTGATACCATTAAAAAGAACAAACAACCCTTTAAATGGGCCAAAAAAAAAAATAAAAAAAAAATTAAGAAACATATCACAGAAAAGCCTATTTTGATATTACCACACTTTAAGAAACATTTTCAAGTGAAATTCGATGCAAGTGGAATAGAAATAGGGGTTGTTTTGATTTAGAAGAAAAACTTGTAGCTTATTTCACTTAGAAACTTAATGAGTCCACACAGAAATATTATTTATATGATAAGGAATTTTATCTTGTTATTCATAATCTTAAGAAATCGAGGCATTATTTGATGTTATGGGAATTGTTGTTTATATACTAACAACCATGCTTTACAATATATAATGCACCAACCCAAGTTCAGTCAAAAGCATGCCATATGGTTGGATTATCTACAAGGTTTAACATTTGTATTGGAGCACATAAGTGGACAAAAAAATATAATTGCAGATGGGCTTAGCATGACGAATTTTGCTATTGAGGAAGGAAAAATTCAAATATTGTGATTTGAATTTATGAAAGGCTTCTAAAAGGAGGATGCATATTTTAAAGAGGTATATGAAGCCTGCATAAATAATAAAACTGTGAACACTAACAACTGGCTATAATACATGGCACCAGAAGGACTGTTAATTAAAAATAGTCAACTATCCATCCCAACTTGTTCCATGAGGGAAAATATCCTCAATGAAAAACATAGTGGAGGTTTAGCAGGTCACTTTGGTTATGCTAAAACTTTAGAAGAACTACAATACTTCTACTACTTTCCAAATATGAGGAGATATGTAAACACATTTGTGAGGAGATGTAAGGTTTGTCAATATGCTAAAGGAAGAAGTAAAAAAATTGGTTTGTAAACACCACTACCTAGTCCATTGAGACCTTAGGATTCTATAGGTATTTATTTCATCTTAGGACTTCCAAGAACAGAAAGAGTTCATGATTCTATTTTTGTAGTGGTGAATGGATTTTAAAAAATGGCACATTTCATTCCATGCCATAAGACTAGTGATGCTATGAATATTCCTAATTTGTGTTTCAAAGAAATTGTGAGATTACATGGTTTGCCTATCTCTGAAAAAGATACTAGGATTCTTTTGGAGGACATTAATGAAGAAATTGGGCATAAAATTGCCTTTCAGTTCTACATATCATCCAAAAACACATGGTGAGACTTAAGTGGTTAATAGGAGCTTGATAGAATAACATCCACAACAATGGGATAATGTATTAGCTCAAGTAGAATATGCATATAATGAATTTCAATAGAAGCACATGAATGACTCCTTTTCACACAATGTATGGTATGAATCCAAGAGGAGTGAACGAAATAAAAAATTTGGCCAAGGGAGAGTTAAGGAGCATTGAAGGTGAATATTGTGTAGAAGCTATGCAAAACATACTAAATACAATGAAACAAAAGCTTCAAGAGAGAAAGAAAAAGTACAACAAAAGAGAAAAATTGACAAGAAGAGAGGTGAATTTAAGGTTGGTTATTTAATAATGCCTCATTTGAGGAAGGAAAGATTTCCAACAAGAGAATAAAATAAACTGAAATACAAAAAACTTGGTCCTTGTAAAATGTTAAAGGAATTTTCTGCCAATGCTTACTAATTAGAGTTACCAACACATATTCTTATATTTCCAATATTCAATGTTATAGACTTCTATAAATATCAAGAAGGTGAGACAAGTTAGAAATCAGAACGAGAGGACATCTTAGAACCAAAATTTCAATGGATGGAACAAATGCTATCTACAACAACACAATAACCTGAAATGATACTGGAAAAAATAGTTTATAAAAAAAAATAGAGGTAAAGAATATTGGGAGTTTCTAATCAAATGGAAGAATTCCCCTATATTTGAAGCAACATGGAAAAGTGAAGCTGGTTTACAAAGGGAAGGAGTTGATTATAATGAGATATTAGAAAGGATCCCATTAAAAGTTTTGTCCTTGTCAGTTTTATGTAGGAGCATAGTCAATTTCTTGGCTAATGAAAGGTATATAAGTCAAAATCATCCTTCATGGGTATTTATGAAGAATTTCAATTTCTAAGGATAAGGTAGAATCTATTTGTAATAGCTAGATATAATTTGTTTTCATTTATTTTAAATAAGCTTATTATTAATATTTGAGATATTATTAGTTAATATGATCCTATGTTTATTGATATGCTTAAATCTGGAAATGATATATATGTAAGATTTGTAAAATTTCCGGTTACTATGCGAGGAGAAAAATACAGAAGAACAAGACTCAATGGGTTTGTTTTTGGAATAAAATATATTTTTCCATACATGTGGATTCCTCTCATTCTATATAGAAATTGATTTATAAATTTCTAGATGTCTAATGGTCATTTCATTCCACCCTTGGGTATGATGAGTGAAGGGTCTATGGAATGCAACCAAGTCAAATTAGATGAGCTAATGATTCCATATAGTTTGAGACATTAGCCCTTGATTCATTCAAATCATGGTAGTCCTAAGTTTATATTCCAATTTAAATATATATATATATTTTTAAACGAATCCGTGAATGTATGAATATGTACATGAAACAGAGGAAATAAATCTAAGACTTGAAAATCTTGTTCAATCTCTAAGGTGATTATCAATTTCTACTTAAGATTTGGTTCTAGGAAGGGAACCTGAGTCACTCATTGTTGTTGCACCACTCTTTCATCCTGCCTTATGGCTACATGTCACTTAAATTTAATCATAATCTTAAACATCAACATGTATTCATCTTATTCTTATGAATATTTAATTTTTTTTCAAACAGTTTGTATACAGTGCATTCTCCTTGTATTTTAACTTCTTCTACACATTCATGAAATATAGCAATTTTTCTTGCAAAATAAATTATGAAAAATGACATCATACATTTTATAAGTTTTTTAACCAAGATAATAAGCAATAAATATGCATTTAATTTCCTTTCCATCAATACTTCTTCTATCTTCCTTTCAAATATTGGAAAATGCCTTGCTCCCAAAAATTCTCAAGAGAATAACTATTGGTTTGTTGTCATAAAATGCCTCATAAAGGGATTTATTCTCTAATATTTTTGTAAGGGGTATCCTATTATTATACATAGGAGTAGTTATTTATTTATGGCTAAAACCATTAGAAATATTCTTATCTTTAATTATGTTATGAGAACATTCAACCAAAGTTTTATTTTTTCTCTAGGCCACTCTACTATGTTATCCATTCTGCTAAGGAGTATGTAATATTATATATTAATATTGTTGTATATTAATATATGTATATTAATATTATTTAATACTTTATATTAATGTAATATATTAATAAACATATATTGTAAATGATAATATAGTAAAAAAATATTAGTTTTGGATGGAGAAAATAATTCTCTACAATTTCACATATTTAAAATATACTGATTCAAGAGGCTTGATAAATATATCTTCTAAGTTTATTCATTAATGTATCATATTTACACCTCCTGCCCTATTGATCTCTACAATGCCTCTCTTCTTTATGGAGTTTGATCTCTACAATGCCTCACTTCTTTGTGGATTTTCTTCATTCATTGAAGCAATAGCATAGTCAATTTAGTGTCTAATGCAAGCGATATTGCTCAAAGTCATTCTTGATGGATATCTATGAAGAAAATCCAAAAAAATCTTACAAGGTAAGTGGTTGGAAGGATCCTTCAGCTGTCAATTTCAATTTATAAGGATAAGGTCGAATGCATTTGTAATAGTTAGAGATAATTTGTGTTTAAAAATCTCATCATTTAAGCTACTATTCTTGGTTGATATGATCCTATGTTTAAGGATAAATGTGAAATGATCTATATGTAAAATTTGTAAAATTTTATAGAGAAGAAAAGGATTGGAAGGGTTTGCTTTTGGAATAAAATATATTTTCCATACCTATGGATTCCTCTCATTCTCCATAGAAACTGATTTGTGAGTTTGTTTTCTTACTTTTGTATCTCAGAAATTTAAGAATATTCTTTTTGCATAAATTTCTCATTTTAAACATTAGTTTGTAAAAAATAGACAAATAGTACTGGGAGGAACTGTAACCTATTTTTCTCTTCAATTTCCTAGAAATTGAAAAAGAATTTGAAGATTATGTTATGTGGCAGAGGAGGGTATCTCTTGTTTTTTTCTATGAAAATTCTTGGTAAATTGCCTTTTATAGGATTTCAGCTAGATTCTCGAAAGCTAGCTTTCTAATAGTTATGTAATTCCTTAGTGTTGGGTATGCTCCAGTGAAGGGTGTATGGTGTGAATGCAACCAAGTCAAAGCAGAGGAGTCCATGATTCCAGATCAAATAGATGATAGGTGTAAGTTTATGTTCCAATTTAAAAAAAAAAAAATTCATAACATAATGTGTGAATGTTTGAATATGAACATGAAACACAAGAAATAAATCCATAACTAGAATATCTAGTTCAATATTTTACTAGATTATCAATTTCTGTTGAAGATGCAGTTCTAGGAAGGGAACTTGCCTCATTTGTCATATAATAGCACGTACAGATAGGAGAATAAACCCCTAAAAATACCTTCAAGATAATAATATCAAGATTAAAAATGTCTTTGAGGGTAAGAGGAGGAAGTGGTAGAGGTAGACCACAAGGTACAAAAATTGCAATAATGAAAGATATATGATTATTGGAAGAAAGACTTGCAACAATTGAGATTGAAAGGGTTCATCAAGGAGATCTTATTGAATCTTATGAGGAGGAATATCATGAATAGGAGGAAGCACCTACACCTGAACTCATATTTCTGAAATATTTTCTAGGATCTACTTCAAATCTTAAACCTAAAGTCCCATCCTACACTGGAACTTTAGACCTTGAAGAGGTGATTGATTGGATCAATGAGATGGAATAAATCCAAGGAGAGAGGACCTTAAAGTTTGTTTTCACCATATTGAAGAGGCATGCATCTTTATGGTGGGATGGAGTACAAGGGGAAAGGATAAAATGAGGTAAGAACCACATCAAAAATTGGAAAATGATGGTTTCAAAACTTAGAGATTTTTTCTTTCCAAGTGACTATGAGCTTACCTTATATAGAGAGATGAAAAATCTTAGGCAAAGGTTGATGAAAATAACATAATACACATAATAGTTATGCAAGGTTAGTATAAGAGCTAGACAGGTTCAAGACACAGCGCATAAGACAACAAGGTACATTAATGGATTGAGAATGGACATACAAGATGAAATGAACATGTTAGCTCCTAAAATGTTAGATGAAGGTTATTAAGTGGACTTAAAAGTTGAGGAAAAACTTACCAGGAAGCAATATATGAGAGGGAAAATTACTCTTAGAGCAAGAGGAAGTGAAGGTGGTAGAGGGAGATCTACAACACTAAGAGTAAGAGCTAGCAACAAGAGCTCAAATTAGTAGACACCAAAAATCAGTCATACTAGAGGAGCTCAAATTAGTAGACACAAAAATTCAGTCATACTAGAGGAAGAGGAAGTTTTTACAAACGATGAATAGGAAAAAGTAGAGGAAGAGAGTTTAAATGCTTCTTACATGGGAAGCTAGGACATAGATATTTTGAGTGTCTAGAAAATGAAGGCACGAGACAAAGAAATGGAGTTTTTTCTATTGTAAAAAAAGAGGAAGCGGGAACACAGTAGAAGCAGAAGGTGTACATGAAACAACAGAACCTACTGTGATCAACAAAATGTTGATTAAGAAAGAGAATGAAGTTGTATAACTAGCACAAATAAATACTTTGTTCAAGACAATTTTCAAAGTTGGAGGAAAATGTTGTGAGATGATCATCAACAGTGGAAGTATAGATAATATTGTCTCTACATAAATGGTGGAGAAATTGAAGTTGAATACCATTAAGCATCCTACTCCTTATATGGTATCCTAGTTTAGTTGCATAAAGGTCATGAGCTCTTGATAAATGAACAATGTGAGATAAAGTTTCAATTCAAAAAATACAAGGATAAAATTTTCTGTGATGTGATGCCAATGGATGTATGTCATATTTTCCGTGGAATACCTTTGCAATATGATAGTGGAGATATGCATGATGGGATGAGAAATGTATATGAGTTCTATCATGATGGTATAGATCACATCTTGTTGCTTGTGGAGGAAGGAATCACATTAATAATTCACAGTCCAAAATCCTTTCTCATGAGTGGGAAATAATATCTTCATCAAATGGAGGAAAATAAGGTAAAGGTTTCTTTAGTTTGCAAACCTAGTGTAGTTCTTAGGACAAATACCATTGATGTTTTTTGAAAAGAAATTCAAAGGTTGTTGAATGAATACTTTGATATTGATGTGGATAATTTTCCTAATGAGTTACCGCTTATAAGAAGTATAAGTCATCACATATATTTGATACCTGGATCAAGTTGTCCAAACAAAGCATCATACAGAATGACTCTAAAAGAGAATGAAAAAATTAGGAAACAAGTGCACAAGTTGTTGGATAAAGGACTTGTGAGTGAGAGCTTAAGTCCATGTGCAATACCTAGTGTACTGGCTCCAAAGAAATATGGAAGCTAGAGAATGTGTAGAGATTCTAGAGAAATAGACAAGATTACTATCAAGTATTGATTTCTTTTACCGATAATTAATGATTTCATGGATTGTCTTATTGGAGAAATATATTTTTATAAAATATATTTTAAAAGTGGTTACCATCAAATCATGATAAGAGAAAGGGATGAATCGAAAATTTCTTTGAAAACCAATGAGGGGTTGTAAGAATAGTTGGCTATGGCATTTCATCTCTGGAATTCACCAAATAATTTTATGAGACTTATTGAATGAAATTTTAAGGGTGTTGATAGGGAAATTTGTCATATTATACCTTATTGACATATTAGTGTATAATGAGTCTAAAAAATAACATAAAGTGCATCTGAGGAATGCTTTTAAGAAACTGCAACAACAAAAATTGTTTGTGAATTTTAAAAAGGTTTAAGGAAATTGTTAATTTTCCTACACTTAAAAGTCTCACTTAAGTTAGAAGGTTCAATGGATTGAAAATATTATACAAGAATTTCATAATAAATTTTAGTGGAATCAATGAAACAATAATTGAGACAATTAAAAAGGAAAAAGAACCCTTTAAATGGACCAAAATTTTTTTTTTTTTCAAGAAAAAGAGCACATAAAAGCCTATTTTGACATTATCACACTTTAAGAAACCTTTTCAATTGAAATGTGATGCAAGTGGAACAGAAATAGGGGTAGTTTTTATTCAAGAAGACAAACCTATGGCTTATTTCATTGAGAAATTTAATAAGTTCACACAAAAATATTCTTCATATGAGAAAGAATTCTATGTTGTGGTTCAAATGCTTAAGAAATGGAGAAGTTATTTGATGTCACATGAGTTTATTTTATATAATCACAATCATGCTTTGAAATATATAATGCAGCAACCCAAGTTGAGTCAAAAACATGCCAAATGGGTCGATTATCTACAAGGTTTCATATTTGTATTGAAGTCCATAAGCCCACAACAAAATAGAATTGTACACGCCCTTAGCATGAAGAATTTGGATATTCATGAAGGAAAAATTCAAATTTTGGGATTTGAATATATGAAAGACTTGTACAAGGAAGATGCAGATGTCAAAGTGTGATATGAAGAGTGCATAAATCACCAAACCGTGAACATAACCAAGTGGGCAGAATACATTGTACAAGAAGGACTGTTATTTAAAAATAGTCAACTAATCATCCCAATTTGCTCCATGTGGGAAAATTTCATGAAGTAAAAACATAGTGGAGGTTTATGAGATCATATTGGTTATCATAAAAATTTAAAACCATTATAACACTTCTACTATTTGCTAAAGATGAGGAGAGATCTAAAAATATTTGTGAGTATATGTAAAATTTGTCAATATTCCAAAGAGAGAAGTCAAAACACTGGTTTGTATACACCACTACCTATTCCATCTAGACCTTAGAATTCTATGAGTATAGATTTCATATTAGGATTTAAAAGAATGTAAAGAGGTCATGATTCTATTTTTGTAGTAGTGGATGGATTTTGAAAATGGCACATTTCATTCCATGCCATAAGACTAGTGATGTTGTGATTATTGCTAATTTATTTTTCAAAGAAATTTTCATATTACATGGTTTTCCTACCAAAATTGTGTGTGAGTGAGATACCATAATTTTAGGACACTTTTTGACAACATTATGGAAGAAATTGGGCACAAACTTGAATTTCAGTTCTGCTTATCATCCATAGAGACATGGGTAGACTAAAGATGTTAATAGAAGCTTGGGAAATATTTTGAGAAGTTTAGTAGGAGAACATATAAAACAAGGGATAATGTATTAGCTCAAGAAGAATATGTGTATAATGGCTCTTTCAATAAAATCACTGGAATGAGTCTCTTTCAGATAATTTATGATATGAATGCAAGAGGAGTGAATTAAATAAATAACCTAGGGAGTTAAGGAGTGTTTAAGGTGAATATTTTGCAGATGTTGTTCCAATCAAGCATAATACAGTGAAACAAAAACTTCAATAAAATAAGAACAAGTACAAGCAAAGACAAAATTTTCTAAGAAGAGAGGTGAATTTTGAGGTTGGTGACTTAGTAATGGCTCATCTAAGGAAGGAGAGATTTCCAACATGAGAATACAACAAACTCAAATAAAAAAAAATTGGTCCTAGTAAGATTTATAACAAATTTTCAGCCACTGCTTATGAATTAGAGTTACCAGCGTGGATTGTTATATCTCCAATCTTCAATGTAGTCGACTTGTATAAATATCAAGTAGGTAATACAAGTCAACAAGAAGAACAAGAGGACATCTCAAAACCAAAAGTTCAATGTACAACAAAAATTCCATCTACAACAACACAAGAACACAAAGGGGTTTATAAAAAAACCATAGGTAAGGAATACTCAGAGTTTCTAATCAAATGGAAGAATTCTCCTATATCTGAAGCAACTTGGAAAACTCAAGATAGTTTACAAAGGGAAAGATTTTATTATACTAAGATCAGCCCATGAAATTTTTTTTCCTTGGCATCTTGATGTAGGATCATAACCCATTTGGTTTCTAATGCAAGGGATATTGGTAAAATTCATGCTTCGTGGCTATTTATAATGAAAATCCAAAAAATATTTCAAGTGAAGGGGTTGGACCCATCACCTCTCAATTTCAATTTCTAAGGATAAGGTAGAATCCATTTGTAATAGCTATATATATATATTTTTTATTTGGTTTAAATAAGCTCATCATGTATAATTGAGTTATTATTGGTCAATCCAATCTTATGTTTATATATATGGGAAAATTTGTACATTATATATATGTTTAAACTTTATTTTTGAAACACAAGAGAAACTGTAGAGGGAGGAGCCGTCGCCTATTCTATGTTTAGTGCAACAAATATTATTCCCTCTCTCCCCCTTCCGTGTATATCTATATATCCCTATTTCTCTCCTTATTTGCCTCTCTATCTCAACCCCGTAAACACACATACTCTCTCACTTGATATATATCAATCTCTCTTTCCCTCCCTCCCTCTCTCGATTTATCTCTTCTTCCATAAATTCACCTTCCATATATATCTCTATACTCCTCGTCTCTCTCTCTCCCCCACTTCTATCTCTCTATCCACCTACTATCATCTCCCCCTATCTTTCCATATTCTTTATCACTCCCTATCTCTCTCTCTCCATCTTTATCTCTCTATTTCATTCTTCATACCTCCCTCTCACTCTGCCCCCACTACATCTCTCTTTCCATTCCTCGCTCCACTCTTTCACATCCTCTCTCTCTCTCTCTCTCTCCAACTCTGTTAGTATATGTCTCCCTCTCTCCTTTTATCTCATTTTTATTTATCTCACCCCAAAACATACACACTCTCTCTCAATCTCTCCCTTGTCACTCCCTCTCACTCTCCACTTCTCACTCCCTCTGTATTTATTCTTCGCTCCCTCTTCCCCGCCTTCCAACTCCATCCATATTTCCTCGTCTCTCTCATCATTACTCCCTAGCCCTTTCTCTCCTACCTCCCTTTCTCTTCCCCCATCACTCTATGCCTCTCTCTTACTTTCTATCCTACCTCCCTTCCTCTTCCCCCATCTCTCTCTCTCTCTCTTTCTCTCTCTCTCTCTCTCTCTCTATGAGTGTTTGTGTGTGTGTCTGTGTAGCATTCCTCGATAACCTCACATGAAAATTTCATGGAAACTATTCAAATCATTATTCCAGATTCCTCATTCACCATTAGATAGAATTTTCATTAGTACATATAGTAACTTTAGTATAGGAATAGTAAGTTTCATAACCATTGAAAACCATTGTTGTATTATATTAACGTAAACTGTATGATGTAACATCTCACCATTTCTTGATTCCTTTAAAAATATTAATTAATCACATAGTTTTCATTATGAACATCACATCACGCAAGGAATTAGAATCATCAAAATAACACAATAATCAATCACATCATTCAACATCGATATATCGTGGAAACCTCGTAGGGTGAAAATGAGAAAAGGTTTAATTTTATTATTAAACACTCGTGATGGTGTTCACCCCTCACTCAATTTATCATAATGGAGTCCATCCCATAATAATTATGTTAAAATATTAAAATTAATTTCATTTAAATAAAAAATATCTAGCTTAAATCCATTACAATCATTATGATAGCATTTACCCACTAATATTAAATCTTCATATCTTTGTGGCATGGTTCTTCCTAAAATGAGCCATCCTAAAGCTTGCACTTGTTTGTAGGGACAATTAATTATTTACGTGCCACTATCTTAATCATAATATATATTTTCACAAGTCACCATCATTTCGTGCTATTTTTGTCTTAAATATACATTGATGTCAAGGTTACATAAATTATGGTTAAGACCATACATCTCAAGTGATATAGAGATATGGGCGTAGCGAAACCATGGAAACCATAGTTTAATATCTCCCTTACTCTAATTAGAATAACCAGCACAGAGGATGAATAGAGAGGTTAATAGAATTAACACCTCTTTATACCATAACCGTGATACCTTAGGCACTCGTAGCCTTAAACCTATGACATCAAGGACGAGAGAAATGAAAACGTGGAAATGACATCCATAAGGTGACTATAAAAAAAGGAATGAGGAGTAATGGTAAGAAAATGGTTAGGGTTTTGGGAGGAGAAATGTGGACCATTGGATCTCTTCATTGCATCCTATCCCTTATCAGAACACAACACAACATATTGATGTGCCCATCACATGCTACCATTGGAGGGTATTTAAATTATAGGTATTTGGGAGGGGTAAACAATAGCTATATATAATTTCATAACTTTAATGCATTAGGAATATGGTTTTACATGAAAATGATGCACTCGAGTAATCTAATAAAACCATATAAGACCAATTTTAGGTTAAATTATATAGTACTAGGTCCTCCTGTATTTGAAAGTTTGTATAGACATTATTAATCGTCGTCAATTATAAAGGTTGCGTTATCTTGCTTTGTTCAAGAGAATTAATCTAGACATTTACATGGCCTAGGAGAATGATGATATTTACCATAACTTATGCATTTTATTATTAAATTAAGCCACAAATATCATGTAATCAAGATATAACTCCCAAGGTTACTTTAAGTTAGTATGTGAAAATAAAGAGACAAAGTAAATTAGAAGCATGGTAGTTGTATAATATTTTTAATATGGAGTTATATACATGTATAAGTTAAATCAAAGGAAAGAAGAAAACAAAAAAAATTGTGGCTCAAATCTAGGAGATGTGAGACCTGGGATCTTTGTCTTAGAGAAAATGAAAGGGATATGATTTTCAATTCACCGAAGGTGTCCATCGTGCTTCAACAACTGAAACTGGAGCTTTTGGAAATCCTATTTATATTCAATAAACCCTTGCACTGTTGTAGCCATGCCCACAAAAATATGCTTCAGAGCCTTCCTGAATATTTGTTTCATGAACCAATACAGGAAAAGGGTGTGCTTGAACTAATTTACATGACCGCAAGTCTGACTATGATCTCGAACTACAGTCTACAAATCCTCAACATTGATTTCCATTATGCCCACTTGACGGTTCATATCCTCTTCCCACTCCTCAATTAAATTACTGATTTCCTCATTTTTCCCTCATGTTATCTTGTAGATGGGTTGTTTATGATGTTGGATACAAGATTTTTTCCCATCGGTTTAGCTTTACAAGAGCCCAGTTTCCATGTCGACGTGGTGCCTCTATTTTTCTTTCCACAACCCCTTGAGGTAGGGCTTCTATTCCTCAATTTCATTGCTCGAGTGATGAGTTTAAAGTTACAATATGTTGAGATGTGAGTCTTCACAAAATGATTTCGCAGAGGTGGTAGGCTGAGCCTAGAGATGCTCGGAATCGAGATGTCACCACCACCATACGCACCTGTAATAATAGTAACAAAAAACCATAATTCCAAAAAATGGATGTGAGGGGCTTTCTCCCATCCTTTCCACGGATTAGGAATGTCTCCACCCGAACTAAACAGAGAGCCCATCACCATTTTTAAAAACCGATAAGCATCACAGACCATAATTTTAACTTAGATTTTATTGTAGTTCCTACCATCATTACAGACCATGTCCAGAAGCCATAGATGATACATGACCAAATGCAAAGGTGGGTGACTTAAGGGGTGAAGTTCCTAGAACCCATAAAGGGGTAGGAAAGGAGAAGTTCTGCCCCATCACACCCAAATATAAAAGATAAACTCATCCCAAAATAACTCAGTGGCACAAAAAACATAAACAAAACATTAAAAAAACCATCCCCAAATCCATGCCAGGTGAGGCTAAGGCATAATAGTGATTCTAGCTTAATCATTTAATCCTTTGAATTTATTAATCTCTTGAGTTTAAAATATTAATTCCTAGCCTTTATTAATTTTTTGGGAATTTTAGTCCATTGGGTTTATTTGATCCGTGTATTAATGGTTACATATTACTCCTATAGTTTAATATTAATCGGTGGCGCAATGTCACATTATGAAAAATATTGTCTCAATATGAAAATAAACCATGGTAAACCATTGTAAATCATCATCAACCATAACCGATCATTGTGAATTCATACCTTTACCAATGCTCAACACACCCCCTTGGTTACCCTTTTTCATGTCCTCATGAAAACCATAGTTTACATGTAAATAAGTTAGGGAATAGGCTGGAGAGGGTTTTTCATTAAGAGGTCTAAAACCATGATTTGCAGCTAAAGCTTCAAAGATGTGCCCTATCTGTCCTTCAAGTAATTCATATTTGGCTTTATAGTCTGTTGCAGGATACGATATAATGGGACTTCGAAACCTACAACCTAGCCAGTATGGGCCTTCCCTCAAGATGAGGTTACTATAGAGAATCAAGTGGTCAGCAGCTAATCTAAAATTTATATAATGAAATGGCTCTCTGTCTTGAACATTCTGATTGGAAATATTCCATCGGACTTTAGCTGCTATATAGGCCTGGTCTATGATAGATAAAAAATACTCTACCCCATCCAAGAAAATTTCTTTATGGAGGGGTCCCAATGTCTAGATCACACCCTCCTTTGTAATTAGACTCTTCTGCCTAGCCCATAGTTGTAATGGGTGTCTTGGTTCACTCCTAACCCAAAGGTCTAATTCGTTTTCTTGCCTCTAAAAAGTATTATAGGCCTTGAGCAATTTCAGTTGGTTGACATCAAATGAAATAAATGCTTGAAATTGGATATCGCCCACAAAAGGGCTATTATTTGTCTCCATTTCCCCAACTAATATAAAATTGTGCAAATAGAACTCACAGAGCAGATGCTGTAATTTTACTCCATATAGTTTGCAGCAACTTATAAAATCCTCTACAGTGTTTAATTCTATAGTTTTTCCCGCCCTAACAAAATTTTTTAACTGTAAATATCTTTCTACTAAAAATAAAGCATAATTTTTGGCAGGGCATCTACATGCTAGAACATCTGTGTATAAGGAGCAGAGAGTATCCATTTGATTCCGAACCATTTTTAATGTGCTCCTTACCTCTTCAACTTTCTCTTCTTCCTTCCGACACTTATCGTAGGCTTCAGCCTCTGAGGCACCGATGTCTTTTAATTGCTGCTGTAACTTTTGATATTTCTTTTTGGGAACAATTTCTTCTTCAAGATTTTCTCTAGCCTGTGGAGCCTGTGCCAGCTCTTCTTGGAGTTTTGCTATAGTAGGGTATATTAACAAAAATTTTTTATGTTGGAAATCGGCCTATGTGTCCTTATTACAATGTCGAATGCCTACAGTCTGTGTCTCTTTGTCAGCCATACTACTGGAGGATAGTGCCTCGGTCTGAACATATTTTTCACAGACCTGTGCATTCCCAGTTTGAGCAACTGCGTCCATAGAAGCTGCCTATTTCTCCTTGTTATCGTGAATGAGTGTGGGCTCAGTTTGAGTTTCCATGGCCCTTGTATTGTGGGGTTCTGTTTAGATCGCTGCATTATTCATTTTCAAGGTTCTTTTAGAGACTTTCCCCTATTTTAGCACCCTAATCCTCTACCTAAGTTGTTTTACTAGATTTTGGGGCTTTTTCCATTCCCTACACAGCTTCCCAAGTTCATTTTTCTTCTTCTTATTCTTGGAAGGAACATCTGTTCCTTTTTCTGTACTTGGTTGCTCAGCTAGGGTTTGTTCTCTAGTGACCGTGCCTTCGTCTAGGCTTGCCTCTATGCTTTCTTCTTGGAATATTTCTTCAACGTTCAAATGCTCCTGGCCACATTCCGCGGGGGGAGTAACCCTAGTTGGTTCTACTGTTCCCTGAGGGTTTTCTGTTTGGACTACTTCTTCAGTGTTCACATTCTCCTGGCAGCATTTCTCAGGGCAAGTAACCCTAGTTGGTTCTGCTGTTCCCTGAGGGTTTCCTTCATCGGGCATTTCTTCGGCCGTATCTTTGTTGATAACAACTTGTTCATGCAATTGGTCTATCTCAATGTTGAGGTTAAGTGGACTATGAGGTTGTATATATTCACTCATATTGGCCAAAATTTGGGCCAATTGGTCGTCCTATAATGGAATATGTGGTGGGCTTGCAATAGAGGTTTCGGGAGGTTCTGCTTCCCTTCCTTCATTTTCACTGGTGTGATTACTTTCGTCCTCTTCACTAGTGTGGTGATTTTGTTCTTCTTCATCAGTGTGATAACTTCCTTCTTCTCCACTATTGTGGTGACTCCCTTCTTCTCCACTGGTGTGGTGGCTTTCTTCTTCATGCTGATCTTCTTCTTCTTCATCAGTGTGATGACTTCATTATTCAAGTTGCAGGGGTTTTTCATCTTCCAAACTGGGCAATTCTAAGGGTTTTCTGCTGCTACCCTGAAGACTTCCTATCATTCACCTACTTCTCCTAATCCTGGAGGATTTTCTACGCTATAAAGGTTCTGTTGCTATGCTAGTAACTCTTTTACGTTTTGGGGTAGGTAGAGTTGTTCCTCCGTCAATTGAGAATATCAATTCTTCCCAAATAGTCTGCTACTGGGCAAGACTATAACTCACTATCAATCAGATTAAACAGTGATGGCTCACCACCATGGCTATATGATGAGACTTTCTTATACTTCAGGAAACATCATGCAATATGAAATTTAAATATGTAGGCAGGTTTACAGTACATTTTTTCTTTAATACTACTAATAACTTAAGGTGCCGAGGTCTTACCACATCCTTTCTCCCATCGCATGTGATGTAGATCTATACTAATTTCACCAGTTCTATCCATGGTTCTCCCAATTTTTTTGGTTGAACACCTTTTTCTTTGAGGACCAAGGTCTGCCCTTCGTCCTGAAAAAGGTTCATGGCTTCTTGAAGTTTCACTTTTTTTATGGGTCCATATGGGTCCTTCCGCTGGCAGACCAAATACCTCGGTGATTATTGCGTCTGTTACTGCTATTTTCCTACCTCTAACCATGGAATAACCTTCCTGTAAGTTCTACAAGAGTTCAATGGTTACCGTTTCATGTGATTGCTGCAGTCGTGTGAGGTAGGTAATCTATCCTACTTTCTCTAGAATTTCTTGTGCAGCATTGGAAACTGCTAGCACTTGTGGCTCACTACATATTGCTCATCCTCCCATCTTGTCTGCACACTATTAATTCTTCGCAAATACACATAAATGTAATGGAACAACACTTTGTGTATATCAGAACAATACCGTTAAAATCTTGCTGTTTCCAAGGATTTGATGAACACAGGGATTCAAACAGAATGCAGGCATTAAAAGGCATTCGCGCCCCCCCTGAAAGATAATAGGTCATCCTTGACTGTCGAAATAGAAGAATAGTGTACTGTGCAGCAATGGTACAGAAGTGAAAGGCATACATAGTTATGATATGATCAACAAATTATCACATTACTGAAATCGATGCATATCATTAAATTGTGAATATATATGGAAACATTATGTAATGATTTCGAACATAAGGAAAAGGACAATTGATGTGAAAAAAATACTTATGCGGTCATTACCCACATAAACTATTATGATCAATTTATAAATAAATTTCATGCATTATAGGTTCGAAACAAAAGGTTTTAGGAGCATACTCTCATTTGATATTAGATAAAGATATAAGAAAAGGTTTTAACTTTGCTATTGATTTGTGAAAAATATGACTCCAATGCCATCAACAGAGCTCTGTTGCCCACAAGTGTCTATAACCTTGACAAAGTTGCTTTCTCACCCTTGGAACTATTATCCTTTATTTATGTCTAGGGAAGTGTTGTGTGATGTCATGATGGAAGCCACCGTGCTAGCTTTGGAACTAGATGAGTCACAATGCCATTCACCAGGAAGGAGTGAAAGGTGGACATGCCGACTCGTGATGAGGGCTCCTGTTCCAAGGAATTTTTATTTTTTATGAATTTTCCATTGGATCATATCCCTGGTGTGGCGGCCATAGTGGGAATGCCACTTTACTGCTTCCTTATGATCATGGTAGGTTGGCTCTTGATGAGACCCCCTATCCTCCATCTGCCATATAATAGTATTGTTGGTAATCATATAGAGATTTTTTCTCTTTTTTTTGTTGGTTTTCATGTGGCACTTCCCTATTTATGTATAGAGGATGGCCCAACACTCCTTAAGAGTAGGGATGGTGGAAGAAGTCCAAACATCTCAATAGAGAAATTATGCCCTTATTCTTATTCAATAAATAAAAATCAAAGAAAGTTATGAAGATTTAGGGAAGAACCAACATTATAAAAATAACCGATCATATTAATTTTAGTGAAAATAAAGACATCAAAGTGATATAGATGGTTGTGTCCTTTCCTTTTCTTCTTATCACTACAAAACAATTTCTTAAAAACAACAATTTCTCTTGATTTGCTGATTCCAGTAACCTCTAATTTGTGTGTTCTTATATAAATCGTATTTCTGCCTTTCTAAAATGATCATGAGGAATTCACCAAAAATCCTCAAAATGTATCTAAAACTAGAAAAATGCACTCAAAAAGTGTTGTTCCTTAAATCGAATAGCTGTTGTTCCTTAAAAGGGACAGAAAAAACAATTTGCGAAAATGTTGTTCCTTTTGAAAGGAACAATAAATACGATCAGCCAAAATGCTGTTCCTTTGGAAAGGAACAACAAAAACAATTAACAAAAATGTTGTTCCTTTCAAAAGGAACAGAAAAAACAATCAGCGAAAACTGTTGTTCCTTTGGAAAGGAACAACAAAGATAAGCGGAAGAAATGTTATTCCTTTGGAAAGGAACAACAAAAACAGGTGGCAAGACAGTTGTTCCTTTCCAAAGGAACAGCAAAAACAATCTGCGAAAAGTGTTGTTCCTTTGGAAAGGAACAACAAAAAAAAGCGGGGAAAAATGTTGTTCCTTTTGAAAGGAACAACAAAAAAAAGGGAAAGAACTGTTGTTCCTTTGGAAAGGAACAACAAAAAAAACTGGAAAAAACT
Organism: Pinus albicaulis; assembly: GCA_034641835.2. Lineage (NCBI taxonomy): Eukaryota > Viridiplantae > Streptophyta > Pinopsida > Pinales > Pinaceae > Pinus > Pinus albicaulis. The sequence goes on along the minus strand of CM076572.1, from coordinate 619,454,787 downwards.
GCTGTTCCTTTTTAAAGGAACAACAAATACACACGGAAAAAACTATTGTTCCCTTTTAAAGGAACAACAAATACACACAGCAAAAAGAACAACAAATACACACGGAAAAACTGATGTTCCTTTGGAAAGGAAAAAAAAAAATTAGCACACAAACGTACTGTTTCTTAAGAGGAACTACTGTTGTTCCTTAAAAGGAACAAGAACCGCTCCTTAAAAGGAGCATCTTGAGAAATAAAATCTATACAAAAAAAAACAGGAAAAGTAAAAAAAAAAGGTTATGTACAGGTTTCAAAGTAAAAGAATTATTCAATGAATGGGTACTGAGGATGAGTTATCTCCCTCAGCAAGAATCTCCATGGTAGAATCTTCCCGTAATTGCTGGTAAAAGGATTCCCGATTAAGCGGTTTATGGTAAATTCGTACTTGATGACCGTTTATTTTGAAAGAGTGTCTAGATCCATCAATGGTAGTTAATGTGATGGTTCCATTGTCATGCACTTTTTGTATCTCATAGGGTCCAAGCCATCGTGTCTAGATTTTCCTTGGGAAATCTTGAAACTTGGAGTCATATAGGAGTGCCCAATATCCTTCGTGGAAGATTTTCTATTTAATGAGGGCGTCGTGCAATTTTTCTCTCTATTGTTGAATTAATGCAGTGTGATGAAGTGCTGAGAGCCTAATTTCATATAACTCATTGATTTGTTGTAATCTTCTGATCTGGAATTCATTTAACTCTAAACCCACCTGCTGGGCTGTTCTTAATGTCTGAATTTCAAATTCTATTGGAAATATGGGTTCTTTTCCAAATACCAATTGATATGGTGAATACCCAGTGGTATTTCTCCATGTTGTTCGGTACACCCACAAGGCTTCCGGCAATATATAAGCCCTGTCACATCTATGTGATGCAAATATTTTTGTAATTATAGATTCTATCACTTTATTCGTGCTCTCTACCTGGCCATTTTCCTGTGGGTGGTACGGGGTTGTGATTTTGTGATGAATGTGGTAATTTTCTAATGTTGCAGCGATTTTGTAACATACAAATTGCGGTCCTCCATCTGTAATTACGTCCCTTGGGAGGTCGTATCACACAAATATGTGGAAAAGGAAGTGTATTACAGAGTCCTCTGTAGCTCTTTAAAGTTCTTCTGCCTCAACCCATTTAGTAACATACTCTATTGCAACTAGTATGTATGTTTTCTGATTTGATGGCGAGTTGATAGGAGCAACAAAATCGAGCGCCCAACGTTTGAATGGCTTGATTACTAACTATGGATTCAAAGCCATTTCTTTGGACTTCCTAGGGCAACTTTCCCTTTGGAAACTATCACAGGCCTATACAAATTTTTTAGCATCTTTAAAAATTATAGGCCAGTAATAGCCTATTTGTAAAACTTTGTGACCAGTCCTTGGATCCAAAAAATGTCCGCAATAGGGCCCATCATGTCATGCTTTCAGAATATTAAATATTTCATCCTCTTGGATGCATCTCCTGATGTGCATATCCACTCCTGTATGAAACAAGTATCCCCCAATCCAAGAGAATCAGATACTACGGTGTACTATCTGTTTTCGTTAATTGGGTGTTAGATGCTTATGTAATTTACCTATTGCTAAATAGTTTGCAATATCAGCATATCATCGGGTTCTAGCAGTAACAACGAACAAATTTTCATCTGGGAAGTGATCCTCAACTATTGCTGCATCTGTTGGTTTTGGCATCCGTGACAGAAAATCAGCTACAAAGTTCTCTTTTCCAGGTCGATCCTTTATTGTGATGTTGAATTCCTGCAATATAATCAACCATCTTGTTACTTGACCATTTGTAATAGGTTTATTTGCTAAGAATTTTATGGCGGAGTGATCTGTATATAAAACTACAGGATACCCAGTTATATAATGTCTAAATTTATTTACAGCATGTATTATGGCTAAAAATTCTTTCTCAGTCACAGTATAGTTTAATTCAGCAGGAGATAGATTTTTTCTAGTATAATAAATTTCATATGGTTTTTTATCTTATTCCTACCCAAGGACTGCTCCAATAGCTGTGTCTGAGGCATCAGATGAAATTTGAAATGGCAAATCCCAATTTGGGCCCCTTAGAACTGGGGCTGTTGATAGAAGCTTTTTGAGATCCTCAAAAGCATGGTCACATTTATCTGTCCAATTAAAATCAACATTCCCTGTTAGTGTGTACAAAGGTGCATCTACTTGAGAATAATGCTTTATAAATCTTCTATAATAACCAGAAAATCCGAGAAAGATGCGTACCTCTGTTTGTGTGGTAGGAGTGGGTATTAACAAAATTATCTGAATTTTAGATGGATCTACCTGAATTTCAGCTGCTGAGATATAATGACCTAAGATGAGTCCCTCGGTCATCATCATGTGACACTTTTCATGGCTTAAGCAGAGCCTGGTGTCAATACATATTTGTAACACCTTTTCCAAAGTTTCTAATGATGGCTCAAAATCATTTCTGTATGGTGTGAAATCATCCATATATACTTCGAGCCCTTCATTTATTAAATCTAAAAGGATGCTGAGAATGGCCCTCTGAAATGTAGCAGGGGAATTGCATAGGCCAAAGGGTAAAAATATGTAATAAAATGTCCCACAAGGATAGGTAAAAGTAGTTTTGTCTTAGTATTCAGGGGCAATCTGAATTTGATTGTATCCACTAAAGCAATCTAGGAAAGAAAAGAATTTCTTTCCTGCTAATGTGTCTAGTACATGGTCAATAAAAGGAAGGGGAAAGTGGTCTTTCTGGGTTTCTTTGTTTAGATCTCTGTAGTCTACACATATCCTCCACTTTCCATTCTTCTTTGGCACCACTACTAATGGAGAGACCCACTTACTATCAGATATTGGGTATATAAAGTTGACATCCAATAGTTTTTGTAATTCAGCTTTCACAATGTCTTTAAGATGAGGGATTAATCTTCGTTGGGGTTGGAGAATGGGTCTAGCATATTTTTCTGTATAAATGTGGTGCGTGCATAACTAGGGGTAAATTCCCCTCATGTCTGGATAATCCCATGCAAAAGCTCCCTTATATTTTTTCAGTAATTGGACCGTCTTCTTTTCTTGTTCAGCAGTCAAATTTTTGTTAATGTTTAAGGTTTTCCCTGGCTCAATTTCTATAATTTTTCTATTGTAAACAAAAGTGGTGGGTATTGGTTGGTCATGAATGTCTTTCAGGGGATATTCTTCTTCTTGATTATCAAATGCTGCTTTGATCATGTGACATTGCAAATGGGATCTGATTTTTTGTTTATTGATGAAACTGTTAATAATGTCATCCTCTGTTTGGTATTTAACGTCGAGGGCATCTTCTATGGTAAATGGTGATGTAATTTTTTCCATAAGGTATGATACAGGTTGTTTCCATATTTTTATTATTGATAGGCTTGGCTGGGCTGGGGGATATAAAGCTAAATTCTTGACATAGTTCCCTCTAGTTATAGTCATGATGCCCTATTGGCAGCTGGTGTAAGCATCGGTAGTTGCCAGCCAAGGTCTACCTAGGATCAATGGGTGTGCATCTAGCTGGTTTTGGGGTTGATAATCAGGAAGTCAACAAGTTATTCCTAGGAGTCTACAGATACCATTACATCACGTAATGTGTCTTCTAGCTTGACTACCGATCACTCAGCCAATTCCAATAAGGTTGTGGTTGGATCTAATGATGTAATGCCAAGTTTTTGACAAGTGGTAGTTGTTAGAATATTAATTACAGCTCCCAAATAAACTAGGGTGTTTAGAAATGATTTTCCATCTATTTGTACCATCACTATATGATTTCCTTGGTCCTCATACTTTATAGGTGCTTCCATTCCTGATAATAAGTCAGATAAAGTGATGACTACTTGGACAGTTGGGTTAGTTGTTGTTCTCCTCTTGGGCTTCCTTATACATAGTTATTTGATGGTTTTTTCATAAATAGGGATGTCTTGGATAGCTTGGAGGAGAGGGATTTTTATACACAAATTTTTTAGTTCTCCCAGAAGATCAAAATTAGGATATTCTATTGGGTGAGGTATGATTAATCGTTCTGGGAATGGTGGAGAAGAGGTGGTTGTTTGCTCCTGTGTTTGTTGTTTAACCACATTCTCCTTGTGCATTGTGTTTTCTGCGGGTAACGGGTATTCAACTTGAACATTGTTGTCTCCCTCTATTTGTATTATGTGTCCAGATCTTAGTTGAAGGTCATTTCACTCCCTTAATTCAATTTCTAGTTCGGGTGGTTCCATTATTTGAAAAAACTGAACCAACCTATTATTAGGGTTTGGGTTGGGTTGGGCTGGGAGTTGTGGTCTCAAGTTGGTTTGGGGGTTTTGTGGAAATGTATAAGGTGCTGGAAGTGTAGGTTGAGGTAGGGGAATCGTTCCAACTGGTTGATTTATCAATCTTTGCCAGTTCGACTACCAGGTCTGACTCTGTGAGGTGGAGGGGGACCATTGTGTTGGATAAGTATTATTTTTCCAAAATGGTGGACAGTAAGGAAAGTTTGGCCAATTGGTTTCATTTGTTTGATTTGGCCATGGTGATGTAGGAGATGGCTGTTGTGACCAATTGGGGAAAGGTGGCTGATTTTTCCACATTCCATTATATTACCGAGCATTATACTAAGGAGACTGAAAAGAAGAGGATGGATCAATTGGCATACCTGTTTGTCGTGCCTGCCATTGTCGATGTTGATTGAGTAGGAATACCAATTCTGATTCTTCCTCTGCCTCCTTGTAAATTGATTTCAATCCAGGGAGCGAGGGGCAACCTTCTGTGAAGTGATATTTTGTGTAGATAGCACAGACTTTGACTATATCCAATGGGCACTCTTTATGGTTGTGTTTCTTTCTGCATTCAGGGCAGAATATTTCCAGATTTTGTTCTGCTTCTGCTTGCTTTTGTTTGTCTTTGATAATGTCGAATTGCATTTTCAGATTCCCTAGAATATCCGTTTTAAAATATTCTAGTAGATTTCCAGTTTTTGCGCGGGTTATACTTTCATCAGAGATCTTACTATCCCTTGTGATCATATCCTGTTCTGCTGACTTTAGCCTTGTGCTGCCTCTCAAACTCCTGATACATAAATCAATAATGTCAGCAAAATTTTCCTGATATATATCACCTTTTCCCATGATGTCTAATGTTTCAACCCACTGTTCCTTCATCCCTTTAAGTAATGTAGTTTTTAACACATTATCAGGTAAGCGTGGAGATGCATAAGGTGATCTCTGGAGGTTGTATTGAAAGCGTTCTACATATTCCTCAAGTGTTTCATTGGGTTTTGCTGTCATCTGAAATATTTTGTATTTTAATTCCCTAGACCTACAATAATCATGATATTTCTTTAGAAACGTAGTTTTCATCTGATCCCAATAATTTATAACACCTCCACCTAACCCCATAAACCATCGTAATGCTGCTCCTTTTGGTGTGAAGGGAAATAATTTTAGATTTTGGGGGTCAATGGTATAGTCATACCCTCGGCATAATAAATCAAATTAAAAAAGAAATGCATCTAGATCTTCTGATGTTAAACCATGAAATGTAGGAATATGTTGGAGGGTAATGGCCTTCATAGGTGCATTAACTGTAGTGTCCACAATGGGATATTGCAGTGTGGAAGTTTGAGGGGTTTGCTAGTTCTAGTTCTGGGCCATTTGATCAAATATGTGTCAATATCCTTCTGGGATTTCTGGGGAATTATTCTTAAACTGACTAGAAGGAATAGGAATGACTTTGAGAGAACTCCTTTGATCTGGAATAATGAGTGTTCCTTCCTAACCTACTATCTGAGGAGATTCAGGTCCTTTAGCTTTGTTTTGAATTATGTTGATAGCACTTCCCTTATCTGGACTGCTCACTGTTTGGATTAATTCAAGAGGAGATTTTGGTTCCTTTTTTTTCCTTGTTTCCCCTCCTCCTTCGCGGAGATTACTAGAGTTCCCTTCTTGCAGAGAAATTAGGCGAGAGTTTTCAATTTCTTGAGAATCTTGCTCAATTACTTATTTTTGGCTATGTACCTCAGCAAAGGCTACAGATGGTAATTCTATGGCCTGAAGGGAACTAGTAGGTTGTCTAGAAGTAACTTTTCTAGGTCCCACTGATGGCTAAGATTCAGCTTTCTTTAGGATTTCTTCGAAGAAATTTGTTCGCCCAAGGGTCACCGGTCCCTTAGGTTTTTCAGGTTTAGGAGGAATTTTGTTCTGTTTAGGTTTTCTATTCATTCAAAAAAAAAACACAAGCATTCCTTCCTACCTAAAACTTTTTAATAAATTCTGCTGTGAAGCGGGCTGATGAACAAGTATGTTCCTTGCTCGGTACGCAAGTTCTTACCTTCCATTTTTAATACCTAGTTCATCCCTAACAGAAAGAAATCAAATATGCATCACTCTTTCTAAATGGCATATATTCTCCCTGGTAACAACGCAAAAATTTTGGGGTATAGAAGGTGTCTTTTAAATGCCTATTTATCCTACATTGATTATCAATCGAGGAACAATTTTTTATTTCAAGAGTGTACTCTGTCTGAGGCTGAAATTCATTCTAAGACTAATGCTTTGCAATATGTAGTACAATGTTGTAAATACAAGAGTAAATGGATTCTTGGAAATGAAATCTAATTACAATGACATGAAATTAAATACTTTTAAATCCAATCATTCACTCTGCAATCATCAGTCAAGGATGCAGTAATGATAACTCTTTCCTTTAGCAACTAATGCAATTGAAATCAAATGAAAACAAGACAATGAATCTGAGAACGAAGGTAGCAATAACCAGATGTCCTTTACAGTTGATGATATTGCATTAAAACAATTAAATGGAAATGGAAATTGAACTAAATCACTATTACTGTTGATGAAAGTAAACTAGGCAAGCTCTCAAAAGAAAAACCAATTCTTTGCAGAACTAAATTAAACTAATTAACTGAAATGAACAACAATCTGAAATTGATCAATAATAGAAAGGAACAACAAACTCTAACTACTGGAATTGAACAACACTTCTATCTAATCGGATTGAACACCAAAACTCTATTTAACAACAAATCTTATTGAAAAACAAAATGAATGGAAAAATAAACTGAATTGGAATAGAAAATAGATGGGAATGACGACTACAATGGGACAACAACTACTGAACAACGTGGCTCTGTTGAAGCATAAAAAGACAAGTTATACAGAGATTACGATTATAGTTCAATCAGAAAAGGAATGGCAACACAACAATAATTGAAAGATAATAATACAAACAACATATAGATCCACCCAGGCTGGGCCCTTAGCCACCAGTGAAACACTGCTGGGTTACTCCAGAATCAAGAAATGGAATGACAACTAGATCATGTATTAATAGAGAATAATAGCGTTACAACATTCGCTCACTGATCACAAGAGTCAATTGAGAAATTACAGAGTTACAAAGGGAGTTTCAATAATAATCACTCTTGTTCTTCGATTTCAACAAGAACTGCCTTTTATAACAATTCGGTGGACAATACAAGAAACAACGATAGAATTTGAACAATGATCCCTCAGGATCAAAAGATCCTGAGGGATTGACTCCCTTTTCTCCTTTTATCTAACACTTGGTCTTCTTAGGCTGTAGTTGTGCTGTTCCTAGCCTTACTTTAGTTGTGCGTTCTGATTTCACCCTTCTTTCCTGGATACGACCCTTTGCTGGACGAAGAGCAGTTACTCCTGTTTTAGCTTTGCCTTTCAAATGGTGGTTTCCCACTTCATTTGTTTCCTGTTGAGAATAAAAGACAATATTTTAGCTAATTTTCAAAATAAACATTAATCTTTGCAATTCTATCATAATCCTTCAATATATCACCTTTCTAGAATAAAAGAGTTGTGTTCAAAGGAAAAAAAAGTAAAGAAATACATGGTGATTTCATACCTTTTCCAATTCTGAACAGTTGCAATGATACATTTCATACCTTCTCTATAAGATATCAAAGAAAATTCGGCCATTCCACGCCCCACTAATGCCATAAGCCACACGCTCCCCATAACCTATCATTCCATCACCATTTTCAATATCCCGCGGTAACCAGATATCTACTGCTAACACTGCTTCCTCGATTGCCCGATTGTTGCTTTTGTCCACTCCCCTCTCTTCCGACCTCTTTATACATATATTACTATGTCACAGCAGGAAATAATCGTTTGGAGAGTTTTTTGAGGTGAAGGTCATTCATATTTTCTAGAACCCTACTACTTTGTTCATATATTATTTGTACAACTATTTGCCGCACACATATCTCAACCAAAACCTATTTTATTAGAAAATTTTGCAAACCGATTGATCATCCATTATCCAAATAAATATTTATTTTATTGTACATTAAAATACATGAACAAATATTTCAAAATTTTTACTATATGGAATTTATAATTAATATTAAAAAATGAAGAGTAATATAAAAATACTTACGTATCTCCACAATTTCTTTCATGTTATAAAATAAGTTTTTATTTAAACTTTATAAATAAATAATACTTAAACTAAATATAATTATAATAAATAGTATTTTATATTTTATATGAAAATTAGAATATATATAAATATATATATATATATAATGAACATATATTGGAAATGATAATATCGTAGAACAATATTATTTTTGGATGGAGAAAATAATTCTCTACAATATAACATATTTAAAATCTATTTATTCAAGAGGCTTGGTAAATATATCTTCTAACGTTATCATTAATGCATCATATTTTCACCTCCTGCCCTATTGATCTCTACAATGCCTCACTTATAAGTGGAGTTTTATCTCTACAATGCCTCACTTATTTGTGGAGTTTAGTCAATTTAGTGGCTAATGCAAGAAATATTGCTCAAAGTCATGCTTGATTCATAAATCCAAAAAAATATTACAATCTAAGGGTTTGGAAGGATCCTTCAGCTATCAATTTCAATTTCTAAGGATAAGGTAGAATCCATTTGTAATTACTAGATATAATTTGTGTTTAAAAATCTCATCATTTAAGCTATTATTCTTGGTTGGTGTGATCCTATGTTTATGGATATGGTTGGATATGAAATGATATATATGTAAAATTTGTAAAATTTCATAGAGAAGAAAAGGATTGGAGGGGTTGGTTTTTGGAATAAAATATATTTCTCCATACTTATGGATTTTTCTCATTCTCTATAGAAATTGATTTCTGAGTTTGTTTTCTTATTTTTTTATGTGGGAAATATAAGAATATTGGTTTTCCATCAATTTATCATTTTAAAATTTAGTTTGCAAGCATTAGAGAAATAGTAGTCGGAGGAACCTTAACCTATTTTGCCCCTAGATTTATGAGGAATTGAAAAATAATTTTAATATTCTGCTATGTGGGAGAGGAGGGTCTCGAGAGTTTTTTTTCTATGAAAATGATTGGCTGAAGATATTCTTTGAGTTCTCTAAATTGTTTTCTTTATAGGATTGCACCTATATTTTCCAAACCTAGCTTTCTAATGGTTATGTAATTCCTACGTGTTGGGTATGCTCGAGTGAAGGGTCTATGGAATGAATGCAACCAAGTCAAAGCATAGGAGTCAATGATTCCAAATAAAATAGATGATAGGTGAAGTTTATATATATATTTATTTATAAAAACACATTGTAAACAATAATATACTTAAACAATATTATATGTATTTTAAATGATAATAAAATAGAATAATATTATTTTTGGATGGAGAAAATAATTTTCTACAACATCACATATTTAAAATTTAGTGATTCAAGGGGTTCCATAAATATATATTTTAACTTTAGTCATTATGTATCATATTTAAACCTCATGTCCTATTGATCTTGACAATGTATGAGCTTTTTTGTGGCGAATGCAAGGGATATTGCTCAAATTCATGCTTCATGGCTATTTATGAAGAAAATACAAAAAAATCTTATAAGCTAAGGGGTTGGAAGGATCATTCAAGTTTCAATTTCAATTTAGAAGGATAAGGTAGAATGCATTTGTAATAGCTATATAATTTGTTTTATTTGGTTTAAAAAATCTCATGCTTTAGCTTTGAGCTATTCTTGGTTGATGTGATCCTATGTTTATGGTTACGTCTCAATCTGGAAATTAGTTTTTGTCTCAATCTGGAATTGTGATCCTATTCTTGGTTGATGTGATGGTATGTTTGTGGATATGTTTCTCAAGGGACTCCTTGAGAAATATTTTCATAGGATCTCTTGCCCCCTCGTATTTCTTTTCTTCCACCATGGCGTGTCATTGGGGTTTGCGAGGTTGATCTTGCAGGGGTTCAACCAGATCGAGCCCTAACTCCTTATACCCTCACCTCATTAGGTACATGCAATGAAAAATAAAGAAAGAGAAGACGTGTTGTGATACCACTAACACAATAAAATTCAAAAATAGACATAAATAGAGATGTAGCGGAAATAATAATTCATTTCATTAATATCAAATAACTTCAATATGTTTACAGACATAATGGAAATAAACTAGCTAGGGTGATGGTAGCTTATCTCTAAGAAGAGGTGTGGTTGCTACATGCCTATGAAATATGTTACAATGAGGCTCAAAAGCCTATTTATTTTTGTGAAACAATGCAAAAACCCTAAACATCCAAAAACCTAACCGTAGGAGATGAAGTGTGAAAACTATGGGCCCTGTTTGAGTAAATTGGTGTTTCAACTTTGGCATATGATCTCCATTTGATGCGCATCATACCTCATTAGAAAGATATATATGAGGAGTACAACTTTTGGTGGGAGAAACATCGGTCCACAGACCCATGTTGCTCTCGGTTATACCAAAATATGTCGTTTAGTGCCTCAAAACAACTCCAGAAGTTGAGGACTCGAACAAATTCTAAAAATAGTAAGTTGTGCCGAAACTAAAAAACTAAAAGAACTGATGGTGGGGGTTCAAATGGAATACGTGGATGGAAACCGATATCCACGTGGCTCATGAGGGCCTCCAAACGGGTCCGAAATTTTAGGAACCGATGACTTGCTAAAAATAGTAAGCTTTGATGAAAGTGAAAAACTGAAAGAACTAATGGTGTGGGTCCAAATGGAATAGGTAGGTTTCCACCAATAATCCACCTAGATCACGCATCCAAGGATAAAACAACTCTTCCTAAAATAACTCGGCAACAAAAAACCCATAAACAAAGTACTAAAAAAACCATCCCCAAATCCATGCGAGGTTAGGCCAAGGAATAATAGTGATGCGAGGTTTATCATTTAATGTCTTATATTTATTAATATCTTGAATTTAAAATATTAATTCGTAGCCTATATTATTTTTTTTGGTTTTTTATTGCCTTGATTTTATTAAATCTCAATATTGAGGTTTAAGTATCGGTCCTATAGTTTAATATTAATCGAAAGTGCAATGTCACATTATGAAAAAGATTGTATGAATATGAAAATAAACCATGTTCAACCATTTTCAATCATCATGAAATGTTGTTGATCATGGTCTACAATGGTCAAATGTCACATTGTGACAATTATTTTCTCAATATGAAAAGCAACCATGGCCAGCTATTGTCATCCTTGGTGCAACATCGCATTGTGAGAAAGATTATCTCAATGTTTAAATCAAGAACGTTCAACCATGTTTATTTCACATTTTATAGTATTTATCTAAGGATCTATATACTTAAGGGTTTATAATATTAATCTCTTAGGTTTAACATCATTCCCTTGGGTTTATAAATCCTTGGCTTTCTAGTATTAATTCATTAGGTTTATTATATCCTTTGGTTTGTAATATCAATCCTTTGGGTTTATTGATATAAGGTTTCATATTCTAAAGATATAAATAAATCATATGTTTTATAGTATTAAACCTTGGGATTAATATAAATCCCTTATGGCTATAATAATGGTCAACCATGGTCCAACATCACCTAGTAACAAATATTTTGTCAATATGGAAATCAAACATCATGGAATGTTTTCATTGCAATAAAGGTTGTCTCAATATGAAAATGGTTCATGGTCAACTATGTCTATTTGTATTGGTTTATTAATCGTTTATTAATATTTTGGGTTTTTAATATTAGTTTCCTCTTTTTATTGATTCCTTGGGTTTATTAATATTTTTTTTAATATTAATGGCTTAGATTTATAAAATTAATAATTCCTTACCTTTATTGATCCCCTCTATTTATAACATTAATAATCCCTTGGGTTTAGAAGAATAATAATCCACATAACCAGTTATGTTACATCATAAACCTTCTTTCTTCAAAAGACCCATAATTAATAAATTCTTGTTTTCATGTGATTCCTATATTTACAATAGGCGGTAGATATTGAGACTCTTATAATCAACAAAAAATAAAAAATAACCCAAATACTTATATATATATATATTTAAAAATACAATAGGAGTTACCACACTCTTCCATATTGATGAACTATTATCCTATTAATTGACCTTGAGTTCATGAATCATTTTATACTAGGAAAAAAATAATGATTTTTCACAATTCCATATCCTTAATCCCTAGTAGAGTCTTGTTAAAAAGTTTTTAAAATATTTATCTATATCGGTCCAATATTTATTTCGCACCATAACCTCATTTTTATTTCCAAATTTCCTCTCTCCCACAATATCGTTTACTAAAACATATTCAACCCATGAAATTTCTCTAGAATAATGATCATTCAAGTAGTACGAATTCCTTGTAGGATGGAGGATTTTTTTTTGTTTGTTTCACTATCCTTTCCCGGATCATAACTAATTTTAGCCTAAATAACCATCTAGTGCCTCTTATTGTATTTCCAAAAATAAAAATAAGTAAAGCACCATTATTTGATGAATAGCAACAAATATTTACCATATCATAAAAATGTTCACTCTACTTTTCAACCTCTCAGGAATTTTTGAAATGTGTTAAAATCATAGAATTTTTAAATAAAAATTTGTTTCGCTAGTCGTAGTAGTTTTGGGTTAGAACCAAAGGATTTTTAAAACGTATAATCATGGTATGTTAAAGGGGTAAAGAAATTAGATTTGGTAGACTAATTGGATAACATCCATTTCTTAGTCACTAACATGGAGGCACAAGGGTGAAGGAATATTAGAAATGGCCACTAAATCATCCTTAACATGCTAGGAAGACATCTCTAGGAACACTATAAATTTAGGGGGACACTGGAATGATGAGTTATGATAATTTTTTTTCTTATCTTGTCCATATGTGCATGAATTTGTGGAATCTATTCATTTTTCGCTCCTCCCCTTACATTTCCTCAAATTCCTATGACAAGACCAAATTTGTTGATTCTACTCATCAAGGACACATACCCTCCAATATTGGTCACCCATAGTCTTAAAAAAAGAAAAAAAATTCTTGCTTGCATCCATAGTCCCCAAAGATAATAATAAATAGCACAAAACATGGATATCCATAGCGATGTCGAGTTCCAAACTGAGGGAGAGACATGACATAACTAAGAAAACACCTACACTGAGAATATGCTTGTTGAGTGGGAGCACCCTACATGTATTTTTGAAGGCTTTGATGATCCCTTCCTTGATGTTTAATAGAAGGATCATGATAATAAGGGAAAGGGTTAACATTACAAGGATCAAAGGCATCAAGCTCAACACAACCAGATCAAGCACTACTAGGAAATGCAACAACTCAACTAGGCTTGCTATATTCCAAATAAAGGCCCACTCATCATCTGTTAAATCGTCATTTTCCATGTTTTTTATTCTTATATGAATAGTGTCTATAATATCTACCTTTCTATTGACCAATACTATAATATCTGTACTTACCCCAACAAAAAAAAACAATTTACACCATTTATGCTACTTTGTTGTCATTGACTTTATTTAAATGCGACATATTATGTTATTTCAACACGTGTACTTTTTGTCATTACCATTTACTATAACGACATGATTATTTGTGAACAAATTAAAACTCTGTTTCCAATTATAATTTTACCAACCCTGATGGTTCCACAATTTCTCTTTTAGTTTTTATTGTCTTTTGTGACATTCATTCAATAAACACAACTTATATTATAGGAGTAATTTATTTTACTGTTAATCTATGTCTTCATAATATTATGCATTTTCTAGGAATGTTAATAAAATAACAACCTTAATAATAATCACGATAAAGTTTTCTATTAGAATATACAATTATATTCTAACATTCTACTTATTATCAAATATTCCCCCTTTTAATGATTTTCAATACTCTTACTCATAAATACTTCCTGTAAAATCTGTTTTAACCTTTTTAGTATAAATTTTAATATAATAATCAAGGCTATATATCCACGTATGACCATATCACTTAGCCCAACGACTAATTTATATAAAATTACTACTCTAGTGATATATGGATATTGTTGATAATGAATATCCAACGACATTCCACTTTACTACTATTGCATAATCCTTAGAGCCCTATTCGAATTAAAATTTGATTTCTCAACCTTATCATTAATTTGAATACTATGCAATAGTTTTACATGTGTTCATGTATTTCTTATGATGTTGCTTTGGTTTATTATGTTGGAGTATTGATGCCTAAATTTATTTAAATAATATATGATATACTCGGCTAAGGTTAAAATATCTTGTTTTGATTATTGAAAATATGCATTGGGATTATATCATATCCCTATCATAAATTTATGGCAACTCTTTAATGTAATTCCTCTGTTTGAGGCTATCACATTTTAATGGATTCGTAATTTGTCCATTAACTTGTCACATGGCCTGGTTGATATTTTCGATTTATTGTACCTGAGATTGATGCCACGTTAATGGTGGGGATGAGTTCGTATCCTCTCCCTCCATTTTCTTTGTTAGGCTTTTGATGGCTTGTCATTTTTCCAATTTTCACTCGCATTTGGAAATGCCAGGTAAGGCTTTGGATCTGGTTCACCACCCAGGCGAGTATGCATTCTTGTATCCTGTTCATTTACTTACTGTTACATGCTCTGCATTAGGCAAATAAATTTCTTCATTTGATTTATTCCTGCCACTGGCTGATTTTCATTTTATTAATTTCAGTTTCTTCCTTCTAAAACTAATTACATTTTATTTCTGTGATTGTAGGGATTCTTTTGAATAAATGTATTTTAATCTTCCTTGTTCAGTCTATTCATCAAAACTGTCAAGTAACGAAATTATGTAATTACGAGGTTTGTAAGTAGTTTTTCCACCGTTTAACGAAGACGTCTATCTCTAGTAATTATGTCAATTGAAATGGCTAAATTTATTGAGCGTACTACTCAATTCGTTTTTATCATTTCCTTTCTTCCTGTGAGGAAGTTATTGGATTTACGATTTATATTTCTACGAGGAACTCCTCTTTGGGTTTGAGATAGTTCATTCATTGAATGATTTCATTTCTTTCCTATTGATTAATTGAATAATTTATACCGAATAGGGTTTATTCAATTAAATATCGTATGTTGTAGGGTTTATTACATTGATTTGCCCAAAGTTATTTTCTTCATCCACAAAGATGAAAATTTGTCACAGTGACCCTAACTATAGGGAACTGAATTTCAATTATGTATATAATTCATAATTTTTCTTCATCAATAAAGAAGTATATATATTCCTAACTGACATCCTCTTATTTTCCTGTGGTTTAGCTTACCTTGTTATACTATAGACCCATTGATTTTAGTCATAACATAAAATCCATCATGGATGGAGCCAATGGTTAATTGAGGTTATGTAATAGGGTCTTTAATTTCAACACAGTTTGAATCCCACTTACCATTTATGTATACACATATACATGTTTGTAATGACTCTGTATTAATTTACAGAAGCCTATTTTATTTTAAATAATTACCCTTATGGCTTATAAATATATATCTATTAGTTATTCATAATTTAATTTGATAAAAGACTATGACACTATTCTCTTAGGAATTACTTATCGTTTTATTAATTTCCCTCAATTAATAAAATAATTTATTGTACAGGAACTCTTCCTCTTTGGAGACCATTGGAGATTCTCATTACATCCCTCATCTTCCCGATTTCAGGTAATTTAATTTTTATCTTTTAAATACTGCCACTACAATATTTTCCTCTGTACATCTACCTTCATACATTCATTTTTTTTCTTCTGTGTGAACAGAGATGACTTCACTGCTTACATCTGTCTAATAAGATAATATTTCTATTTCAATTACCCTAGTCAAGTTCTTGTATGTTATTTAATTATTTATTTTATTATATTCATATACTAATCCTTCTATATGGTATCTTTTTACAGGTATTGCACTTCTCGTGTCTAGCCAGTCATCAAATTGGGAATTCATTCTGCCAACTTTGACACTTTATATTATTTCTTCTATTTACAGTTTTGTCAATATCATGCATAGAATTAAATCCACTGAATTCAAGGATATGTATTCATGTATAATTTATGTAATTATTTATACAACATAATGGACTTTGGTCAAGGAATTCCTGACAATTTGTAATGATAGATTCTATCATTGTTTGTAGAATTTTTTGCTCAATTCTATTTATGATAATAAACATTCATTTTTATAAGTAGTTAGTATATGTATTGGTCTATTGATTTGTAATATTTCTCCTACATTATCCTCTAGTACTTCAATATGTAACTGATATTTGATTTATTATTCAAGCATAAGAGTGAATAGCTATATGAAACTTTTCTGTTAATGTACAACAAAGGTATTTAGATTTAATTTGTACAGTCATGCTTTCTTTTAGATTGATAATTATCTCTTGATGTATCTATATTTCTATTTCATTATTATTTATAGAATAATTATATTAATTATGGGTCTTACATCATTTCCACCTTTACTGATGTATTTTCTACATTTAATAATTATATGCTTTCAACCTATTAGTATATTTAAACCCTCCTACTTAGGTTTAAACATTTTATTTTTTGGTTTACTAATTTAATTTTTCTATGTAACTATATAGAGCTAAATTATATTTATTATATTATGTTATGGTAAATACATGAGACACTGTAACTTATAATTAACATAAATTTATTATACTATTTAATACTATAGATAAGATTATTTCTGCATATATTTCTATATAAATCATAATTACTCTAAATCTCATCATAACGACATAATCATAAAAAAAATTTAAATTAATTATGCATACCAATTCTGGTAAGACTATTTTCCACCCAACCTTGAGATTTCTCTCCACAGCTCCACTTGACCAGAGACCAATTCATCCAAAGTGTAGGGAACATCTTGTCTACCCATGAATGATTTATTTAATATTTCTCCCCCTCAACCTGTTTCCATAACTACGTCTAATTAAATCAAGATGTTGTTTTCCTTTAGCCTAGGATTTCCTTTTGTTTTTTTCCACAAAATCTCTTCAAAACTAGCTTTTCCCTCTTTCTAGTTTTATTTCATCCCTTCTTAGTAACTTTCCACTTTACTGAGGTATATTTTAGATTTTAATCTCCAATCTAATATTTTAAATTCATTTTATTTTCTCCAAGGATTTTTCGATAATTTGGGAAAGCCTTTGGATTTAATGCTATCCTCATGGACTTCAAATCCTTGTCTCCAATATACTATAGTCCTTGCAAAATAATTAAAATTCCACATTTATTAATTTAAAAAATATAATATGTCAACACATATAGTTTTCCTTTAGGTTAACTTACCTTTAGAACTTTCAAACATCTAATAAAAGCAGTAAAAATAGGGATATTACATATTCCCCCTCTAAAACAAAACACAGTCCTAGGTGTTGAAAAATATCAGTTCTCTTTTCAAACAGCAATGGATATTTCTCTTTCATTTCCTCTTTTCACTGCCAAGTAGCTTCCTTAGGTGTAAATTGCCTCCATTTCACTTTCACCCTAGCTATCGTCCTATTTCGGATCTCAATTTATTCCTCTGTCGGTATACGAAGGGGCTCTCGAAGAAATTAACTTTCTGTTACCACGTGTATCACACTCCAATAATTTACATGAGTCGGATCATGTACATACTTTTTCAATAACAAAAAATGAAAAAAATTGTGAACCTTAATGTGACTAGGTAGAGCCAATTTATAAGTTGTTGGCCCCACTCTTTCTAGAACTTCAAATGCTCCACAGTAGTATAGTTTTAACTTAGCAAAAATGCCTATATATAATGTATTGTTTTTAGGCTTAATCATAAACTAAACATGGTCTGCCACTTTGAATTCTCTATGAATTATCTTTTTCTCTACATAGTGTTTTTGTCGCTCTTGAACTGTTTTAATATTCGGCTAAATTCTCTTCACAGTTCTTTCCATCTCCTGCAATGCATCAGGTCCAAGAATTTACTTACCTTCTAGTTTACTCTAGCTAAGCGGTGTGTGGCACTTTATTCCATATAATTGTTCAAAAGGAATCATCTTTATTGAAGCTTGATAGCTATTAATATATGAAAATTTTACTAAATGGCGAAAAATCTTCCCATCTTGTAGGTATGTCCATAACATACATGCACATAAGGTCTCCAAAATCTGATTGTTCCCTTCAATTTTTCCATCTATTTGAGGATGGTATGTGGTAATAAAGTTCAATTTATTACCCATTCCACCAAACAGAGTTTTCCAAAAGGCTGAAGTAAATTTTGCATCTCTATCTGATATAATCATTTTTTGAATGCCATGTAGCTTCACAATTTCTTTCATGAATACATTAGCTACTTGAGTTGTGCCAAAAGTAGATTGCACTAGTAAAAAGTGTGCATATTTAGTCAATGTGTCTACAACCACCATTATAGAGTCATGTTGATACTCAGTTATGGGAAATCCAGTAATGAAATTAATGGAAACCACTTCCCACTTCCATTCTGGGACAGGTAAAATGTTTAAAAATCCTGTCGGATGTTGGTGTTCCACTTTTACTTTCTGGCATCATAAACATCTAGCTAGATAATCAGCCACATATTTTTTCATACCTAGCCAAAACATGTTCTTCTTCAATACTGAAATCAGTTTTTGATAACCAAGATGTCTTGCAAAAGGTCTTTTATGATACTCATCTAAAATTTCCTGTTTTAATGATGTCACATTTGGAATATAATTTTTTTTATTGTAATAAATCAACCATTTCTGATTTTGGGTATATCCCACTATTTTAGTTTTCTGCAAATTTTCTTGTAATTTCACATAGTTTGAATCTTGCATCATCATTTCTTGTATCAATTATTCTATGTCAAGTTTGACAATACTTCTAGCATTTTTTCAAAATTTTATGAGAATTCCAACTAAAAGAATCTGCAATATTATTTTCCTTTCCTTTAATGTGTTTTATTTCCATATCAAACTCGCTAAGGAAAGATAACCATCTAGCTTGTCTAGCATTTAAATCAGGTTGAGTGAAGAAATATTTCAAACTTATGTGATCTATCATTAGTATGAACTTCTTTCCCAACAAATAATGTCTCCACATCTTCAATGCATGTATCACAATAGCTAATTATATGTCATATACTGTATAATTATGTTCATGTTTCTTCAATTTTTTTGACTCATATGCTATGACTGAGTTTCATTGTAGCAATACTCCTCCTTATCCTTATACACAAGCATCTGTATATACTACAAATTCTTTGTTTGGATCATCAATCTTCAGTATGGGGGCAGTTGCTAGGTTAATTTTTAATTGCTCAAAACAATTTTTAAACTTTTTTTTCCATTCAATCTTTACTCCCTTTTTCTGTAAAGAAGTAATAGGATAGACCAAGGCTGAAAATATATCCACAAACCTACGGTAGTATCCAGCAATACCCATGAAGGATCTTATGGCTGTTACATCAATAGGTACAGGTCACTCCATTATGGCTTGTATTTTCATTGGGTCTACTGCTAATCCATCGTGTGAAATCACATGACCCAAATACTAAAATTTTTCCTTGTAAAATTCACACTTGCTAAGTTATGCATATAACTTATGTTCTCTTAGTGTTTCTAGGAAAATTATGAGATGTTATTTGTTTTCTTCTTTGTTTTTCGAATATACCAAAATGTCATCAATGAACACTATTACAAACTTGTCTAGATACTTATGCGTTACATTATTCATTAAACACATGAATGTAGCAGGTGCATTAGTAAGTCCAAAGGGTAGGACTACAAATTCATGGTTTCCATATCTACTTCGGAATGTTGTTTTATTCATGTCCCGATCTTTGATTCTGATTGTTGTGAAACCATCTCCAAAAATAGAAGAAAAGATATATCAACGCCTTAGAAATAAGCCACTTCGAGGGGGAAACATCCAATACATTACATGAATGAATAATTCTTGGATGATACAAATGAAAAAACCTCATTTCTATATCTAGGAGTCCATGGGGCCACAATGTAATCCTAGTGGGGCCACAATATAACCATAGCCGAGCTAACAATAATAGTGTAAGGGAAAAATAATAAAAATATGGGGGTTACAGGGGTACAACAATAAAAATAAGGGGGGATAGACTAACATAATAACGAACTATAAAATTAATATAGGGACTTAACATGCCCCTCTCCTTCAAACAATTGTTGTCCTCAATGCTTGATTATTTCTTGATACTTCTGTATAAAATTCCCATCCTCCCATGTGGAATCTTCTACAGGAAAGTTCTTCCACTTGATGAGATACTCTGAAATTTATCATACTTGTCAAGTCCTTGTTTTTGTGACTACTTCATAACTTCTTTTGATGTGATGTTGATCTTCTTGTTGTTTAATTAGATTTTGCAACAAAGTTAGGTTATCCTTTGAGAGTTGGAGAACTTGTTGTTGATGCTCGATGTGATCTTCCACTAATTTATCATCAATATTAGCTATTATTTGATCCTTCAAACCATCCAACTTACCCTCCATTTCTACTTTTAAACCATCTATGTCATCTTCAGTTGCTCTTCATAAGATCAAAATTTGTTGCACTTGGTACCGTAATTTTGATATCTCATACTACAATTCTTCATCTTCATGTGTCATAGTATAGATTGTTGAGGGATTAATGGGTATGGAATTATTTTTTGGAGGAATTATAGAACCCAATATTGATAAAAATTCTAAAATATGACTTTGGAATCACTTCAAACTGATTTTTCAAACAAACATTATGCAATTTTAAAAATGAGATACACACATTTATCTTGATTTTGAGGAGCTCTATATTGAAATTGAACTATCTCTGTCATTTCACCTCTTCAATAACTGAAATTTCGCATTAAGGTATCCCACTAAATTCTCTTTTGAATGCCATAGATCTGGCCTGATTTGGATTCTTGAAGAAAAAGTTGTGCCCAATCTCCCACAATGATCTAATTATGGACTGGTTCAGTAGAGAAAACTTGTACCACTTTCCACGTGTCACTTTTTCCTCCTTCGGCTCTAAAATTTATAGGTAAGAAACTACAGTCAGTCTGCTTCCAGCAACTTTTTACAGAATTCTAATATGATTCTTAGAGAGAAATTTATGAATATTTTACCACGATCACCTCTTTGAGATGAAATTCGGGAGCCTGCAAAAGACCTCACTAGCACAAACCATATCGCCCACAATGTTGCGAACCGAGATCTGAAATTGTGCGATTGTGTTCCTCAGGATTTCAGCTTTGCACTCTAAAAATTTCAGCTTTTGAACCTTCGTAGAAACAAATTTATAGCGCAAATTCCACGATGACCTGTTTAGGTTAAATTCAGGAACCTACAAAAAGATCTAAATTCCAGAGATCCTACATTCGAAAATATTGTGAACCAAACACTGAAATTTTTTGAGGATGTACCTCAGGATTTCGGCTTCGCACTCTAAAAATTTCAGCATCTGACAAAACCTCCTTTCTATACATAGGAGTCCATGGGGCCACAATGTAGTCCTAGTGGGGCCACAATGTAACCCTAGCCGACCTAACAATAATAATGTAAGGGCACAATAATAACAATATGGGGGTTACAGGGGTACAACAATAACAATAAGGGGGGATACACTAACATAATAAGGGACTAAACTATTAATATAGGGACTTAACACTAATTTGATGATATCTTATTCTTAGATCAATATTTGAGAAGATAGTGGCTCCTCTCACTCGATCAAATAAGTCATCTATTCTTGGCAGAGGATATCTCTTTTTTATGGTCAATTTATTCAGTTGTTTGTAATCTATGCACATCCTGAATGTGCCATCTTTCTTTTTAACAAACAGTATCGGTGCTCCCCAACGAGACACATTTGGTGTGATGTATCCTCTGTCTAATAACTCTTGTACTTGAAGTTTTAGCTCTAACAATTCAGGGGTACTCATTCTGTAGGGTGCTCTACAGACAAATGTAACTCCTGATACCAATTCAATTGAGAAATAAATTTATGTTTTAGGGGGTAGATGGGGGATTTCCTTTGGAAATACATCTTTGAACTCTCTGATTACTGGTAAAGTTTCTACAGATTCTTTCTCATTTTGATGTCCCAATTCCTCCACTTGTACAACATACACTTGGCATCCTTTTCTTGCTTTTATTTTTAACTATAATGCAACAATTTCTTTGACTGATATGGGTTCTGGTTTTCCTTTCACTATCACAGGTCTTCCCTCACCATCTATACAATGAATTGTTTTATCTAAGCAATTAGCTATTTCTTTCTTCTTCTCTAAATGGTCCATTCCCACTAACACATCATATGATCCTAGAGGAAAAGTGTTTAGATTCATTTTAGTTTCATACCCATTTAAATTTACAGTATTTTTTAAAAGTTTATGGGTAACTTTTCTTTTTGTTCCATTAGCTAACTGAACTAACCATGCCTGCTGAAATTTTTCGAATGTTATCTTGCAGTTTTCCACATTCTGAGGACTTATATAGCTTAAATTTGCACTTGGATATATCAAAATAGAAACAGGTTGTTTAGCAATCATACCTTCGATTTATATCATGGTTGATTGGTGTTCACCCTAGTGATATTCAAGTGTAGCACTCATCCTTGAAATGTTTCTCGTAATGTCATTCATAGTAGTCGCCTCTCTTAACACTTCAGTGTTCTGAACTATTCTATGAGGACAATCACGTAACATGAGAGGTTCTCCATACCTATAACGTTTTATTGGTTTTTTCATTTTTACAACACCTTCCTTTTTACTGTTTGCATCCATATTTTTAGACCCAATCTGTCATTGAGCTGGTTGGTTTTACCTATTTTTGTTATTTTTTTTTTTTTTGGTTTTTCCCAAAAAATTTCAAGTATGTTGGTTTTACTCTTTCGACATTAGAGTCACTTTTCCCTTTTTCTTTGTTTTTCCAATTTTCCAGCTGATCATTTTTGCCTTTGAACTAATGATAACATAGTCTTGCTTTGTGAACAACTCCATCCTTTGTCTTTATATTGTCAAATTCTATTATCTCTTTAGAGATAGTAGGTAGGAAGTTTAAAAATCATATTAATTTAGCCTTTTATTCTCTTATATAAGGCACATAGCAAATAAAGTTAGTAAATTTGGTGACAAAATCATAAATGGTGAGTTTTCCCAATCTCATCTCATGAAATTCTTTGGCTTTGTCATTATAATATCTCCCATTCATATATCTAGACTTAAATTTTGTTTGAAAGTCTTTCCAGGTAACAGTCTTTTCCTCCAACACGTGTACCATTTTGGTTTCATCCCACCAAAGGGTAGCTTTACCCTGTAGTTGGTAAATGACCAATTTGGCTTTCAAGTTACTTCCATATTCATAGAATTGAAAGTATTTAACCATGTTCATAAGCCAAGCTTCTCCATCCTCCTCCTTTTCACCATCATAAGTGGGAGGTTTGATTTTCTGGAATTCTCCTTGTAATTCCTTTTTATTTTTGGACTACTCTCTAGATCCTTCACCACCCTCAGATCCTTCTGATTTGGTTTCAACTTCTTTCCTCTTTTTTCTAGGGTCTTCACTTTTGTGACTAGGCCTTGACGTTAATTCTTTGGTCAACCTCTCTTGCTCTTCAGTGGTTTGCAACGATCGTTAATTATTGGTTCTCATCTCATTCAATTCTCCTTGCATATCCGTGATGAGATCCAACAATTGAGAATTTTGATCTAGTGGATTTCCCTCACCCCCCATATCCACATACAACCCTCCTCCATCACTCATAATAACAATTGTACTTTTCTGCACTTAACCATTGTATACAAAAATAAATTTGTTCATCAAATTCTAAAATTTGTAAATAATTTATAGCAACATAATTTGGGTTTTTATATTTTCTTTTATGTGTGGGGACACATAGGAACAATGTTTTCAACATGGGATCTGATACCATTTGTAGCAAATCTACTTAGCCAAAAAAAAATTCTTCTATTTACACCATTTATGCTACTTTTTCGTCATTGAATTTATTTTATTTCGACATATTACGATCTTTCAACACATGTTTACTTTTTTGTCGTTAACATTTACTATAACGAAATGATTATTTGTGAACAAAATAAAACTCTGTTTCCAATTATAATTTGACCATCCCTCGTGATTCCAAAATTCCTCTTTTAGTTTTTATTCTCTTTTGTAACATTCCTTCAATGAACACAACTTCTGTTATAATAGTAATTTATTTTACTATTAATCCATGTCTTCATAATATTATGCATTTTCTAGCAATGTTAATCACACAAAAAAACTTAAGAGGAATCACATTTAAGTTTCTGATTAGAATATATAATTATATTCTAACATTCTAATTATTATTAAATATTCCCCCTTTTAATGATTTTCAATACTCTTACTCACAAATACGAGTTGTAAATTCTCTTTTAACCTTGTTAATCTAACTTTGAAGATTAATAATCAAGGCTATATATCCACGTATGGACCTATCACTTGTCCCAAGGACTAATTTATATAAAATTACTACTCTAATGATATATGGATATCGTTGATAATGAATATCCAACGACATTCCACTATACTATTATTACATAATACTTAGAGCCCTATTCGAATTAAACATTGATTTCTGAACATTATCATTAATTCGAATACTATACAAGAATGTTACATGTGTCCATGTATTTCTTATGATTTTTGTTTTGTTTATTACATTCGATTTTTGATGCCTAGATTTATTTAAATCGTATATGATATACTCGATATTGGGTTATATCATATTCCTATCGTAATTTTTTGGTAGCTCTTTAATGCTATTCCTCTGTTTGAGGCTATCACATTTCAATGGATTTGTACTTTGTCCATTAACTTGTCACATGGCATGGTTGATATTTTGATTTCTTGCACCACGGATGGGTGCCACATTAATGGTGGGGATGAGGCCATATCCTCTACCTCCGTTTTCTTCATTAGTTTTTCGATGGCTTGTCATTTTTCCTATTTTCATTTGCATTTTGCAATGCCAAGTAAGGCTTTGGCTCTGGTTCACCACTCAGGCCAGTATCCATTCTCGTAGCCTATTCATTTACTTACTGTTAAATTCTCTGCATCAGGTAAATAAATTTGTTTGTTTGATTTATTCCTATCACTCGATATTTTTCAGTTTATTAATTTTGGTCTTTTCCTTCTGAAAATAATTACGTTTTCTTTCTGTGATTGTAGGGATTATTTTTCCTAAACATATTTTAATATTCCTCATGCCCTCTATTCATCACAACCATAAGGTAATGCAGTTATGTAATTACCATGTGTGTAAATAGTTTTTCCACCGTTTTACAGAGGAAAATTCTGTCTTTGGTAATTATGTCAAGGACAATGGCTAAATTTGTTGAGTGTAATCCTCCTCAATTCATTTTTATCATTTCCTTTCCTCCTACAAGGAATTTATTTGATTTTTGAATTCTATTTCTATGAGGAACTCGTCTTTGGGTTTGAGTCTGTTCATTTGTCGAAAGATTTTGTTTAATTCCTATTGATTAATTTAATCTTTTATACCAAGCTAGGGTTTCTTCAATTAAATCTCGTTTGTTGTAGGTTTTATTATGTGGATTTTCCACAAATTATTTCCTTCATCCTCAGAGATGAAAATTCGTTTTACTTCCAAATAAGGGAATATGATTTTGGTCTTCTTTTTATTGCCTTGAAAAAATACGAATTTCCTCTTCATATCAAATTTGTATGTCAGTCCTCAGCTTTCTTGGCCAATTCTAGAGAACATATATATTTAACTTATGAAATTTTTTTATTTCTCTGCGTATGAAGTTCCCTGTTTTCTTGAATTATATGCTCTACATATTTCATTCATACTCATTTTTCTTTCACCATGAAAAATAAATTATGATTTTAAGATTTTTTTGGGTATTATAACGACCCTTTTTAACGTCATTTACCCTCAAGAACATATACATCATTTTAGCCTCTATGGTGGTCGAATTTATCTTTGTCACAATAACATTAACTGTAGGGAACTGGATTTCAATTAGGTATATAAATCATAATTTATATTTTTTAATAATGATATATATATGGTCCCAATTGACTTGCGCTTCTTTTCCTCTTCTTTAGGTTACTTTGTTATAATAAAGACCCATTCATTTTAGTCATACCATAAAATCCATCATGTATGGAACCAATGGTTAATTGAGGTTATGTAATAGGGTCTTTACTTTCATTAATGTTTGAATCCAAATTACCATTTATGTATACACATATACATGTTTGTAATGACTTTGTATTAATTTACGAAAGTCTATTTTATTTTAAATAATTAGATTTATGGCTTATAAATATATATTTTTGTTACTTATTCATAATTTAATTTGATAAAATATTTTGACGTTATTCTCTTAGGAATTACTTATTGTTTTATTAATTTCTCTCAACTAATAAAATGACTTAATGTACGGGAACTCTTCCTCCTCTTTTGAGATTATTGGAGACTCATTACATCCCTCGTCTACACAATTTTAGGTAATTTAATTTCTATGTTTTAAATATTGTCACTACAGTATTTTCCTATGTACATCCACCTTCATACACTCATTTATTTTCTAATGTAGGAACAAAGATGACTTCAGTTCTTACATCTATCTAATAACGTAATATTTCAATTTCAATTACCCTCATCAAGTTATTATATGTTATTTAATTATTTACTTTATTATATTCATATACTAGTCCTTGTATATGGTATCTTTGTACAGGTATTGCACTTCTCGTATTTTACGATTAATCAAATTGGGCATTCATTCTGCCAACTTTGACACTTTATATTATTTCTTCTATTTACAAGTTGATCAATATCATGCATAGAATTCAATCCACTAAATTCAAGGATATGTATTCATGTATAATTTATGTAATTATTTATACAGAAAAATGGAATCTAGTCAAGTAATTCCTCACAATTTGTAATGATATATTCTATCATTGTTAATACAAATTTATTCTCAATTTTATTTATGATGAGAAACTTTCATGTTTATATGTAGTTAGTATATGTATTGGACTACTTATTTGTAATATTACTCTTGTACTATCCTCTATTAATTTAATATGTAATTGGTATTTAATTTCTTATGCAAGCATAATAATGAATAGTTATATTCAACCTTCGTGTTAATGTACAACATAGGTATTTAGATTTAATTTGTACAATCATGCTTTCTTTAAGATTTAAAATTATCACTTGTTGCATTTAGATCTTTGCTTCATTATTATTTTGTGTAACACCTCCAAGTTCTATGCTTTTCAAATTAGACATTTGAACATACATCCATAGGGGAGTGGACCCCAATGGATAATTGTTATGTGGATATGGTTAAATACTTAATTATGAAAAATAAATAAAATATTGTGCATGCACTATGACCAGATGAGAAAGTGAGATCACATGCCAAATACATGAGGTAATGGAAAAGGAAAAAAGACTTTCCCCAAATCTTTCAAAAATCCTTGAAAGAAATTATTTCTAATTTAGATTTTTGAGGAAAAATCTAAATTTCCCCAATGAAGAGGAGTAGTTGGGAAGAGGTGAGAAAAAAGCTGGAAAAGCCGAGGAAAAGCTTAAAGCAGCTTTAAAGAGTCCCAAAATGGGAAGCCTAGGCTAAACAGGAATAAAGCATCCTGAAATTCTGGACGCAGAATTGGAAACATGCTTTGGGGAAAGCACAGCTTAAATAAGCTGCTCCAGAACAGATTGAGGTTAGTCTGTTCTGGGGAGGATCTCTGCTCGGGGGTGAATCCTGGGAGATAAAGAGGATTCTAAGGTTGGGAGGACTGGTCATAGTAGTGGTGTGCATGCATACATTGGGAGATTTCTGTAAGTTGAATTAAACATGTCCATGGTTTATGAATTTTGCTGTTATGGTTCATTATGCAGTTTATGAATTGTGATGTTATGGTTCATTATGCAGTTTATGAATTGTGATGTTATGGTTCATTATACTCTTTATAAATTGTCATGCTTTGATGCATTATGCAAATGTTAGATTGATTAAGTGTTAAGTAGTTCATGTAATGGCAAACCAAAGCTAGTGATCTCAGAGACAAATGGTTGGGTTGTATGGATGAGCATCTGGTAGAAATGAGGTTAGAGATGACAGATCAATTGAACAACAAATCTGATAACCATGTATAGGTATAGCTTGCTATTTCTTAATGAAATATTTAATTTCTGGGTATATCACTAGAAAATGTTAACCGAACAATACCCATGAACAGCCAGTGCCAAATAACTAAATCTATCATAACCAATCTGATGGCCAGAATTCACTGTTAGCAATAACAGAAAGTAGGGAACAACAACCTTACCGTGTTACAATGGAAAGAATTGGAAAAAGAATTTTGAATTTACAATATCTATTAAATATATGTAAACATATGAACGTGTTGAATCCTAACTAAGGACGATGATCTAACATTAGGAATTTAAAACTATCCAGCTTTAGTATTCTCTACCCCCATTTGATCGAAGCAAGAGGATTCTCTGCTTTCCTAGTTTTCACATGGAACTAGTTGAATCCGTACCAGAGTGTCACACATGGTGAATGTTTGTAATAAAGAATAAGGGGGGAAAAGTCCTATCAGATAATCTAGTGTGTGGATATGTTTGTGTGGATAGAGATTTTAAACATATGTAAACATACCATGAACGTAGCATCTATTTACCGTCTATATAAACTCGTGGTGCTAGCTTGGAACAATGGAGGTTAACTGAGTATAGATAGATGTATGCGAGGAGGCATACATCTATACCTCGATGCTGCAACTTTAATTGTTGCAAATGTTATAAGGCCTGCAAACTAGGAAGGTTGAGGAAGGGCCTAGTGATCATCTAGAGTTGGACAAAAATCTGAAAAGAAAAATCTGAGGAATACAAAGTAATATATATATAGATATACAAGTCTACTACATGGACTGAGAAGAGGGGAGGTCAAGCCCAAAAATTCTCATGAAGATTCTTATATTCCATGGCTGTCTATAAGTACTGAAAAGAAGTTAAAAACCTGGATAACAGTCTGCACTTGCTATAACTGTTATCGACGCATAAAGCGGAGAATACGTGAGTTATGTTATATGGGTAGCATTCATTACAGGTGCAATTGTCTTTCCCAAAATGGGGGTGTCTATAGACCTGTTATGAAAAAAAAAAAATGGGTTTGGGAGACGTGACAAATGGTATCGGAGCCCAAGTTGAGAAAACTGGGCAAGTTGGGTGCTCACTCAAAAAAATGTTGAGTTACAGTACATTGAATAACACTAAGTTACAAACCATGATTAAAGAAAACAAGCTGTGTGTAGATCCTAATATGGATGTCAAAATGATTAATGAAATATTAATGAGAAACTCCTAAGATAGTTACAATATTAACTATAGGCAGTTTTCATTTAAAGCTGAGGAAAGCAAAGACAAATTATTTCAGACTTGTGTAGGTGGGAAATGGAAGAAAAAAACAAATCCACGCTTTAATTTTGCAGAAAGGAATGAGAAAGTGTTTCTGGTAGAAAAATAGCAGATGTTTCATGAATTTCAAGTCTAAATGCTATAATATATTATGCAAAATTTAATGATACAAATCTGTTGAAGTGGAGGCCTAGCAAGATCTTATTGATGAGGGAAATCAGTTACTGAAACATGGTGGAGTTCTCCGCTTGTAATATTCATAGCAAACCGCCCCATGTGCTGTTTAGTTGTGGACCAGAAAACTATAGAGTAGAAACTCCAGAAACTCTAAACCATGGTCGGTCTAATTCTGAAGTTATTTAGTCTCTATAGATGATTAAATTTTGTTGTGTTCCCTGTAGACACAAAAAAATGATATTTTATGCTTATGTGTATGCTGGAGAAACATTATAAGCAGAACTAAAGTTACATGGTAACAATCTAAACAAGATGAAAGTTAGAGGTTAGTATATGATTTCGAAATTGTGCTAGAAAAGAAATTTTTTTTTTATAATAATAACTTTACTCTATAGGATTGCGCTAATCTTATACAATCATATACTGAAAATGGTATGGACATGATATGCTTATTTGTATGTTAGAGAACCATTATAGTAGCACTGAAATATACAGGCTAGGTAAAGAAATGGAAGGAAGCCTGACAGTAGCATATAAATTTCATATATGAGTATTCTCATATTTATAACATTGTAGACTGCATATAAGTGCATTTTAAATCATCAAAATGATGCTGGAAAAAGATTATTTCTATTCTAGATGAGTATTATACTACTTATGAGGATTTATGCTTCATACCTAAATTATATTTTACTTCTTGACAAAATGGTCACATAGAAAATTTGAGTTGCAAACAAGTATAGCATATATGTGGTTGTAAGCAAAAAAATTTGAAATCGTTGTAATGATATTACAAAGGGGCTAAAAACCTAACCCCTCTAAGAATTTATTAAACATATAAATATAAACAATTAACAATAAACCTGTACATGTATATTAAATCGCGGTCAAAAAAAATAAAAAATCGAATAGGATGATAATGGTAAGTGGGTAGGTGCGTACCCTACGGCCACGTGATTGTGAAGCGTGAGGCAACCATGATAAACATCACTTCTGCGTGCAATTATAACGCAACAAGCATATTAATTTTACAGTCAAGAATTTTCCAACTGTTACGCCACGATCCTTAGGGTTAGTCATAAACACTTTAAATAATCATGACAGAGCCGCGTAGAATCACTAGGTATCCATAACCAGAGGGATCGGCCGAGTCATATTCAGCTGTCGGTACTCCAATGTAATGGAGACGGAGGACTCCCGAACCAATAAACAATATTAATACGAACTATTACATTATGGCGACCATCACTTGCATAGATTGATAAAAATACCGAATTAAGTCATGGACCGAGGAGGCCTATGAGTTAAGCCGTGAAGAACCCAGCGTATTTGCGCCGGCTTAGTCGTAAAAATCTCCAGTATTCAGGTTAAAGGAACCCCGAGGCTTCCTGTAACATGCGACCCGGCTGCCCTAACAAAACCAAAACAGAAACCGGTCAGTGGTTACAGTTAGGTGATAACACTGAAAACCTTTAAGAAACGCATATGTTGCCAATGCATACAGAGCCTGAATAGAAACGTTGAAGTCATAACATCGGGTTGTAGACAGAAAGTTAAGATGTATCAATAGAAATCCCTCGATCCATATTCTGCCCTGGAAGGGAGTTCAAGGGGGTAAGCCATTATAAACAGACAGTAAATCTCCTACCGGTTAAATAAATCACAGTGAAGATAATCCAAGCCGCTTGCTCCCCAATATTCCGTTCGCCGGGCATAGGCACCTGTAGTAATAGTTGACCGAATCGTTAACAGATACAGAAAAAAAACGTATCTCAATATTGGCACGAAACAAATTCAGGAAATAAAGAAACAATAAGAGCAAAATAAAACCCATGTTCCATTCGGTAAAGATCCATACATGGGTCATACGAGGCACTAAACTTCTGCAATGCTCGCCATTATCAGAAGTGCAAGGCCACACGGATAGGTGAGGCGTAGGGACAGAAAACAATGGGAGAGGGACACAAACGAACTACCATTGTGAATGATGAGTAATGGCAGAAGCGAGGGTTAAAAAGAGGAAAATCGTAGTCGAGTGCCCGAATATACACTGAACAGGTGGTGGCGCGATATAGGGTTTGCGTGCAGAGAAAATACTCGAACCCTAGTCAGCGTGTTTGAGAGTGAATAAGAAATCTCGAAGAGGATTTGAGGGGATGGGCCACTCAGTACGTCGAATCCCATCTATCTGTTTTTCCCGCAACTTTTGGTACGGTGCCGGCGAAGTTCGGCTAAAGACAGCTATTCGTTCTGAGGAAATGAGCTGTAGATGTACCGTATAGCTCGTGATGATACCTGCACACAGCCGATTGGGAAAAACGGTAAGAAATTCTACTATGAAATCCTGCCGTGGCCTGTTGGCAAATCGGCCTCTGCAACAAAAAAAAAAAACTGACAATACGTAAAGTGCTGAGTACTTGAACGGTAAGATGCAGACCGTGGCATATACGAAATCTTCAAACCCTAAACATAGCGCAATAAAACCACAACAGCAAAACAATGGCCATATCAAAAATAAATATACTATGAGAGATTTCACAATTTCCCGCGAGAAATCAGGTCCCGGTTTAATATAGATATAAATTTATCCGCCAGATCGAAGGTGGAAGGTTCGGCTACGACGTGGTTCTTTCATACGCGGGCATGAGCGTAGGTTTGGGCCCAATGGTTTCCTTAACTGGAGTCTGACCGTCAAATTGATGAAATATAATTGACCTACCACACGTAGAGGTATACGTGGAAAAACAAATTTTTTTTGGTTGACTTATGAACGAACTCGCAGGTGGAGTTCCAAAATATCCATATCATCATGGTATAAATAAATATATATGATTGTGGAAATGGTGCGTTCGCATAGGAATGGGTGCGTTAGGTTACACCTACGCCCTCCTCATTAAATAATACTCATATACCATGTACACATAAGGAGTCATACATCTATTAATAAGTTTGGTATAGTTAAATAAAAAAAAAAGGGGGGGTCGAGTGATTATTACAAAATAATTGTATCCAAGAAGTATATGTATATAGTTTATATGAATATTCACTTTCATATATGATATTCAGTGGGATTATAAAATATATTATATGGTTTTATATATACATGTCCAGAACCATTATAAGCGTATGGTATATTATAAAATGGGTTGGAGATACGTATAGAATATATACTTAGATATCTGAACTTTAGTAACAATAAGGTTTATACATCTATTTGTGTATACAAAATGATACCTATATGTGGTTATATAAAATGATATGTCATTATATGCGTGTATACAAAACGAGATGTCCTTATACATATATGTGTGCTTATAAAAAAAAATGATATGTATAATTACATAGTTACACATACATGGTTAACGAAGGTTGGGACATATATATATGTGTTGCATATAACATGATATATATATATATAGGTGTGATATATGTCAAGTTATATATATATATATGATATATATATAAAAATGATATATATAAATGTGTGTTTAACCAAGGTAGGGGATTAAGAATGATATATATATATATATATATATATAGTGATATATATGTATAAGAGCGAATGAAAGATAAGTATATATGTGTAAGGGGTTGGAGGAAAAGTAATGATAAGGTAACTATTTTAACAGATAGAACCCTTATATATATATATGGTAATGAAGAAAATCGATGGGAACTTCATATAGTCCCTTTTATTATAATCATAGTTGAGGTAAACCTTATATAACCCTTTATTATCTCAGTTATAATTAAAGAATGGTTAAATGAGTGGGTGGCATGGAATTCGAAAAGGGTGATATATCCATTCTTACATTATATGAAATGAAATAATAGTTTAAAAGGGTTAAGTATTCACTTTATGGATTTTAATTAAAGTAGACCTTAACAATTTCAAGGTAGAGTTAAATTAAAGTTCAATAAAGAAATTACAGAGGAAGTAGTTTTAATTAAAGTAGACCTTAAACTTTAAGTTAAAGAGGTGGTGTTTAAATTAAAGTTTAATCTAGTGGATAAATTCCAAAGAGGTGTATTTAGTTAACTATTCCGTTACAAGTTACTTTGGAAAAAAAAAGGACAATTTATATTTAATAGAGGTAGGTTAAATATAAGTTGTAAATTCCCAATTGTCCTTGTATTGGTTCAAATTAAAACTTTATAAGTCCATCACAAGGGAAAAATGTAAGTTGGTACGAAGGTATAAAGGAGTATTAATTAAACTCTTTGGATTAGATATATAGTATATATATGATTGGTGGATATATATATGCGGGGTATTTTATATATAACATGATGGGTTTGTATTATATCTATATTGTGGATTATATATAGAGAATGATTCTATATATATATATATATATATATATATGAAAAAGAGTGGAAGACGGGGATATAAAATATAATGGTTCATATAACAAAAGTTTTATAAAGAATTTTTTTTTTGTTTCACTTTATTAGATATATATATACAATGTGGTGGAATTGAGGATAAATTAAAATGAAACAAATTGCCGCGTGGGACATAGGTTAAAATATCACAATGTAATATAAATATAGAAATGGGATAAGTTTATGTATTACAATGTTGTGTTGAGTTGTATGAATATAATATCTTCATACATGTTAAGTTATTTCTCAAACTTTATACCACGGAATTTAAGGAGAAGAAATAATTCACCGAGGTTTATTAAAAGTGAATTCACCTTAAAAGCTGCAAGTACAAGGGAAGGGCAGATTTTATCATATGGCTGAATAATATTGCTCTAATTATGGTTAAAGAAGTAATAAATACTATGGTGGTAGAATAAGTGGTCCCAGTAGAATGTGAAGAAATTTTTTTTCTTTAGAAAATGTATAAATTGTGGTAATTCTTTGAAAAAGGGAAAATTGTGTCAAATTATATTTTGATATTATCAAGTAGTAATGGGACGAATGATAGTAATTACATGCATTCACACTATAAAATGTTGTTGGTGTAAATTTTATGTAAATTTCCTGAGTCTTAAATTCAAAGATAGGGGGAAATAGTGTGAAATCATACAGCGACGAAGAGAAAAAAAAAAAAAAAACAAAACAAAAACAAAAGAGAAGGTACTGGAAGTACAGCGATGAACTGCAAAAGGGTAAGCATAATCATGCATATAGTACAGTTGGTTTCATTCATTTATGAGTACTAATGAAAAATTGTCAAATTGTTTAGCGAAGTGTGTAACAGGAAATTGTACACTCTGGAAACAAGAAGGAAAAAGGTGAAAATAAATCACCTAGAAACTCCAGAAAAGCTGAATTGGACCAAGTTGAAGGAGGAAAAAAACCTCACTAAAGAAACAAGAAAGGATAAGTAGTGTACTAAAAGTGCACTAAACTATTATGAATCTGAACGGTTTGATTCATAATTGAATGTCTTAAGTTATTGAAATGCAGAATGCTATTGTGAATTATCAATTATATGTACCTGATATTACTTACATTGGTATGGATTGTGGACAGAGAAACCAGAATGACGGATCTTCCATACAGACTTCTTGCAGAGGTTGAAAAACATTTGCATAAGACATCATTAAATGAAGTGGAAGTAGAGGAAGTACTCTGTAACGGAAACTAATGGCTTATAAATTAACCCTACCAACGCACTAGAATTTCTACGATATATTTCATGTCTCCTTGTTGGAAAAGAAAATTTATAATTTTTTACATGATGCCTCTCACCTGATTGATTTGAAATGTGGTCCAGGTGGAACCAGAATAGGAAGTTCCTTCCAGAGTCGCTTCAAATATGAAAGCGAGAAGGAATTGAATTGCGAAAACGAACAGTAGCTAGAGTAAAGGTGCAGTGGAGCACTTTACTGCTGAAAAGCTACGTGGAACAGAGAAGCTAAGATGATGGAAAAGCATTCATAATTAAGTTCAAAATGAACTAAGTCGATAGTTGTCAACACCGAGGACGGTGTTTATATTCAGAGGGGGAATATGTAACACCCCAAGTTCTATGCTTTTAAAATTAGACAATTGAACATACATCCATAGGGGAGTGGATCCCAATGGATAATTGTTATGTGGATATGGTTAAATACTTATTTATGAAAAATAAATAAAATATTGTGCATGCAATATGACCAGATGAGAAAGTGAGATCACATGCCTAATCCATGAGGTAATGGAAAAGGAAAAAAGACTTTCCCCAAATCTTTCAAAAATCCTTGAAAGAAATTATTTCTAATTTAGATTTTTGAGGAAAAATCTAAATTTCCCCCAATGAAGAGGAGTAGTTGGGAAGAGGTGAGAATAAAAGCTGGAAAAGCTGAGGAAAAGCTTAAAGCAGATTTAAAGAGTCCCAAAATGGGAAGCCTAGGCTAAACAAGAATAAAGCATCCTGAAATTCTGGGACGTTAATTGGAAACAAGCTGGGGAAAGCACACTTAAATAGCAGTCTGCAAATGCATTGAGGTTAGTCCGTTCGGGAGGATCTTCGTCTCTGGGGTGAACTCGGGGAGATAAAGAGGATTCTAAGGTTGGGAGGACTGGCCATAGTAGTGGTGTGCATGCATACATTGGGAGATTTCTGGTAAGTTGAATTAAACATGTCCATGGTTTATGAATTTTGCTGTTATGGTTCATTATGTTTATGAATTGTGATGTTATGGTTCATTATGCAACTTTATGAAATTGTGATGTTAGGGTTCATTATGCAGTTTATGAGTTGTCATGTTATGGTGCATTATGCAAATGTTAGATTGATTAATTGTTAAGTAATTCATGTAATTGCAAATCAAAGCTATTGATAGTAGAGACAAATGGTTGGGTTGTATGGATGAGTATCTGGTAGTGATGAGGTTAGAGATGATAGATCAATTGAACAGCAAATCTAATAACCATGTATAGGTATAGCTTGCTATCTCTTAAAGAAATATTTAATTTCTGTGTGTATAAACAGAAAATGTTAACAAAACAGTGCCCATGAACAGCAAGTACCAAACAACTAAATCTATCATAACAATACTGATGGCACAAAATTCACTGTAATCAATAACATAAAGTAGGGAACAACAACCCTGTGATAGCGGTATGGGATTCAGTATGTCAGCTGTGTTACAATGGAAAGAATTGTAAAATTTAGAATTTACATTATTATATTAAATGTAATTGTACCCATATGGAAGTAGAAGTTGAATCCTAAATAAGGGCGAAGATCTAACACTAGGGATTCTAAGCTATCCAGTTCAGTATTCTCTACCTCCATTTGAGTGAAGCAAGAGGATCTATTTCCTAGTTTTCCCATGGAATAGTTGAATCTGTACCATAGTGTCACACATGTTGAATGGTTGTAACAGAAAAATAAGGGGGGGAAAGCCTATTGCAAAATCTATTGTGTGATAAAAGTTTGTGTGAGGGAAGATTGTAATCATGTGTAAAAATACCATGAACAGAGCATCTGTTTACCGTCCATAGAAACTACTGGGAAAGTAGTTGGAGCAATGGAGGTTAACTGCGTAGAGATAGATGTATGCGAGGAGGCATACATCTATACCTCGATGCTGAAACTTTAAAATGTTGAAAATTTTATCAGGCCTGCAAACTGGGAAGTTTGAGTAAGGGCCTAGTGATCATCTAGAGTTTGACACAACTCTGAACAGAAAACTTGAGAAATACAAAGTAATATATATACATATATAAGTCTACTATATGGACTGAGAAGAGGGGAGGTCAAGCCCAAAAATTCTCATGGAAATTCTTGTATTCCATGGCTGTTTATAAGTACTGAAAAGAATCTAAACCCTGGATAACAGTCTGCATTTGTAAGTGATTCAGTATAAAAACTATAATTGTTATCGACGCATAAAGCAGAGAATATTTGAGTTATGTTATATGTGTAGCACTCCTCACAGGTTCAATTGTCTTCCCCCAATCGGGGTGATGTATCTAGACCTGTTATGAAAAAAAAAAAAAATGGGTTTGGGAGACGTGACATTTTGAGAATAATTATATTAATTATGGCTGCATTTAATAATTAGACCCTTTCAACCTAACAACATATTTAAACCCTTCTACTTGGCTTTAGACATTTTGTTTGTTATTTTACTAAATTAATTTGTCTATGTAACTATACAGAACTAAAATATAATTATTATAGTATGTTATGTTAAACACATCAGACTCCCTAACTTACAATTAACATAAATTTATTATACTATTTAATAATACAGATAAGATAATTTCCACATATCTTTCTACATAAACCATAATTACTCTAACTCTCATCATAACAACATATTCCGGTAAGACTATTTTCCACCCAAACTTGAGCTTTCTCTCCATAGCTCCCCCAACATAGACCAATTCATCCAAAGTGTAAACAACCGTCTATCGAGGAATGGCTTATTTAAGATTTCTTTTCCTCATCATATTTCCGTAACTAAGTCTAGTTAAATCAGGATGCTATTTTCCTTTAGCCTATGCTTTCTTTTTGTTTTTTGCACAAAAGCTCTTTAAAACTAGATTTTTCCTTTTTGTACTTTTATTTCACTTCTTCTCATTAAATTTCCACATTATTGAGTTATCTTTTTGGTTTTTACCTCTAATCTAATATTTCAAATTTAGTTTATTTTCTCCAAAGATTTTTGGAGAATTTGGGAAAGTCTTTGGATTTAATTGCATCCTCATGGACTTCAAATACTCATCTCCAATATAATCTAGTCTTTGCACAATAATTAAAATTTGAAATTTATTAATTTAAAAAATATAATATGTCCACACATATAGTTTACTTTAGGTCCACTTAACCTTTATGATTTTCAAGTGTCTAATAAAAGAAGTAAAAATAGGGATATTACAAATACTATTTTAATTTGGACTGATAACTATGTAACAGAGCACCAGTTTCTTTCTCATGAGAAGATGATATCTCTTACACTCTCCTAAGAACAATTTTTTGTCTTTGCAAACAACACCACATCTTGTAATTCAAATTTTCCATTACTGTATTTTATTTAAATTTATTATAATATAAATAATTTTAACTTGCTTAAACAAAAATAAAAAACATGTATATTTATTTTTTTAATATTATTGACTATATGTTATTTATTTTTATTTTAGAAGGAAAAAAAATCAACTTGAGATTGAGGATAAAAAGAATTACATATCTCTCTCACACTAATGTAAAATATACCTTTTAACACAACAAAATATTCTTTTAATAATTTAAAAACATAGATAATGTATCTATTCATTATTATATCTATTAAAATAATAAATAAATAGTAATAATTTATATATATATATATATTTCTAATTTCAATAATATATATATATATATATATATAATTTAAAAATAAATCAAATGAAAAATGTTGAGGTGGTAATGTGTTTGTAAGGGTTAGTTTTTTATATTTTATTAAGAAAAGAGAGAAAGAAAAATTACATTTCTTAATGTTTTAGTTATATATATATATGATGATGATGGTGGCTAGACCAAACATTGGTCTATCTAACCTATAATTTTCTTAATTCTTAATTGTCTGGCTTCTAGTCTTTCTTGGCAAGATTGGTGTTGTAGCTTTCTTTTTCTTCTCTACGGTCTTCCAACTTCCTTTGTGCTCCTTCATCTATTTTGTTCCTTGCGATGCTCATGTCTTATCTTCGGGATTCGGGAGATCTGCTTTGCTGCTAAATGAATATTTATTTTGCATGGTATTCAAATCCTCATAATTGTTGTTGAAGCTAGGTGTCGAGTTCATTTTTTTGTTGTTGGGTGGGGCTTTCTCCGTGCTTGTCTTGATGGTGGTTTAATTCTTTCCTGATTTATTTTGATTCAGTGTTTTCTGGAGAGTACTCTTCCTTGACAGTGTAATGTTCCTTTTGTGCTCCTTCCCACCATGTAGATCTATGGTGATTTTTTCTAGCATAATTTTTCTAAGAGACTTTTGGGCAATTTTTGGCTAGAATATACTAACTATTTACAATGATTTAATTAATAATAAAATACAACTCTGTTTAAATATCATTCAATAAATTAACCTAGAAAAATGAATTTTTTAAACTAAAAATAGTTTATTAGCCATTAATTTTTAAAATAATTTAAGAATTAAAACTTTGATAATACTTCAATAAATATATTATGTTTTATTGAATTAGATTTATTTAAAATAAAGTTTGTTTTCAATTTTAATAATATATACAAAGTTTAAAAGAAAATTATACAATAAATTATAAATTTAAAAAAAAATTATATAAATATTTTAAATTTAAAAAATTATAAAATTTTGTGAAATGCAAATTATTTAAAAAAAAACTTATGAGTTATCCAATCATTAAATTTCTTTAATAACTAAATAAATATCATTTATTTTAATCAATATTACAATAACTAATTAAATAAATATATTTTATTTTATTGAATTATAATTTCAATAATATGTTTTACAGAATCTTAAAATAATTAATTAATTATTAAATACATATATTTAATTTTATTTAATTATATTTACAAG
The DNA here is from genome assembly GCA_034641835.2 of Pinus albicaulis. Lineage (NCBI taxonomy): Eukaryota > Viridiplantae > Streptophyta > Pinopsida > Pinales > Pinaceae > Pinus > Pinus albicaulis. The sequence continues at coordinate 619,414,300 of CM076572.1, read as the reverse complement.
TAATTGAAATCTATTTTTAATTTTAATTTTAATGGTGTATATGAATAGTAAAGAAAATGTTATACAATAAATTATAAATTCAAAAAACTTTTATATAAATATTTTAAAGTTAGGACAATAGAAAATTTTGTGAAATATAAATTACTTTTTAAAACAAAAGCTTATTTCTTATCTACAATTTTTTAAAATAATTTAACCATTATAAAAATTAAAATATATACAATAATTAAATAAATATTAAAATGATTATAATAATTATATAACTATTGATAATTATAATATAAATAATTTAGTTTGGTTAAAGAAAAATAGTAATTACATATATATTGAGGATATGTAATTCAATATGTAAATAAAAAGTATTTCCTTTAAAAAAAAACTCAATTTGATATTGAGGATAAAAGGAATTACATATCTAGCTTATACTAGAATGTAAAATATACATCTTAACCCACCAAAATATTCCCTTAATAATTTAAACACATACCTAATGTATATATTGATTATTATGTTTATTAAAATAATAAATAAATAATAAAAATACATAATGTATATATTCATTATTTTGTCTAATATAAATTGTTTTTAAAAACAAAATCTTATCTATTATCCATTAATTTTTAAAATAATTTAATCATTATAGAAATTAAAATATATACAATAATTAAATAAATATTAAAATTATTACAATAATTATATAAATATTAAATAACTAAATTTTAATTTATTTCATATTATACCAACTAAATAAATATTAAAATTATTATAATGATTAATTAAATATTATTAAATAAATATATTTTATTTTATTGAATTACATTTAAAAGTAATTGGAGATTTTTTAAAATTTTAATTTTCTATATACATACTATAAAAAATATTATTTAATAACTTATAAATTCAAGAGATTTTTATATCAATCTTTTAAATTTAAAACAATATTAAATTTTGCCAAATATATATTACTTTTTAAATGTAAAAAAATTATCTACTCTATTATTTTTAAAATAATTAAACAATTAAAAATATTGTAATAGTAAAAAAAAATATTTAATTAAATTATATTTAAAAATAATTAGCCTTTATTTTTAATTTTAATGGTATGTATAAAAAATATAAAAAATATTATGCAATAAATTATAAATTTAGAAATCTTTATGTAAATACTTAAAGTTGAAATCATCATAAAATTTTGTAGTATATAAATTATTTTCTAAAACTAAAAATTTAGCTATCATTCTTTAGTTCTCAAAGTAATTTAATAATTAAAAATATAATAAATTACTAAATTATGAATCACAAAATTTTTAGATTTAACAATATGATAATAATTAAATAAATATATATTTTTTTTAGTAAATTACATTTATATTTACTTTTACTTTTAATTGTACATATAGTATAAAGAATTAAATACATTAAATTAAATTATAAAAATATTTATTTTTAAAAATTTTTGAAATATAATTAATTTTTTAAAATTAAAAATTTATCTCTATATATATATAATGTATAATGATGTTATATGTTTGCAAAAAGTAGTACATCATTCAATTATTTTGAAAAATAAATAAAAATTCCAATACTATATTCTTAACATAAATACACTTTAATATAAAAACTGTATGCACATTTACATATACATTGATTTTCATCAGAGTCATAGTCATACTCATAAGCTGATGACATATTTATGAAACACTAGTAGCCCACCGGCTTTATTAGAAAAAGCATATGACAAAACATGCCTAACCCACACACTAATTCTAATATTGCATCTTAAAAAAACCCGCTCACTCCAATATGGTAAAACACAACAATATAAAAACTGTATGCACATTTACATATACATTGATTTTCATCAGAGTCATAGTCATACTCATAAGCTGATGACATATTTATGAAACACTAGTAGCCCACCGGCTTTATTAGAAAAAGCATATGACAAAACATGCCTAACCCACACACTAATTCTAATATTGCATCTTAAAAAAACCCGCTCACTCCAATATGGTAAAACACAACAATATATTGTGGAAAATTGACCCACCTATCAGTAAGGGCAGTCTCCTCTGTTAGGGACCTGGCAAAGACGAGGCATAGCGGCGGGAACTGAAGCGGGGTAGTATCCACCACTCGGGGTACCGATCTTAATAATGCACTTGCATACATCCCGAAAATGTTGGTCGTCACTGGGGGATTCAGCGAAGTAGTTTTTAACGACACTACAACACTCGGGCATAAGATCACCGAATTCAATGGAGTAGTTGCAATAATACATTTCGTCCCTTCGCTGTAAAATATCGCAAGTAAATTCGGCCATTGCACACCCCACTAACGCCATAAGGCACACGCTCACCATAACCTGTTGCGCCATCGCCATTTTCAATATCCCTCGGTTACTTCCTCGATCGCCCGTTTGTCGCTTCTGTCCACTCCGCTCTCTTCCCACCTCTTTTTATATATATATATATATATATATGGTTCTGTGTATATATTCCTACGTCAGAGCAGGCGATAACCATTAGTAGAGTTTTTTTGGTGAAACTCGTTCATGTGTTCTAGAACCCTGCTATTTTGTTCATATATTATAATTTGTACAACTATTTCCCACCACTCGCGATAAATGATATCTTAACCGAAACGTACGTATTTTATTAGAAAAGTTTGCAAACAGATTGATCATCCAAACAAATAAAATTGTTCTAACAGATCGATCATCCATCATCCAAACAAATAATTATTTTATTGTACACTAAAATAAACAAACAAATATTTCAAAATTCTGACTGGATATTTATTTTATTTTATTGTACATTAAAATACACAAACACATATCTTAAAATCTCTATTTTATATAATTTATAATTAAAAAGTAAAGACTAATATAAAAAACCTACCTATTTTCACAATTTTTATATATTATAAAATATTTTTAATTTAAATTTTATAAATAAATACTACTTAAATTAAATACAGTTATAATAAATAGTATTTTATATTAGATATAAAAATTAGAATATATATACATACATACATATATATATTTCTTTATAAAAATATATTGTAAATAATAATATAGTATAACAATATTATATGTATTGTAAATGATAATATAATAGAACAATATTATTTTTGGATGGAGAAAACAATTTTCTACAATATCTCATATTTCAAATTTAGTGATTTAAGAGGTTCCTAAAATATATCTTTTAACTTTAGTCATTATGTATCATATTTACACATTGTGTCTTATTGATCTCAACAATGTGCTAGTTTTTTTTGTAGCTAATGCAAGGGATATTGCTCAAAGTCATGCTTCATGGCTATTTATGAAGAAAATCCAAAATACTCTTACAAGCTAAGGGGTTGGAAGGATGTTTCAACTATCAATTTCAATTTAGAATGATAAGGTAGAATGCATTTGTAATAGCTAGATATAATTTGTTTTTATTTGGTTTTAAAAATCTCATCCTTGATATTTGAGCTATTCTTGGTTGATGTGATCCTATATTTATGGTTATGTCTCAATCTGGAAATTAGTAAAATTTATAGTCAATACAGAAGAAAATGAGGGGTTTGTTTTTGGAATAAAATATATTTCTCTATACTTTGTTTTCTGATGGTTGTCTTTCAAAAATATAAGAATATTGGTTTTGCATCAATTTCTCATTTAAAACTTTAATTTGCAAACACTAGAAAAATCTAGAGAAAATGAAAGAATTTTAAAATTCTGCTATAGAAGGGGGACAAATGTGTGACTAGCTCATTTTTTTCCTAGAAAATGCTTGGTTGAAGATATTTGTTGATTTCTCTAAACTCTTTTTTATAATATGGCACCAAACCTAGCTTTCCAATATATTTTGGTAAATAAGTTTTACCAAGAGGCTTGCTAAATATATATTCTAACTTTAGTCATCACCTGAGAAAATGCTTGGTTGAAGATATTAGTTGATTTCTCTAAACTTTTTTTTTTTGCTAGGATTGAACCAAACCTAACTTTCTAATATCTTTACTGAGAGCTTGGTAAATATATCTTCTAAATTATGCATCATATTTACACCTTGTGCCCTATTGATCTCTACAATGACTCACTTCTTTGTGGTGTTTCTTCACTCATTGATGTAGGAGCATAGTCAATTTTGTGGCTAATGTAAGGGATATTGCTCAAAGTCATGCTTCATGGCTATTTATGAATAAAATCTAAAAATATCTTACAAGCTAAGGGGTTCGATCCTCTAGATATAATTTGTGTTTATTTGGTTTAAAAAATATCATCCTTAAGATTTGAGCTATTCTTAGTTGATTAGTCTCAGTTTGTTTTCCAATATATGTTTGTGGAAAATATAAGAATATTGGATTTGCATCAATTTCTCATTTTAAACATTAGTTTCCAAACACTAGAGAAATAGTATAGGAAGGAATGTCACCTATTTTGGGGCTTCATTTCTGAGAAAACGAAAAATAATTTGAAGATTTTTTTATCTGCATTTTTTGCATAAGGGGTCTAATGTGTGACTAGCTAGTTTTTTTTTGTGATAAAATGCTTGGTTGAAGAGATTCATTGAGTTCTCTAAACAATTTTTTTATAGGATTGATGCTAGATTCACCGAATATTTATTTCTAATGGTTATGTCATTCCTGCTTATTGGGTATGCTCGAGTGAAGGGTCTATGGAATGAATGCAACTAAGTCAAAGTAGAGAAGTGAGTGATTCTGGCTAAAATAGATGATAGGTGTAATTTTATGTTCCAATTTAGAAAAAATATTTTTAAGTACAGAATCTATGAATTTCTGAAGATGAACATGAAACAAAAGAAATAAATCGAGAAATTGAAAATCTAGCTCAATCTCTCATGAGATTATCAATTTATGTTGAAGACACATTTCCATGAAGGTAACCTACCTCATTTGTGGTATAAGAGGAGGTAAAATTAGAAGAAGAAACACCTAAACCTTTAAGAGCATACTATGAGGATCAAAAGTGGCTTTTAGGGTAGGAGTAGGAGGTATACTAATTGCAACAATGAAATCTATACCAGGGTTGGAAGAAAGACTAGAAACAAGGGAGACTAAAATGGTTCCTGAAGGAGATCTAGTGAACCTAATGAGGAAGAAGATCATGAAGAGGAGGAGGAACCTACACCTTCTCAAATCTTTGCTAGGATGTACTTCAAAGCTTAAATCTGAAGTCCCATGTTACAGGTAGTTAGAGCTGATTGATTGGATCAATGAGATGAAAAAATCTTTGAATTTGAAGAAATGGAATGAGAGAGGCAGGTAAAATTAGTTGTCACTACATTGTAGAGGCATGCATGTCTATGGTGGGATGGAGTACAAGCTGAAAGGAGAAAATCATGTAAGCAACCCATCAAAAAATGGAACATGATGGTTTCAAAACTTAGAGAAAAATTCTTGCCTAGTGACTCTCACATTACCTTATATAGAGAGACCTTAGGAAAAGGTTGATAAAAATAAGAAAATACAAAAAAGAGTGCTACAAGGTTGGTATAAGAGCTGGACCTATTCAAGATAGAGTAGAGAAGACTGCAAGGTACATTAATGGATTGAGAATGGACATATAGGATGAAACCAACATGTTATATCCTAAAAAAGTAGATGAAGTTTATCATATGGAATTAAAAAATCATGAAAAACTTATGAGGAAGAAATATGTGAGAGGGAAAAGTACTCTTAGAGTAAGAGAAGTCAAGGGGGTAGAGGGATATCTACAACACCAAGAGTAGGAGCTAACAGAAGCAACTCAAATCAGCACACACCAACAAGAAGTGATACTAGAGGAAGGGGAAGTTTTTCCAAAGGAAGAACATGTAGAGGTAGAGGTAGGTAGTTCATATGCTTCAAGTGTGGAAAGCTAGGACATAGATATTTTGAGTGTCCAAAACATGAATACCCTAGACAAAGAAATGCAGTTGTTGCTCCTGTAGTATAAAAGGAAGTAGGAATAGTAGAAAAATAAGTAGAAACAGAAGTTGTACCTCAAACTAAAGACCTCTTGGGGATCAAAAAAGTGTTGATTCAACTAGAGAAGGTAGTTGTAGAACCAACACAAACAAAGACTTGGTTTAAGATAGTTTTCAAAGTTGGAGGAAAATTTTGTGAGATGACCATCCACACTCTAAGTATAGATAATCTTGTCTCTATAGAAGTGGTGGAGAAATTAAAGTTGAATACCATTAAACATCCTATTACTTATAAGGTATACTCATTGCAAAAAGGTCATAAGATATTGATAAATGAATAGTCTGAAATATATTTACAATTGGGAAAATAGAAGGATAAAATTTTGTGTGATGTGATGCCAATGGATGTATGTCATATTTTTCTTGGAAGACCTTGGTAATATGATAGGGTAGTTATGCATGATTGGAAGATAGATGTATATAAGTTCCTTCATGATGGTATTGATCACAGTTTGTTGCCTATGAATGAAGGAAGAACATCAAATTTTCGCACTCTAAAGTCGAAAATCCTTTCTAATGAGTGGAAAATAATATCTTGAGAAAACTGATGAAAATAAGGTAAAGTTTTCTTTAGTTTGAAGGGAAAATAAAATTCATTATTTTCATGAATCAATTCAAAGGTTTTTGAATGAATAATGTGATATTACTGTGGATAATTTTCCTAATGAGTTACCAAGTGTAAAAATATAAGTATATCACATAGACTTGATACTTTGATCAAGTTTGTCAAACAAAGCTGCATACAGAATGACTCCAAAAGAGAACGGACAACATTAGGAAACACTTGCAATAGTTGTTAGATAAAGTACTAGTCACAAAGAGTTTAATTCCATGTGGAGTGCCTATTGTACTTGCTCGAAAGAAAGATGGATGCTCGAGATGATGGATTTTTTTAGTTGAGAAATATATTTTCTAAAATAGATGTAAAAAGTTAATACCATCAAATCGGGATAAGATAAAGGGATGAATGGAAAACTCCTTTTAAAACCAATGAGGAACGGTATCAATGGTTTGTTATGCCATTTGGTCTCTATAATTCTCCAAGTACTTTTATGAGACTTATGAATGAAATTTTAAATAATTTTATAGTGAAATTTGTCATAGTATATCTTGTTGACATATTAGTGTACAGTGATTCAAAATAAGAATATATAGTGAATTTCACTAATTTTCTTAAAAAATTGTAGCAAGAAAATTTCTTTGTGAATTTTAAGAATTGTTACTTTCTAAAAGGGGAAAGAAGGATTAAAAATGGAACCTTAAAATCATCAAGAAATTGTTAATTTTCTTACCCCTAAAAAAGTCACTAAAGTTAGAACTTTCCATGGAATCAATGCACCAATGAGTGAGACCATTAAGAAGAAAAAACAACCCTTTAAATGGGCCAAAATACACACACACACACACACACACACACACACACACACATATATATATATATATATATATTTAAGAAACATATCACAGAAAAGCCTATTTTGATATTACCACACTTTAAGAAACATTTTCAAGTGAAATTTGATGCAAATGGAATAGAAATAGCTACTGATTTGATTAAGAAGAAAAATTTGTAGCTTATTTCACTCAGAAACTTAATGAGTCCACACATAAATATTATTTATAGGATAAGGAATTTTATGTTGTTGTTCATAATCTTAAGAAATGGAGGCATTATCTGATTTCACAGGATTTTTTTTTTATATACTAACAACCATGCTTTAGAATATATAATGCACATGAAAGACATGCCATATGGTTGGAATATATACAAGGTTTCACATTTATATTGAAGCACATAAGGGGACAACAAAATAATATTTCAGATGGGCTTAGCATGAATAATTTTTCTATCGAGGAAGGAAAAATTCAAATATTGGGATTTGAATTTATGAAAGACTTGTAAAAGGAGGATGCATATTTCAAAGAGGTATGTGAAGCCTGCATAAATTAGAAAACTGTGAACACCAACAAGTGGCTATAATACATGGTACCAGAAGGACTGTGAATTAAAAATAGGCAATTATCCATTACAATTTGTTCCATGAGGGAAAATCTCGTGAATGACAAACATAGTGGAGGTTTAGTAGGTCACTTTGGTTATGCTAAAACTTTAGAAGAACTACAATATTTCTACTATTTTCCAAATATGAGGAGAGATGTAAAAAACATTGTGAGGATATGTAAGATTTGTAAATATGCTAAAGGAAGAAGTCAAAAAATTGGTTTGTATACACCACTGCATATTCCATGGAGACATTAGGATTCTATAGGTATTGATTTCATCTTAGGAATTCCAAGAGCTAAAAGAGTTCATGTTTCTATTTTTTTAGTGGTCAATGGATTTTCAAAAATGGCACATTTCATTCCATGCCATAAGACTAGTGATGCTCTGAATATTCCTAATTTGTTTTTCAAAGAAATTGTGAGATTACATGGTTTTCCTATCAACATTGTCTCTGAAAAAGATACTAGGATTCTTTTGGAGGAAATTATGGAAGAAAATGGGCACAAAATTGACTTTTAGTTCTGCATATCATCCACAAACACATGGGGATACTTAATTGGTCAATAGGAGCTTGGTAGAATAACATCCACAACAATGGGATAATGTATTAGCTCAAGTAGAAAATGCATATAATGAATCTTTCAATAGAAGCACATGAATGACTCCTTTTCACACAATGTATGGTATGAATACAAGAGGAGTGAATGAAATTGAAAATTTGGGGAAGGGAGAGTTAAGGAGTGTTGAAGGTGAAGATTTTGTAGAAGATATGCAAAGCATACTAAATACACTGAAACAAAAGCTTCAAGAAAGAAACAACAAGTACAAAAAAAGAGAAAATTTGACAAGAAGAGAGGTGAATTCGAGGCTGGTTATTTTGTACTGGCTCATTTGAGGAAGGAAAGATTTCCAACAAGAGAATTAAACAAACTAAAATACAAAAAACAGGGTCCTTGTAAAATTTTAAAGGAATTTTATGTCAATACTTACGAGTTAGATTTACTAGCACATATTATTATATCTCCAATATTCAATGTTGTAGACTTGTATACATATCAAGCAGATGAGACAAATTAGCAAGGACATCTTAGAACCAAAAGTTCAATGGATAGCACAAAGGCTATCTACAACAACACAATAACCTGAAATGATAATGGAAAAAATGGTTTATAAAAAAACTAGAGGTAAGGAATATTGGCAGTTTATAATAAAATGGAAGAATTCTCCTATATTTGAAGCAACAAGGAAACGTGAACGTATTTTACAAAGGGAAGGAGTTGACTATAATAATCTAATAGACAGGAGCCCATTAAAATATTTTTCCTTGTGAGTTTATGGTAGGAGCAGAGTCAATTTCTTGGCTAATGCAAGGTATATTAGTCAAAGTCATGCTTCGTGGTTATTTATGAAGAATTTTAATTTCTAAGGATAAGGTAGAATCCATTTGTAATAGCTAGATATAATTTTTTTTCATTTATTTTGAATAATCTAATTATTGAGATTTGAACTATTCTTATTTAATATGATCCTATGTTTATTGATATGCTTAAATCTGGAAATGCTATATATGTAAAACTTGTAATATGCGACCAGAAAAATATAGAAGAACAAGACTCAAGGTGTTTGTTTTTGGAATAAAATATATTTTTCCATACATGTGGATTCCTCTCATTCTCTATAGAAATTGATTTTTAAATTTCTAGATGTCTAATGATTATGTCATTCTAACCTTGGGTATGATCGAGTGAAGGGTCTATGAAATGAAACAAAGTCAAATTAGAAGAGCTAATGATTCGATATATTTTGTGACATTAGCCCTTGATTCATTCAAATAATGATAGTCCTAAGTTTATATTCCAATTTAAAATTAAACCTAAAATTAAATATAACAGAATAAATAAATCTAAAACTTGAAAATCTGGTTCAATCTCTAAAGTGATTATCAATTTCTACTTAAGATCTGGTTCTAGGAAGGGAACCTCAGTCACTCATTGTTATTGCACCCTCTTTATTCATGCCTTGTGGCCACATGTAGCTTAAATTTAATTATAATCTTAAACATCAACATGTAGTCATATTATTCTTATGAATATTCAATTTGTTTTCAACAAATTTCTATACAGTGCATTCTCCCTATTTTTGAACTTCTGCAACACATTCATGAAAAATAACAATTTGTCTTGCAAAATAAATTATGAAAAATGACATCATACATTGTATAAGTTTTTTGACCAAGATAATAAGCAATAAATATGCATTTAATTTCCTTGGCATCAATATTTCTTCTATCTTCTTTTCAAATATTAGAAAATTCCTTGCTCCTAAAAATTCTCAAGAGAATAACTATTGGTTTGTTGTCATAAAATGCCTCATAAAGGGATTTATTCTCTAATTTTTTTGTAAGGGATCCCATATTATTATACATAGGAGTAGTTATTTATTTATCCCACAAACCATTATAAATATTCTTATCATTAATTATGTTATGATAACATTCAACCAAAGTTTTATTTTTCATTCTACTATGTTATCCATCATGCTAAGGAGTATATAATATTATATATTAATATTAGTGTATATTAATTTTATTGAATACTTTATATTAATGTAATATTTGAATAAAAATGTATTGTAAATGATAGTATAGTAGAAAAATATTAGTTTTGGATGGAGAAAATAATTCTCTACAATATCACATATTTAAAATCTAGTGATTCAAGAGGCTTGGTAAATATATCTTCTAACTTTAGTCATTAATGCATCATATTTACATCTCCTACCCTATTGATCTCTACAATGGCACACTTGTTTGTGGAGTTTGATCTCTACAATGCCTCACTTCTTTGTGGAGTTTCTTCACTCATTTCAGTAATAACATAGTCAATTTAGTGTCTAATGCAAGGGATATTGCTGGAAGTCTTGATTGATCGATATTTATGAAGAAAATCCAAAAAAAAATTACAAGCTAAGTGGTTTGAAGGGTCCTTCAACTGTGAATTTAAATTTCTAAGGATAAGGTAGAATCCGTTTGTAATAGTTAGATATAATTTGTGTTTAAAAATCTCATCATTTAAGCTATTATTCTTGGTTGATATGATCCTATGTTTACTGATATTTCTCAATGTGAAATTATCTATGTGTAAAATTTGTAAAATTTCACAGAGAAGAAAAGGATTGGAAGGGTTTGTTTTGGGAATAAAATATAATTCTCCATACCTATGAATTCTTCTCATTCTCTATATAAATTGATTCGTAATTTTGTTTTCTTACCTGTGTATGTGGGAAATATAAGCATATTCGTTTAGCATCAATTTCTAATTTTAAACATTGGTTTGTAAACACTAAAGAAATGGTAGTGGGGGAACTGTAACCTATTTTTCTCCTCTAAAAAATTGAAAAAGAATTTGAAAATTATGCTATGTGGCTTTTTTCTAAGGAACTGTAGACTAATTTTCTCCTTGATTTTTGAGAAATTGAAAAAGAATTTGAAGATTATGCTATGTGGAAAGTGAGGGTCTAGCTAGCTTTTTTCTAAGAAAATGCTTGGTAATTTTTTTTTTATAGGATTTCACCTAGTTTCCCCAAAGCTAGCTTTTTAATAGTTGTGTAATTCCTTAGTGTTGGGTATGCTCGAGTGAAGGTTCTATGGTATGAATGCAACCAAATCAAAGCATGGGAGTCCATGATTGGAGATCAAATAGATGATAGGTGTAAGTTTATGTTCCAATTTAAAAAAATATATTTTTAAGATCATAATGTGTGAATGTGTGAAGATGAACACGAAACACAGGAAATAAATCGAGAACTAGAATATTAGTTCAAACTCTTACTAGATTATCAATTTCTATGCAGTTCTAGGAAGGGAACTTTCCTCATTTGTGGTATAAGCGCACATAAAATTAGGAGAATAAACCCCTAAACATACCTTCAAGATAATAATATCAAGAAAAAAATGGCTTTGAGGGTAGGAGGAGGATATAGTAGAGGTAGACCAATTGCAACAATGGAAGCTATATGACTATTGGAAGAAAGACTTGCAACAACTGAGACTGAAAGGGTTCATGAAGGAGATATTAGTGAAACTTATGAGGACTAAGATCATGAAGAGGACGAGGCACCTACAGGTGAACTCATATTTCTGAAATCTTTGATAGGATATACTTCAAATCTTAAACCTAAATTGCCATGCTACACTCGAACTTTAGACCTTGAAGAGGTGATTGATTGGATCAATGAGATAGAACAAGTCCAATAAGAGAGGCACATAAAATTTTTTGTCACCATATTGAAGAGGCATGCATATCTATGGTGGGGTGGAGTAAAGGGGAATGGAGAAAATGAGGTAAGAGGCACATGAAAAATTGGAATATGATGGTTTCAAAACTTAGAGAAATTTTCTTGCCAAGAGACTATTAGCTTACCTTATATATACAGATGCATAATCTTAGGCAAATGTTCATGAAAATAAGATAATGCACATAATAGTTCTATAAGAGCTCGACAGGTTCAAGACACAACACAAACGACAACAAGGTACATTAATGGATTGAGAATGGACATACAAGATAAAATCAACATGTTATTTCCTAAAACATTAATTTCATCTCCTAAAACATTAGATGAAGGTTATAAAATGTACTTAAGAGTTGAGGAAAAACTTTGAGGAAGAAATATATGAGAGGGAAAATTACTCTTAGAGCAAGAGTAATTGAAGGTGGTAGAGAGAGATCTACAACACCAAGAGTAAGTGTAACACCCCTAGTTTTATGTTTTTCAAGTTAGACATTTGAACTTAAGTCTAAAGGGGAGTGGACCCCAATGGATAATTATTGTGTGGATGTAGTTAATTATTCATTTATGAAAAATAAATAAAATGTTTTGTGTGCACTATGACCAAATGGGATTTTTGAGATCATTTGCCTAATCCATGAGGTTATGGAAAGAGGTGAAGACTTTCCCCAAAATCTTTCAAAAAGCCTTGAAAGAATTTATTTCTAATATAGATTTTTGAGGAAAAATATAAATTTCCAAAATGATGAGGAAAGTAGTTGGGAAGAGGTAAAAAGCTGGAAAAGTAGGAAGCAACTTTAAAAAACCCTAAATAAGGGAAGCCTAGGCAAACAGGAATAAATCATCTTGAAATTCTCGATGCAAAATTGGAAAAAGGATTTGGGGAGAGCATAGCTTAAATAAGCTGCTCCAGAACAGATTGGGGTTGGTCTGTTCTGGGAGAGGATCTCAGCTAGGGCATGAGTTCTGAAGACAAAATAACTCTAAGGTTGGGAGGAGTGGTCATATTAATTAAGTGGTATGCACACTTACATCATAAAATTATGCTACAAGTTGTGTTAGTAAAGTTTAAATTGATATTGAGATTGACAGTATTTAATTTTATGTTGATAATAGTATAAAAATCCTTACATTTAACATATGTTATCAGAGGACATAATCCTCTAAAATCTGTATAGTTGCAGGAATAGAAACCTATGGGTAAATATCAACCAGAATCTCTAAACTGATATTGGTTTAAATCTAAAGATATATGTATCCCCATAGGCTATGTATTTTTTTCTTTAATCTGTTTCTGAAATACAAAGTTTTGTATGCATAAAAAGAAACTGAAAATTAATTGGACAGAGTATGAAACATAAACCTCTGCGTAACTGCTTCCAATAAGAACTTATATGATTACAAGAAATTAAATTATAATCTCTATCTTCAAGGGAAGATTTAAAAGTATACATGGTACTTATAAAATAAAATCAGGAAATTATACAGTATTACACTATTAAGTGTAGTAATACAATAAGAAAAATTAGTATGTTTCTGCGTTATGAAAAAATACAAATATCAGTAAAATAAATTGAGAAGTGGCTGTTGTAGAATAAAAATTTGCATACTAGCTATAATAGGACAACTTAATGCAAACTGATATACAATTAAATATATGTGTATATATCCCATCTTACCTACTGGATAAATTTCTTCCTTGAGGATAGTAGTATAGAAATTTCAGTTTAAATATACACCCAGAAAGTTGTAACAGCTATGATAGTATCCATATATATATATATATATATATATATATATATATATATATATATATATATATATATATATATATATATATATATATATATATATATATATATATATATATATATATATATATATATATATATATATATCAAAGAAGGAAAAATAATTTTTTATGAAACTAAATTGGATAGTCACTCCCATTAACATGTATATATATCGATATAGCAACATTTTGAATTGTACAGAAAAGAAACCAAATCAATTATGTTCATAAATGCCTCACTTTAGGCATTAGACAAATAGAACAAATTATAATTGAAAAAATTATACATATGAGAACAAAGATTAACATTTAATAATGATATGATATATATATAATTATGAGTATAAATCATTGTTTAATACTCATAGCAACCGAAGTAAAAATTCGGCTTAAATAACAGAGTCAGTGGAAGGAAATAACAATTTCATGTTATGAAGTTTAATTGTTGACTATGGTTACATAGTCAACATTAATAAAACCAAAAATTATATATATATATATATATATAATGTACAGATTACATCTAAAGAATATTATGGAGAAAAACACTATCTCGTTTTACCTCCAAATCCGAAAAAAATCATATTCGCATTAAAGCCATCGTAGACTCAACCTGTATATGAATAAAAATTGGATGATGCTAAAAGCCAAGAATATATATATATATATATGACTCCAAAAAAAAAAAAAAAAAAAAAAAAACTCCATATCAGATATAAGTTCTTACCTGATGAAATGAGCCCAAATGAAGTTAAAAACCCCTACAAGAACATCATTCATAATGAATGAGAATCCGATATTAATAATATCATTGACCAAAGAAGAGATATAAAATAGAATAATCATAAAAAAATTATTCATGGAGTTACCTACAGACAAACGTTCTTGAACCACATCCCCGAATCGAGTGGCATAGACAAAGGGAAACCAGTAGTGTTTGTCCTAACAGTAAGAGGAACAATTTCATGGTAACATGACAGGTTGAAGAAAAAGTTAACCATTGATAGAGCTTAACAATTAATGCATATAAGTACTGAATACAAAGGGATTTTCGTACCTAATCTAGGTCTAACTATGCATCATGCACAGTTGTCGACATTGAAACCACTATACAACTAAGTCTCAGAACCGAGAAGAAGTTAAACAAATGTTGCCAGAGACAGATTTGAAAAAATCTAGAAGATGAAAATCTCACATAAACTAAAGCACTGGACAAAGATGTCTATTAGGCAAATGAGAATGAAATGTAAGAGAGAACCCTTCAGGAAAGTTCACCAACAATATGATTTAACCACACAACATCTGCCATATACTCAAAATTCAAGTCAATTAAAAACTAAGTATGGTAAATAATGAGTTGTCTTACCTGTAGGGCGTCATACCAAAGGAGGTGAACTTTGGTTGTGGCAGCGTTCTAGCTCGATAAGAATCGATGCGGTTACGCATGGCGAATAAACCCTCGAAGAAGAATACAATGAAAAAATTCTGCTGTGGTTAAAAGAGGGAGAGATGCCATAAACAAACCCTAAGTACATCCAACCCTACACTTGGCAAAGATCGGTCGACTCTTCTCTCTGATCGAGAGGGGTCGAATTGATATGTCAAAACCTACTTACATTAAACTTGGTTGTACACTGACAGATCGAAACATTTAAAACAAATATAAACTTCGATTCATTGTGTGGCTCGATGAAATAGTCGTAGATTGATATCACTTTCCCGCGTACAACTGTAAATCGAGTTGGTGCAATGAAGTCTCGTGTGTCAGTTTACATAATGAGGAGACCATATTTCACATGACATATACATACGGAGTACAAACACTAATATAAAAGTCATATCAATTCATAAATCATAATTTAAATGTTTCTCATGAGTCGAGAATAGGATCATAGGTATACACTAATCAAACCATAAAAAATAAAATATGCAAGGTTTGACAATGTATTCGATGGGTATAAACCCCATTAGAATATATATTGAGCAAGGCTTTCATTAAGTTACTTAAGGTGAAGAATTCAAAGTAGAATTATGTAAAGTCAACAGAGTATTAAATCGATTTATAACAAATTTAGGTAGTAAAGGTTATACTATTGTATAAGATGTGTATAGACAGAGGAATAAGGTATAAAAATTATGAGGAGGAAGAACAATATTCATACTATTGTTATAGAACTGGTATTGTAATGGAAAAACTAATGTAATAAGATGTATTAAAGGAGAAGGGATGATGTACATTGGAAGAAATTGACAATTAGAAGAAAATATTTTGAACTTCAAAATTAAAAATAGTGAGATAAACAAAAAAAAAAAAAAAAAAATTGTGGAAAGGAGGGATGTTACAAATGGTATCAGAGCGCATGTTAGAAAAACTGGGCTTTTGTTGTGCTCATTGCATAAAATATTTTTTTTGAAAAATTATATTTCTATTGATGTTGTTTTGTTTTAGTGTACAAAGGTACTGAAACTGAAAAGTCAATGGTTGAAGGAGATGAACTTTATGTTGATCTGGGTGGTGGAGATAACACGCCAGATCCCAACACTCCTTTGAAGGCTATGTTTCATGAATGCAACGAGCAATGATATGGCTGAAAAGCCACAATGACAGGCTAGCATATATAAAATCAGAGCAAGGTTAAAACACTAGACAAACTATGTAACCACACAAAAATGGTATGCTGCTATATGGAATTTAAATTTTACTAATGTAAAAAATTGTATAGAAATAGTACCGCAGTATAGACCTACGAATGATGACTGATGAGAAGGGGCTAATTTTCACCAGTGAGAAGCAAGACAAACTTGTTTCGTACTTACTATACCAATCTTAATAGCGGTAAAGTTAAGGTAATAATTGAATATGATTTAGCCTTCTGCTATAATAATGATCAGTCTATAGGTGTCAAAATATTTAATGGAATATTAATGGTAAACAGAAAGTGGGAAAACTCCTAAGATATTTACAAAATTAAATATAGGCCGTTTCCACTTAAGGCTAAAGACAACGAAGAAAATTCGTTTTTAGACCTGCATAGGTGAGAAATGGAGGTTAGAAATTGATGCTATGTATTAAGAAGTAGCTGGGGTTATTTACAACAAATAGTGGGATTTTCTTGTAACACCTCCAGTTTAAGGAATTTTTTTTTTTTTTTTCCATATTCTCACATATATACTGATGTTTTATTTATTTATTTATTTACCTGGTTATTTGAATATTAAGTTCAGAATTTGGATCTATATTCCCCTTGGGTACATTCACCCCATGGATATAAAACTTTCTACCCCCTCGATATTAACATGGACTACTTCCCTTATACATAGTGTAGGTCTAAACCCTATATAACACATATACCATTTATATATGTAATCCACATGTATATATATATATATATATATATCATTTACATATAACACATATCCCATTTATGTATGTAATCCACATGTATATATATATATATCCTCTAATAAAGTTGTTTGAATGTGCGTGCTTCTACATAACCCTATATATATATATATCCCCTATATATACATATACCTTGATAAATTGTATGCAAGCCCCTCTAAATATATATGTAACGCATATATATAAAACATCCCTTTCTCCAAATATTATTGGGTACTCACATATGTCGGCGTATAATAGATATCACATATATTTATATGTACCCCTTTGAAAAGTTTATGGTATATACCCGAACATATAGAATACATAGTACAATCATATTTTGACACTACTTTGGGTTATGGATTATGCATACATTACATAATATACATTTCGATTAACTCCTCTTATATATACGCAGATATACATAACCGCGTAAGTTTATCATAATAGAAATTTATGGCGTACGAATCACTTATATAATTACAGGTCCGCGCCTCCTCTATTCCTTATGGATTGGTTTGACCTACCTAATCCTACTCGTAAACCGTTTTTGCAGTGTTTACTTTCAACCCTTTGTCGGAGTTTGTCGCGGTGACCCTATCATTATCAGTTTATAATTATGACACTAACATCTCATGTAATGATGTCTAGATCTGCGTATCGGCGTAGCTGAACTTCCATCACATCCGCATTCATTTAGCCTTGCGGCGGTTTACCATCATTTGGTTTCTGAACAAATGCATACATGTTTTGATTTCATACGAGGAGTGTGCAACAGGTGTTTTGATTTTTGTTTATAATATCCGTGACGCCGTGCTATGATCGACTGAGTTTAACGTCTGATTTTGGTTTTGCTATTTTGCTGATTTTGCAGGCAGGGACGGCGTCGCTCTCCTGAGAGGAAGGTACCATCTGCCGGCGTAACTCGTTCCATGCTCAGCAGGAATTGACGTGTGGCTTGCTATTTGTCATCTTTGACTGGTACCAGTACTGTATGCCGAGTTCTTCCTCGGGAGGTGATTATTTCTAGGGTAGCTCCTTACCTACACACATACGATGCGTAGCACCTCCCCATACCTTCTCTGCACACCTTACTATCACCGAGTACCCGCCTATTGACGTGGCTGAGTTTTTCTCAATCGGCCTCAAGATTTTTGAAATTTCTGGGGCAGTGGGATTAGGGTTACGAGGGTTCTTCGTCTTTTTAATTGGGGTTTTTGTGCCGATTTATTCATCCGGCCCTTCCCACTTATTTTTGTAATATAGAACCGTGGCTGTTCACCTGTTTCATGGCTCTATTCTATGTTACTCAGGTGCAGGGCTCTCAGTCATCGCGAAAGTTGGGACTACTCGGCCAAGGAGGTTCAATCGTAAGGTTTCTCGTTATTCCTGCGTTCCATTGTTTGTATAGTTTCTGGCTTTCATAGATAGTGTCTCATCCATTTACTGGTTTCTCTTGCAAAGAGGTCATCTCAGGCGGTTCGCTGGAAAGTGGAGGTCAAGCCGGTTATCTAGCGCTTATTAATCCTCGGTTTAAATGCCTAGGTGCACTCTTTCTTCCCTTATGCATACGCTGGGTTATTTTCTTTGCATAGTTTTTCTAGACTGTTCTGTTGTAACCCTATTGTTTTGCTTGTAAGAGTTTATTTCACCACGCTATCACGGCTGCATTCAGTAAGCATCACCGTGTAGCAACTATTCACAGGCGGTTCAAATGTTTATACACCGCGGCCGTTGTTA
The DNA here is from genome assembly GCA_034641835.2 of Pinus albicaulis. Taxonomy (NCBI): domain Eukaryota; kingdom Viridiplantae; phylum Streptophyta; class Pinopsida; order Pinales; family Pinaceae; genus Pinus; species Pinus albicaulis. Next base: position 619,395,104 of record CM076572.1, on the reverse strand, counting down.
ACATATTATTGGGTTTCTGTTTTTTTTTGTTGTTTTTGTTTTCTGAGTCCCGGAACAGGATCTTAAGTTGTCCTGCATTCAGTTTGGTTAATCTCTCTACAGCTGGCGTTCTAGTCTGTGTAACCAGTGTATGGATCAATGCGACGCAAGGGTGGGAAACAAACCCTATACGCAGGTAAACCCTAATTCGTTCATTTAGTTGCAGAGGTTGATGCATCCAATTTGTTAATCTGTGCTTTCATACAATTGATATCGTTTGCACTCAACCGTTAACCGTCAGGACTTATGTCATGATTTCGTTTGTATGTTTTATTTTGTGTTTCTCAGTCGAAACTGGGGTAAAATGCGTATTGGTCAATCAGATTTACACTACTTCGACGTATACCTCGTTTCACCTAATCGACCTATTGTTTCCAGATCAGATTCCGAGTTCTCACATCATTGATACTTGTCCGTGAACTAAATCTTTAACTCTGTATGCCTGATGTGTTAATAGTGGTAGCGTTCCTCATAATCATAAATATGATTCGCGGCCTGTGGTATTTTAATGTCATATTTTTCTGCATATAAGTTTGATCATAATACGTTGCATGGAGATTAATAACCAGCGTAAAAACCGTGTCGTCGTCCATGCTCTTCCATGCGTAGTTTCATAATTTTTATTGTTGAAAATGTGGGTTATGCCGTATATCATCGTTTTAATCTCCCCTCAAATCGTTTCATATAATGGTTAAACGGACCTAATATTAAGGCCCAATGTAATGTTTACAGTTGGATAATTTTATTTGACTTAGGCCCAATGTCTAGTATAATTAATAACAACCATGGTTTAATGTAGTTTGCCTACGTATAAATCCGAATAGCGGTAAGGTTCGTATAAAGATTTCATTTTGCCATATATGATTTGCATCGATATCTCATTTTAACATATCGGGTTTGCATCCATAGTTCCTTTTAACATATATGTTCCGTTCATATATAAATATTGGATTTGTATATCCATATTTCATTTGTATTAAATGTGAAAAGGTTCTATTGGTTTAGCGCTAGGTAATTACTTAGTAGTTTGAAAGCATATACATGTATTCGATAGTCACTTGGTAGTATACCTTAGACATAGATTAAGTCTCTTGGCTATGATATTTATTTCAAGATTTTTAAAGGTAGATTACGGTAATTGGTGTAAATGCTCTAATATTCTTATAGAGTAGAATTAATTCTGGATCTAGAAGAATTTTCGAAATACATATTTTAATGACCTTGCTCCCTTTGTTTTTGTACCATGTAGATTTCAGTTCTGTTACCATATTTTTCTAACATTCATAGGAGCCTAAAATTCACTTTTGTATGTATATGAACCTAGTTAGTATTTAATTATCTATGGAGCCTAAGTACCTTCAGATTTAAACCGAACTTGGTTTAAAGTTTCTGTGGGTTTCTATTCTATGGATTTCTGATCTACAACTAAACAGAATCTGGAAGGTGAATACCTTAGGATGGACTCTGTTAAATGTAGTACTAAGATCGATCACCCCATTTAATTAATTAATTTTTTTTTATATGTAGCCAATTCATACCATCATAAAATAAAATAACAAGAATTTCAGAAACATACCACAATTTGAAAATGACCAACCTCCCAACCTTAGAGTCCTCTTTGTCTCCCAGAACTCACCCCCGAGCAGAGATCACCTCCATCCCAGATCAACCTCTGATCTGCTTAGGAGCAGCTTATTTAAGCTCATGTTTCCCCAAAGCATGTTTCTAATTCTGCATCCAAAATAGCAGGATGCTTTCTTTCCTGTTTAGCCTAGGCTTCCCATTTTGGGACTCTTTAAAGCTATTTTATGATTTTCCTCAGCTTTTCCAGCTTTTCTTACCTCTTCCCAACTACTTCCTCTTCATTGGGGGGATTTAGATTCCTCCTCAAAATCTAAATTAATTTCTTTCAAGGATTTTTGAAAGATTGTGGGGATTTGTTGCCTTATCCATCCTCATGGATTTGGCAAGTGATCTCTAATTCTCATCTTGGTCAAAATGCACAATCATTTTATTTATTTCATCAATTTAATTATTAAATTACATTCACACCATACTTATCCTTTGGGGTCCACTCCCCTTAGGATTAAAGTTCAAATGTCTAATTTTTTCAAGTTCAACACAGAAATTGGCGGTGTTACATATTCCCCCTCTGAAAATAAACACCGTCCTCGGTGTTGTTATTCAACTACTAGAGTTCATTTAAACAAAAATGGATATTTTTCCATCATTTCGGCTTCCTTTTCCCAGGTAGCTTCTTCAGCAGTAAAGTGCTTCCATTGCACCTTTACTCTGGCCACTGTTCTGTTTCTTAATTCAATTTCTTCTCGCTCCAATATTTGAAGCGGTTCTGGCAGAAACTCCCCTTCTGGTTCCACCTGTACAACATTCCAATCAACTATGTGAGAAGCATCATGCACATATCTTTTTAATAACGAAATATGAAACACATTATGCACTCTAATATGGGGTGTTAAGGCCAACTTGTAAGCCACTGGTCCCACCCTTTCTAAAACTTCAAAAGGCCCACAATATCTAGGAGCAAGTTTTGCACAACTTCTAGCATAAAGTGTGCTCTTTTTGGGTTTGATGCGCAAATACACATGATCCCCTTCTTTGAATTCTCGGTGTACTCTTTTCTTATCAGCATAGCTTTTCTGGCGATCTTGTGCTGTTTTGATATTTCTTTGTATCTGTTTAACAATTCTCTCCATCTCTTGTAAGGCATCAGGTCCCAGCATTAATTTATCTTCTGGTTGGCTCCAGATCAAAGGAGTACGACACTTTCTTCCATATAATGCCTCAAATAGACTCATCTTAATAGAAGATTGGTAACTGTTATTGTAGGCAAATTCAGCTAAATGTAGATACTCCTCCCACTTTGATGGTCTATCCATCACATACATTCTCAACATATCCTCCAAAATTTGATTCGTCCTTTCTGTTTTCCCGTCAGTTTGAGGGTGATAGGCAGTACTAAAATTCAGCTTAGTACCCATCCCTCCAAACAATCCCTTCCAAAATGCTGCTGTAAACTTAGCATCTCGGTCTGAAACAATTACTTTGGGAACTCCATGAAGCCTTACTATCTCCTTCAGGAAAACATTTGCTACTTGAGCTGTTCCGAAAGTAGATTTCACTGGTATAAAGTGGGCAGCTTTGGTCAAAGTGTCTACTACCACCATTACAGAATCATGTTGGTATTTGGTTTTAGGTAGTCCTGTTATAAAATCCATGGAAACTGTGTCCCATTTCCATTCTGCAATTGGCAAGGGATTTAGAAGTCCTGCTGGATGTTGATGCTCAACTTTGACTAGCTGACATTCCATACATCTACTTAAATACTCTGCCACATCTCTCTTCATTCCTGGCCAGAACAACTTCTTCTTCAAGGCTGTTAACATCTTTTGGTATCCTGGATGTTCTGCATAGGGCTGTTTGTGATATTCATCTAAAATTTCTCTTTTTAATGACTCTATATTTGGAATATACAACCTGTTTTTGTAATAGAGTAACCCTTTTTTATTTTTAGTGAAATCAGTTTTATCCCTTTTCTGTAGTTTCACCAAGAGTGCTTCATAGTTGGGATCTTGATTTGCTGCTTTTCCCACCAATTCCTCTACCTCCATCTGGGCACTACTCCCAATGCTGTTTAGATGTTGACAAGCATTTCTACTAAGTGCATCCGCAAATTTATTTTCTTTTCCCTTGATATGCTTTATGTCCATATCAAATTCACTTAAAAAGGACAGCCATCTGGCTTGTCTTGCATTCAAGTCAGTTTGAGAAATGAAATATTTGAGGCTAATATGATCAGTCATCAATGTGAACTTTTTCCCAAGAAGATAGTGCCGCCACATTTTCAGAGCATGGATAAAAACTGCAAATTCTAAATCATATGCACTATAATTCTGTTCATGTATTTTCAGTTTCCTAGATTCATATGCAATAACTGAATTTTCCTGCAATAGGACTCCTCCTAGCCCCTCTCTGCAAGCATCTGTACATACAAAAAACTCTTTATCAGGATCAACAATTTTTAGTATAGGGGATGAAATAAGTTTTTGTTTCAATTGTTCGAAACTGATTTGACATTTCTCAGTCCACACGAACTTGACACCCTTTCTTTGCAATGAAGTGATAGGATGTGCTATGGCAGAAAATCTTTCCACAAATCTACGATAGTAGCCTGCCATCCCCATAAATGACCTCACTGCTGAAACATTAGTTGGGACTGGCCATTCCTTAATTGCTTTTATCTTTTCAGGGTCAACTGCAAGCCCTTTTTCAGAAATGATATGACCCAAATATTGAATCTTATCCTTGTAAAATTCACATTTACTGAACTTGGCATATAGCTGATTTTCTTTCAGAGTTTGCAACACTATCCGCAGATGTTCATTGTGTTCCTCTTTGTTTTTGGAGTAAACTAAAATATCATCTATGAACACCAATTTTTTTTTATCCAAATACTTATTTAACACACTGTTCATCAGGCACATAAAGGTGGAAGGGGCATTTGTCAGACCAAAAGGTAGGACTACAAATTCGTAGTGTCCATACTGGGTTCGAAAAGTTGTTTTGCTAATGTCTTCTTCTTTGATTATGAGCTGGTGATACCCAGTCCTTAAGTCAATCTTTGAAAATACTGAGGCCCCTCTCACTTGATCAAAAAGATCGTTAATTATAGGGAGTGGATATCTATTCTTAATGGTCAACTTATTCAGTTGACGATAATAAATGCACATCCTAAAAGTCCCATCTTTCTTTTTCACAAATAACACTGGTGCTCCCCATGGAGACACACTTGGTATAATGTAACCTTTATCCAGTAATTCTTGCAGCTGCATCTTCAGCTCCATAAGTTCAGGCAGAGTCATTCGATAGGGGCTTGGGAAATAGGTGTGGCTCCCGGCACCAGATCTATGGAAAAGTCAATTTCTCTTTTGGGGGGGAGATGAGGAATCTCCTCTGGAAAAACTTCTTTAAATTCCCTTACCACAGGTAATTCACTCAATAGATTTTCTTCAGATCTCTGTTCTACTTCTTCCACATGTACATCATAGAATTGATATCCTTTTCTAGATGTTCTTTTCAACTGTAAGGCTGATATTTGTCTTACTGAAATGGATTTTGGTTTTCCTTTTAAGGTAAAAGGTTTCCCCTCTTCATCCACACCATGCAAGGTTTTATCCCAGCAGTTCATCAGGGCTTTCTTCTTCTCCAGCCAATCCATTCCTATCAGTAAATCATAGGATCCTAATGGAAATATGTTCAGATTTACTTCTGTTGGAAAACCAGTTAATTGTATTGTTGTTTTAGGCAATCTATGTGTTACTTTTCTCTTAGTTCCAGTGGCCAGCTGTACCAACCATGACTGCTGAAATTTTTCATGTTTAATTTTACATTTTTTTACTATTCCAGGACTAATGTAACTCAAAGAAGCACCTGGGTCAATCAAAACAGTAACAGGTAGGTCAAAAATCTTACCCTCCATTTCTACCATGGTTGCTTGATGTTCTGCTTGCCGATTCTCCAATGCTGCACTGATAGTGGGCATATTTCTGGCTATATCATTGAATGTTGTTTCCTCTCGTTCTCTGCTGATCATATGAATATTTCGATGGGGGTAGTCCCTCATCATGTGGGGTTCTCCACAGCCCCAACATTTCAAAGGTTCCTTCATTCTGACTGTACCTTCCTTCTTATTGTTCCCTTCTACTTGTTTTGAAGCCACTTGGGACTGAGCAGTTTGACTTTCTTTTGGTTTATTGAATTTTTTCCGCTGATGATCTCTGCCAAAATTCCTTAAATATGCTGGTTTTTGTCTTTTCCCCTTGAACTCACTCTTGTTCAACCAGCTCTTCCCTTGTTCAGCCTTTCCTTTAAACTGCTGATAACATAATCTTGCTTTTCTAACTGCTTCGTCCATTGTCTTTGGGTTGTCAAACTCAATTTTCTCCTTGTACACAGTAGGCAAGCAGTTCAAAAACCTTTGTACCTTTGCGTTTTCTTCCCTAATGTAAGGGACATACCTCAGTAAATTAGTAAACTTAGTGAAAAACTCATCGATGGTGAGCTGTCCCAGTCTAAGTTCATGGAATTCTTTAGCTTTATCATCATAATAATGTTCGTTCAAATAACGATTTTTGAACTTAGCCTGAAAATATTCCCACGTAACTGTCTTTTCATCAATGGCATGCACCATTTTTGTCTCTTCCCACCACAGTGTAGCTTTTCCTTGTAGCTGATACACAGCTAATCTGGCCTTCAGATTGCTCTCATATTCATAAACTTGGAAATACTTGATCATGTTCAGCAACCAAGCTTCAACATCTTCTTCCTTCTCCCCATCATAGGAGGGAGGTTTGATCTTTCAGAATTCTCCCTGCAATTCTCTTTTCTATTTATGTTGATGTCTAGCAGCATCATCATCATCAGACTCATCCATATTTCTCTTTCCGGAACCTTCGCCTTCCTGGCTGTTCCTGGAAGTTAGCTCCCTAATGAGCTTTTCCTACTCCTTATTGGCTGATGACAACATGTCATTCTGGCTTCTTAGTTCAGCCAACTCTCGTTGCATTCTGTGCAACATAGCCATTACCGGGGCATTGGGATCTGGAGTAGCAAACTCATCTCGCAGATCCACATAAATTCCTCCCTCTTCATCCATTGTATCACCACTGTACACACTCAAAATTTTGGTCAGTGAAATTGAAAAACTAACAACAATTTCTACAACATTCATTTAGAAGACTAGCATTCAGAATTCAGTGAGCACAATAACAACAACCCAGTTTTGTAACTTGGGCTCCGATACCATTTGTAACACCTCCAGTTTAAGGAATTTTTTTTTTTTTTTTTCCATATTCTCACATATATACTGATGTTTTTTTATTTTTTATTTACCTGGTTATTTGAATATTAAGTTCAGAATTTGGATGTATATTCCCCTTGGGTACATTAACCCCATGGATATAAAACTTTCTACCCCCTCGATATTAACATGGACTACTTCCCTTATACATAGTGTAGGTCTAAACCCTATGTAACACATATACCATTTATATATGTAATCCACATGTATATATATATATATATCATTTACATATAACACATATCCCATTTATGTATGTAATCCACATGTATATATATATATATATCCTCTAATAAAGTTTTTTGAATGTGCGTGCTTCTACATAACCCTATATATATATATATATATATATCCCCTATATATACATATACCTTGATAAATTGTATGCACGCCCCTCTAAATATATATGTAACGCATATATATAAAACATCCCTTTCTCCAAATATTATTGGGTACTCACATATATCAGCATATAATAGATATCACATATATTTATATGTACCCCTTTGAAAAGTTTATGGTATATACCCGAACATATAGAATACATAGTACAATCATATTTTGACACTACTTTGGGTTATGGATTATGCATACATTACATAATATACATTTCGATTAACTCCTCTTATATATACGTAGATATACATAACCACGTAAGTTTATCATAATAGAAATTTATGGCGTATGAATCATTTATATAATTACAGGTCCGCGACTCCTCTATTCCTTATGGATTGGTTTGACCTACCTAATCCTACTCGTAAACCGTTTTTGCAGTGTTTAATTTCAACCCTTTGTCGGAGTTCATCGCGGTGACCCTATCATTATCAGTTTATAATTATAACACTAACATCTCATGTAATGATGTCCAGATCTATGTATCGACGTAGCTGAACTTCCATCACATCCGCATTCATTTATCCTTGCGGCGGTTTACCATCATTTGGTTTCTGAACCAATGCATACATGTTTTGATTTCATACGAGGAGTGTGCAATAGGTGTTTTGATTTTTGTTTATAATATCCGTGACGCCGTGCTATGATTGACTGAGTTTAACGTCTGATTTTGGTTTTGCTATTTTGATGATTTTGCAGGCAGGGACGGCGTCGGTCTCCTGAGAAGAAGGTACCATCTGCCGGCGTAACTCGTTCCATGCTTAGCAGGAATTGACGTGTGGCTTGCTATTTGTCATCTTTGACTGGTACCAGTACTGTATGTTGAGTTCTGCCTCGGGAGGTGATTATTCCTAGGGTAGCTCCTTACCTACACGCATACGATGTGTAGCACCTCCCCATACCTTCTCTGCGCACCTTACTATCACCGGGTACCCGCCTATTGACGTGGCTGAGTTTTTCTCAATCGGCCTCAAGATTTTCAGAATTTCTGGGGCAGTGGGATTAGGGTTACGAGGGTTCTTCGTCTTTTTAATTAGGGTTTTTGTGCCGATTTATTCATCCGGCCCTTCCCACTTATTTCTGTAATATAGAACCGTGGCTGTTCACCTGTTTCATGGCTCTGTTCTATGTTACTCAGGTGCAGGGCTCTCAGTCATCGCGAAGGTTGGGACTACTGGGCCAAGGAGGTTCAATCGTAAGGTTTCTCGTTATTCCTGCGTTCCATTGTTTGTATAGTTTCTGGCTTTCATAGACAGTGTCTCATCCATTTACTGGTTGCTCTCGCAGAGAGGTCATCTCAGGCGGTTCGCTGGAAAGCGGAGGTCAAGCCGGTTGTCTAGCGCTTATTAATCCTCGGTTTAAATGCTTGGCTGTGCTCTTTCTTCCCTTATGCATATGCCAGGTTATTTTCTTAGCATAGTTTTTCTAGACTGTTCTGCTGTAACCCTATTTTTTTGCTCGTAAGAGTTTATTTCACCACGCTATCATGGCTGCATTCAGTAAGCATCACCGTGTAGCAACTATTCGCAGGCGGTTCAAATGTTTATACACCGCGGCCGTTGTTAACATATTATTGGGTTTCTGTTTTTTTTTGTTTTTTTTGTTTTCTGAGTCCCAAAACTGGATCTTAAGTTGTCCTGCATTCAGTTTGGTTAATCTCTCTACAGCCGGCGTTCTAGTCTGTGTAACTAGTGTATGGATCAATGCGACGCAAGGGTGGGAAACAAACCCTATACGCAGGTAAACCCTAATTCGTTCATTTAGTTGCAGAGGTTGATGCATCCAATTTGTTAATATGTGCTTTCATACAACTGATATCGTTTGCACTCAACCGTTAACCGTCAGGACTTATGTCATGATTTCGTTTGTATGTTTTATTTTGTGTTTCTCAGTCAAAACTGGGGTAAAATACGTATTGGTCAATCAGATTTACACTACTTCGACGTATGCCTCGTTTCACCTAATCGACCTATTGTTTCCAGATCAGATTCCGAGTTCTCACATCGTTGATACTCGTCCGTGAACTAAATCTTAAACTCTGTATGCCTGATGTGTTAATAGTGGTAGCGTTCCTCATAATCATAAATATGATTCGCGGCCTGTGGTATTTTAATGTCATATTTTTCTGCATATAAGTTTGATCATAATACGTTGCATGGAGATTAATAACCAGCGTAAAAACCGTGTCGTCGTCCATGATCTTCCATGCGTAGTTTCATAATTTTTGTTGTTGAAAATGTGGGTTATGCCGTATATCATCGTTTTAATCTCTCCTCAAATCGTTTGATATAATGGTTAAACGGACCTAATATTAAGGCCCAATATAATGTTTACAGTTGGATAATTTTATTTGACTTAGGCCCAATGTCTAGTATAATTAATAACAACCATGGTTTAATGTAGTTTGCCTACGTATAAATCCGAATAGCGATAAGGTTCGTATAAATATTTCATTTTGCCATATATGATTTGCATCGATATCTCATTTTAACATATCGGGTTTGCATCCATAGTTCCTTTTAACATATATGTTTCGTTCATATATAAATATCGGATTTGTATATCCATATTTCATTTGTATTAAATGTGAAAAGGTTCTATTGGTTTAGCGCTAGCTAATTACTTAGTAGTTTGAAAGCATATACATGTATTCAATAGTCACTTGGTAGTATACCTTAGACATAGATTAAGTCTCTTGGCTATGATATTTATTTCAAGATTTTTAAAGGTAGATTACGGTAATTGGTGTAAATGCTCTAATATTCTTATAGAGTAGAATTAATTCTAGATCTAGAAGAATTTTTGAAATACATATTTTAATGACCTTGCTCCCTTTGTTTTTGTACCATGTAGATTTCAGTTCTGTTACCATATTTTTCTAACATTCATAGGAGCCTAAAATTCACTTTTGTAGGTATATGAACCCAGTTAGTATTTAATTATCTGTGGAGCCTAAGTACCTTCAGATTTAAACTGAACTTGGTTTAAAGTTTCTGTGGGTTTCTATTCTATGGATTTCTGATCTACAACTAAACAGAATCTGGAAGGTGAATACCTTAGGATGGACTCTGTTAAATGTAGTACTAAGATCAATCACCCCATTTAATTAATTAAATTTTTTTTTTATATGTAGCCAATTCATACCATCATAAAATAAAATAACAAGAATTTCAGAAACATACCACAATTTGCAAATGACCAACCTCCCAACCTTAGAGTCCTCTTTGTCTCCCAGAACTCACCCCCGAGCAGAGATCACCTCCATCCTAGATCAACCTCTGATCTGCTTAGGAGCAGCTTATTTAAGCTCATGTTTCCCCAAAGCATGTTTCTAATTCTGCGTCTAGAATAGCAGGATGCTTTCTTTCCTGTTTAGCCTAGGCTTCCCATTTTGGGACTCTTTAAAATTTGTTTTATGATTTTCCTCGGCTTTCTGACTTTCCTTACCTCTTCCCAACTTCTTCCTCTTCATTGAAATTTAGATTCCTCCTCAAAATCTAAATTAATTTCTTTCAAGGATTTTGAAAGATTGGGGGGTTGTTGCCTTATCCATCCCTCCATGGATTTGGCGATGATCTAATTCTCATCTTGGTCAAAATGCACAATCATTTTATTTATTTCATCAATTTAATTATTAAATTACATTCACACCATACTTATCCTTTGGGGTCCACTCCCCTTAGGATTAAAGTTCAAATGTCTAATTTTTTCAAGTTCAACACAGAAATTGGGGGTGTTACATTTCTGGAAGCAGAAAAATTAATAGTTAGAAAACCGGAATCCTGAGAATTCTGAAGAATAAACATGATTTTGTAATTAAATTTCATACTTTATAGAGTGATGAAAATCATATGCTTGGCTGATAGACCATCATAAAAGAAGAAAAACGAAGTAAAGAAGTTGTATACAACTGTGTAACAAAAGCTCATAACCCATTTACATGAAAATTAATAAAATTATGCTAACGTTGTTAGACTATACTACCTTTGGTTTGGATGAAAGAAATCGGTAACTGATAGGGGTTAAAATATTTTCTGAGAAAATGATAATAGAACTGTCATAAGATGAAAGTTCAAGTGGAACGAAAGTAAAAATAGTAATATGATATGTTTTTCATAAATCCATAGGAGAAAAGTAGTACCTACGGTCTTCTTAGCCATAATAAGTACACTAGAGCTATGATACGAATAGAATGAAACATATCGAAATAGAGAAAGGCCGAGTCCAAATCCCAAATGTCTAACTCGAGATGCAGCGTTTATTAGGGGGTAGGAGAAGAAATTCAAACACAATTAGATAAAATCGTAAAAGAAATGAAAAGTTGGGTTAGAAACCATCGACCTTTAATTAGTTAAAAGAAAGTGCAAACCATGAAAAAGAGACATGGTTAAGAGAAAGTATGGGGAAACAGAGAAAAAAAAGAATCTCTATCTGCATTAGAGACCAGGTCTATATCAGCATGTACTGAAAATTTCTGTCCTAATTGGAAAAGAAAAGAAATTTAACTTAGTAATATCACTAGTGGCATACTGGGGGATAATTGGAAATTTATAATAATGAATACATATATTGAAATAAGTAATAGTTACAGTGGAGCATTTCAATCCAGGACAGATTGAAAAATGAGCTATACAGTTATGGGGTATATTAACATATCCTCTTTAATGTGTAATGAAAGGATAGTAGTTGAAGCCAAAGAAGTAATTATATCTGAAGTAATGCTTGATTACAGTTTTAATTAAATCATTTATGTAAGTTAGAAGTATCGGAAATCCTGATGGAAAAATATGCCTATATATATACATATATAGTCGGAACAATAAACCATCAAAATGAATACTATAAATACAATCAGAGGGATTATTGAACTTATAACTTATGAGAGAGGAAGTTTTGACTTCTAATGAACCAGTCAAGCATACCAATATATTTTCATAAATGTCCGATCAAATTCTACATCCATTAAGGATGAGAAATGAATGTACAATGGGAATGCAGGGTAGGCGGGTAGAGAATTAAGTGATTAATATATATACATGAAAAATTTTGAGGTTCAATTGGTTAGGAAGATGATAAAATGAAAAATTCATAGAAAAATGACTTGATTTAAAAATTTTGTATGTAGAATAATTGCAAGTAAAGAAACTACATCGGGTGCACTATCAAATAGAAAGTATTGAATTATGGGTACTCACACCCATAAAATTTTGTTGTTATAAAATTTAATTTCCCTGATTATTAAATTTGTGGATACTATAATAGCGCTACATCCGCCAGCTGCAAACCTAGAGAAAGGAGGTTGAGTTGTATTTGGCTTTGGGGTGTGGAGGAAAACCAATTAGATAAACATGTGTGGAGGAAACCCATCAGTTAGTGCATAAATTTGAGGAAAAGTGTCTTCAAAAAAGTGGAAAAAAAAAACAAAACTAAAAAATAAGTGGTGTAGGGTGGAAGAATCACAAATCTCTCAAAGTTCCAAGAATGGAATAATGTTGCATATTAAAAATTTCTGACCCAAGGAAGCTAAGACGATGGTTGTGGATGAAATTCCAGAATTACTCCCAAATAAGGAAGTTAGTTATAAGATAAAGATAAAACCTAGTGTTATATGAAAAATTGGTGGGAGTTAAAATAGAAGCCATAAGAAGTACTATTGATTTAAAAGCTATGCAATCTATGTAAGACTAAGTAGATTCTGGTCATGTTGGTTCAAAGGGGAGATAGAACCCCAAAGAAAAGCATAAAATGATGGAAAAACAAAAATTGAATTGAATTTTTTTAGGACAATTGATCCTGTTTTACCAGTCAAATAAATCATAATATAAAGAAGTGGGATATAAATTGGTACAAGCCTAGAGGGGCACTAGTAAATCTCAAGAAGAGTAAAATTTGTTGCAGTATGGATATATCTCCTTTGTAACCCAGAAAAAAAAGTGTTAGGAGGGTTGGAATATCTCAACAATTTGAGTAATGCTCAAGTAATAAGGTATTAAATTATCTTTAAAAATTTCTAAAGAAAGGTCTCAAATGAGAAAGAACTTACTAGGAAAAAAATATAGACACACACACACACACACACACACACACACATATATACATTTTATTCAAACAGATAAAGTTTTCGAGTTAAGTTCAAGAAAATGAACCCTAGTATTAGACAAATGAATAATTCAGAAAAGAAATACTAAGCTAATGGAAAAAGGGAACTGAATAATACACATTACTAATGAGCCTGGTTAGTACAAATTAAATTGATTGGATAACAAAAGAAAACAATGCGAAAGTACTGGTAGTACAACTATGAACTGAGAAAGGGTAAGTATAACCCTCTATATGATACAGTTTGTTTTCTTTCATTCATAAATACTAATGAAAAGTTGTAAATTTGTTTAGTCAAGTATGTAACAGAAAATTATCCATTCCGGAAACAAGGAGGAAATGGTGAAAATAAGTGAAGATAAACCACTTGGAAAATCAAGAAATGTTGAACTAGACTAAGTTTGCGTGAGAAGAGAATCTCACCGAAAGACAATGAATGATAAGTAGTTGTGCAAAAATGACACTAAAACTACTATCAACCTGAACGGTTTGGGCTAACCACTGAATTTATTGAAATTATTAAAGTTCATAATGTAGTTGTGGTTATCAATATATGTATATGATATTACTTACAAAAATTGGTATGAATTGTGGACAGAGAGAAAGTGGAATAAAGGGGTTCATCCAGATAGCCTTCTTGCAATGAAGTAGAAGGGAAAATCAAATTCTGAAAGATATGCTATTAATGGATATGAAAATTAGATGGGAAGACTAATTGCAGTTAGCTGAAATTACCAATAATAACAACTATTCTACTTCTATAGATATGAGTCTGTTTGAGACACTCTATGGAACAAAATGTCATACTCCTTTAAGATGGAGTCAACTTGAAAATAAGTAAATCCTAATGTCAGATGCTTTGGAGGAAATGGAAAGAGCTGTAAAACAGATTAAAAAAAAAAAAAAAAAAACTTAGGATAGACAGAAAAGATATGCGGACAAGAAGAGAGTTGGGTGATAAGGTCTATTGGTGTATTAAAACCGAAAAGAACACTTTGCATACTGGTAGTTGTGTAAAATCAGCTCCGTGATACCGTGGACTCCTTGAAGTCCTAGAAAGGATGGGGCAAGTGGCTTATAAACTGGCCTTACCCCTACATATTAAAGTTCAAGATGTGTTTCATGTCTATTTATTGAAAAAAAAAATATGCACATGATGCTTCTCACATTATTGATTGGAATGTGATTCAGGGGGAACCAGAATTCCAGAGCTGCTTCAAATCTTGGAGCGGGAAGAAATTGAATTGCGAAATCGAACAGTAGCCAGATTAAAGGTGCAGTGGAAGCACTTTACTGTTGAAGAAGCCACGTGGGAAAGAGAAGTTGAGATGATGGATAAATATCCATTTTTATTTTCAAAATAAACTCTAGTAACACCGAGGATGGTGTTTGTTTTCAGAGGGGGAATATGTAACACCCCTATTTTTATGATTTTCAAGTTAGAAATTTGAACTTAAGTCCAAAGGGGAGTGGACCCCAATGGATAATTATTGTGTGGATGTATTTAATTATTTATTTATGAAAAAAAAATAAAATGTTTTGTGTGCACTGTGACCAAATGAGATTTTTGAGATCACTTTCCTAATCCATGAGTTTACGGAAAGAGCTTAAGAATTTTCCCAAAATCTTTCAAAAACCCTCGAAAGAATTTATTTCTAATTTAGATTTTTGAGGAAAAATCTGAATCTCCCAAATGATGAGGAAAGTAGTTGGGAAGAGGTAAAAAGTTAGAAAAGCAGAAAGCAACATTAAAAATCCCTAAATAAGGGAAGTATAGGCAAACAGGAATAAAGCATCCTGAAGTTCTGGACGCAGAATTGGAAACAAGCTTTGGGGAGAGAATAACTTAAATAAGCTGCTCTAGAACAGATTGGGGTTGGTCTATTCTGGGAGAGGATCTCAGCTCGGGGGTGAGTTATAAAGACGGAAGAACTCTAAGATTGGGAGGACTATTCATAGTAATTAAGTGGTATGCACACTTACATCATAAAATTATGCTACAAGTTGTGTTAGTAAAGTTTAAATTGATATTGAGAATGAAGGTATTTAATTTTATGTTGATAATAGTATAAAAAGCCTTACATTTAACAGATGCTATCAGAGGACATAATCCTCTAAAATCTGTATAGTTGCAGGAATAAAAACCTATGGGTAAATATCAACCAGAATCTCTAAACTGATATTGGTTTAAATCTAAATATATATGTATCCCCATAAGATATGTATTTTTTTATTTAATCTGTTTTTGAAATACAAAGTTCTCTATGCATAAAAAATAAACTAAAAATTAATTTGAAAGAGTATGAAGCAAAAACCTCTGCGTACCTACTTCCAATAAGAACTTATATGATTACAAAAAATTAAATTATAATCTCTATCTTCAAGGGAAGATTTAAAAGTATACATGGTACTTATAAAATAAAATAAGGAAATTATACAATATGACAATATTAAGTGTAGTAATACAATAAGAAAAATTAGCATGTTTCTGCGTTATGAAAAAATACAAATATCAGTAAAATAAATTGAGAAGTGGTTGTTGTAGAATAAAAAATTTCATACTAGCTATAATAGGACAAATTCATGCAAACTGATATATAATTAAATATATGTGTATATATCCCATCTAACCTATTGGAGAAATTTCTACCTTCAGGATAGTAGTAGAGAAATTTCAGTTTAAATATACACCCAGAAAGTTGTAACAACTATGATAGTATCCATATATATATATATATATATATATATATATATATATATATATATATATCAAAGAAGGAAAAATGATTTTTATGAAACTAAATTGGATAGTCACTACCATTAACATGTATGTATATCGATATAACAACATTTTGAATTTGTACAGAAAAGAAACCAAATCAATTATGTTCATAAATGCCTCACTTTAGGCATTAGAAAAACATAACAAATTATAATTGAAACAATTATACATATGCAAACAGAGATTAACATTTAATAATGATAGAATATATATATAATTATGAGTATAAATCACTGTTTAATACTCATAGCAACCAAAGTAAAAATTCGGCTTAAATAATAGAGTCAGTGGAAGGAAATAACAATTTCCTGTTATGAAGTTTAATCGTTGACTATGGTTATAGAGTCAACATTAATAAAACCAAAAATTATATATATATATATATATATATATATATATATATATATATATATGACTCCAAAAAAAAAAAAAAAACGAAAACTCCATATCAGAGATAAGTTCCTACCTGATGAAACGAGCCCAAACGAAGTTAAAAACCCGTACAAGAACATCATTCATAATGAATGAGAATCCCATATTAATAATATCATTGACTAGAGAAGAGATATAAAATAGAATAATCATAAACGAATTATTCATGGAGTTACCTACGAACAAACGTTCTTGAACCACATCCTCGAATCCAATCGCATAGACAGAGGGAAACCATTAGTGTTTGTCCTAATAGTAAGATGAACAATTTCATGGTAACGTCGCAGGTTGAAGAAAAAGTTAACCATTGACAGAGCTTAACAATGAATGCATATAATTACTGAATACAAAGGGATTTTCTTACCTAATCCAGGTCTAACTATGCATCACACACAATTGTCAACATTGAAACCACTATATAACTAACTCTAAGAATCGAGAAGAAGTTAAACAAATGTTGTCAAAGACAGATTCAAAAAAATCCAGAAGATGCAAATCTCGCATAAACTAAAGCAATGGACATAGATGTCTATTACACAAACGAGAACGAAATGTAAGAGAGAACCCTTCAGGCAAGTTCACCAACAATACGATTTAACCACACAGCATCTGCCATAGAATCAAAATTCAAGTCAATTAAAAACTAAGTACGTTAAATAACGACTTGTGTTACCTGTAGGGCGTCGCACCATAGGAGGTGCACTTTGGTTGTGGCAACGTTCTAGCTCGATAAGAATCGATGCGGTTATGCATGGCGAATAAACCCTAGGAAAAAAATACAATGAAAAATTTCTGATGTGGTTAAAAGAGGGAGAGATGCCATAAACAAACCCTAAGTACATCCAACCCTACACTTGGCAAAGATCGGTCGACTCTTCTCTCTGATCAAGAGGGGTCGAATTGATATGTCAAAACCTACTTACATTAAACTCGGTTTTACACTAACAGATCGAAACATTTAAAATGAATATAAACTACGATTCATTGTGTGGCTCGATGAAATAGTCGTAGATTTATATCACTTGCTTGCGTACAACTGTAAATCGAGTTGGTGCAATGAAGTCTCGTGTGTCATTTTACGTAAGGAGGAGACCATATTTCACACAACATATCCATACGGAGTACAAACACTAATATAAAAGTGATATCGATGCATAAATCATAATGTAAATGTTTCTCATAAGTCGAGAATAATATCATAGGTATACACTAATCTAACCATAAAAAAATAAAATACGCAAGGTTTGACAATTTATTCGATGGGTATAAACCCCATTAGAATATATATTGAGCAAGGCTTTCATTAAATTGCTTAAGGTGAAGAATTCAAAGTAGAATTATGTAAAGTCAAGAGAGTATTAAATCTATTTATAACAAATTTAGGTAGTAAAGGTTATACTATTGTATAAGATGTGTATAGAAAGAGGAATAAGGTATAACAATTATGAGGAGGAAGAAAAATATTCATACTATTGTTATAGACTTGGTATTATAATGGAAATACTAATGTAATAAGATGTATTAAAGGAGAAGGGATGACGTACATTTGAAGAAATTGACAATTAGAAGAAAATATTTTGAACTTTAGAATTAAAAATAGGGAGATAAACAAAACAAAAAAATTGTGGCAAGGAGGTATGTTACAAATGGTATCAGAGCCCATGTTAGAAAAACTTGGTTGTTTTTGTGCTCATTGCATAAAATATTTTTTTTGAAAAATTATATTGTTACTGATGTTGTTTTGTTTTAGTGTACAAAGGTACTGAAACTGAAAAGTTAATGGTTGAAGGAGATGAAATTTATGTTGATCTAGGTGGTGGAGATAACACGCCAGATCCCAACGCTCCTTTGAAGGCTATGTTGCATGAATGCAATGAGGAATGATATGGCTTGAGAGCCACAATGACAGGCTAGCATATATAAAATTAGAGCAAGGTTTAAACACTGGACAAACTATGTAACCACACAAAAATGGTATGTTGCTGTATGAAATTTAAATTTTACTAATGTAAAAAATTATATAGAAACAGTACCGTAGTATAGACCTGCGAATTATAACTAATGAGAAGGGGCTAATTTTCACCAGTGAGAAGCAAGACAAACTTGTTTCGTACTTACTCATATACCAATCTTAGTAGCGGTAAAATTAAGGTAATAATTGAATATGAGTTAGTCTTCTGCTATAATAATGATTAGTCTATAGGTGTCAAAATATTTAATGGAATATTAATGGTAAACAGAAAGTGGGAAAACTCCTAAGATATTTACAAAATTAAATATAGGCCGTTTCCATTTAAGGCTAAAGACAACGAAGAAAATTCATTTTCAGACCTACATAGGTGAGAAATGGAAGTTATAAATTGATGTTGTGTATTAAGAAGTAATCGGGGTTATTTACAACAGATAGTGGGATTTTCTAGAAGCAGAAAAATTAAAAGTTAGAAAACTGGAATCTTGAGAATTCTGAAGAATAAACATGGTTTTGTAATTAAATTTTATACCTTATAGAGTGATGCAAATCATATGCTTGGCTGATAGACCATCATAAAAGAAGAAAAACGAAGTAAAGAACTTGTATACAACTGTGTAACAAAAGCTCATAACCCAGTTACATGAAAATTAATAAAATTACCTTGGGTTTGGATGAAAGAAATTAGTAACCGATAGGGGTTAAAATATTTTCTGAGAAAACGATAATAGAACTATCATTAGATGAAATTTCAAGTGGAACGAAAGTAAAAATAGTAATATGATATGTTTTTCATAAATCCATAGGAGAAAAGTAGTACCTACGGTCTTGTTAACCATAATAAATACACCAGAGCTATGGTACAAACATAATGAAATAGATCAAACCAGAGAAATTCCGAGTACCAATCCCAAATCTCCAACTCGAGATGCAACGTTTATTAGGGGGTAGGAGCAGAAATTCAAACACAATTAGATAAAATCGTAAAAGAAATGAAAAGTTGGGTTAGAAACCATCGATCTTTAATTAGTTAAAAGAAAGTGAAAACCATGAAAAAGAGACATGGTCAAGAGAAAGTATGGGAAAATAGAGAAAAACAAGAATCTCTATCTGCATTAGAGACCAGGTCTATATCAGCATGTACTGAAAATTTCTGTCCTAATTGGAAAAGAAAAGAAATTTAATTTAGTAATATCACCAGTGGCATACTGGGGGATAGTTGGAAATATATAATAATGAATACATCATATTGAAATAAGTAATAGTTACAGTGGAGCATTTCAATCCAGGACATATTGAAAAATGAGCTATACAGTTATGGGGTATATTAACATATCCTCTTTAATGTGTAATGAAAGGATAGTAGTTGAAGCCAAAGAAGTAATTATAACTGAAGTAATGCAAAATTACAGTTTTAATTAAATCATGTATGTAAGTTAGAAGTATCGGAAATCTTGATGGAAAAATATGCCTATATATATACATATATAGTCGGAACAATAAACCATCAGAATGAATACTATAAATACAATCATAGGGATTATTGAACTTATAACTTATGAGAGAGGAAGTTTTAACTTCTAATGAACCAATCAAGCATACCAATATAATTTCAGAAATTTCCAATCAACTTCTACATCCATTAAGGATGAGAAATGAATGTACAATGGGAATGCAGGGTAGGCGGGTAGAGAATTAAGTGATTGATATATATACATACAAAATTTTGAGGTTTAATTGGTTAGGAAGATGATAAAATGAAAAAGTCATAGAGAGATGACTTGATTTAAAAATTTTGTATGTAGAAGAATTGTAAGTAAAGGGCGGAAACGTGAAGCTGGGTTACACTTTTGTGAGAATCGGGGGCAAAATTTTTTTTTCGGCAATAGTTCGGCCGAACATTTTATAAAGTTCGGCCGAACTTTATAATAGTTCGGCCGAACTGTTTTAGTACGTTCGGCCGAACTTTTGAGTCCGTTTATATTGACGGCACAGTGACGGCCCAGCAAACGGAATTTTTGCCGGAGGTTTGAAAAACCGGCAATGGTAGTTCGGCCGAACTGAGTTGAAAGTTCGGCCGAACTATGAGTTCGGCCGAACTCGTAAGTTCGGTCGAACTACTTTTTTATAAATAAATCGCCCGCGAAGAGTAACAGTTTACTGTTTCATTGTTTTCGCGCGAATTTCTGTTTTGGCGTCGAGGTTCTGCCGCATCTGGTCGAGGGCGTTCTGCCGCATCTGGTCTGCCGCATCTGGTCGAGGGCGTTCTGCCGCATCTGGTCTGCCGCATCTGGTCGAGGGCTATTTCTTTTCAGAGGTTGGTCTGTCGCATCTGGTCGAGCGCTATTTCTGGTCATTCCTTTTGTTGCTTTGATGTATTGATGACAATTATGTGTATTGCTTTCTCACGGTGGATTTTGTGTGATTGTGTTCATAATGATTTGTATGATTATTCTTGTAATAAGCATATGCATGCCTCTTTTTCTTTTTGTATGGACTGCCAGAATTTCCCTGTTGTTTAGATTAGAGTAATGAAAACCAAGGAGTTTAAAGGTAAACAGAAAACAGTTAACAGTTATAACCAGTTTCAACCATAGTTACCAAATACGTTCGTATTACGAAAAATAATACGGAAATTCGATAATTCGATTCGTGCATCGAATTATTCGATAAAAATTCGGTTCGATTCGGTTTCATTCTTGGCCGTCATGAAATTAATGGGTTTGTTTTTTTTTTTACAGTGATTGGTATGTTCTTTTTCACAGAATTGTTATGTTTTTGTTTTTTAAGTCGTCACAAAATTGGTATGTAAATTTGTTTTCCAGTAGTCACAGAATTGGTATTGATAGTTTGTATGTAAAGGTAAGTGGAAGGGTAGGGTAATAATTAGGTAATAGAAAATAATTACTTTTTTTAAGATTTTTGTTAAATTTTAAAATGTTGTAGATTTTAAAAGCGGAAATAACTAAAAAAGGGAAAGATTTTAAGTTAAATTTAAAAGTTTATAATTCGAATTCGAATTCGAATTTGGTAACTATGGTTTCAACACAAGTTACACCCACTACAAACATGGACAGATGACATGAAGCAAGCATACACAAGCACAAAACATATTTCCCTGTTGTTTAGATTAGCCTAATGAAAACCGAGTTTAAAGGTAAACAAAAAACAGTTAACGGTTCGGATAAACACAAATAAACATCATAAATAATGCCTAATAGCCTAACGGTATTGGTTAATGCCCATGCAAGATACAATAATGTTTAATCCTAAAATTAACGAATATAATATTGACACAACTTCCATTGAGTAACAAGTGCAACCGATACGTGTTAAGTGATTACAGATCTTCTGAATATTTGTCCATTCTTGTGCAACTCATTCTCCGTAGTCGAAGTCATGCTTCATGAAAACTGTAGAATGCAGATGTCCCATCCGAAGATTGCATAAGCCTAGTTAGAGTTACCAACCTCCATTACCAGGACAGGAATCGGAACATAGCAATACATAATCCTAGTTCGAGTTAATTATCATAACGTGTTCACTTGGAACAGTAAATTACTGCCACAAATTTAGTCCCCAACTACACTATGCATAGCAGGGAAGTACAACACCATTGCATGACATAACATTGCAGTAAATAAATTTATTTTTTTCATTGTGGATGGTATAGGTGACATCATTGGTTCCCACATTACCTTGTTTTACAAGAAAATTCTTTGGTTGATGTAATGCTACCCTTCTCCCATTCTCATTATTCTGCTTCAATGTTAAGACCTTTAAGCTATATTCAAGCTATCATATTGGTTGCATATCCCACATTATTTCTCTAGTAAACATCATCGAATGGCAGGAGGAGATATGCATTCCAGTTATTGATCTTTGAATCCCCTCAAGATATTGAGAAAGTGTGTACTTGTTTCACTTCTAATGAATGAATAGTGAATCTCTGTCTTTCTCCAACTAAATTGATCATGGTTTTTGGGAGGATTATATGTTCTAATAACTCTCTTTGCTTCAATATCTTGCTTTGAATATTTTGACTATTAATATTTGATTGTCTTGAAAGTCACGAGTATTTCCCTCTTCCATACTCTGTGTCCATAAAATTATGGGACAAGTGTAAAAATCACATTGAAAGGAGTCATTTTTTTTCTTATTGAAGAAATTATTTTATTTTTTTTAGCACAAAATTTTCATATCTATAAGTTTTCTTTCATATTCATGAATAAATTAACATATTTTTTAATTTTTAAGCACATATTTGAGATATCTAATTGCATATTTGAGTTATGACATCCCTGTAAGATCAATTGCAAGGGGTTTCCATTCATTAAGTCCAACAATGGTGCCTCCTCTTTAGGAAGGGGTGGCCCGAACATATAAGATTAGCTATGTGCCATATGTCCTACATTGGTTTAATTGTCATCTATTTTAGGTGCTAGTATGTGAACCATTTTGTAATCCCCGCGAGTCATGACAAGGGATTTTCACTCTTTTTGTGAGTTTCTTAACACTTTTCCATATTAAAGAGTATCTCGTAATCCTCTCAATAGTTTGGGTGTATGCCACCCTATTGTATGGATAAGTAATGACAAGACAAAAACTTTGGAGGAAACCTTAGTGTGCAACCCACTGTCTAAAATTAGACCTATCATCCAACAATACAACACCATTGCATGACATAACATTGCAGTAAATAAATTGATTGTTTTCACCGTGGATGGCATAGGTTAGGTCATTCATTCCCACACTACCTTGTTTTACCATCGAATTATTTGTTTGATGTAATACTTCCCTTCTCCCATTATCATTATTATGATTGAGTGTTAAGAAATTTAAGCTATACTCAAGCTATCATATTGGTTGCATCTCGCACATTAATTCTATAGATATCAATATTGAATGGCACCAGGAGATATGAATTCTAGTTCTTGATCTTTGAAGCCCTTGAGAAAGTGTGTACCTGTTGCACATCTAATTATTGAATAAAGAATTACCATATTTTTCCAACTAAATTGATCATAGTGGCTATGAGGATTCTATATTCTAATAGCTCTCTTTGCTTCAATATCTTTTTTTGAATGCTTTGACTAATAATATTTGATTGTTTCCTACATTGGTTTAATTGTCATGTATTTTAGCTGCTAGTAGGTGCATCATTTTGTAATCCCCGCGAGTCATGACAAGGGATTTTCCCTCTTGTTGTGATTTTCTTAGCCTTTTTCCATATTAAACAGTATCTGGTAATCCTCTCAACAACTTGGATGTATGCCACTGTATTGTATGGATAAGTAATGACATTACATAAACTTTGTAGGAAACCTTTGTGTGCAACCGACTGTCTAAAATTGGACCTATCATCCAACAATACAACACCATTGCATGACATAATATTGCAATAGATAAATTATACATTTTAGAGATATGTTTGTCTACCTTAGTTTCAGTTCTGAATTATTTGTCTATAGTTAGTACAGAATGTGTAACCGTACAATACAACATATCTATGGCTATAAAGTATCTACTTATTCCATATCTTAATATTAATTTCTATTTCAGAATTATTTGTTTGATGTAATACTTCCCTTCTCCCATTATCATTATTATGATTGAGTGTTAAGAAATTTAAGCTATACTCAAGCTATCATATTGGTTGCATCTCGCACATTAATTCTATAGATATCAATATTGAATGGCACCAGGAGATATGAATTCCAGTTCTTGATCTTTGAAGCCCTTGAGAAAGTGTGTACCTGTTGCACATCTAATTATTGAATAAAGAATTACCATATTTTCCAACTAAATTGATCATAGTGGCTATGAGGATTCTATATTCTAATAGCTCTCTTTGCTTCAATATCTTTTTTTGAATGCTTTGACTAATAATATTTGATTGTTTCCTACATTGGTTTAATTGTCATGTATTTTAGCTGCTAGTAGGTGCATCATTTTGTAATCCCCGCGAGTCATGACAAGGGATTTTCCCTCTTGTTGTGATTTTCTTAGCATTTTTCCATATTAAACAGTATCTGGTAATCCTCTCAACAACTTGGATGTATGCCACTGTATTGTATGGATAAGTAATGACATTACATAAACTTTGTAGGAAACCTTTGTGTGCAACCGACTGTCTAAAATTGGACCTATCATCCAACAATACAACACCATTGCATGACATAATATTGCAATAGATAAATTATACATTTAGAATATGTCTACCTTAGTTTCAGTTCTGAATTATTTGTCTATAGTTAGTACAGAATGTGTAACCATACAATACAACATATCTATGGCTATAAAGTATCTACTTATTCCATATCTTAATATTAATTTCTATTTCAGAATTTGTTTCTCTATGAGCTATACAGTTTGATAGTTTCCCACCACACCAGCACAACTATTGGAGATTCAAACGACCTCACCACTTAGAAAATCATAAGAAATTATTTCACCCCCTTGTACTTGAACAATACATAGAAAGAATAACATAATTAATACAAGAGATAAAAATATGAATTAGAGAAAGGCATGGATCACATATTAAAGGAAATGTAAGACAACCTAGGAAGAAACCAACTCTTCGCTCCCACTTCAAATAATTTCTAAGAGTAAACAATGAAAACAACAAATTGATCTATGTACCAGATGTACAACATTCAACCATACCTATATAAAGAGTGTACAATGAAATTAATGTTGGTTTACTTCAACGGTTGGAAAATATCTTGTTTCTATCCCAGTTGTAGAAGTTATGCAAATATGAAATAAAGATATGAGGTTAAGAAGTTCTTAAAATTTGATGAAGTAGATGACCCTACTTTTGAGGATTATCCTACAGAGTTATAAAAGATGAATCAAGGGAATAAAAATGTAATTCATAAACATTTTCATATATTCCTATTTATAAATAAAATATTATTACACAACTATATGCTAGATTTAGGAGTTCTAACAACTGATGTAATTCCTTTGAAAGTGATGAAATAATTAGGCCTTACAACAACTAGGGTGCATATAGAAATGTACGTGTGCTATGGATCCTATGAAAATCGGGATGGGTAGATTAATAAATACACATGTTTTGAAATTTTTTGAGGAGTAACTCAAAGCATGCATATATACAAAATGAAGTGGCTACTTTCTTCATATTCCATGAGGGACTATTGTTCTTCCTAAATACTATTCATTTCATGTACCTCTGAATTATTTCTAGTGAAATTAAATGACTTGAAATTAAATTTCCTAAAGCCTATTGAAATTTCTCCTTGAAAATAAGGATGCACTCCCATTTGATTCTCACAGATAGGTTGTAATCATGAGGCTCTCGCTCAAGAGTGGACCTTCACAAAATCTTGTGACATCTTGTCACAAACAAAACCATCAAGCTGAAAACACATCATTTTCTCCTTCAAAGAAAAAAAAATTCACATCATGTGAATATGTCCATGTACTCTTACATATTGGTGTACAAAACCATCAACCAAACAAGTTGACAAAACATGCCTAAATTCAAACAACTGACTCTTAAGTCAAATAATAGAGCTCATGTACAAATTTCCATATTTGTTGCATTTATGTGTGTTTAACATAACTCTACTTTCAACATCTTGCTTCATGCAACATGCACCATATTTTGAATTTGCAAAGACCCAGGAATTCTCCACCCCCCATTAAAATGACCCTACAAGTTGATTCTTTTAGTTTTTTCACTCTATAAGCATCGACGTACGATTATGCATGATGGAGAATCTCTAGCGCTTTCCCTTGTTAATATATTTAACAAGGGAAAGCGCTAGATATTCTCCATCATGCATAATCGTACATTGGATTTGGTGATAATTGTCTCCATATTTTGGCTTTTTGACCCGCAAAACATAATTATTTTAGAAGGGAGGGAAGGAGGGATGATCACATTGACTTGCTTGATGACCTGTCTATGAAGATTAACTAGTACCTCAAGAATTATTTTTTTGCGTAGGGAAAGAGACACGTTCCCATGTCTAGTTCTTTGATATTGTTAATGCCTCTAGTGTTTACTTCTACAAGTTCTATAGGCAGAGTCTGTAAAGGGCCAGGTAGCCTCTGGATCTCATCTTTTATGAAAGGTGACATATCTAGTAAATGCCCCTGCAGTCAATCTCTGGAATGGATCTAAATAGAAGTTCTTCATTTTTTAATATTCGTAAAACACAACAACTTTAAGGTAAAATATGTACATGTTCCATTCATCATGAACACAAACCTCACAAGCCTCCTTGGCTTTGGAGCATTTTCCATGTTTTCCATAACCAAGACCCAAATAATTAGGCCCTTCTTGAAGAACATTTGGCTCAATTATGCCTTGTACATGCTTACCTTTAAAACCCTTTACTTTCATAGCACATTTTCATCAAAAATTTGGACCTTGTTCCTCTAATGTCTCTAATGTCTCTCAAAAGCACGTACACATTCATTTTCGGAGGAAATTGAAGGTAGAAACCAATAGCTAATTCTTCTAACTAACCTTGACTAAAATGAGCTAAATTGTACTTTGATACGAACTTGATTTAAATTGTCCACCCCACATTAGGAACCAATGATTATAACCTTTAATGGGCTAGCACTAGTTTGTAATCATCATCTCAAAATGGCCTAGTAGATGAAAAATTATCATGTTTGTAATCATCGTTTCACACCATCTACATATGACCCTTCTACACATTATATGATTGAATTTATGGTAGGTCATCCCTTCTATCTAGACCACGATTGATTGTGACATTATGTGAATAAAGGAAATTTGATAAGGAAATGATCAGTATAAGTTTGTCCTCCTCCACGCACTCCATATCTAATGATTGCCTATTTTTCTCTTCCAACATTTTATTTTGGAAATTCATTTTGGTAGTTAATTCTACTATTTAGTCACAACACACTTGGAAGTCAAAGAAATTTTTATATATACACTACTAAACTCAATTAACATTGTTTGTTATTGGACTTTACAATAACAAACAACTTAGATTTCATTAATGTAGTAGTGTATAATATGATAATTATATGTATAGTGGTGTGGCTATCGATAAAATTAGCTGCTAATGAATTTCGAGAATAGAAAGTTGGAAGTGGAAAATTGAGAAATCACTAGCTATGGGGCAGATGGAGGAGGACAAGCTAGAAACTATCTTCTTCTTATAAAATGTATTTTATTCACCTGTTGTCACAATCCATTCATGGGATAGGTAGAGGATGACATTTCAAAAATTCATGCATATAATATGTAGAAGGGGTCATGTATGAGATGGTGTGAAGTGATGATGATGGACATGGTAAATTTTCATGTGCCAAGTCATTTTTAGATGATGATGACAAACCAATATTAGCCATTTTAAGGTTATAATCATTAACAAGAAATATGGGTAAGGAAATTCAAAGTGCCAAATTCTAAGGAAAAAGCCATATTTGCTTCTCAGAAACTTTATTTGATATATTCTTAAAAAACCAAGTACAAATTTTAGTAATCCTAGAATCATGCTTTACATAAGGTAAAAGTGGGGAACTCATGACGTGTACTATAGATAAAAAAAAACATTTACACTTACCAAAAAATATATGATAAAAATTGACAAACTACATACCCTTAAGCTCAAGGGGATATAATCATTCTTGCCTTCCATATAGATAATGAAAATGATTGTTTTAAGTCTCATGTTGCTTCTCATGTTATTTTATAAACCTTGGTTGGAAAGAAAAATAGGAGGGCTGAAATGTAAGAAATATAGAACATATTGGATTTAACATCCCCAAATTGGATTTTACTCTGAGGTATTGATTTTTTGAAATCTATTTTGTGAATGTTGACAAATAGATATACATCATGGAGGATGAAAGACGAAGATCAACCGAATCCCATATGGAGTCTCGGGGATCGGAGGATGTTCAGGGTATTTAAATATAATCTTAAATCTACATACATGTGTGTACATATGGAATTGATTTTTTTACTAACTTTGTGAGTGAAATTAGTTGTTAACAAGTTTCATATTTTAATTTTTAGGAGGCAAGAGGAGAAGGCTTTCTACTCCATCAATGGAGCGTGGCCAAGGTTCAACCGGTCGAGGTAGCATGGTGCCAGAAGGGGGTGATATTTATTCCCCCGAAGGCCAGCAATCAACGGCTGCTGGTTCTCAGCAGGGTCGCTGTGGGTTTGGTTCTCAGCAGCATCATTCTGGGGTTGGTTCTCAGCAGGGTCGCTGTGGGTCTGGTTCTCAGCAGCATCATTCTGGGGCTGGTTCTCAGCAGGGTCATGTTGGAGATGATGTTAACCAACAACATCAAGGTTGCCATCAATTTCAATATTTTTTCATTAATTTTTTACAACTTTTTTTACACATGTTTTTTCTAATATATGAAATTATATATATATTGATGCAGAGGCTCAAAATGTTCGAGCCAGTGGTCAAAAAAGACGCAGGGCAGCGCGCTACATTGAAGAAGAAGGCTGTCAACCTAGCACAACTTATCCAGCTGAGATTACTGATATACCATGGGAAAGGAACATGACGGAATGCACCTTACAAAGGTGTGAAAGCCTTTATGCAAAATTGCAGACAGATCTCCAGGATTTGACTATACCTGCTGAGAGTAGACAAAGCCTACAGAGAGTTGCACATTCATTGAGTGAAATGGTAAAAGTGTACAAAGATTTGGGGCCAACCACTGATTCGTTTGTAGAAGTGATGAGACAGAGAAGAGAAGCAGTGATAGGTCTCGATAAATGGCAGGACATAAAAAAACAAGTTTCAAGACAGGACGCTAAGTCAATGTTTAATTTTAAGGAAGGGCCAAAAAGAAAGATGTTGAAGGTGCAGTATTTCAAGCACCCAGACATAGCAAAATATTTGTATATTCGACATCTTGCGGCCTTTGGAAGGCTTCCATGGAACGATGAGGTTCCTCTTTATTTTGCACAAATGTTTTATGCAGAATTTTTTAAGGGTATGAAACCCGACTACAATGATCTTCCTTCAGAATTTTTTGGCCCGGGGAGAGGTCGATTATGTCAACGTAAGGGCGCAAAGCGAGATGTCGAGTTGCCTCGCCCTGAGCCGCCATTGGTGAGTCGACCGTCTCGAGTCGAAACCTTGCGATCAGAGATGGATGCGACTTCTCAAATAAGTCGTGAAGCAAGAGATGTTATGATCGAAAATGTTCATAGCGGATTGAGTGGAGTCGATCTTGGCTTAAATCGACAAAGAGCACGTGAATATGCACGTGCCAATTTTGTTTATTATACAGATGAGGAGATTTACAACATGAATGTTGAAGATCTCCGAACATACGCAATAAATTGTCGCAATGGTCTGCAAGACCTAATTTTTCGTGAGGAAGAGGGCACCGGAACGGTATGTGTTAGTGACCTTGGGATTTGAAATTATATTTACATATACATGTGTACAATTTGTAATAAATACATGTGTATGTACACATGTATACATTTATTTGTATGTGTACATTAATCTAACAAAAATGTATGATTATATGTTAAAACACCATTTGCAGTTCTCAGGCATGATGCGTGATGAAAATGTTAATATTACATTCGGGACCTCTGGCTCAAATGATGCAGATGGGTCTGCCCATCATGATTTGTTGGCACATGTATGTTAGTGTTTTTTAAGTGACTCTAAAATAAATATTTGTTGCCACACATGTACATGTATGTATATATATAATTCGATAAAATGTTTTAACAGGTACCGATTCCGTCTGATGTTTTTGGGATCCCGGTACCTTCTTCTTCTTTAGGAGATATACCTTCTACTTCATTGGGAGATGACCCAGTATGGACAATTTTTCACAAGTTCAAAATTTATGTTACCTCAAAAAGTTCCATAAAAAATTGAGATATAGAGAGAGAGATCTATATTTTGAGTTATTTAAAAAATTTTGAATTTAGGTTTGTATAGAAGATTTTTTTAATCCGAGGACTTTAGCGACGGAGATAGGGACATCCACAGCATTTGAAGAAGTTGTCTTTAGTTCTTTTTTTTAATATTATTGTTCAAATAAGTTTATATATATGTACACACGTGCATTTTCAT
Organism: Pinus albicaulis; assembly: GCA_034641835.2. Taxonomy (NCBI): domain Eukaryota; kingdom Viridiplantae; phylum Streptophyta; class Pinopsida; order Pinales; family Pinaceae; genus Pinus; species Pinus albicaulis. Next base: position 619,364,424 of record CM076572.1, on the reverse strand, counting down.
TTGAAAGTTTTAATTTATATAAATTATTTATGTATATATATATATATATATAAATTTATATTTAACTGTACATGTATATTGTACAGGTTACCACTACAGATGTTTCTATGGCAGATACTCTTCATCAAATGGAGAGGCAACCTTACGAGGTCTTGCGCGATTTTTTTGTTATATTTTGTTTTTTACATGAAGTTCTAGATATATATATTCTCGTTAATTTTTAAAACTTCAAATTTTAATGTTCAAGTACATGTACATTGTGTATGTAGGTTTTCCCTTTACAAGATAGCGAGCCAATCGGGACCCAGAGGCTAGATCTTCCATTTGATGGACAAGACATACAGTAGATTTGATTTTATTTCAAAATTTAGATGGTTAAACTTGATACAGTTTGATACTTGAGTGAGATTTACAATTTTTGGACATATTTTATTACAATATGTTTTTTGGACATATATGTTAAATGTTTTTGTTGGATAGTTGAATTATAATTGGCATGGCATGTGATATTTAATGTTTTAAATGTTTTTGTTAGATAGTTGAATTATAATTGGCATGGCATGTGATATTTAATGTTAAATGTTTTGGTTAGATAGTTGAATTATAATTGGCATGGCATTTGAAGTTTTTAAAACTACATGAATGATGGAATGTGAACCTACATTTGCACATGTGGTAAATTGAAATGTTAAAGTTTGTAACAAGACAATCCCCATTGATTTCATTACATTATATATGTTGATTTATGATTTGATATAATTGCATACATATGATGGTACATTACTTGTAAAGTCATTGGATTTCATTACATTATATATGTTGATTTCTGATTTGATATAATTGCATACATATGATGGTACATTACTTGTAAAGTCATTGGATTAATAACTTGTTCATTGATTTCAGATTTCTTTGGATGGTTTTAGTACTTTTGGCATGTGAATGTGAAGTAATGTTGTCATTGAATTACATTTGACATTTGATATTTAATGTTAAATATTTTTGTTGGATAGTTGAATTATAATTGGCATGGCATGTGATATTTATTGTTAAATGTTTTAGTTGGATAGTTGAATTATAATTCTAATGGTATCTGAAGTTTTTAAAACTACATGAATGATAGAATGTGAACCTACATTTTCACGTGGTAAATTGGAATGTTACTTGTAACAAAACAATCCGCATTGATTTCATTATGTAGTATATGTTGATTTCTGATTTGATATAATTGCATGTATGATGGTACATTACTTGTAAAGTCATTGGATTAATAGTGTTCATTGATTTCATTGTAAGCGCAAAAAATTATTGACAATGTAGAATGATTTTTGTGTTATAATAACTAAACCTAATAATATTGGAGAGCAAGAGAGACTTGAGGTATGGTGTTTACTACAAGAGTTTGAGCTAAATATTTAATTGGTTTATCTATCTTTCATAAAATAGTTTAAGATTGATCACAAGAATTAAGAGTTCATGTCTCGGTCCATCATTGGTATGGTCCATCATAGAATGATCATCCATGTCGATGACTCTTAAGTCTATCTTTCCAAACCATGACCCTACTCTCACATGTGTGCTTTTCATGACACCAGTCGTGCTACTTTTATCCTTGAGTTGACTGCCTTGTAAGCACTCAACTCTTTCTCGATGCTAGCCTTCCTCTTTCTAAGAGATGAAGCTGCCTTTCGACTTAGGAAGCTATGGGTAGCCCCCGTGTCTATCAAACCAGAGAACTTTTTCCCATGTACGGTTGTAGACATGAATCTCAAGTCCAAGGAACTTTCATCATCATTCCTCCTTGTCTTGTGCCTTACTTTCGCAATCTTCTTCAACATTTCCTCTTCCAATATGTTTTTTGAACTAGCCCTTGGCTTAACAGTGCTTTTCACATATCTCTTCTCATGAAGCTCCATATAACAATTTGATCCTGGGCTTGCTTGAATTGGTTCAAGCTCTTTCTTTTTCGAATTCTGTCTAATTGCTCCAATACGACATATTTTGACTCCTTCCAAACGAAGTGCACCAATCCTCTTAGTGTGGTCGTCTTCTTTTCCAAGTGTGCCAACACATGCATTTTCTTTCTTCAAACCAATAGGTTTCGGATCAAGAAAATCCCTCTTGATCTTATCTTCCATGTTCTTGACTTTACCCTGCAACGTGGTACTTATTTCCTTCAAGTGAGCCCTTTCCATAAAGAGTTTCTGAAGTCTTTGTTCACCTTGTTGTATCTCCATGTCAAGCTTTTCAATTTCAGCAGTTTGTCTAGAAAGTCCATCCTTGGAATTTCTTGCGTGAAAAACCAAGTAGGTTGAACCAACGTTGGTCTAGTGCATTGGAATTCATTAAAGAATTGGTCATTGGCGCTGCTTCAAGCTAGGAGTGAGCATCGTCACCAACCTACATTGAATATTTTACACTCCTTATGGTGAATGATACTTTAAATTGATTGACAGTCTAAGACTTTCGAATTTTTCCGAATGCCAAATGATCTTACAAAGTGAGTATTTATAATATTCTAGTAGGTCATTCGGCGACAACTTTTACCAAAAACTTGAAACGACTTTGGCGTGTGATATTTAATTTGTTAAATGTGTTTGTTGCATTGTTGAATTATAATTGGCATGGCTTAACAATGCTTTTCACATATCTCTTCTCATGAAGCTCCATAGAACAATTCGATCCTGGGTCTGCTTGAATTGGTTCAAGCTCTTTCCTTTTCGAATTCTGTCTAATCGCTCTAATATGACATATATTGACTCCTTCCAAACGAAGTGCACCAATCCTCTTAGTGTGGTCGTCTTATTGTGGCGTGTGATATTTAATTTGTTAAATGTTTTTGTTGGATTGTTGAATTATAATTGGCATGTGGCATGTGAAGTTTTTAAAACTCCAGTTTTGGATGGTTTCAATCTACATTTTGCATGTGATATTTAATGAACTTTAAATGTTAAATGTTTTAATGATACACAATATATAATCGAAAGGGTTTTAAGACTTAAAGTTTTGGATGGTTTCAATTTACAACTTAAAGTTTTGGATGGTTTCAACCTACATTTGCACATATGGTAAATTGAAATTATGAACTACTTGCAACAAGACAATCCCCATTGATTTCATTGTATATGTTGATTTCTAAGTTGATATAATTGCATGTATGATGGTACATTACTTGTAAAGACATTGGATTAATAATGTTCATTGATTTTACTTTAAGCGCAAAAAATTATTGATAATGTCTCGAACGATTTTTGTGTTATAATAATTAAACCTAATAATATTGGAGAGCAAGAGAGATGAGGTATGGTGTTTACTACAAGAGTTCGAGCGGGGCATTCAGTGACAACTTTTACTAGAAACTTGGAACAAAGAGAATCTATCTTTGGCTAGGACATCATGTAAGATGCTCGACATAAACAGTAAAATTGTACTTAAAAGCCGAGATTCGGGCAAGTGGGGACAACCACTTGTTATCTCGTCCCTTGGAGGCTAGGCCATATGGGGACCGAATCTGACTTTACAAAATAAAGTGAAATAGTTTGTACCATATGGTCGGAGAACATATACAAAAATAATTAATATACAAGAACAATTAATTTCATTCTAGAATATATATATCCAATACATATTTAACATTTTTAATCAATGCACATGTATAGAAAAACTATTTTCAGTGGAAACTAGAGCACGTGCTTGTACCCAGACAATTTGTAACATTTGCAAACCACAAATAACATAAGCAGTTCAATTTTTAGTTGAGTACTGAAAGGTTTAAAAGATAATAAATTGTTGTCCTGACACTTCACTCAAAAAAATTCTAATGGAATTCCATCCTCAATAATCCGTCCATGATCGGATTTTGACATTTTCCATTTCTTAATTTTTGATTTTTTCTTTGATTGAACTTCTATCAACTTTATGCGTGCTGCACACACCAAGTGACTATATTGACAACTTATGGAATCAGTTTCATAGTCTTCGAAGTAAACAAAGTCTCCACTTTCACGAGTTTGTTTGAAAAAATAACCTTTCAGTATAATAGACCCTTTGTCATACTGAAATCCGTGATCATTATAGTCTTGTAATAATTTCATTTTTTGTTCGGTGCAACGCATCAAATAATACTTCACATTTTCATCGTTGTCAATAGGTGCAATTACAGCAAAAACATCTCCTGCACAATAAAATAAATTTAACATTTAATTATGCATATTTAAATTTAAATTTGTAAATCTTTAAATCATTAAAAAATAATTCAATTGTTACCTTCTCTAACAAGATCAGAAACTCGATCACCATCGGAGGATATTGTAGTTTCCTCTGATTCCATTTCTTCAATCATTGCAACAGACATTTTTCCCTTTGTATTTAGCTCTGTATGTTTCCAATCGTTCACATACATTTTGTTTTCACAGATGTCATTGGATTTTGTGTTGTATATGCAAACATCACAAAAACAAGAATATTTTCTTTTATCCAATGCAAACACATTTGTGGACAATTTTGTTTGAATTGAATGCAATTTTCGAGTCCCTTTTATTGTTCCAACTTCATTTCCAATTGATCTATTTATGTCTCCGATTCCAATATGCCAGAAAAACCTTTATATGGAAAATTAGAAAGAATTTGTAAATATGATATCAAAATACAATTAAAAATAATCATTGCATGATAAATGTACAATGTTTAAAATTAGATTACCAATATAAATTAAATTGAATGTACCATTGCACTTCTCGTGATGGGTTAATCTCATGGCTTAGAGCATTTTTGCACCATTGAACAACTTCTTCAGCGTTTGCAAGTCGGCGTGCAAAGTGGTTCATTTGATATCTTTGAAGTGCTCGTTTTATGCATGCTCCTGCACCGTCATGTTCTCCTTTTCCATGGCCAGTCTCAAAGAAATTCCAACAATGTTTAATGGAGGTTTTCTTATGAAGACGACACAACCAAAAAAATGATCGTGCAGATTTGAATTGACCTGCGCATCCGTCTGACCATATTCAATGTTCATTGAATGTTATTCCACGATTTTTCAATGAATCATAAATTTTTCCAAAACAATGTTGTACAAAACATGTATCATGCGTACGATCGTCACTGGTATAAAAATGATATTCTTTAATGATATGTCGATTTTCACTCGTGCTTTCTATATGATCGACATTTTGTTCAGCATGTCTATATAGAATATGAACGAGCATGGAGACTTGGTCAGAGTGATAGTATTCACTCTGACTTTCTTTTTGTGGAGCAAATGTGTAGTTTTCTGCAAAATCAATCACTGACAAAATGGTTCCTGGTGGAAAAACTTCACGAGATTTTTTGAATTGCAAGTCTTTCCATCGAGCTCTATGGGAATGCATGGTGTATTTGTAAATTTATGCTTCAAACTTTCTCAAAAAGTCTATTAGAAAATTTTCGTCTTCTCGTAATTCGATTCTTTTAACACTATCTGCACCTTGAATCGATGTACTGGTATATTCGTATCTCTTCCATTTCACTTTCATGTTGGACAATGATTGATCATTTATACCAATACGATATTTGTTTTGAAATTTAGTCAAATTTCCACAATCATCGCATTTTTTACCACCAACACATTTCTTTTTGTAAAATAGTTCATCGCTTTCTCTTTCACATAGAATTTGAGATATGATTTCACGGATAGTGGAAGGAGGAGGTGAATCATTCCATAATGTTCTACCGAAATCAAGGAATGTGTCATAATATAACTCAAATTCCACATGATAACGGCAACAACAAGTGTCGCGTACGGTGATAGGTTTTACATACCATGGTTTTTGTTGAACAAAAGCACTGAGTGAAACTTGAATTTGCCGATTCTCTTCTTTGAACTTGTTGAATAACTCTATTTGAGTGGTTTCCAAGAGATGTTTTTCATGTTCTTCGTATTGATTTCGCGCTATTCTTCTTCGCATCACATGTCTTGCAGTGGGTGAAACACGCGAATTATTCTTCCAATATTCATATATTATTTTTTTAACATCTTCTCCAAGTCTATCTTTGTATGGTTGCCTACAAATAGCTCTCCAACAAGCGAGTTCATCATTTACGTCTATTTGCGGTCGAAATTTTCGATGTTTGTGCAGAGTTTTTCGCGAGGTTCCCAGTGCTCGTGCCATAGATGTTAGATTCAAACGATTCTCTTGAGTACTTGGTGAAACCATTTCCATTTGTATTCCTCTACGTATATTTGAAACATTTTTATCTCTAGATCTCCTAATTGACTCTATAGCACTACTCATATTTTTTATCACCTCTTCTTTCATTTTTTTATCTTTGGTTGATTTTCGAATACCCAATAGTGTCGTCGCTTCTTTTAATTTTCTTGATGATAAGAGACATTTCAACATTTGAGCTTGAACTATCACCTCAGTTTTGAAAAACATTTCCAAAATTTTCTCGACACGATATCGTATAAAATAGTCAGGTTTTTTATCTCCATATGTGCGAGTGTCGACATTTTCTAACATCTCATTATCGATAGTGATTTCATCTGTACATATTCAAAAAAATAGTACATATTCAATAAATAACTAAATTAATAAATATGTCAATAAATATTAGGAAAATTTTAAATATATCAATAGATCATAATATCTACATTTACATACCCGATTCAATTTCTGCTTGAGGTTGATTTTCTTCTTCAATATTTTGAGGAGTGTCTCTGTCTGTTTACATTAAACAAAATATTTTTCAAACTAGTTCATCAAATAAAAATTAAGCTTCACATTGTACATTGGAAAAACTTTAAAAATATATCAATAGATCATAATATTTACATTTACATACCTGCTTCAATTTCTGCTTGAGGTTGATTTTCTTCTTCAATATTTTGAGGAATATCTGTGTCTGTTTACATCAAACAAAATATTTTTCAAACTAGTTTATCAAATAAAAATTAAGCGTTACATTTTACATTAGGAAAATTTTAAATATATGTCAATAGAGCATGTAATATTTACATTTACATACCTGCTTCAATTTCTGCTTGAGGTTGATTTTCCTCTTCAATATTTGAGAGAGCTTCTAACTTTCTTTTGCGATATTGTCTCGTCTCTTCTCTACGTTCCTCGGGCTTTCTTTTTCGATCATATTTTCTCACACAAGTTCTTCGATTTCCCATGATAATAGGGTATAAGGTTCAAAAATTTCCTTCAAAAAATTAGACAATAACTCAATTACAAACAATATCACAAAAGATTTAATTTAAAAAAATCTTTTCTAAAAAATACGTAATCCAATCCAAAACACATACATATCTCTAAGAAAAATCACACCGCCTCCAAGAAATGTCTTCCAAAAAAATTCTTTAAATCTTAAAATGTAAAGAAAAATTTTTGAACAAAAAAGCTCAAAAGATTTATTTCAACACAAAACACGTACATACCTCAAAGAAAAATCACGTCGCCTCCAAAAATGTCTTCGAAAAAAGTTTTTTAAATTCAAACTTTGAACCTCCAAGAAAAATCACGCCGCCTCCAGAAAATGTCTTCCAAAAAATTTTTTTGACCCCAAACTTTGAAGAAAAAAAATCACGCCGCCTCCAGAAAATGTCTTCCAAAAAATTTTTTTGACCCCAAACTTTGAAGAAAAATTTTTGAATTCAAAACAAGTTGTAAGATGAAATGAAGTGCGAAATATGCGAAAATTGTGAATCATTTCGCGGAAATTTATATTGACCGCGAAATGTGTGTTTTGTAGGGGGCTCCACAAAAAATTCCGGCCGACGGAAAATTACACAATAGTTCGGCCGAACTTTTGATAATAAGTTCGGCCGAACTATTAAGGCGTTAGTTTTAGCGTCCCATAAACGGAAAACATAGTTCGGCCGAACTGTCGCTAATAGTTCGGCCGAACTATCGCGTCACTGATTACGCAGAGCCAAGCTCTGAAAACGGTTCTGCAACTTTGGACTGATTAAACTCCATGAAAACTTGTTAATTGACTGTCGGAACCAAGACAAGCATTTTCAGAATTGAATCTACTTTCAGGAAATATAAATTTTATGGAATTTCGTAAACGTTTATTAATTTTAATTATTTTTCTAATAAAATGAGTGCAAACAATTTTTGAGGGTCATCGTGATTCAGTGAAATCAAAAGTTTGTATCTCCCAAAATACATTGTAAAAAAAATTTAAAAAATTATGGAGCATTACATTGGTCCGTTGACTGTAATGGGTAGCTTTTAGATTTTTAGTTTATAACTTGTATTTTAAGAAATTTGTTGCCACACGAAACATATAAAAAATACGCAGTTTTTCGTATTAGACCAGTTCAAAAAATTCTAGTAATTATGATATGCATCCATTGGCTTTGTAAATATGATGAAACCAAAGTAGACTCTGTCTAGATTGTTGTAACACATTTTTGTTTTTCAAAAACAAGAATTTTCAATGAATACAACGTTGCCACATAACATGACTACTTATGAATTCTTTGATTGTTAAGAAACACACACTCAAAGAAACGCTAAGTTGACATATCAAATCTGCATAAAAAAATTTCAAAAAATAAGTAATAGAAAGCTAACAAAATTTCTCACAACTTTTATTTTTACCGCAAAATGAAATTCTACACGGAAAAATTGTTATAGTTTGCAGAAAGTTGAAGAACCCAAAAAAATGAAAATTTTTTCTCAAAAAAGGGCAAAAACTGTAACCCAGCTTCACATTTTCACCCTAAAGCAACTACATCGGGTGCACTATCAAATAGAAAGTATTGAATTATGGGTACTCACACCCATAAAATTTTGCTGTTATAAAATTTAATTTCCCTGATTATTAAATTTGTGGATACTATAATAGCGCTACATCCGCCAGCTACAAACCTAGAGAAAGGGGGTTGAGCTGTATTTGGCTTTGGGGTGTGGAGGAAAAACCATCAGATCAAAATGTGTGGAGGAAACCCATCAATTAGTGGATAAAGTTGAGGAAAATTGTCTTCAACAAAGTGGAAAAAAAAAAAACAAAACTAAACAATAAGTGGTGTAGGGTGGAAGAATCACGAATCTCTCAAAGTTCCAAGAATGGAATAATGTTGCATATGAAAAATTTCTAACCCAAGGAAGGTAAGAGGACAGTTGTGGATGAAATTCCAGAAATAGTCCCAAATAAGGAATTTAGTTATAAGATAAAGATAAAACCTAGTGTTATATGAAAAATTGGTGGGAGTTAAAATAGAAGCCATAAGAAGTACTATTGATTTAAAAGCTATGAAATCTATGTAAGACTAAGTAGATTCTGGTCATGTTGGTTCTAAGGGGAGATAGAACCCCAAAGAAAATCATAAAGTGCTAAAAAAATGAAAATTGAATTGAATTTTCTTAGGACAATTGATTCTGTTTTACCAGTCAAATAAATTATAGTATAAAGAAGTGGGATATAAATTGGTACAAGCATAGAGGGGCAGTAGTAAAGCTCAAGAAGAGTAAAATTTGTTGTTGTATGGATATATCTCCTTTGTAACCCAGAAAAAAAAAGTGTTGGGAGGGTTGGAATATCTCAACAATTTGAGTAATGCTCAAGTAATAAGGTATTAAATTATCTTTACAAATTTCTAAAGAAAGGTCTCAAATGAGAAAGAACTTACTAGGAAAAAAAATTTACACACACACACACACACACACACACACACACATATATATATTATTCAAACAGACAAGGGATTCAAGTTAAGTTCAAGAAAATGAAACCTAGTATCAGACAAAGATTTGATATACTATGAATAATTCAGAAAAGAAATAGTAAGCTGATGGAAAAAGGGAATTGAATAATAGACCTTACTAATGAGCCTGGTTAGTACAAATTAAATTGATTGGCTAACAAAAGAAAACAATGCGAAAGTATTGGTAGTACAGCTACGAACTGAGAAAGTGTAAGTATAACCCTCCATATGATACATTTTGTTTTCTTTCATTCATAAATACTAATGAAAATTTGTAATTTTTTTTAGCCAAGTATGTAACAAAAAATTATCCACTCCAGAAACAAGGAGAAAATGGTGAAAATAAGTGCAGATAAATCACTTGGAAAATCAAGAAAAGCTGAACTAGACTAAGTTTGCGTGAGAAGGGAATCTCACCGAAAGACAAGGAATGATAAGTAGTTGTACAAAAAGGGCACTAAAACCACTATCAACCTGAACGGTTTGGGCTAACCACTGAATTTATTGAAATTATTAAAGTTCAGAATGTAGTTGTGGTTATCAATATATCTATGTGATATTACTTACATAAATTGGTATGAATTATGGACAGAGAGAAAGTGGAATAAAGGGGTTCATCCAGATAGCCTTCTTGTAATGAAGTAGAAGGGAAAATCAAATACTGAAAGATATGCTATTAATGGATATTCAAATTAGGTGGGAAGACTAATTGCAGTTAGCTGAAATTACCAATAATAATATCTATTCTACTTCTATATATATGAGTCTGTTTGAGACACTCTATGGAACAAAATTTCATACTCCTTTAAGCTGGAGTCAACTTGAAAATAAGTAAATCCTAATGTCAGATGCTTTGGAGGAAATGGAAAGAGCTGTAAAGCAGATTCAGAAAAAAAACAATAAAATAGCTCAAGATAGACAGAAAAGATATGCCGACAAGAAGAGAGTTGGGGATCAAGTCTATTGGTGTATTAAAACCGAAAAGAACACTTTTAATACTGGTACTTGTGTAAAATTAGCTCCTTGATACCGTGGACTCCTTGAAGTCCTAGAAAGGATGGGACCAGTGGCTTATAAACTGGCCTTAACCCTACATATTAAATTTCAGGATGTGTTTCATGTCTATTTATTGAAAAAAAAAATGTACATGATGCTTCTCACATTATTGATTGGAATGTGATTCAGGGGGAACCAGAATTCTAGAGCCGCTTCAAATCTTGGAGCGGGAAGAAATTGAATTGCGAAATCAAATAGTAGCCGAAGTAAAGGTGCAGTGGAAGCACTTTACTATTTAAGAAGCTACGTGGGAAAGAGAAGCTGAGATGATGGATAAATATCCATTTTTATTTTCAAAATAAACTCTAGTAACACCGAGGACGGTGTTTGTTTTCAGAGGGGGAATATGTAACACCCCTAGTTTTATGTTATTCAAGTTAGAAATTTGAACTTAAGTCCAAAGGGTTGTGGAACCCAATGGATAATTATTGTGTGGATGTAGTTAATTATTTATTTATGAAAAATAAATAAAATGTTTTGTGTGCACTGTGACCAAATGAGATTTTTGAGATCACTTGCCTAATCCATGAGGTTACGGAAAGAGCTTAAGACTTTCCCCAAAATCTTTCAAAAGGCCTTGAAAGAATTTATTTCTAATTTAGATTTTTGAGGAAAAATCTAAATTTCCCAAATGATGAGGAAAGTAGTTGGGAAGAGGTAAAAAGCTAGAAAACCATAAAGCAGCTTTAAAAATCCCTAAATAAGGGAAGCCTAGGCAAATAGGAATAAAGCATCTTGAAATTCTGGATGCAGAATTGGAAACAGGCTTTGGGGAGAGCATAACTTTGGGGAGAACAGATTGGGGTTGGTCCGTTCTGGGAGAGGATCTCAGCTTGGGGTTGAGTTCTGAAGATAGAAGAACTCTAAGATTGGGAGGACTGGTCATAGTAATTAAGTCGTATGCACACTAACACCGTAAAATTATGCTACAAGTTGTGTTAGTAAAGTTTAAATTGATATTGAGATTGAAGGTATTTAATTTTATGTTGATAATAGTATAAAACTCCTTACATTTAATACATATTATCAGAGGACATAATCCTCTAAAATCTATATAGTTGCAGGAATAAAAACCTATGGGTAAATATCAACCAGAATCTCTAAACTGATATTGGTTTAATTATTAATATATATGTATCCCCATAGGCTATGTATTTTTTTCTTGAATCTATTTCTGAAATGCAAAGTTCTGTATGCATAAAAAGAAACTGAAAATTAATTGGACAGAGTATGAAACATAAACCTCTGCGTAAATGCTTCCAATAAGAACTTATATGATTACAAGAAATTAAATTATAATCTCTATCTTCAAGAGAAGATTTAAAAGTATACATGGTACTTATAAAATAAAATCAGGAAATTATATATTATTACACTATTAAGTGTAGTAATACAATAAGAAAAATTAGTATGTTTCTGCGTTATGAAAAAATACAAATATCAGTAAAATAAATTGAGAAGTGGCTGTTGTAGAATAAAAATTTGCATACTACCTATAATAGGACAACTTCATGCAAACTAATATACAATTAAATATATGTGTATATATCCCATCTAACCTACTGGAGAAATTTCTACCTTGAGGATAGTAGTATAGAAATTTCAGTTTAAATATACACCCAGAAAGTTGTAACAACTATATATATATAATGTACAGATTACATCTGAAGAAGATTATGGAGAAAAACCCTATCTCGTTTTACCTCCAAATCTAAAAAAAAAACATATTCTCATTGAAGCCATCGTAGAATAAACCTGTATATGAATACTGATTGAATGATGTTAAAATCTGAGAATATATATATATATATATATATATATATATATATATGACTCCAAAAAAAAAAAAAAACCCAAAAAATCCATATTAGAGATAAGTTCTTACCTGATGAAACGAGGCCAAACGAAGTTAAAAACCCCTACAAGAACATCATTCATAATGAATTAGAATCCCATATTAATAATATCATTGAATAGAGAAGAGATATACAATAGAATAATCATAAACAAATTATTCATGGAGTTACCTACGGACAAAAGTTCTTGAACCACAAACCCGAATCGAATCGCATAGACAGAGGGAAACTAGTAGTGTTTGTCCTAACAATAAGAGGAACAATTTCATGGTAACGTCACAGGTTGAAGAAAAATTTAACCATTGACAGAGCTTAACAATGAATGCATATAAGTATTGAATACAAAGGGATTTTCTTACCTAATCCAGGTCAAACTATGCATCACGCACAGTTGTCGACATTGAAACTGTTATACAACTAAGTCTTAGAACTGAGAATAAGTTAAACAAATGTCGCCGGAGACAGATTCCAACAAATCCAGAAGATGCAAATCTCACATAAACTAAAGAAATGGACAGAGATGTCTATTACGCAAACGAGAATGCAATGTAAGAGAGAACCCTTCGGGCAAGTTCACCAACAATATGATTTAACCACACAGCATCCGCCATATACTCAAAATTCAAGTTGATTAAAAAATAAATATGGTAAATAACGAGTTGTGTTACCTATAGGGCATCACACCAGAGGAGGTGCACTTTGGTTGTGGCAACGTTTCAGCTCGGTGAGCATCAATGCTGTTATGCATGGTGAATAAGCCCTCAGAGAAGAATGCAATGAAAAAATTATGTTTTGGTTAAAAGAGGGAGAGACGCCATAAAAAAAACCAAAGTACACCCAACCCTACACTTGGCAAAGATCGGTCGACTCTTCTCTCTAATCGAGAGGGGTCGAATTGATATGTCAAAACCTACTTACATTAAACTTGGTTGTACGCTGACAGATCGAAACATTTAAAACGAATGCATGGTAGGTAAGATAAAAAATATAAACTATGATTCATTGTGTGGCTCGATGAAATAACAGTATATTGATATCAATTTCCTACGTACAACTGTAAATCGAGTTGGTGCAATGAAGTCTCGTGTGTCAGTTTACATAATGAAGAGACCATATTTCACATGACATATCCATACAAAGTACAAACACTAATATCAAAGTCATATCGATGCATAAATCATAACGTAAATGTTTCTCATGATTCGAGAATAGGATCATAGGTATACACTAATCTAACCATAAAAAAATAAAATACGCAAGGTTTGAAAATGTATTCGATGGATATAAACCCCATTAGAATATATATTGAGCAAGGCTTTCATTAAATTGCTTAAGGTGAAGAATTCAAAGTAGAATTATGTAAAGTCAAGAGAGTATTAAATAGATTTATAACAAATTTAGGTGATAAAGGTTATACTATTGTATAAGATATGTATAGACAGAGGAATAAGGTATAATAATTATGAGGAGGAAGAAAAATATTCATACTATTGTTATAGAATTGGTATTATAATGGAAAAACTAATGTAATAAGATTTATTAAAGGAGAAGGAATGACGTACATTGGAAGAAATTGACAATTAGAAGAAAATATTTTGAATTTGAGAATTCAAAATAGGGAGATAAACAAGAAAAAAAAGAAAAATTGTGGAAAGGAGGTATGTTACAGTAACAACTAGCAATAGGAGCTCAAATTAGTAGACACAAACAATCAATTATACTAAAGCAAGAGAAGTTTTTTCCAAATGACTAATAGGAAAAGGTAGAGGAAGAGAGTTAAAATGCTTCAAATGTGGGAAGCCAGGATAGATATTTTAAGTGTCTAGAAAATGAAGACGCTAGACAAATAAATGTAGTTGTTTCTAATGTAACAAAAGAGGAAGAAGGAATAGTAGAAACAAAAGGTGTACATGAAATAGGAGAATCCGTGGTGATCAACAAAGTGTTCATTAAGCGAGAGAATGAAGTTTTATAACGATCACAAAGAAATACTTTGTTCAAGACAATTTTCAAAGTTGGAAGAAAAAGTTGTGAGATGATCATCAAGAGTGGAAGTATAGATAATATTGTCTCTATAGAAATGGTGGAGAAATTGAAGTTGAATACCATTAAACATCCTAAGCCTTATAAGGTATCCTAGTTTAGTTGCATAAAGGTCATGAGCTCTTGATAAATGAACAGTGTGAAATAAAGTTGCATTTGGGAAAATACAAGGATAAAATTTTGTGTGATGTGATGCCAATGGATGTATGTTATATTTTCCTTGGAAGACCTTCAAAATATGATAGGGGAGCTATGCATGATGGGATGAGAAATGCATATGAGTTTTTTCATGATGGTATAGATCACATCTTGTTGCCTATGGAGGAAGGAATCACATCAATAGTTCACAATCCAAAATCCTTTCTAGTGAGTGGGAAATAATATCTTCATCAAATGGAGGAAAACAAAGTAAAGGTTTGTTTAGTTTGAAAACCTAGTGTAGTTCTTACGACAAATAAAATTGATGTTTTTCCTAAAGAAATTCAAAGGTTTTTGAATGAATACTTTGATATTGATGTGGATAATTTTCCTAATGAGTTATCATGTGTAAGAAGTATAATTCATCACATAGATTTGATACCTGGCTCAAGTTTTCCAAAAAAAGCTGCATATCGAATGACACCAAAAGAGAATGAGGAAATTAGGAAACAAGTGTAGGAGTTGTTGGATAAAGGACTTGCCAAGGAGAGCTTAAGTCCATGTGCAATACCTATTGTACTGGCTCCAAAGAAATATGGAAGCTAGATGTAATGTCTCTCCACTTAACCATATTTTTTTTTTTTCTTTTCATATGTCTATCCTTTAATATTTTGTGCCAATATGTATCTCCAAAATACTATTATTTGTCTTATATATGGGTTTATAGTTTGAAATTTTGTGACACATCTCTCTTATTGAATTCATTTATAACATTATTCACCATAATATAGGTTTATTATCTTACTAACCCTTACATTATACTTATAGTGCATTTATTTCCCTTAGAATATAATAACACTTACCATACTTCGAATTTCCATATAATAATACCCCAACATAATGGGTGTGAGAATATGTTTATATAGATATCAACATATCCAACCTTAACTTAGGCTTGTGATACATATAACATTTGAATATGAATAACCTTTGTTGCAACGATGGGTTCATATATTTCTTTTCGTACAACAAGTGTATCAACTCATTGTACTGTCCATCATTCCATCCCAACGAAGACGTATTTACTCATTTGGTTTATAAATATAATGTTTAGGGTTTTAAATATTGGAATAGTCCCGAGGCCAGTAAAAGTCTACCTATCATTTATTCTCTATTTAACGTTATGTCATTTTATTTGTACTTCATTAAACTTCGAGTACTGTTGCGTTGTGTCTCAGGCAAGTTATCATTTATGAGGATCGACGCATGTGTCATTTTTCATGGAGTTTCATAGGGTTGTTGGTGTGGGTGAGTACTATTGTATTTATTCGTCAATCTATGGCTTGTACTATGAAGATTTTGTTGTCTTTCGAGGCCCTTTTCGACTGGCATCGACTGGGTTTGGGCATCGCTCTCCACGTGGATGGTGAAGATAAGCGATGAAATAGGGTTTGGTCTCGGTATATTATTCGGGTCCTTCACTCGGTAGTTTCATCTGTCACATGATAATTTGATTAGAGAACGCATAGGTCTCTCCGCTCTTCTACATTTAATGTTATCCGTCCGGAGTGCCATTACACAATCTCGGCAATGCTCAACGTTCCAGGTAACCTTCGCACCAGTTCTTGTTATAACCTCGTAGCTTCATGTATTTGTATTTCCTCTTTCAAGATGTATATGAGAATACAGTATACTGCTAAACTTGATTTAATGTCTGGTTCAGTCGATTTCTTCTGAATTTATTTTACGCCTATGTGTTATCCTTTGTATTCATAACCATGTTGACTATTTAGGTATGAGTAGGAAGAAATAATAAATTTTTTTTTCTATCTTGCCTTGGATTTCTCTTTTGTCTGAGTATTTTTTTTTTATAATGGCGTAGCAATGGAGCCCAGTTTCAATTCATATGACATTTCATTGTTAACTGAGTTGTTATGCAGTAAAACCCTCGTTATTATATGTTGGTTTGTTGAACGACTCCATATATTTGTCTTAATATTGTTCTCCATATTCTTATGAACATATATTCTCAGCCTCTCCTCTATAGTATTCGCTCGAGAATTTTTCAATTATTTTATCCCTATTATTCTCATCCCGACGTTTTCCTCAGTGATTTTTTATGATCATAAAATTCAGTCCCTAGCACGATTTAGAATTATCTTCCTTTTTTAATTTACTCTGTTCTCGAATTTCGTTTTATAACTTGAAATGAGTCCAAGTATGGCAATGGTATCATCGTGTGTCATGCAGATAATTTCTCAAATCGTATAGCTTTCTCTTGTGAAAACAGAGACTCGTTTCTAAGGTATTGACTTATAATATGAAATTTTCATATAGTATTACCTGTATTGTTAAGATACACATTTTATATACCTAATTCGTTTCGGTTTCTCCCAGAAAATTTGCGAGCTATTTCGACATTGACCCTGGGTACGTTTAGACTTACTATGTCTTTGTAATTTCTTATTCGATTCTTATTTTTCTGTAAATGAAACTCTATAATGGTTTACGTCAACACATACTTAATTATTTTCTCTTTTGTATTTTTGCAGGTAAGTTCTCGCTTCGGTGATTTTTTTTTCCTTTGGGAAGGAAACGTATGTATATTTTTACATGGACCAATGATAACGATTCTCCTCTCGTTTGTCACAGTTGAGCATCTAATTTCCTATTGGGAAATTTTTTTCCCGATTTCTTGTTTACCATTTTCCACAGACTCATATTAATTGTGAACCCTCACAATAACCCGAGCTGAGTTCTATGGGAACAATAATGCCAATAATTTTGTAATTTATATAACAGAGCTATAGGATATTTTCTAGCATAAATCTCTGAATTTAATTTAATTTCGAACATTTTTCTAGTAATATATATATTTTGAACTTTTTATATATATTTTTTTCAACAGAGATGGAATACTTCTCTGCCAAGTTTATTTGAGAATATACATATGTATAAGGATTAGTAATTTTTTGTTGAATATTGCTTATCAATATTCTGTGGAATACATATTCTGGTATGCACTGAAATTATCTCTACAAATAACTTCAGAAGAATATTTAAATTAATTTATGTGACGATGATCAACTGTATTTTGATTAAAATTATTCTGAAATTTTATACCCTTTTATAACATAAGTAAATCCCACTAAAATGTTTCACTTCTGATTTTCTGTACTAATCATTAAAATTTTATTTATTAATTTCAGTTAATATGCTCCTTTTTATAATATAGATTATCATTTCTTTCTGCAATGGTAATACAATACATTCCATTATGAATATTCTTAACTTTTTCCTATACTTCTGCATATACATAATTTCTATAATTTTGTTCACACACCGTAGATATTTCAGCTTCCCTCAATTTAATTTAAATCATACAGAGACATATTTATTTTCTCTCTTATGCAGAATATACAGTAGCTTCTATCATTATTCAATGTGATTAGCCTGATTTTATTAATGAATTATCTTGATATATTTTACTTACCACATAATTATAGGATTTTGCTAGAAGTCTTTATTCTTGAAATTTCTCTAACACTAGTTACTCAACTAAAATTTATGAATTTTAACTAGTTAGTTCTGCATGTATATATGTATACCACTTGTTATCATAGAATATTTTTATGTCTGTAAATTTACAGAAGAAGATTAAAATTACAACTTTAATGATTTATGGGAGTAGTATAAATATCCATATTTAAACCATTAGCAAGTTTAGAGCTTCTGGATGATTTTCCCCATAATTCCTATTCCTAAAACTATACAGAATTGAGAGGAATTATTTCTTCTAAATAGTTCTGTTAAATGTAAGGGATACCAATTTCATAATTTTGAAGTATAATAACATCTACAATAACTAACCATATTTCATAACAACAGGTAATTTAACCATTCATAAAAATTGTGGACATACCACTTCTGTAAATGACAAACCTCCCAACCTTAGAGTTCTTATGTCTCCATAAATGACCCCCAAGCTAAGATCATCTCCTAGAACAGACTAACCTCAATATGTTATGGAGTAGCTTATTCAAGCTTATGCTGCCCAAAGCCTGTTTCTAATTCTGCGTCCAGAATTAAAATATATTTTTATTCCTGTTTGCTTGGGCATCCCTTATTTAGGGACTTTTAAATCTTATTTATGCTTTTCCAGCTTTTTTAACTCTTCCCAATTACTCTCCACCTCATTGGGGAAAATCTAGATTTTTTTTCCTCAAAAATCTAAATTAGAAATAAATTGTTTCAAGGATTTTTGAAATATTTTTGGGGAAAGTCTAAGCCTCTTTCCATCCCTCATGGATTTGGCAAGTGATCTCAAAAGTCTCATTTGGCCAATATGTACAGAAATAGTTTATTTATTTTTCATAATTAAATAATTAATTACATCCACACCATAATTATCCATTGTGGTCCACTCCCCTTTGGATTGAAGTTCAAATTTCTAACTTGAAAAACATAAAACTAGGGGTGTTACACTAGAGAATGTTTAAAAATTCCAGAGAGATAAACAAAATTAAGTACTGATTTCTTTCACCAATAATTAATTATTTCATTGATTGTCTTAGCGGAGCAAGATATTTTTCAAAAATATATTTAAAAAGTGGTTACCATCAAATCATGGTAAGAGAAAAGGATGAATGGAAAATTTCTTTTAAAACCAATGAGGGGTTGTAAAAATAGTTGGTTATGGCATTTCATCTCTGGAATTCATCAAGTACTTTTATGAGACTTTTGAATGAAATTTTAAGGGTGTTTATAGGGAAATTTTTCATAGTATCCCTTATTTACATATTAGTGTATAGTGATTCAAAATAATAACATATAGTGCATCTCACGAATGTTTTTAAGAAACTGCAACAACAAAAATTGTTTTTAAATTTAAAAAAGTGTTCTTTTCTAAAAGGGGAACTTGTTTATTTGGGATTTGTATTCTCTAAAGAAGGATTAAAAATGGACCGTGAAAAGTTTAAGGAAATTGTTAATTTTTCTACACTTAAAAGTGTCACTTAACTTAGAAGGTTCCATGGATTCAAAATATTATACAAGAAGTTCATAAGAAATTTTAGTGGAATCAATGAAAAAATCATTGAGACAATTATAAAGAACAAACGACCCTTTAAATGGACCAAAAAAAAAATCATTTTTTGAAGAAAAAGAGCACAAAAAATCCTATTTTGACATTACCACACTTTAAGAAACCTTTTCAAGTGAAATGTGATGCAATTGGAATAGAAATAGGGGCCATTTTGATTCAAGAAGAAAAGCCTATAGCTTAATTCAGTGAGAAATTTAATAAGTCCACACAGAAATATTCTTCATATGATAAGGAATTCTATGTTGTGGTTCAAATTCTTAAGAAATGGAGGAAATATTTAATGTCACATGAGTTTATTTTATATACTCACAACCATGCTTTGAAATATGTAATGCAGCAACCCAAGTTGAGTTAAAAACATGCAAAATGGGTGGAGTATATACAAGGTTTCATACTTGTATTAAAGTCCATAAGCGAACAACAAAATAGAATTGTACATGCCCTTAGCATGAATAATTTGGTTATTCACCAAGGAAAATTTCAAATTTTGGGATTTGAATATATGAAAGACTTGTACAAGGAAGATGCAGATTTGAAAGTGTCATATGAAGAATTCATAAATCAACAAACCGTGAACATAAACAAGTGGGAAGAATGCATGGTACAAGAAGGACTGTTATTTAAAAATAGTCAACCACTAGCACATTTGGCCCAATTTCCAACGACCATAATGTCGCTCTTGTGACACATAGGCATCCCAAGAGTGACAATTTGAGGTGGGGAAAAATGTGGTTTCTCTTAACGTGGCAATTCTGAAACTTTCATTAAGTGTCAGAAGAGCGTCACATTTTCTGACGTTTCCAGACGATCATTGCTCTTCCGACATGACCTACCGAGCGTCGCTATACTAACGTTAGCAACATCGTCTCTATTCCGACAATACCCTATGTTTGCTATTTCGATGTTCCATAACTGTCGCTATTCTGACATTTTTGACGTTTTCAAACATACGTCGTAAGTTCGACATTTGTGTGATGGTTAGTCACCCTACCGATGGCTTGCAGAATTCGTCGAAAGTCTGACGTCTTCTAGACTTTGTCACAAGTTCGACTGTGTGTAGACTTTGTCGGTTGTCATCTCTATTTCGACATTTCTAAAGTTTTGCAATGTATGTCCTAAGTCTGATGTTTTTTACGGTTAGTTATGTTACCAAATGTTGTCAATATTCGTCGGAAGTTTGACGTCTTTTATACTTTGTCGCAAGTCCGACATTTTTAAGTGGATAGAAAGCATTGAAATACCAATGGAAAAAAAAAAGGCATATGGAAAAAAAAACGGGTGTAGTCTTCGAGCTAGGAATACAAATGATATCCAAGCATCTTCCCTTCTTTTAATTCCAATAGTCGATTCAATTTTTTCTTTCATGGTGTTTCGAAGGGAAATCCACATCTCTTACACTCGAGAGGGATATTCTAGGAACATTTGCGAATTTGATTCTAAAATTTAGTTTAAAAAAAGGTACACTTAGTTTTAACCATTGTGCTTTTGGACTTAGAACAACATTGTATATTTTGTTTTTCCAATGTTCCAAACAGTATCTCTGCACATCATGAAGGAAAGAAAGAATCGTACATTGGTAAACCCAAAATATATTTCCTAAAATAAACCAACAGAAAACATGGATAAAGCTTATGGTGGGTTTTGCGAGACATGATACCGAATAATACATTGAATAAAAGGATGATTAGAGAAATATTAGCATAAAAAATAAGATCGATGATTTACAGTTGAAAGACAAAAAAAATTGATAATGATAGTGATGTGATATAAATGGAAAAAAATAACAATCAATTCATTAATGGAATCAAGAAGATTACAATTAATGTCCCTGTAGATTGTTCATAATAATCTCTAATTTTTGTGCAGTAATCTCATATACCAGTCCTGAATTAAATCTCTCGTACTCTTATTCTTAAACAAAAACATGACTTTTCCCTCTGCCTCTATTACATCATTTCACTTGAAAAACATAATAGAATAAATAATAAACATATGGTAAGGTGTAGAAGTCATGCCTAATTAATTAACTGAGCAACAGATGATACTAGAGAGAGGAGATATTATGAATTAAAATAGTAACAATCTACTAAGGATGGACCCAAATTAGAAAGCATAATGTCTCTAAAGCTCTTAGCAGCATCAACAAGTTCATTCATTCTTCAAGGCAAACATCATCCTTCTCTATTTCCCTTGACCCATCATAGTTCACACAGGATAAGAACAACAAAATGGACTTGGTTAGAGATGGCCTTGAGTTTTCTTTAACAAAGTTGATCAGTATTACCCAGTTTTCAAAATATAGTGTTATCCCTTCCAAAATCCCTTGGAAATTAGATAAGGAAATATTCTGTAGTGTATAAATAATGACTGTCAAATAAAAAAATTAAATCTCACATCGTGGAAAGAGGAATTAGTCCTGTCCATAACTAGAAAGAGTGATTGACTAGTTGGAAGAATTTTTCTTGGGTTTTTCCCTTTGAAATTTTCTTCCTCGTTGGATCAACCTTTGAATGCATGATTATATGTGAACCATTTGATCCGCTGGTTAGTTATAGATTCCTTCAAGAGGTCTCCAAATATTTGAAATCTGTTTGAAGGTAGGCACAATGTCTTGTTCAAATTGGATCTCCCACTTACTTGGCAAAGATGACTCTCTCCCACATATCAGCCTAGCCCATGGAAGAAAACCTTAAACTAGTGAAAAACCTATGGTTTCCCTAATCAAACAACATTTCTCCAATCAAACCTACAAAATAATTCCCATGATACAATGATTTTCCCAATAGTTAGCTTGTAGTTTCCTTGACAACCCTATGTCATTCCCTTTTCTATAAGCACCCTTCATTTGTGTTGTTGTCGATAACTTCTGAATCTCTCTCAAGTGTTGAATCTAAGTTGAGATTTGTGCCGTAAATATCCCTAATCTCCTTCTCAAACTCTTGGGTTGCTTAGGCCCACTGTCCCTTCCATGTTCCAACCCTCTACCATCTAGAAGTTTTCCTCACCAGCTCTCTCTAGAGTCTATGTGTTTGGTTTCTATCCTTTGTTGAATCAATTTATTTGTATCTAGGATTTCTTGGCCCGATACCCAGTGTTCCCTTGGGTTTTATTCAATCACAACGAAAGGGAAGTTACCAACACAACGTCGTGACTCAGAGCACACTTGATCTTACATTTTTGGAATTACCAGTTTTGGTTAATTGCATGGATGAACTTATATAGTAGAAAATGCTTCATTTCATAATGCAATTTCCAAGAGTTATGTAAGAAGAGCTACATTTTGGAGCATTGTGTGAAGCTCAAATTTTATGGCTCCTCATACAATAGATTTGAATCATCTTAGGCTATGTGGCATCTTTCTTTCATTTCTCCTTCTCCTTTCTCTTTCTTAGCTTATACACATAGTCTAATTAAGGGTTAAACCAGATTTACTTTCTAGTTCTATTTCTCATTCTAGTTCTTACAAAACCTTTGGAAACCTAAATAAAGTACTTTGATAATCAACCACATCCCCAGGCTAACATTAACTTAGATTTAATATTAATTGGTTAAAACTGATAGTACAATGGTTAATTCTTGAATCTCTATAACAATCAAGAGAATGAGAAAACACATCTAAGATTGTACCAGAAACTGCCTAAAACAAAAATATTAGCTTCTTATAAGGGACTTCTCTTAGTAATGCACACACATAACAAGCATTGTCTCTCAATTCCCTTGCAGAATAATATCTAAAACAAAAAATTCTAAACGCATGATTATTTTAATAAATTAGACCAGAAAGACTTCAAAAATCAAGTTTGATTCTTCTATTATAAAAAATTTATTGAGATTCAAGAAGGGGAAAGGTGAGTCTTCTCAATGGACTGCAATATATCATCAGAAATGGATTTTTAGGGCTTGGGACAACTGTGCAGACTGTAGAACAATGGCGCAGTATAACAATTTGAATTGTACATGTATGCCTTTGGTTGCTTGAGTTCCAAGAAAGACTATTTTTTCTATTTTCTTGTCCAAAAGTTGGATTTGAAAGAATTACGACGCATTTCAAGTTTTGGGTGGAAAATTTTATATGGCTATATTTCTGAACTGGAAGCACAAACAGATTTATCCACATGGATTTTAAGACCTGGGAAGGAGCAGGACTACACAAAATAAAAAAACATGAAAATTCTAAGAAATGGGTTTTATTATAAATGAAATTAACTTAAAAACAAATGATAGAAAACACAAATACAAAACCAGACAAAACAATGGTGGAAAAGAGGCTTAGTGTTACAATTTAAATAGATGAGAGACAATGTCTTAAGATAGTCCATACTATCTTAGACTCCTTTGGTTGAGATAATTTCTCACCAAAAACCCACCAAGATAGGAGAACTAAACAAACTCCAATATTTGAGGAACAATCCAAGACTTAGGCACATATTCCTAACTTGGAAGATTTAATTAGTTAATTTATGTTTGGATTTATTATTTTTTTGTGAGTGAGGATAACATTCCCCCCTTCAATGATAAATCCAAAATAAGAACGAGGAACCATCTTCCAAGTTCTCATGTTGATCCTCAAAAACATTTCCTGAAAAAACCGCCAAAGTTGGATGCTGAAAAACTGCAATCTGAAGAGACCACGAGTTAGTTGTATGTCTGAGTCATCTTTGAATTTTTCTTGAAAACTCCATCAAGTGCCAAGTTGCAAAAGGATCCATCTGTCCTTTACATGAAATCATAATCCTTTGTCCACTGAATTTTTTTTTTGAATGCCCACTGGCTTTTCCCACTGGCTGATGATGTCAAAAGCAACTCGCTATTGCTTTTGTTGTGCTGAAAAGTTGCTCACTGCTTTTTTTTTGACTACCCACTAGCGATTTTGTTGATGCCCACTAGAAAATTTTTTGATGCCCATTGGCTTCTGAAGATGCCCACTGGTTGCTTTTGCTAGTTTTCTCGAGACTTTTAGTTCGACAACCATTGTCAATATCATTGAAATTTTCCCCCCTTTGTCAGTGGAAAGGAGAGACACTTCTTTTGGAAATTATTCCTGAACTCCCCGCCATTCAGGTGTAGGAGTTTTACACTGGTGTACTCCCCCATTCGACTGCATGAGAGTACCATCATCTTTTCACTGTTGGATGCACTATGTGTGATTGTATTCGATTTTAGAACTGACACAATATTTTGACTATGGATGACCATTTCCAAGGATCAATCCATTCATAATGTATCTTCAATCTGGCTGAGTGTTGTTGTTTGCAACATTTTTCTGAGAAATGATTAGGCTTGCCACAATGGCGACAAGGATGGAGATCAAAACACCGATCTTCGATATGACTGATCTTCTTTCAGAATCCTTTGTCCACTGAAATTTTTTTTTGAATGCCCACTGGCTTTTCCCACTGGCTGATGATGTCAAAAACAACTCGCTATTGCTTTTGTTGTGCTGAAAAGTTTCTCACTACCTTTTTTTTGACTACCCACTAGCGATTTTGTTGATGCCCACTAGAAACTTTTTTGATGCCCATTGGCTTCTGAAGATGCCCACTGGCTGCTTTTGCTAGTTTTCTCGAGACTTTCAGTTCGACAACCATTGTCAATCTCATTGAAATTTTCCCCCCTTTGTTAGTGGAAAGGAGAGACACTTCTTTTGGAAATTATTCCTGAACTCCCCGCCATTCAAGTGTAGGAGTTTTACACTGGTGTACTCCCCCATTCGACTGCATGAGAGTACCATCATCTTTTCACTATTGGCTGCACTATGTGTGATTGTATTCGATTTTAGAACTGACACAATATTTTGACTATGGATGACCATTTCCAAGGATCAATCCATTCATAATGTATCTTCAATCTGGCTGAGTGTTGTTGTTTGCGACATTTTTCTAAGAAATGATTAGGCTTGCCACAATGGCGACAAGGATGGAGATCAAAACACTGATCTTCCATATGACTGGTTCCTTGACAATCATAACATTTCAGTTGGACATCAACTTCAGGTTGCATGCAATTCTGTTTATCTGCAACTTTGGGTTGTGTGCATGGCTGGTTGTCTGCAACTTTTTTAGAACTTGCTAAGGTGAGTTGTGCAATAAATCCTCTATTGATGAACTTAACTGGCTTGGAATAATATGGGATACATACGTTGGTGTTATCATTGACATATCCTAAGCCTCATCGATTCTTTTTATTTTGAATTTCTTCCCATGCCTTGATGATGGGCTTGGAAGAAGTTGGAACTAGAAAAAATTCGACACTTAAAGCTATTGGAATGAATGACTTATCATCTGGATGGTTCAAAGGCTTGAAAGTATCACTCTTTTCTTGCAATTCATTCCTTTGAAGTTGTGACTCTAGCTGAAGAAACTCAATAGTTTCATGTGTTTGTTGTAGATGTCATGAAAGATGAGCAAGATTTTCTTTGCTAATGTGAACCATGTCTTCATCACTGGAGATGATAAAAATGTGAGGAATGTTTAACAACTGAATATGTTGTGACATCTAAACTTTCTCAATTAAAATCAGGCTCTCTTGTCGGATATGTCGTGATTTGAACTGTTTCACTTGATTTTGGTACTTGAATGACAGGCTCACTTGCTATGTGGCTTGAATGGCATGCTCAATTGATTTTTTTCTTATTGTGCTTGCTTGGAAAAATTGCTATAATTGTAGAATTTTCTTTCTTAAACTTTGGCATTCACGTTTTCTTGATGACGATCGCATTTTCTTGAATGCTCACTTGACTTACTTGATGAATTCACCCTCACTTGAATGAATAGCCACAGACACTTGATGTCGATCTCAACTTGCTTGATTGTTTGAACTTGTTTGGTTGCTTTGATGGTTATTGCAATGAACTTCACTCTGTCTTGCTTGAAGGCTTGAACTTTGTACTATCTTGACGCAAATTTCTTGAATGAATACTCATGCTCACTTCCAAGAGATGTAAACTTGTTGCTTGTTTTCTTTAGAGTTAAAAACTCGTGCGTTCACTTGATTTTTCTTAAAGGAATGGTGCGAACACCGTCGAAAATGCACCCAAGAAAGCTTACAATGATTTTAATGATTCACTTAAAACAATGAATTCCCATGTCCTCTTAAAAATTCATTAACAATGAATTTTTAATGATTCACTTAAATCAATGAATTTGATCACAAGTTCTTAAATGGATTTGCAAGAACGCTGATGTGGAATTTTCTTTGAAATGATGGAGTTTCTAGATTCATGAACTTGATTGTATTGAGTGAAGTAGAATGTCGATGTTGAAAACTTTGATTATTTGTTGTAGGTGCGCAGATGCATGTGTTGAGTTTAATTATCCATTCTTGTAGCTATTTCATTACATATTTTGTGCTTGCTAGTATTGAAATTTATGTATGTGTTAAATGAAATCATTTATGTGTCAAAACTAGACACAAAAGCAACAACATGAAACCATAAAAACATACGCCATCACAAACACACATGGTGTACCTAAGATCCCCTTATTCAATTTCGAGCGGATCTAGGACACTTCAACACCACAAATAATATGTCTTTATTAAGTATTGAGGTCATTGACCCTTCATCTTTTACAACATCGGTATTGAAGCTTTCTCAAACAATGAGAATCTCACGCTGGCAAATTATGGAAACAAATGTCTTCAAAAAAATTACTCAACCTAAACACTTATCCCTCGAAAATCACCTTATCTCTATGAATACAAATGGAAACTTATTAGTCCACTTAAAATGAAGCACACTTATCACTCCAAAAATTCAAAAATAAGACACTCATCTTTCCAAAACTATATCAACCTTATTTCTCCATTAAAAAAAATTTCACTGAATTCAGAAAATTTAACACACCTTTGTTGAAGAATCATCAATTGTAGGTTTTTCCTCCCTGTAAGGTTTTGAGTCATCCACTTTTATCCAAGCTCTTCCCCCTTGCGAAGCCGAATATTAGCGCTTCCAATAAAACCGATTGACTGAGACTAGTACATAAGTCACTCATCATTCACTGAGAAAATTTCAATGACATTTGCCTCTAAGAAAGTTGCCTCTAATATCTGGGAAAGTAATGGTATCTTTATTTATTTTCATAAGAAGATTTATATGTTCACTTTGGTTCTGCAACAATGACAAGCAATTCTATGACACAAACGTCAAAACGGAGCTGAACACAATATTTGATAAATATGATGACAACTCTAGAGGGAAACAAAGCATGAAAAAAAACGTTGAAATGAGTTTCTTTTCCACCTCATTTGGTTACGATTCAGGGTCTGGTGAGGGAGGTAGAAAGGAAACTAAAAACGAAACAAGTTATGATCATACAGTTTGTTCATCTATATTTCCTTCCTTTCCCCAGGATATATCTCTTGTTGGTCTGATTTTGGATTATTCAGCAAATGAGAATTCTGTAAAAGTGATAAGCAATCATGATAGCCCATCAAATTTTGAGGATTCTGGAGGTACTAATTCTGTTCAGCATGGTGACTAACTGTAGGGGCAGAGGTCGTCGTATGCCAATTCACATTCTTTAGATCATGAGATGAAAGAACTGTGAGCTCCACATCAATAGGCTTCAGGGGTCGTGCCATGTCTTTAGAGGTTGGTAGGATAGGTGAGGACTCTTCTGGTCAAGTGGAAGAAGAGAATTTCCATTAGACTGTTCCATATAAAGTTCAAAATTTCACGCAATTCACTAGCTGTGATACATTACAGTCGTAAATCACTTGTATGGTTGCCGGATAGTGGTATATATATCACGGACGTGCTCTTATGACTAACCATGCTAAACGCAGCCCACTAGGATGTCTTCCATGTTGTTATATTTGGCATGGTGTGACAATCTGGCTTTACTATAGTTTTAAGTTTATGCGAGCTGCATTCAAAAACTACAAATCATGGTTATATACCCGACTATGTCAACACATGACTTTGCAAACATGGATTCAGTTGTAGAACCAAACACTCATTGCAAATCATAAGATTGAATTCACTTCCCATAATCCAGCACGATTATAAATCCACAACGCAACCAATAATATATATAATCAATACAATTTGCAATGCGTTTGGAATGATATATAATTACAACAAAAACGTATGCGTAGCTTTAAGTGGGAAACAAACACACAGAAATGACTGTATATACCATTTTTAATTTATTAATTACCCGAAATTATTTGTAGAGCTATTATATGTGTGGAATTTTGACCTTTAACAGTCAAATTCAATACTATATTGGCAACACCAGAGTCAGTTCAATTCCATATGTACATCACACTCTTTAACAATTGTATTCAATGCCATATGCGCCTCAACACTCTTCAAGAATTGCGTTTGATCTCAACGCTGAAGTGGTAATCCCTTCAGTAAACCTTTGATCCTTGTTCATAGCTCCGATACCACATTTTAGAAATGAATTTAACTTAAAAACAAATTACAGAAAACACAAATACAAAACCAGAAAAAAAAATGGTGGAAAAGAGGCTTCAGCCTCATGGCATTCTCATCATTCTCTCTTATTAAAAGAATTTTAGTGTTACAATTTAAATAGATGAGAGAAAATTCCTTAACATAGTTCGTGATATCTTAGAATCCTTTGGTTGAGATAATTTCTCACCAAAAACCCACCAAGATAGGAGTTACTAAAGAAACTCCAATATTTGAGGAACAACCCAAGAGTTAGGCACATATTCCTAACTTGGAATATTTAATTAATTAATTTATGTTTGGATTTATTATTGTTTTGTGAGAGAGGATAAAAAGTTTAAGTGTCAAAATTGATCATGTTCACGATTTCAAGACGTAAGTTAATCCAATTGGGAGGAATCAATATAGGATATTTACCCCACAGAATCCTATTATACAACAAAACTATGATATTTAAGGCAAATCCAGCATTAAGTAGATGTATGACTCCACAGGATAAAAGACTTATATAATTATATATACTAAATATAGCATCACCATTGAAACAAGGTATGCATTAGAAGAGATTATTTCAGTACACTACATGGCTTCCTCTACTATTATCTGAAATTAAATATCTAATCTATCTTTAACCAACTATTGCATTTCCCTACAAGAATGTACACCAGAATATAGAGGGTTTTCATTTGAGCAAGAAAAGCATGCAATTAGGACTAAGGAGCCAAAAACAACCCCATAGAAACCAACAAAAACTGTTTCCTTTTGAAAACTAATGTCTCCTTGGAGCCCCTTCTATCCAAGAGAAAGACTATAAAGTGGTAGTCACCCACTTCTTAAGAAAAGCACTTGAAAGAATACTCTTGATTCTTTGAAATTACTACTCTCAGCCTTGTGGTGGAATATTAAATCAAACGAGAGATATTTTTGAATGATTTACATCTATTTTGTCTCATTAATGTTTCTTGCATTTGGCTCAAGGATTTTTTTGTTTCAGGCAAGGAGTTTTGGTAGGGCTTCAAATTCAAGGCTCGATTACTGGCCCAATTTTCGACCTATTTTACGTATTGTGCCAATTTGGCCAAAATGTCACATGGTAGTGGGATTTCCTGCATCCATGGAGTTTTAGGAATAGGAAAGAATAAAATGGTTATGGAAAAGAAAATACATCTTTAGTCATTATGTTCAGAAAAACAAGCAGAAAATAAAATACATCTTTATTGTTATTAGTTCACAAATTAGCATTACATACCAAATTTTCAAAAACACTTCAAATGTTTACAAAAACTGGAAGATGTTCATTACAATCAACAAATTCAAAGTGCTCTTCTTCAAAAGTATGTGATAGCTATTGAAAAATGCGGCATCATTCCTATATTTGAGGAGTTGGACATCCCCTGTACTGGGATGAGTGGATGAGTATTTTTATATGACAACATTGGAATTTAATTATAGGGGAAGGTCTATTGTTTCTACTCTATTTTAAGGGGCACATCATCATCAAAATCTTCATGTTCACCTAAGTTATGATCGCTTTCAGGAATTTTAATTCTCTGATTGAAGAGAACTTGGTCCATCATTTTATCGAACCCACTTCCAACTCATCAAGTACTTTAGACATGGGATTCACATTGTATGTCATATTGAAAAGGTCATATCTCGTGAGATCTCCCTAGGGAACTTTTCTACATTTTTACCACTTTTATATGTCTATAAATCAGGACATCAACATACTCATCTACTTTTAGGCACTTATCAAAGGGTAATTCAAGGAATTATTGGTATCTTGAGTTATTTTTTTTTTATGGTCTACATTTTTTTGTAGCTCATTTTATTACTTTAGATCAGTAAAATTAAGAATTAACTCCTATATTCATCTTAGACATCAATACTTAGCACTAGTCTACAAAAATGACTGTGTACTTCTATCAACCTAACCACATGCCCTCAAGAGGATCACTTCATACTTCTTAGTTGCTGCATCTATTTGGGGCAACAAGAAACAATCAAAGATCTATCATTCTTCAAATTCTTCCCTAAATAGAAGCCCTAAAGAGCAACACTTCATACTTCCAGATTGTCCCACCTAACTGGGGAAAGAAGTCACAAGGAAAGATTTATGATTTTTCAAATTCTAGATGGATGTAAACACTTTTTAATGCAGTGACAAGAAAAAATTTTAATTCTTTGAATTCTAGATGGATGAAATCATTTTGTAATGCTAAGTTGAGAACCTTCCTCTATTTGTAATATCCTCTATCAGGGAAAACCTTCACTGAGTATTGCAACCGAAATATTTGTATGCATATTCATTGTTGAACATATTCACTTGGAAGTGTATGTTACCTTGGCAGTATTTGATAATTTATAAGTTTCACCCCTTCTTTTTTTGTCAAAAGTCTCATACTTATCTGCTAATTATGGGAAGGGACTAGCTGCATTTGAAGGTCCCTGCCATTGTTGAGAAGGGTTTGATCAAATTTTTCCATCTTACTTACGTGTTAATATATGCTTCAATACTTTCTCAACAAACAAAGATACATAAACGATGTCTCCATCACTCTAACATGTAACTGAACTTCATATTTGGATTATTTGTAACTTTAATCTGATTCTATTTCTGGAAATATTTGTTATTGCCACCGAAAGAGAACTCTCAACTCACAAAATTGCAATAATCTTGTAGCTTTCAAGGTTGAAAATTGATAACAATGCTACATTCACTTATCTAAAAATTCAGTGAATTTTCAAACCTCATACTAACTGCAATAATGGAAAATATCACACCTCAGCAGCTTCCATTTTTTTTGAGACTCTACTATCCTTGGGTATTTTGAAGGTCACACCATTGCATTCAACTTTTATGACTGGATTTCCTGGATCTTGATGTTCCTGCATGCCAAGGGCAAGAAAAATTTATGCCACTTTATTTTTAAGAAAATTTTATCTATATTACACACAAAATAATACGCACAAGAGTAGGAAACAATAAAATTAGAAACATAAATATTTTTGGCATTTATAAGAGGAAAATTCATGCCGACAATTACTCGTGATATTTTATAAGCATATTCAAGAATATTTATCATCATTTTTCTGGGGTAAAAATATACATTTTTCAACTATTATAAAGTATATTTTATTTCCGAAATATATTTATGGGTTTTAACCATAGGGGAAATCAATCGTTTTCCATTCTACGTAGTTTCTAGATAGATGATAACAGAGAGGTAAATAACATTAAGGGGATATTGGATAGAAAATGAAGGGATCAAAACCCTAAATATGTTATTAGAGGTATCAAGCCAAAGCTCTATTTTGAGTAAGAATAAACAATTAAGGACGAGAGGGAAGCGTAATCGACCATATTCTTAAATCGGGCTCAGAAATCTAGCCTATTTCGACCCTATTCTAGCTTGATTTCACCTTTTGTTTTCACTTGTGTGAGCCATAAACTATCCTGTAAAAGTTTTTGGCACTCCAAACTATGATCCAAGCCCTTGATTGTTTGTAATAAAGTTCACAGTTAATTCGGCCCTCCATCTCAGAAGCATTTTTTATTTCAGAGAGAAATTCTGGAGGAATTGATTTGGGAACCCTGTTCAAAGAAAGCATTGCATACACCTTCTGAGTCATGTTGGAAAAAAAATTCAGTGACATAGGGTTTTAAGGCACAACCATTTGAGATACATCTCATTATTACTAAGATTTTCCATTGGGTTGATCCAAGGGCACAACTTGATACAAAGTGCCACTCTTAGGGTCTAATTTGGACATTTCTGACAGAGAAACTAATGGTGAATCTACATTGTGATTGAAGCTTTTCCTTAAGAACCTTGTCTCCAAACTGAGGTAAACCATGTTGCAGAAGTCTGGTATACCTTGTGCAAGTTTGAAATTTGACAATGGATGTGAAGGGTATGTCTACAACCCTCCTGTAGGACATATTTGTTGTATAGTGGTGGCCTAAATAGTTTCCTTGTAAAGTTCTGAAGATTATTCTTGTGCTACAATTCTGAGAAAAAATATGATAATTTCCTGCAATATTTATCTGAAGAATACAATATTGAAATTTAAGGCTTGAATATTGCTAAAGCATAAACTTATGATCCCACTAAATTCAGTGTATTTGTATCACCATCACTGTCAGTTGTCACAAATAGAGAAGGGTTTACATCTTCAGAAATAAGAAGGTAATACAATTATAGCATAGGTACTATATCTTCAGAAATATTTTTCCTTGGCATAGGTTCATCATTATCACATAGACACAAATTATAGCATTCTACAATTATGGCTCATGTTATTTGACAAAATGTATTTTCAAATGGAAGTACCAACCAATTTTTCAACCTAATTCTGAGCATGAATTTATAGTCCAGATTCCAAGGAGCCTTATCTACTGTATACTTACCCACAACATATTTATATGGCACTTCTGCTTCATTGAGAGTACTAACAAGTTTTTTAACCTGCTCCAAATTAGCATTGTACAAGGAAAACACACTATTTTCAGTATAGTGCACTATAGGGAGCACTATTTTTAGTATAAATTTGAAGACTAACCCTTTCTCATTTTCTTTCCATTCTTCTCTCTTCTTCTGTGAATGTATGAATGAGGTGTTTTTCAGATTACTATTTGGCTTGGGTAGTCTAAATATCTTGATGTCATCAGTTGACTGAAATATCATTTTTCCACCTCTGCTATAGGGGACTCTTCTTGGAGGTTTACACTACATTTGGAATCAATGTGCCTTTGTGCTTGGGGTGTGCCCATTTGAGGAAATGACTCCCCTCCTTCCTTAGCCGTCCTGAACACCTTTGTACTCCTAGAGCATGAAATCAGGTAGAGTTAGAGAAGACAATCTTGGGATCTTTTTAATTTTTTGATTGTACAAATTGTTTTTCTTATTATGTCTTTGAGACTCCCTGAGCACAAAATCAAGTGTAGCTAGATGGATCAATCTTCGGAGATTTTTGATTCTTTGATTGAACAAATTAGTTTTTTTATTACATCTTTGAGACTCCTACAGCATGAAATTAACTGGACCTAGACGTATCAACCATGGGAGGTTTTGATTCTTTGATTGTACAAATTATATTTTTTTCTTAATAATCACTAGCATAAATTGAGATTGATCCTCTTCATTGATTTGTTCCTTGTTCCCCTAGGATTGATTAGGAGCAGAATGAGAATCCTGCTAGCAATTCCTAAAAAAATGCCCAAATCTGTGGTGAATATTACACTTGAAATGTAGTTGATAGTAATACAATTCTTGGAGGAAGATCCTCTCATCCAACTATAGAGGAATCACCTCCACGAGACCTTTATCAAGCTCAACTTCAACACAAATACAAGACACAAAAATTGGCATCCCTTTTTTTCTGCCACTTCAAGTAACTTCCCAAAGTCACCATCGATATCCTTTAGAATAGCCTTGTCCCAAAAGATAAACAAAAAAAGGGGATTCATACCCATAAAAAAACGAGGAGAATTCCTCCATTGGATTGAAGTTTAGAGACCAATGATTTAGATACAGTGCAACAGTGCCTGGTATCCTGTAAAATAAGGACCTAAGAAAAAGATGAAATCCTAATCTTCTTTAGATATGAAAAAGAAAGCAAAATACACCTCTTCAAAGTGAAAAAATAGATAGTTGTCCCTACATATTTGGAGCCCAACAATCTGAGATCCATGTATCTACTGCAATATGAGAT
Source organism: Pinus albicaulis (assembly GCA_034641835.2). Classification (NCBI taxonomy): domain Eukaryota; kingdom Viridiplantae; phylum Streptophyta; class Pinopsida; order Pinales; family Pinaceae; genus Pinus; species Pinus albicaulis. Next base: position 619,329,400 of record CM076572.1, on the reverse strand, counting down.
CCATGTATCTATCAATGCTCATCCTGTGAGGATGGACACTTTCCGTCAAGTTTGTGATGTCTAGATCAACAGAGATGGGATCATTATCTTCTTCACAAATTAGCTTGTTGGGGGAAGCTTCACAGGCATCAATAAGGTGGCTAACAAGTTTTCAAGAAATGTATTTGGATGATCAAAAGCAAGGTTGGAGAAATTAGTAGACACACTCTAGACATCCATTAAAAACATACTCTATATTTGTCAAATACTAATGGTGCCAATTTTAGACTAGATTATTAGCCCAACAAGGATCCCCTCCTTTCCAGAACATTATAACATTTATTGATTTTTTCCTTAGGTGTAACATTAAAGATAGGGATAAGATGGTAGAATTTTATATGGATAATTTAATACTACTTGCTATGAGTGTGTGGGACCGCAACTCTCACATATATGATGTGAAATTTATTTCTTTAGCCTCTTGGATGACCTGTGAAGAGACCATGGAAAAATAAATCAAAAGAATCATGGAAAAAGAGATATAATAACCTTTTTGTATCATGGAATAAATACAGCGCCCTTGAATTATCACTATTAGCGAAATTATTATAGTAGAAGATCAACTGATGACAACTGTCTACAAAAACAAATAGGAGTAGGAAATACTTCATTTTGAAGATACCTTGTTGGGAGATGAGAGCTTGCAAGCATGCCAAAGAAGGTGGCATACCTTGCCACATAGTTTCCGAATAAAGGAATATCATTCACCAAAGAGGTTCAGGAGTTTTTTTTATAGAAGAAAGATTAATGAGCCAAAACAGATGTAAATCATTCTAAAATATCTCTTGTTTAATTTAATATTCGACCACAAGGCTGAGAGTAGTAATTTCAAGGAATTAAGAGTATTTTTTCAAGTGCTTGTCTTAGGAAGTGGGTCACTGCCACTTTATATTATTTCTCTTGGATAGAAGGGGCTCCAAGGAGACATTAGTTGTCAAAAGGAAACAATTAATGTAGCTCATTTCTATGGTGTTGTTTTTGGCTCCTTAGTCCTAATTGCATGCTTTTCTTGCTCAAATGTCAACGCTCTATATTCTGGTGTACATTTTTGCAGGGTAATAATTGATAGTCAATAGAGTTGGTGATATATTTGATTCTGCGATACTTAGTAGTAGCTAGTGGTATATAGCTTGGTAGTACTCAATGATCAGTGATACTCAGTTGTGATTGATGGGTACTAGATACCTTTTTGTGTGCCAAAGAAATTATTTACCAGTTAGGTTGAGCCTATTAGTTAAATCATAGTGATGTGATGTGCCTTTCTCTATTGATATAGATTATAGTTCTAAAGAATAATTTGCAAATATGATAGATGGTTATGGAAATGATATTTGACTAAAGAATCTTGGATAATTGCAATCCTTCTATAGTCTGATGTGGCATTTCTCCAGGGTAATAACTGATAATCAATAGAGTATTAGACATCAGTGATATGTCACTTGGTAGTACTTGATGGTTGTGATATTCATGTGCTTGATGGTTGTTAGATACTTTTTCATATGTCAAAGAACTTATTTTATCACCTCAAGTTTGAGCTACCTACAATGGCACCCTACTCAGCAATAACATAAGGATCCTGGATTTATGCATGCATGGATAAGACCAATGATTATACTTATTTTCAACCCAATGAAAAGGACCAAAACATTTTTCTATTAGATGTGCTCTATAGGTTTGAAACCATTGGTTGCATTTACAAGACTAGGAGGCTATGCTTGAAATTCCTCCAAGGGTGTCAACACAAGAGGATTGTAAAGAGGGAAATGAAACCTACAACTATCATTTCTTACTTCTACCTCTAAAGAAGTCCTATTTTTTTCCTTAAAGGGAGGCCTCTATACATTTCTATACCTGCATTCATTTAATACATGATGCAAGTGGGAAAGGTCATCAAGTGTATACCCAATTATAAACCATTAAATAGGGTGAATACTCTTGTATTACATACAAGAGAGGTATTATGATAGAAAAAAACCAATAACATGACAATATTAATCTCATATCTGAGTGTACACATAATTGACATTACTATTATGATCTACCATCCATTAAGCTTTCCTTGTGAAATAAACATCAAAATCACCATTGAAATTCCAAGTCACAAAGGAATTAACGTCCAAGAATCTTACCATATCAGGAATGGAATGTCTTTGTACTAATTCTTAGCATGGTTACACACTCAAGTGATGGAAATATCTCATATAAAGACCAACTATATATGAAAATCACAGAAACTATACCAATTAGTCTTATGCTACCATTACAGTGTAAAAGACGCCATGTCTCCACTATATTTTGCAAAATTTTAAAGGAAAAATGCAAAAATAATTTCAGTTGGTTAACATAAACACCAAAGTTGGCTAATTCCACTAGTTTGGTGGTCAATGGGAAATAATTTACTGATGGTAATAGTGTTGAGCCACTAGATGTGAATTTTAGTGATGGAAATTTCCTTGTTACTGTAGCAAGATATACTTCCCAGTAATTAAAACATGGCTCCATTTCCTTGATACTGTAGCAAGACACACTGCCCAATAATTAAAACACAACCCCATTTCTTTGTTGTTGTAGCAAGGCAAATACCAATCATTAAAAAATGACTCTATTTGGTTTTTCTTGTATCAAGACAAACTTCCCAACAATAAAACATGACTAAAAATATTTTATAACATCAACATGTACCCTTTACTAAGGTAAATAAAAATATCAGGTATATCCATAAAGCATACCTCTGGAAATAATACGAGTCTATTATTTATAATATTATTTCCATTAAAAAATACATCATGTTTAATGTTAAATTTAGACTAATACTTGACATCATGCCCAAGCATGAATATATCATGGAAACAACTTGACATCATGCCCAACTGGGATAGCCTATTTTCATTTATTATCAGTTTGTATAAATGCTTCTAACAACATAATGCATAACAACATCACATGATGGCTACATAATTGGGAAGCTACAAGTATTTCATACTATTTTTGTTCTATTAGTATTGGGAGATAGGCCAAATACTGGATTTGAAATTTCTCAGAATCAATTCCTCAACATGTGCTCCACATCACCTTCCACTTCCTCTCCATGTCAGTGCCATGTTAGTGCAATGTTTTCACCATGTCATCACCACATCACCAATGAAGCATGTGATGATGATAAACCATCTACCACATAGGTGTGCCACAACATCATGAACCAAATAACAATGACATGTTATCTTCCATGTGGGTGCTCCACATACCAATGAATATATTACTGTTCTTCACTACAAATTGAGATTGTGATCTTCAAATAGTCTACAAACTGAGATTTTTGGACATCTTCTCTGAGATTTTCAATGACCTATCTCTGAGGCTTTTTAGTGAGAAGACAGAAGTAGTAGGCCTTGACCCATAGGAGGGTACCTACAGGTAGACAAAACAACCTTTTCCATCAATAGCATAACATTCTCACATTTCGTTGCTTAGAAAAATAAGAAAACAAGAGCATGTGGCAATGTGTTTTTTTGGAAAAATGTGGAAGAATTACGTGAAAAAGTTGACATAACTATATTTCATGGATTTTCCACATTGAGACTTGTTCATGAAAAGGAAATATGCAAGCATTTTTGGCTCAATAATGCCCATGTGCACCTATATTTTTAAGAACACCTTTGAGATTCATCTTTTACGGCTCAACGTTGTGTCTGTGTGTGAGCCAACACACATACACACGGAGAGATTACACACACAAACATAAATGTAATTATTATAAATATTGATTTATTTCAAATAGAAAATAAGAAACACTATGGACCTATAACAAATACCAACTTTTTAACGTTATAAGATGTATCCTAACTCGAAAAAAAATTAACAATGATTTTGTTTCGTGTAGTGTATTCTTGGCATTAAAATGAATCGATAGAGTGAATTTAGATACGTTGCGTAGAATAAATAGTTAGTGAGGATAGATTTATGTTTTTAGGAAAAATCCAGGCCAATTTTCCATCACAAAGCCACCCTTATTTTTGGGGTTTGTCCCCTAGCCTTGATTGTCAGCCCCCCTAGTTGGCGGTCAAAAGTGTCCTATCCATCATTCTATTGGTCGGTGGCTTATCCCTTTCTAGGATGATGAGCATGAGGAGATAATATTAGATGCAATAACTTAATTTTTTTAGTGTCTAAGTCACCACAAAACTAGGTCAACCTATCTAAAATTGAGACTGTGATCTTCAGAATATTAAAGTAAATCAAACTCGTCGAAAGAGTTATGCAAGAATTCAAAAAGAATTGAAAGATAGAGATCAAGTAGATATCATAATTGAATTTCACAAAAAGGAAATTACATGACGAAAGTTGTGTTAAGTAGTACCTTATTATTGTGGGGCCCTGAGGATTGGAGGGATACTACAAAATCGCTCTACTTAGGCACATTAAAATGGTTTTCATATGTCATTATTTATAAATTTATGTACATGAACCCACTCACGTGATTGAGTGTGAGTGTGATACAAATGGAAAAATAAGGGAATTTTAATCCAAAACTACTTCGTAGAATGGAGCAGGAAGAAAGCATGCTGCAGAATAAAACAATAGCTCAGTTAAAAGTGTACTGGAGGAAATTTTCACGAGAGGAAGTTACTTGAGAGCAAGAAGATATGATGAAAAAAAAATAACCATCATTGTTTAATGAATAAAGAGAATGATTGGCAAAAAAAATAAGATGGTGTTTTGTGTTAGAGGGGGACTATGTTATATCCTTATTTCTAGCATTCTATAAATGAGGAATAACCATAAATGTGAGGTGGACCTAAGAAATAAGTTATGCATTTATATATTAATTATGGAAATATATATATATATATATATATATATATATATATATATATATATGGAAACTATATCATTGTATAAAAGACAAAGTAAATTGAGACTAGTAATTCAAATCCATGAGAATAGACTAGACTTCTAAGACATTGAAAAAAATCTATAGAAATCCTTGAAGAAAAATAAATTAAATTAAATTTTATTAGATGGAAGAAAAAGATATAATAAAATCCTGAGTAAAGTGAAAATTTACTGGGAGGAGGTAAGAATAAAACTAGAAAGAGGAAAATATAGTTTTAAAAGAAAATTTTGTGGAAAAAACGAAATCAAACCCTACCCTAAGGGAAAGATCAACCCAAAATAACTTGAAGCGGTTATGAAAACATGTTGAAGGAAAGAAAAGTTAAATAATCTATTCATAGTATGACAAAGGGGTTGTGTGCACTAACGAAGAATTGGGGTCTATGTTCGAGGGAGGGCTCAAGCTGAAGGTTGGGATCCAAATAGTATGTATATAGTGGTATGTATATAATGTGAAACTTTTATGTTTATATTGTTGTTATTAGTTATCTACTTCTAGAATGGAATGTAGAAAAACTATTAAATTATAAATTCTGAATTGAATTTATGTAAATTAAATTATAGAATTTATGTGTGTTGTAGACTGTCCCGGTTTCAGAAAATTTAAGTATCATATGTATTTGAGGTAGATTAACCATAGAGGAATATAGTTAATACTTTTGTGTTGTTACATACACTTATTCAAAATTTGGTACAAACACACAGAATCTCTAAACCATTTTTCACAATCTAAATATGTTGTTTAAGTCCAAACTAGATATCTTAAAATCCATTGCAAAATTTAGAGTACATGTACAATGAAATTAAGTATATTTCGTCTAGAGTAATAACACAAGATATGCAATAGATATGAAATTCTAAACAGAACAATTGAGATTGAAGGTAGAATCAGAAATATACATGATGTCAGATAGAAATTATTATAGATTTATATCCGTACAAGACTCATTCATATATACAAACATTTAAAACAGAAAAAAGTAAGGAGTTTTATTAAATTTTTTCTATAAATATATCATCCCTTTTCGAAATATCTTCGAGTGAATTGGAGGAAGAAAAAGTACTATCAATATTCATTAACAAGGGTATTATACATAATTAAGATTACAATTGTATCATATTTCTCATCTAAACTGAATATACAATTTATAAAGAGAAACTATGTAAATAAATTAAATGGTGGAAGAGCCTTCATTCCTATGAAGGAGGATGAAATTTATACTCATGTACTATGAGCCTCCATTCCTATGAGGGAGGATGAAATTTATACTCATGTACTATGACTATTGATCACAAATAATCTGTCAGAGAATGAAAGTAATACGACAAACCTGAAATAGACAATGTATCAAAGTTATAAATCCGAATGACGAAAAATAAAAGTAAAAACTTAGAAAATGGAAATAGATAAAAATCCCTGTGAAATTATCAATAGTGTAATAAAAAGTGGAGCACATGTTTAAATAGGCGACAGTAATTAACACAAAAATGTGAAAATCTCAATACTGACACGAGGGAAGAGGTGTCCTCAAGTCGATCTATATTATAAAGAATGGAGAATAGCATGATAATATGGGAAGAGAATTCCCAATTTAGTTTTAGAAAGAAAATTATTATAAATTGGTAACATGCCTCAATTTTTTTTTTTTTCATCGCATTTTGACAAAATAACTTTGCCATTCTAAAATATTTACTATTTAACAATCCACTCCATATCTCTACTTTTATTTAAAGATGTGTAGCTTATAATATTAAAAAGTAACGTTTAATAAAAATTTAAAGTATTGAACTTCCCACTTTATTTAAGTTGACTGTATCTAATCTACAAACATAGATTTTCATTCACCCCCTTCATATTCATGACATAGACCTTTCATTTTATTAATTTAATTAACATAACCTATTCTATGGTGTTACAATTTTTAGAGTCTATTTTTCTAATTGAGAACATAGCATATGGTCATTTCTCTTTGCAAGTAGATGGTATTTGTTTTATTTTCTAGATAACTATATGCATCGATTTACATTGGACACCCAATTAACAATCGAACTTCATACTTCTTAATAAACTTACGAACTTACGTCTATATATATATATTGTTTGGTTCAAACTAAAATCCTTTGGAAATGTGTCTCCGCCACTTATTATTATGTCCTTCTCGTTACTACAGATAGTACTCTTACCTTAAATGCGTTTTCCATACACTATTTCTTGAGCCCCACAACAAAATCTTTGCATCGTTTATCAACCCACAATTTTGAGTTCTCATTTACATTCTTCTCTATAATGGTACACAAAATATTAATGTGATTAGAGTGTTGTCAGATATATTGATTTCTTCTCGTTTTATGGGAGATTTGCTGGATGTTTGCCACTTGTACGCTCGGATGTGGATTGGGGTTTCCTCTGAATTCTTGTTCTTAAGATTTATTTATTCACAGAGATGTATTCATTTTCATTGCCTACATCTTTGTGTTCGAGCTCTGGTTTTACTCTCAAAGCCTTTTTCATAACTCTTAATGGATTTGCTGAGTTTCTACCATGCGGAATTGCAGTGCAACTATCCCGGGTAAAATTTTAAAGAGTTTATTTATACAAATCGTTATATAACTTGACCCATGTATTCATTGGTTACTTCTGTATATTACTTCCATAGACTTAATATATTCCGCGAGTCTCCTTCTTCTTAATGTATATGGATATTAACTTGCCCTCACGCCTCAGTTCTATCCGAACGCCGAGCCAATATTTTATGGTTCAGTTATAATTTATTATTGATACCAAATTAAATCCATTAGTATTGTTTTTATGGAATATTTTAAGCCTCTGAGTCGTAATAGTAATTTAGAGTTTGGAATCCTTGTCATTGTGTTGAAGTTAATTTATTATTATCGGCATTGTAGAAGGACTCCATTCGATTATTTTATGAATCGACTTTCTACCGTGGCTAATAAGCTAGGGCTCTCAATTCTGTGGTAGGGATGACTTCTTCTCTCGACTGTTCGCATAGGTAACGTCTCTCTGACCTTATTCAGACAGATTAATTTTCATTTTGTAATGATATTACACAAGGGGTTTATATCGACTCGAGTTGTCTTATTGTTGCAGAACCCCAACCTATTCGGCATTTTTATCAGTCATGTCCAGGTAAATTTCATATGCAACTCACAATTTTCACACGTGCAATTTTTACATTTTGAACTTATACCTTTCATACTTAACATATTCTTCTTCTTTTGTGGTTGGTATAGGTATCATGAGATTTTAATGTTATCTAGGAGCTCTCTTAAACTAATGTTCCAGTTCTCAGGTAGGCCATCTAATTAATGTGTTATCTGGTTAATCAGGAAATAACATCGCTTGGAATTCCTTTGAAGTTCCAACATGGTTTCGGCGTTTAACCCTTTCATTTGTTGAATCCCACTTCTATGTTTTGGATCTATAATTATTATTAGGCTAATTCGTACTAGTCCGTATGACAACCTATGGGACTGTCTTACTTTGATAAACATATAGTTATATCAATCCTACTCAGATTGATTCATTTTTTTTCTGAAGGATTTGAGCACTGGTTTCTACACCATGAATATTTATGTTTAACTTTTAATACTTTATACGTAACTAAAACTGTGACTATGTATAGTTTAATCATATATTTCCCTTTTCTAGTATTCCGCTTCTACAGTAATTACTTATGTACAGGATTTAATTCATCGTTTAATTAGGCTTTTCCTCTATTCTATATATATATATATAAATATATGTACAGTTCTTTTCTTGGGACTCAATAGGTTCCAACTAAATGAATGCATAATTACATTCAAGTGATAGTAAATAATTTACTCCTATTTCGTATATATTACAAGTCTTCAATTAATAGTTTCACAGCTTATAAAATATTTTATTTCAAATAAATTAATGCATAAATCTTTCGTCTGTGCATATATCAGAGGTTAGTGTCAATTTACCTAAATTGATTTTAACTCATATATTTCCTTCCTATTAAGTCTATACACTGTTCATTCACTTGTAATATACAATAATTATTAATATTATATGCAAAGGGATATAATCCTATGTGCTCTTAATTATTATACTCAAATTTGTTCATGTATGTGAATAAATTGTTGTAGTTCTGGAAAGTATTATTATTATTATTATTTAATTAAATAGGTGTACTTGAAGTTTTCTCATATATTTCATAGCAAAATATTTCATATTATTGTGCTATAAACTAATGTTCAAAATAGACTATAATAGAATATTTATCTGTTATAGTACTTTTAATTTTCTATCCACAACACATATATAAATTACACTTGTTACAACTCCACTTTGATTTTCTATCTTATATTAGAGGTTTTTGTCTAATATATGGAAGTCTTCGGAAGGAGATTACTTTTCTAACTTTGTATTTACCTAAAATTCCTGTTCATATCAGCCATATAAATAATTGAAATTCTCATTTTATAAATCTAACTTTTCTTAATCCATACATAGGCATATCTATACATTTACATAAGCAGATTGAAGATACAACTTTAATGATTTATGGGAGTATTATATATCTCCAGATTTAAACCATTATCAGGTTTAGAAATTCTGGGTTATATTCCCCATAAATCTTATTCCTACAACTATACAGAATTTAGAGGATTAATTTCTTCTAACAATTCTGTTAAATGTAAGGAATAAAAATTATAAAAAAAAACTAATTTAAATAACAACTACAGAATTTACCAATATTGTACAATGGTATCTATTTTAACCATTCATAAAATTTGTGTGCATACCACTTCTTCTGTTGACCAGTCCTCCCAACCTTAGAGTTCTTCTGTCTCCAGAACTCACCCCTAAGCTGAGATCCCTCTCTAGAATAGACCAACCTTAATCTGTTCTGGAGTAGCTTATTTAAACTTATGCTCTCCCCAAAGCCTGTTTCTAATTCTGCATCCAGAATTTTAGGATGCCTTTATTATTGTTTGCCTAGGCTTCCCTTATTTAGGGAATTTAAAACTTCTTTCTGCTTTTCCAGCTTTTACCTCTTCCCAAACACTTTCCTCATCATTGGGGAGATTTATATTTTTCCTAAAAAATATAAATTAGAAATAAATTCTTTTAAGGATTTTTGAAAGATTTTTGGGGAAAGTCTTAGCCTCTTTCCATACCTCATGGATTAGGCAAGTGATCTCAAAAATATCATTTGGTCATAGTGCACAGAAAACATTTTATTTATTTTTCATAAATAATTAATTAATTACATCCACACAATAATTATCCATTGGGGTCCACTCCCCTTTGGACTGAAGTTCAAATGTCTAACTTGAAAAACATAAAAATAATGGTGTTACATATTCCCCCTCTGAAAACAAACACCGTCCTCAGTGTTAACAGCTAATTATTAGAGTTTATTTTGAAATAGATATGGATATTTTTCCATCATCTCAGCTTCTCTTTCCCATGTAGCTTCTTCAGCAGTAAAGTGCTTCAACTGCACCTTTACTCTGGCTACTATTCGATTTCTCAATTCAATTTCTTTCCGCTCCAATATTTGAAGCGGCTCTGGAAGGAACTCCCCTTCTGGTTCCACCTGTATCACATTCCAATCAGCAATATGAGAAGCATTATGTACATATATTTTTAATAACGAAACATGAAAGACATCATGAACTTTAACATGGGGCGGTAAGGCCAGCTTATAAGCCACTGGTCCCACCCTTTCTAACACCTCAAAAGGCCCACAATATCTAGGAGAAAATTTTGCACAACTTCGAGCATAAAGTGTGCTATTTTTAGGTTTAATACACATATATACATGATCACCCACTTTGAACTCTTGGTGCACTCTCTTCTTATCGGCATAGCTTTTCTGTCGGTCTTGTATTGTCTTGATGTTTCTCTGTATTTGTTTGAAAATCCTTTCCATTTCTTGTAGAGTATCTGGCCCCAGTACTAGCTTGTCTTCAGGTTGGCTCCAACTTAAAGGAGTACGACACTTTCTTCCATAGAGTGCTTCAAATGGACTCATTTTGATGGAGGATTGATAGGTTTTTTTGTAAGCAAATTCGACTAAATGTAAGTAGTCTTCCCATTTTGATGGCCTATCCATCACATACATTCTCAACATATCCTCCAAAATCTGATTTGTTCTCTCTGTTTGACCATCTGTCTAAGGGTGATAAGTAGTACTAAAATTCAGTTTAGTGCCCATGCCCCCAAACAGGCATTTCCAGAAGGTGGCTGTGAACTTAGCGTCTCTATCTAAAATAATCATCTTTGGGACCCCGTGTAGCCTTAATATTTCTTTTAGGAACACATTTGCTACTTGGGCTATCCCAAAAGTAGATTTTACAGGTATGAAGTGTGCAACCTTTGTTAAAGTATCTTCCACTACCATCACTGAATCATGTTGATAGTTTGTTATGGGTAACCAGGTTATAAAATCTATAGAAACATTGTCCCATTTCCATTCTGCAATTGGCAAGGGATTTAAAAGACCAGTTGGATGGTGATGTTCAACCTCTACTAGTTGACATTCCATGCATCTAGCTAAATATTTTGCTACATCCTTTTTCATTCCTGGCCAAAACAATTCATTTTTCAAGGCTGTAAGCATTTTCTAATATCCAGGGTGTCCTACATATGGATGTTTATGATATTCATCTAGGATTTATTTTTTCAAAGAATCCACATTGGGGATGTGCAATTTGTTTCTATAGAAGATCAACCCTTTTTGGTTTTGGGTGTACTCATCCATTTCCTTGTTCAGCATTTTCACTTGTAGATTCTCATAGTTTGGATCTTGATCTACTACCTTTTTAACTAATTCTTCAAAGTCAAAACTAGCACTAGTCCCAATGCTGCTTATGTTTTGGCAAGAATTTCTTCTTAAAGCATCAGCAATTTTGTTTTCTTTCCCTTTGATATGTTTTATGTCCATATCAAATTCACTCAAAAAATACAACCATCTAGCTTTTCGAGCAATCAAATCTGTTTGAAAAAAAAATGCATAAGGCTGATATGATCTGTCATCAATGTAAATTTTTTTCCAAGAAGATAGTGTCGCCACATCTTCAAGGCATGAATTATAGCAGCCAATTCCAGATCATATAAACTATAATTTTGTTCATGTTTATTAAGTGTTCGAGATTCATATGCAATGACGAAATTTTCTTGTCGTAGAACTCCTCCCAACCCCTCTCTACATGCATCTGTACACACAACAATTCTTTAGCAGGATCTGCAATCCTCAGTATAGGTGTTGTGGTAAGTTTTAATTTCATTTGTTCAAAGCTATGTTGGCATTTTTCAATGCACTCAAATTTAGTACCTTTTCTTTGTAGTGAAGTTATAGAGTATGCTATTGCAGAAAATCTTTCTACAAACCTTCAATAATATCTTGCAATCCCCATAAATGACCTTACTTCTAATACATCAGTAGGCACAGTCCACTCTCTTATGGCTTTTTTCTTTTCAGGATCAACAACCAATCCTTGTTCAGAAATGATATGGCCTAGATATCAAATTTTATCCTTATAAAATTCACATTTGCTAAACTTGGCATATAACTTATTCTCCTTAAGAGTCTGTAACACAAGTCTAAGGTGTTCCTTATGTTCTGCCTCACTCTTTGAATAGACTAGAATATCGTCTATAAACAATAGTACAAATTTATCTAAGTACTTGTTCAAAACGATTTTCATTAAGCACATAAAAGTGGCAGGGGCATTTATGAAACCAAAAGGTATGACTACAAATTTGTAGTGACCATACCTGGTTCAAAAAGTTGTTTTACTGATATCTTCCTCCTTAATTATGAGTTGGTGATAACCAGTCCTTAGATCAATCTTAGAAAATACTGACGCCCCTCTCACCTGATAAAAAAGGTCATCTATTCTGGGTAATGGGTACCTGTTTTTGATTGTCAACTTATTCAGTTGACGGTAGTCAATGCACATTTTGAAATTTCCATCCTTATTTTTCATGAACAACACCGATGCTCCCCAAGGAGATACACTCGGTCTGATGTAACCTTTATCCAACAATTCATGTAATTTCATTTTTAATTCCATGACTTCAGGGGGGCTCATCCGGTAAGGGTCTCTAGAAACAGGTGTTGCTCCTAGCACCAAATCGATCGAAAAATCAATCTCTCTTTTGGGGGGAAGGTGAGGAATCTGATTTGGAAAAACTTCCTTAAATTCTCTTACCACTAGTAAAGTGTCTAGCAGGTTTTCTTCAAGTTTCTATTCTAATTCTTCAACATGTACAACATATACTTGATATCCTTTTCTAGTTGTCCTTTTTAATTGTAGAGCTGATATTTGTCTTGCATGGATTGGTTTTGGTTTTCCTTTGAGTATAATGGGTCTCCCTTCCTCATCTATGCAATGCAGAGTTTTATCCCAATAGTTCATCATAGCCTTTCTTTTCTCTAACCAGTCCATTCCTATCAGAAAATCATATGAGCCTAAGGGCAGAATGTTTAAATTTACTTCTATCTGAAAATAATTTAATTTAATTGATGTTTGAGGTAAATTATGAGTTACTTTTCATTTGGTACCAGTGGCTAATTGGACGAACCAATACTGTTGAAATTTTTCAGTTTTGAGATTGCATTTCTCTACAACTTGTGGACTAATGTAACTCAAAGAAGCACTCGGATCAATTACAACTGTAACAGATTGGTTAGTAATCTTACCTTCCACCTCAACCATAGTAGCCTGGTGTTATTCTTGTTGGTTCTCCAAGGCTGCAATGATAGTGGGTATTTTCCTTTCTATATCATTCACTGTGGTAGCTTCTCTATCTCTCAGAATCATCTGAATATTTCTTTGTGGATAGTCCCTCAATAAATGATTATCTCTGCAACCCCAACATTGCATATGCTCCCGCATTTTAATTGTTCCTTCCTTCTTAAATTTCTTCTACTCATGATCCCTACCAAAGTTCTTCAAGTAAGTTGGTTTCAATTAAATATACAATTTTATATATTTATAAAGAGTTGTATTAGAAGTGCAATACATATAAAGTCAATATATATATATATTTATATATATATAAATAGTTGTATTAGTATAATACATATAGAAGTCCAACACCTAAATAAGTATCTTTAATTTCAAAGAAATTAGATTGATCTTCAAAATTTTATCATTTATTATCTTTAAATATGCTATGCTATTTTTTAATTGATTTGTGTGTTCGTTTTCAATTATACCAACTATAATTAATTACCATAAATATGAAATACTTATAAAAATTAAATATACAATTTTATATATTTATAAAGAGTTTTATTAGAAATACAATATATATATAAATTTATATATTTATAAATAACTATATTAGTAATATAATACATATACTCACTATAATAATAATAAAACCTAATTGTGATGCCTTATAAATTTATATATTTAGTAGTAGAATACATATACCTACTCTAATAATAATAATTATGGTACTTTAATAACTGTGATACCTTACTAAATGTATTTTCTAATTCTTCTTATTTAGCAGTGCGAACTCGATAGTAACTGGTACTTCTACTTTCACTTTTCCCGATAGATTACGAATCAGTTCGACCTATAGCTACCCGTAGTTTGTCGCTGCACTAAACTGCTATCTTACTACTACCCATAATAATATACATATTGGAAACTTGAATATGAGACACCTAGAATTGACTAGAGGTATCAAATACATATATTTATAACAGAAAGAATGGTTGTATTGGTAGTATAATACATATAAAACTCAATTATATCTAAGAAATATCTCTAATTTCAAAAATATATTTTAATTTTCAAATTTTTTATCATTTATTATTTTTAAATATACGGTGGTCTTTGTTTTATTTATACAACACACTTAGATTATATAAATTTATATATTTATAAAAATTATAATGAAAGTGTAATATTTTAATAAAATATAAAAATATAATTTTAAAAATATATATAAATTTTAAAAATATTTAAATTTTCAAATTTTGTTATTTATTTTATATATATAGGTATTTTCATTTTTTATTTATAACATATACATTTAAATTGTACAAATCTATATATTTATAAATAGTTAAATAGAAATGTATTATTTCAACAAAATATAAAATTTAAATATATAAAATATATATATGTAAATTAAAAAAAAAAAAAAAATCTTTAAAACTATTATCATTTATTTATTAGTTTTGAAAATATGTATTAATTTTTTTAATACTATACACACTTAAATTAAATTATATAGATTTATGTATATAAAAACCATTATACTTCAATTATAATATTTTAATAAAATATGTCCGTGGGGTTTTGGTTAAATGGTGATGAGGTGGCCTATTATAACACTCACCACAGGTTCAATTCCCTTCCCCTCCCCTTATCTAGACATGTTAATTGAGAAAAAAATGAGAAAAAGTGAAAGCTACTGCCAAACTTACAAATATATATATATATATATATATATATATATATTTTAATAAAATATATAAATAAATTAATACCTGGCTCTGTGATAAAAATTTCGGGGTGAATTTTCTCCATTAATACTTGGGTTTCTCAATTAATACTTATGTTTGAGGTGAATTTTCTGGATTAATACTTGGTTCTGCGGTGAAATTCTGTGGTGAAAAATTTGCGGTGAATTTTCAGGTCTGCTATTTTCTTTGTTGATATTCAGGTGCACACATTCCTTATCTTTTTCTAATATATATCTGCTCATGTATTCTCAAATATGAATAATTCGCCACATCTACCAAAGATTACCAAAGGTAGACCTAGCACAGTTACTCTACATAACCTTTATGAGTATATAGAGTCTTTAGAGAAACGTAGAGAAGAAAAAGAAGTCAAGCTACAAACGGAGTTAGAAGCCATGCTGGAAAACAAATTCACATCTCTTGAAGACAAGATCCAAAAACAAATAGAAAATAAAATAGAACTATTGGAGAATAAAATGGAGGCAATGAAAACTAGGTTGCAGGTCATAGAAAAACAAAAACAAGATACAAACAGCAAAGAAATGTTGATAATATAGAGAGTCTTAAAATGAAGAACATGATTAAAGAACAGTTGAACATGATTAAAATGCCAATTTATTTCTAGATGATATCTCTCACACTTTGGTAAGGACCATTTTTTTTATTTTCTAACAACACCACATTCTGTATTTCAAATTTTCCATTACTGTATTTTATTTAAATCTATTGTAGTATAAATAATTTTAGCTTTCTTAAGGAAAAAATAAGAAACATTATATTTTTTTATTATTAACTACATGTTATTTATTTTTATTTTAGAAGGAAAAAAATTCAAATTGATATGGAAGATAAAAAGAATAACATATATTTCTCACACTAGAATGTAAAATACACCTCTTAACATAACCAAATATTCTCTTAATAATTTAAAAAGATAGATAATATATGTATTCATTGTTATTTCTAATAAAATAATAAATAAATAATAAGATTTTTTTTTAATGTTTCTAGTTTAAATAACATACATACATACATACATACATACATACATACATATATACATATATATATATATATACTTTCAAAAAAATGAAATGAAAAATGTTGAGGTGGTAATGTGTTTTTAAGGTTTGGTTTTTTATTTTTTATTAAGAAATTAGAGAAAGAGAAATTACATTTCTTAATCTTTTAGTTTTAAATATTATTTTTAATTTGATATGGTATACCTTTTCATACATATACTTTTTAACCATTTCCAATGAATTAATTAATAATAAAATATAACTACTTTTAAAAGTATAAAGAATATGATTCAATAAATTAATCTAAAAAAATATTTTCTAAATTAAATTTTAAAATAATTGAAAAATTAGAACTTTGATAATGCTTAATATATATATTTTTTTAAACTAAAAACTAGTTTATTATCCATTAATTTTTGAAATAATTTAAAAATTAAATTTTTTTATTATTATATCTATTAAAATAATAAATAAATAATAAAAATACATAATGTATATATTCATTATTTTGTCAAATATAATTTTTTTTAAACTAAAAGCTTATCTATTATTTATTATTTTTAAAAATAATTTAACCATTATAAATATTAAAATATTTACAATAATTAATTAAATATAAAAATTATTACAATAACTTTATAAATATTAAATTTTATTGTATTTGGTATTATAAAACATAAATAAATATTAAAATTATTATAATCATTAAATAATTATATTTTATTTAATTCTATTGAATTATAATGGAAGATTATTTTTAATTTTAGTTTATTTTTGTTTTTAATTGTTTATATATATTATAAAAAATATTATTTAATATCTTATAAATTAAAAAAAAAATTATATCAATCTTTTAAATTTAAAACAATATAAATTTTTTCCAAATATACATTACTTTTTAAATGTAAAAAAATTATCTACTCTCCATTATATTCAAAATAATTTAATAATTTAAAATATTTTTTTCTTTTTTCTAAGTAATTCTAAATCTATTATGGAAACATATGGTACATAGCGTTCATGGCCTGCATGAGGCAGACTGTCAGCAAAATGTCAAATATTGAGCTGCCCTTTGAGGGAAACCAGCCCGAGCATTGTTTAAGAGTAGCCTCATCCGAGGAAACCAGCTTTGACACATCACTACTAAACAAAAAACCAGCGTCGCCCACTAGGGGGAACTGACTCATTCTAAGTTTTTGCCTAAGATCGAAAACAACAGCAATTGCCAAAAAGTCATAGAGGCCGAACAAGATTACTTGAACGTGGAGCTCAGCTAGAGGCCGTAGTCGCCTAAGGACGATTCTTCTTCTATTCTGCACCATCCCGCGTCTTCATCTTTGTGGGTCGGATCACCTGGAGCTGCATCTGGTTCAGCATCTCGAACTCCCACCTGGAAACCTTCAGCTTGAGGGTTGCTAGAGCAACCCTCTCCTCCTTTGCGCGAAGCATCGAAACCTGCAGGCATAGTGGTGTGCACGGCAGAAGATGGTGGAGGCTCATTATTCAGAGGCTCATTATTCGGAGGGGCAGTAGACGGAGGGGCGGGAGTAATCTCGAAAATGTCTTTGAAAGAGACAGTGATTGTTGTGATGATCAGAGGCTTGTCGGAATTGCTTTGAAAGTGGAAAATGGCGGTGGAAGGGTTGTGTAGGGGCGCAAAAGGAGCAGGGCGGGAGTCAACAGGAGGTCTGGAGGTTTCAGAGCGCTGTTTGGGCAAGGAGGGGACTCTGCGTCTACGCTTGGGGCCATGCTGGTGTCTCGCTCGAGGAGGCTGCTCGAAGCTGTCTCCAGAGGAAGACGACGTCGAGGAGGCAGAAAGAGAGCGCCGACGCCTTGCTGAGGGAGCTCGCGTGCTGCCCCGTCGGCACCTTAGCCTATGTCTGAGCCTAGGCATAGTGTGACCAAGTTCAAGGGGATGAACAAACGGGAAGCTAGGAGGCAAAGAATCGAAGAACTCAGGTGGGGTAGCAAACAGACAAGAACAGTAAGGACTGTGGGTGTAGTGCAAACCAGGTAAAAAATCGATGCAGCAGGTGAGCGGACAGCGTCTGCCTACCTGAGTGCGGAAACTAGGCGAGGTAGCGTCCTAAGAGCATCTGGAATTGAGAGGTCTAATCTGCATAGGCATGAAGCTCAGCTAGGCATTGCGGAGAGGCCAAGCGATGAGACGGAGAAAGGAAGCGGAACGCTGAATGACGATGGTGCAAAGGCGAGAGTACATGAAGGGAGGCTTGCTGCCTCGACCATTCCACCGGCGTAAATGCTGCGTGGGGTGGTGGATTGCAACGAAGATCATGGCGGTGAGAAATAAATTCAGCGAGCGTGAGTCCATGTGGCTAGGCCACGCACTCTCCCGCGGCATTACATCCGTCCAGACGCCCTTAATCACCCTAATTTAAAATATTATAATAATAATAAAAAAATATTTTATTGAATGGAATTGCATCTAAAAATAATCAATCTTTATTTTTAATTTTAATAGTATATATAAATAATATAAAAAATATTATGCAATAAATTATAAATTCAAAAATCTTTATGTAAATACTTTAAATTGAAATTATTATAAAATTTAGTAATATATAAATTATTTCTTAAAACTAAAAGTTTAGCTATCATTCATTATTTTTGAAAGTAATTTAATTATTAATAATATAATAAATTACTAAATTATGGATCACAAAAGTTTTAGATTTAATAATATGATAATAATTAAATAAATATATTTTGTTTTAGTGAATTACATTTTGAGATTTATTTTTATTTTTAAATATATATATATATATAAAATAAAGAATTAAATACATTAAATTAAAGTTAATAAAAAATTATAAAAATACTTTTAATTTAAAACAATATGAATTTTTTTGAAATATAAATAATTTTTTAAAACTAAAAACTTATCTCTCTATATATAATGTATAATAGTGTTATATGTTTGTAAAAATTAGTACATCATTCAATTATTAAAAAAAATAAAATAAAAATTCGAATACTATACTCTTAACATAAATATACTTTAATATAAAAATTATATGCCTATTTACATATACATTGATTTTCATAATAGTCATACTCATAAAATGATTACATATTTATGAGACACTATAGCCCACGGCTTTATTAGAAAAACATAGGACAAAACATGCCTAACCCACACACTAATACTAATATTGCGTCTTAACAAAACCCGCTCACTCCAATATGGATATGGTAACACAACAATATATTGTGGAAGCTTGACCGACCTATCAGTAAGGGCAGTCTCCTCTGTTAGGGACCTGGCAAAGACGAGGCATAGCGGCGGGAACTGAAGCTGGGTAGTATCCACCACTGGGGGTACCGATCTTGATAATGCACTTGCATACATCCCGAAAATGTTGGTCGTCATTGGGGGATTCAGCGAAGTAGTTTTTAACGACACTACAACACTCGGGCATAAGATCACCGAATTCAATGTAGTAGTTGCAATAATACATTTCGTCCCTTCGCTGTAAAATATCGCAAGTAAATTCGGCCATTGCACTCCCGACTAACGCCAAAAGGCACACGCTCACCATAACCTGTCGCGCCATCGCCATTTTCAATCTCCCTTGGTTACTTCTTCGATCGCCCGCTTGTCGCTTCTGTCCACTCCCCTCTCTTCCCACCTCTTTATGTACATATTCATGTGATACTGTGTATATATTCGTATGTCACAGCAGGCGATAACCATTAGCAGAGTTTTTTGAGGTGAAAGTCGTTCATGTTTTCTAGAACCCTGCTATTTTGTTCATATATTATAATTTGTACAACTATATCACACCCACTCTCGATAAATCATATCTTAACCGAAACGTATTTTATTAGAAAAATTTGCAAACAGATTGATGATCCATCATCCAAACAAGTAATTATTTTATTGTACATTAAAATAAACAATCAAATATTTCAAAATTTTGATTAGATGGAATTTATAAATCCAAACAAATATTTGTTTTATTGTACATTAAAATACACAAACACACATTTCAAAATTTGTATTATATGTAATTTATAATTAATATTGGAATTTATAATTAATATTAAAATTTAAAGAGATATAAAAAACGTACTTATCTCCACCATTTTTATATGTTATAAAATATTTTTTTATTTAAATTTTATAAATAAATACTACTTAAATTAAATATAATTATAATAAATAGTATTGTATTGTAGTATTGTAAATGTTAATAAAATAGAATAATATTATTTTTGGATGGAGAAAATAAATTTCTACAATATTGCATATTTAAAAATTAGTGACTCAAGAGGTTCCCTAAATATATCTTCTAACTTTAGTCGTTATGTATCATATTTACACTTTTTGGTTGTCTTATTGATCTCTGAATGTCTGAGTTTTTTTGTGGCCAATGCAAGGGATATTGCTCAAAGTCCTGCTTCATGGCTATTTATGAAGAAAATCTAAAAATATCTTATAAGCTAAGGGGTTGGAAGGATCTTTCAAGTGTCAATTTCAATTTTGAAGGATAAGGTAGAGTGCATTTGTAATAGGTAGATATAATTTGTTTTTATTTGGTTTAAAAAAATCTCATGCTTGAGATTTGAGCTATTCTTGGTTGATGTGATCCTATGTTTATGGTTATAATAGAAAAAAAAAGAGGGGTTTGTTTTTGGAATAAAAAAAAATTTCTCCATATTTGTGGATGCCTCTCATTCTCTATAGAAATTGACTTCTCACTTTGTTCAAAAATATAAGAATATTGGTTTTGCATCAATTTCTCATTTAAAATTTTAATTTGCAAACACTAGAGAAATCTAGAGCAAATGAAAAAGAATTTGAAAAGTCTGCTATAGAACGGGGACAAATGTGTGACTAGTTTGTTTTTTTCCTAGAAAATACTTGGTTGAAGATATTAGTTGATTTATCTAAACTCTTTTTTATAAGATTGTACCAAACCTAGCTTTCTAATATATGTTGGTAAAATGTTTGTCATGAAGACATTAGTTGATTTCTCCAAACTTTTTTTTTTTTATAGGATTGCACCAATCCTCACTTTCGAATATATCTTGGTAAATATATTTTACGAAGAGGCTTGGTAAATATATCTTATAACTTTAGTCATTAATGCATCATATTTACACCTAGTGCCCTATTGATCTCTACAATGCCTCACTTCTTTGGGGTGTTTCTTCACTCATTGATGTAGGAGCATAGTCAATTTTGTGGCTAATGTAAGGGATATTTCTCAAAGTCATGCTTCATGGCTATTTATGAAGAAAATCAAAAAATATCTTACAAGCTAAGGGGTTGGATCCATGTGGAGTAAATTTCATTTTTTAAGGATAAGGTAGAATCCATTTGTAATAGCTAGATACAATTTGTTTTTATTTGGTTTAAAAAATATCATCCTTAAGATTTGAGCTATTCTTAGTTGATTAGGCTGAGTTTTTTTCCCAATATGTGTTTGTGGAAAATATAAGAATATTGGATTTGCATCAATTTTTCATTTTAAACTTTAGTTTCCAAACACTAGAGAAATAGTACAGGGAGGAATGTCACCTATTTTGGGGCTCCATTTTTGAGAAAATGAAAAATAATTTGAAGATTTTTCTATCTGCATTTTTTGCAGAACGGGTCTAATGTTTGACTAGATAATTTTTTTTGTGATAAAATGTTTGGTTGAAGAGGTTCATTGAGTTCTCTAAATTGTTTTTTATAGGATTGGTCCTAGATTTCCCAAAGATTGCTTTCTAATGGTTATGTCATTCCTTCTTGTTGGGTGTGCTCAAGTGAAGGGTCAATGGAATGAATGCAACCAAGTCAAAGCAGATATGTGAGTGATTCCCTCTTAAATAGATGATAATTTTAAGTTTATCTTCCAATTCAAAAAAATATTTTTAAGTACAAAACATATGAATTTCTGAAGATGAACATGGAAGAGAAGAAATAAATCAAGAAATTGAAAATCTAGATCAATCATGAAGGTAACCTACCTCATTTGTGGTATGAGAGGAGGTAAAATTAGAAGAAGAAGCACCTAAAATTTTAAGAGCATAATATGAAATCTAAAAGAGGAGGTATACCAATTGTAGCAATGAAATCTATACCAAGGTTGGAGGAAATATTTGCAACAAGGGAGACTAAAAGGGTTCCTGAAGGAGATCTCAGTGAACTTGATTAGGAAGAAGATCATGAAGAGGAGGAGGAACCTACACCTTCTGAAATCTTTGCTAGGATTTACTCCAAAGCTTAAACCTGAAGTACCATGGTATACACAGTTAGATATGATTGATTGGATCCATGAGATGAACAAACTCTTTGACTTTGAAGAAATGGAAGGAGAGAGGTACGTAAACTTAGTTGTCACTAGATTATAGGGGCATGCATCTCTATGGCTGAATGTAGTAGAAACTAAAAGGAGAAAATCATGTAAGAAACCCATAAAAAAATGGAACATGATGGTTTCAAAAGTTAGGAAAAAGTTCTTGCCTAGTGACTATGAGGTTACCTTTTATAGAGAGACCTTAGGAAAAGGTTGATGAAAATAAGAGAATACACAAAAGAGTTCTACAAGGTTAGTATAAGAGATGGACTAGTTCAAGATAGAGAGGAGAAGACTACAAGGTACATTAATGGATTGAGAATTCACATATAGGATGAAACCAACATTTTATATCCTAAAAAAGTAGATTAAGGTTATCAAATGGAATTAAAAAATGATGAAAAACTTATGAGGAATAAATCTGTGAGAGGGAAAATTACTCTTACAGGAAGAGAAGTCAAGGCCATAGAGAGAGATATACAACACCGAGAGTAGGAGATAATAGAAACAACTCAAATCGGCACACGCCAACAAGGAGTGATACTAGAGGAAGGGGAAGTGTTTCCAAAGGAAGAACATGTAGAGGTAGAGGGAGTCAGTTCATATGCTTCAAGTGTGGAAAGCTAGGACATAAATATTTTGAGTGTCCAGAAAATGAAGACCCTAGACAAAGAAATGCAGTTGTTGATCCTGTAGTAGAAGAGGAAGTAGGAATAGTAGAAACAGAAGTAGAAACAGAAGTCGTACCTGAAACCAAAGACTTCTTGGTGATCAACAAAGTGTTGATTCAACTAGAGACGGAAGTTGTAGAACCAACACAAAGAAATACTTTGTTTAAGACAATTTGCAAAGTTGGAGGAAAATTTTGTGAGATGATCATCCACACTCTAAGTATAGATAATCTTGTCTCTACAGAAGTGGTGGAGAAATTGAATTTGGATACCACTAAGAATCCTATTCCTTATAAGGTATACTCATTGCAAAAAGGTCATAAGATATTGATAAATGAATAGTGTGAAATATATTTACAATTGGGAAAATACAAGGATAAAATTTTGTGTGATGTGATGCCAATGGATGTATGTCATATTTTTCTTGGAAGACCTTGGTATAATATGATAGGGGAGCTATGCATGATGGGATGATAAATTTATATAAGTTCCTTCATGATGGTATTGATCACAATTTGTTGCCTATGAAGGAAGGAAGAACATGAAAGGTTCGCACTCTAAAGTCGAAAATCCTTTCTAATAAGTGGAAAATAACATCTTGAGAAAAATGACGAAAATAAATTAAAGTTTTCTTTAGTTTGAAGGGCAAATACAATTCATTATTTTCATGAATAAATTCAAAGGTTTTTGAATGAATAATGTGATATTACTGTGGATAATTTTCCTAATGAGTTACCAAGTGTAAGAAATATAAGTATGTCACATAGAATTGAAACTTTGATCAAGTTTTCCAAACAAATCTGTATACAGAATGACTCCAAAAGAGAACTAACAAAATTAGGAAACACTTGCAATAGTTGTTAGATAAAGGACTAGTCACTAATAGTTTAAGTCCATGTGGAGTGCCTATTGTACTTGCTCCAAAGAAAGATGGATGCTCGAGAAGGTGTATAGATTCCATATTAATAAACAAGATTACTATCAATTAGGGATTTCCTTTACCCATAAGTAATGATTTGATGTATTTTTTTAGCGGAGAAATATATTCTCTAAAATAGATGTAAAAAGTGGATACCCTCAAATCGGGATAAGATAAAGGGATGAATGGAAAACTCCTTTTAAAACCAACTAGGGACTATATCAATGGTTTGTTATGCCATTTGGTCTCTATAATTCTCCAAGTACTTTTATGAGATTTATGAATGAAATTTTAAAGAAGTTTATAGCCAAATTTGTCATAGTATATCTTTTTGAAATATTAGTGTACAGTGAGTGAAAATAAGAATATCTAGTGAATTTCACTAATTTTCTTAAGAAACTCTAGCAATAAAAATTCTTTGTGAATTTTAAGAAGTGTTACTTTCTAAAAAAAAGAAAAAAGGATTAAAAATGGAACCTGAAAATCTTCAAAAAATTGCTAATTTTCTTACACCTAAAAAAGTCACTAAAGTTAGAACTTTCCATGGAATCAATGCACCAATCAGTGAGACCATTAAAAAGAACAAACAACCCTTTAAATGGGCCTATATATATATATATATATATATATATATATATATATATATATAAAAATATCACAAAAAAGCCTATTTGATATTACCACACTTTAAGAAACATTTTCAACTGAAATTTGATGCAAGTAGAATAGAAATAACGACTGCTTTAATTAAGAAGAAAGATTTGTAGCTTATCTCACTGAAAAAATTAATGAGTCCACACAGAAATATTATTTATATGATAATGAATTTTATGTTGTTGTTCATAATCTTAAGAAATCGAGGCATTATTTGATGTCACCGGAATGTTTTTTTATATACTAACAACCATGCTTTACAATATATAAAGCACCAACCCAAGTTCAGTAAAAAACATGCCATATGGTTGGATTATCTACAAGGTTTCACATTTGTATTTAAACACATAAGTGGAAAGAAAAAAATAATTGCAAATACGCTTAGCATGAAGAATTTTGCTATCGAGGAAGGAAAAATTCAAATATTGGGATTTGAATTTATGAAAGGCTTGTAAAAGGAGGATGCAGATTTAAAATAGGTATATGAAGCCTGCATAAATCATAAAACTATGAACACTAACAAGTGGCTATAATACATGGTAGAAGAAGTACTGTTAATTAAAAATAGTCAACTATCCATCCCAATTTGTTCCATGAGGGAAAATATCCTCAATGAAAAACATAGTGGAGGTTTAGAAGGTCACCTTGGTTATGCTAAAACTTTAGAAGAACTACAATACTTCTACTATTTTCCAAATATGAGGAGAAATGTAACCACATTTGTGAGATGTAAGATTTTTCAATATGCGAAAGGGAGAAGTCAAAAAATTGGTTTGTATACACCACTACCTATTCCATTGAGACCTTAGCATTCTATAGGTATTGATTTCATATTAGGACTTCCAAGAACGAAAAGAGTTCATGATTTTAATTTTGTAGTGGTCAATGGATATTCAAAAATGACACATTTCATTCCATGCCATAAGACTAGTGATGCTTTGAATATTCCTAATTTGTTTTTCAAAGAAATTGTGAGATTACATGGTTTTACTATCTGTGAAAAAGATACTAGGATTATTTTGGAGGACATTATGGAAGAAATTGGGCACAAAATTGACTTTTCGTTCTGCATATCATCCACAAACACATGGGGAGACTTAAGTGGTTAATAGGAGCTTGGTAGAATAACATCCCCAACAATGGGATAATGTATTAGCTAAAGTAGAATATGCATATAATGAATTTCAATAGAAGCACATGAGTGACTCCTTTTCACAAAATGTATGGTATGAATCCAAGAGGAGTGAATGAAATAATTTTTTTTGCCAAGGGAGAGTTAAGGAGCGTTGAAGATGAAGATTGTGTAGAAGCTATGCAAAGCATACTAAAAAAATAAAACAAAATCTTAAAGAAAGCAACAAAAAGTACAACAAAAGAGAAAAATTGACAAGAAGAGAGGTGAATTTAAGGTTGGTTATTTAGTAATGCCTCATTTGAGGAAGGAAAGTTTTCCAGCAAGAGATTAAAGCAAATGCTTACTAATTAGAGTTACCAACACATATTCATATATTTCCAATATTCAATGTTGTAGACTTGTATAAATATCAACTCCAGTAATTACTTATGTATAGGATTTAATTCATCGTTTAATCAGCCTTTTCCTCTATTCTAAATTTATATATATATATAGTTATTTTCTTGGGAGTCGACAGGTTCCAACTAAATGAATGCATAATTACATTCAAGTGATAGTAAAGAATTTACTCCTATTTCATATATATTACAAGTCTTCAGTTAATAGTTTGACAAGTTATAAAAGATTTTATTTCAAATAAATTAATGCATAAATATTTCATCTATGCATATATCAGATGTTAGTGTCAATTTATCTAAATTGATTTTAACTCATATATTTTCTTCCTATTAAGTCTATACACTGTTCATGCAGTTGTAATATACAAGAATTATTAATATTATATTGAGAGGGATATAATCCTATGTGCTCTTAATGATTATACTCAAATCTGTTCATGTATGTGAATATATTGTTGTAGTTCTGGAAAGTATTATTATTATTTAAGTACATAAGTTTACTTGAAGTTTTCTCATATATTTCATAGAAAAATCTTTCATATTATTCTGTTATAATTTAATGTTCAGAATATACTATAATAGAATATTTATCTTTTATAGTATTTTTAATTTTCTATCCACATCACATATATAAATTACACTTGTTACAACTCCAGTTTGCTTTTCTATCTTATATCAAAGGTTTTTGTCTAATATATGGAAGTCTTTGGATGGAGTTTACTTTTCTAACTTTGTATTTACCTAAAATGCATGTTCATATTAGCCATATAAATAAATTAAATTGTCATTTTATAAATATAACTTTTCTTAATCCATACATAGGCATATCTCTACATTTATAGAAGCAGATTAAAGTTACAAATTTAATGATTTATGGGAGTATTATATATCTCTAGATTTAAACTATTATCATGTTTATAAATTCTGGTTGATATTCCCCATAAATCCTATTCCTACAACTATACAGAATTTAGAGGATTAATTTCTTCTAAAAATTCTGTTAAATGTAAGGAATAACAATTCTAAAAAAAATAATAATTTAAATAACAGCTACAACATTTACCAATATTGTACAACAGTACCTATTTTAACCATTCATAAAATTTGTGTGCATACCACTTCTTCTGCTGACCAGTCCTCCCAACCTTAGAGTTCTTCTGTCTCTAGAACTCACCACCACCGACCTGAGATCCCTCTCCAGAACAGACCAACCTCAATCTGTTCTAGAGTAGCTTATTTAAGCTTATGGTCTCCCCAAAGCCTATTTCTAATTTTGTGTCCAGAATTTCAGGATGCTTTTATTCCTGTTTGCCTAGGCTTCCCTTATTTAGGACTTTAAAGCTGCTTTCTTTTCCAGCTTTTACCTCTTCCTAACTACTTTCCTCCTCATTGGGAAAATTTAGATTTTTCCTCAAAAATCTAAATTAGAAATAAATTCTTTCAAGGCTTTTTGAAAGAATTTTTGGGAAAGTCTTAGCCTCTTTCCATACCTCATGGATTACGCAAGTGATATCAAAAATCTCATTTGATCATAGTGCATAGAAAACATTTTATTTATTTTTCATAATTAATTAATTAATTACATCCACACAATAATTATCCATTGGGGTCCACTCCCCTTTGGACTGAAGTTCAAATGTCTAACTTGAAAAACATAAAACTAGGGGTGTTACAAAATTAATTTTTCATAATTAAATTTTGAAAGTATTAGTTTTACTCTAAATACACAGATTATTATTATGATATAAATAAATATGTGAAAATGTAATTAGAGATAAATTAATTTTATAAACATGACTATATTAATATAATCAAAATAATTTTATACAAAGTTAATATGAAGAGTAGTAAAAGAATTATAAATTATATACATATACATAGGTACATATATAATTGAATCATTTCTCTTTTACACATAGGAAGTGAAGTAGTAAATACATGGTTTAATAAACAAAAATAATGTTACATATAACATTTAAAATTAAATGGAAATTATAAAATTAATAAGTATATAAAGTAAACAAAAATCTCAATTAAGGATTGAAGTGGTGAAATTGAATCAATATGTAATATAATTACATATTCTATCACAATTCATTGAAAGTCATAAATATTTTTTTCATGAACTTTTATTAAACTTTTCATTAAAAGTCATAAATATTTTTCACATAAACTTCTATTGGGGTACCTTGGTTAAAATTTAAATAGTTCAGAAATGTTGAAGGAAAACATGATAACAACACTAACTATGTATTCTGAAAAAAAATTGCATAATAAAATGCTGAGTATAATTGAATGAGGAGTAAGAGTAATACAACTTACCATGATAAATATCATAACTTATCCTTTTGGGATGGAAGCTTGACAGAGTTTGGATACCAGAACTACGATATGAATATATACAACGAATAAATTTGTCTCATGTAAAAATAAGAGTGGAATAGAAAAAATAAGGGCAACCTCGATCAATTAATTATGAATACAAAATCAAAGTAAAAATTCGGTGCAAAACCCAAAACAACGATTTGGGGAAAATCACAAAGGGAAATTCATTGTAATTAGAATATAATCATTCTGGTCAATGAAAAAGGTAAATTCCTAAATAAAAAAATGACAAATTATATAATTGATGCGAACTAGAGGTATTATTTCAGTATAAGAAAGGAATCTAATGGAAAAAATCCGTGGAGTTAATAACCACAAATACCAAATTAAACTCCATATGTGAATATAAAATTCCTAAGGTAAACGCGAAATAAGAATTGTGGAATTCATATTATCAAGAAGTATCCCAGAAAACAAAAACCCAAAAATAAAATCTCACTGTGTCGAAATTATGAAACCTGGATAACGGAAAAACCATGAACCCAATTTAGAGATTATTACCTCTTCATTCTCGCCTTTAAGAATAAGTTGAAGATAAGAATACGTTGAAGACAGAGAAGATGTTGAAATATTAGAACCCTCAAACAAATTCTGTTAGAAAGAAATGTAATACATCATAAAATTCTGAACGGAGACGAATTTATTACTAGAGAGATAACTATCTACGAGAAATGAGGGAAATCAAAATTAAAACTGTGAATTTAGAAATATAAGTTTCTTACCTGTAATTAATAATTAAAAATTATAGTTTGCAAAAGAGAAAAGAAAATTCGAGATCCATTGAATTAGGCACCCCATGATGATAGGAGGATAGAAGGGGTTACAGTAATATGCCCTTCAACCTCATAGAAAATCCTCATAAGAACACCAAGAAGGTATCTCTCAGTTCGTTGACCTCTCAAGCATAAAACTACTGAATGACATTAAAATGAAAGGTTGAAACCCTAACAAGAGTAATTCAATGAATTAAGAGCAATCGATAAATATTCACCATTCATCACCATCCTACCTATGTCCTCCCAAGGACCTAAGCCATGTGATATGCAGGTAATAACTTACCATCATTTAATGGTTTATTGAAACTAAATAATAAGGTTTCAAGCTGAAATTTAATATGATGCAAAGAAAATAAAAAGTGGATAAGATATAGGTGTTAATTAAATGAATTGTCACAGTCATGTAAATTCATTCAATACAAACTATTTTCTTATAATAAATCAATTCCAAAATTTATGGAAGTGTTAAAAAATAAACCAATTATATGTTGAATATTGTGGGGTAATGAGATTTTATGTGTATTGCATACATAGACTTCATATGGTTCATATATATATACAATGTCATTATGCCACCAAAGAATAATATGTTAGGGTGTTTATCATAATTTAACTAATAACTCTGAAAGTTGAGAATTTTATAATTGGTATATTATAACTTGAATATAGTATTAGGAAATTATGTTTTAATTTTATAATAAGGGTTTTCATGGGGAATTATTGTCATATGGGTGGGTTATAGAATTATTTTAACAATATGTTATAAATGACTTTTAATCAAAGAGATATATATGGAGGAACATGTATGCTAATAACCCAATTGTAATAAAGGTTATGTGAAGTTTAAATAGTAAATTACAATTTAGCATTAAAATTATGGTGGAGGTGCTAAAAGACATGTTGGGGGACATGTACAATAAAGTAATTGGACTTAAAAGATATATGGCATTGAATGACAAGATAAAGATAATTCTGAGTAAATTGGAAAATGAGCAAGTTTTAGAGGACAAGTATGATGGTCCAACAATAAAATAAAAAGAAAAAATTTGAGTGAATGGTAGTTGTTACAATCAATCCTTTGGTTTTATTCATATAAGGATTCATATTATAATGATATAAGTAATTCATAGGTTTGATAATATTGATCATTGGGATTAATATAAATCTTTATGGTTATAATAATGGTCAACCATGGTCCAAACTCACCTATTGGCAAATATTTTGTCAATATAAAAATAAAACATGGTGGGACTTTGCATTGCAGCAAAGGTTGTCTCTATATGAAAATGGGGCATGGTCGACTTTGTTTATTTTTATTGGTTTTATTAATATTTTTGGTTTTTGAATATTAGTTTCCTATCTTTATTGATTCCTTGGGTTTATTAATAAAATGCATTAAGTTCATTGATCCCCTCTGTTTAGAATATTAATAATCCATTGGGTTTATAAGAATAATAATCCACATAACTACTCATGTTAGATCTTAAACCTTCTTTCTTCAAAATACCCATAATTAATAACTTCTTGTTTTCAAGTGATTCTTATCTTTACAATAAGAAGTAAATATTGAGACTCATATACTCAACAAAAAAATAAAAAATAACATAGATATTTATCTATATTTCTAAAAATACAATAAGAGTTACCACACTCTTTCCTATTGATGAAATGTTATCCTAGTAATTGACCTTGAGTTATGGGATCACTTTCTACTAGGAAACAAATAAGAATTTTTCACAATTTGGTCTCCTTAAGCCTTAGTAGAATCTTTTTAAAAATGGTTTTAAATCTTTATCTATATGTGTCCAATATTTATTTAGCACCATAGCCTCTTTGTTATTTTCAAATTTCCTCTCTCTCACAAAATCTAAGATTTATTCCACCCATGAAATTTCTCTACAATCATGATCATTCAAGTAGTAGGAAAATCATTCCTAGTAAGGTGGAGGATTTTTTATTTTTCTGTTTCATTATCCTTTCTTGGATAAGAACTAATTTTAGCCTAACTGACCATGTTGTGGCTCCTATAGTATTTTCAAATATAACAATAAGTAAAACAACATTATTTCATGAATATAAATAAATATTTACCATATCATAAAAAATTTCACTGTAATTTTCAACTTCTTAGGAAATTTTGAAACTTTTTAATATCATAAAAGTTTTAAATAATTTTTTTTTTGGCTAGTGGTAATAGTTTTATATTAGAAACAAAGCATGTTTATAAAGTATCATCATGGTATGTTAAATGGATAAAGCAAGGAGATGGGGTAGATAAATTGGTTTACAAACATTGTTTAGTCACTAAGATGGAGGCACAAGAGGGAAGGAATATTAGAAATAGCACTACCTCATCCTTAACATGCTAGGAGGACATCTCCAAGAATACTAGGAATTTAAGTTTGTGGAATGTCAAATTATGAAATCATCTCCAAGAAGAATAGGAATTTAAGGGTGTGGAATGTTGTATTACTAAATCAATTATTATCATTTCCATATGTGCATCTATTTGTGTAATATATTCCTTTTTCCTTCCTCTTCTTCCTTAGAATTCCTCAAATTCCCATGACAAGACAAAATTTGTTGATTCTACTCATCAAGGAGGCATACCTTCCAATATTTGTCACCCATAGTCTTATAGAAATAAAAAACTCTTTTCTCCCATCCATATCCCCCCAAAATAATAAAAAATAACACAAAGCATGGCTATCCATAGTGATGGTGAGTTCCAAATTGAGGAAGAGACCTCACATAACTAGGAAAACACCTATAATGAGAGTATACTTGTTGAGTGGGAGCACCCTACATGTATTCATGAAGGCTTTGATCATCCCTTCCTTTATGTTGACTATAAGGATCATGATAAGAAGGGAAAGGCTTCACATTACAAGGATCAAAGGGATGAAGCTCAACACAACTAGATCAAGCACCACTAGGAAATGCACCAACTCAATTAGGCTTACTATCCATAGTGTGTGTAATATCTAACTTTCTTTGGACCAATACTATTTTAATTTGGGCTCATCACTCTCTAAGAGACTGCCAATTTCTTTCTAGATGATATCTCTCACACTTTGGTAAGGACCATTTTTTTATTTTCTAACAACACCACATCTTGTATTTCAAATTTTCTATTACTGTATTTTATTTAAATCTATTGTAGTATAAATAATTTTAGCTTTCTTAAAGAAAAAATAAGAAACATTATATTTTTTTATTATTGACTACATGTTATTTATTTTTATTTTAGAAGGAAAAAAATTCAAATTGATATCCAAGATAAAAAGAATAACATATCTTTCTCACACTAGAATGTAAAATATACCTCTTAACATAACCAAATATTCTCTTAATAATTTAAAAAGATAGAGAATGTATGTATTCATTATTATTTCTAATAAAATAATAAATAAAGAATAAGATTTTTTTTTAATTTTAGTTTATTTTTATTTTTAATTGTTTATATATATTATAAAAAATATTATTTAATAACTTATAAATTAAAAAAAAATTATATCAATCTTTTAAATTTAAAACAATATAATTTTTTTTCAAATATACATTACTTTTTAAATGTCAAAAATTTATCTACTCTCCATTATATTTAAAATAATTTAATAATTTAAAATATTGTAATAATAATAAAAAAATATTTTACTTAATGGTATTACATTTTTTTTTTTTGTAAATTGATGGGTCCAGTCCATTTTCTATTTATATCTGTGAAGGCAGGCTACATAATATAAATAAGATCTGTTTAGCTTGGCCTCAACCTGCCCGCAGGAAACCAGGTCTGTTGGCCATCTATATGCATGATACGCTGTCCAAAACTGAAATTGTTTCATCCTCCTATACTTTTCCTCAGCTGTCTTTTCTATGATTCCTATACTTGCTTTCCTAAAGCATTTAATACTTCTATTTTTAAACAAAATTATCATCAAAAATTAAAACATCTGTGCATTCATACTGTCTAAAAACATACTGCTATATTTCTGACGAAGAAACTGGGGTAGGGTCTTTTGCGCTGGTCCCCGGCATATCCTTCCTACGTTATCATCCAGCCTGCTAACTCTATCCACCGTCTGGTATTGAGTTATCTTTATGTGCTGTAGTTGGTCTTGAATTTCTTGAATCTGGGCCTGCATGCTTGTCCCCTGCTTGGCAGCTTCTACTTGAGTATACTGAGGATGGAAGCTTTGCATGGCTTTCGCTATTAAGCATTTGACTATCCAATATGTATGGACAGTCTGATTGAAAAGGGTAAGTCGTCCCCGCGTGTTTCCTGGGTCTTGTATGAAGTCCAAAATATCTTCTTCTGACTCATTATCTTCAAATTCTGTTTGTATGTCCCTCTCCCATCCTCGAATGACCTGCCTTGTGTTAGAGGAATTGCCAATGACATAGGTAGCAGCTAATGTTTCCAGGTGTTCCTGGTTTGTCTTCCGTCCCCTTTTTTCCTGGACTGGTTCAGCTTGCACTGGCTGCTTTCCTTTGGCAGCCTCTGTTTTCACTTTTCGTTTTCCCATTAGCACTGAAACCCTATGGACATGCACCAGTGCATCAACAGGAACAGTAACAATATAAAACGTTAGATTATCATGTACAGTGCGCCACCTTTGGATGTCCATCTCCTGGCTGCCATGCAATCTAATAGACTTAACAGTGGTACTTAAACTCTGAGAATTGTTAGAGAAAATGACTGTATTAACCTTGGGACTTTGGGTCTTGAAATACAGGTTGAAACACGGATTAATATACCAGAGCAGAGCCTTTCTCTGGGCTCCAGAGTTCAGGCCATGACAACAGTTAGCGGCATTGAAGCCAAGTTTGGTATCTTGCCCTACACTATGGGCATTGCTTGTGATACGACCCCCATAAAGCTGGAACCAGAAAACCCAAACCCAAAACCGCTGAGAAATTGCAGTAAGACCACCTGCGAAAATGAAATTGCTAAGACTCCAACTTACGCCCTTCTGAAAAGGGCTCATGCACCTAACAGTCCTAAGTTTCAGATTCTCACCGATACCAACAAAATCACACACAAAGAGGAGCTTAGAGCCTCTATGACTTGGTAATGAGCCAGATTCTAACCCCAGAGGCTCACGCAGTCTTCCCCTTTCATACATTTCCAGATGGGATAGTTTTTTTACTGACTCATACTCAATTATCTCTAGAGTACTAGCAATGGCGGACAGTAACAGAACCCAATAAACAAAATAAGCTAGACTACCACTGGGGTCTCTAAAACAGGGCCAGATTGGTTTCTTTAGAGGTGTTAATGGATACAGAATTCTACATAAACTCAGCTAGTAATCTTCAGTAAAGCGTCTACTACAGGTAACAGTATCAGGCTTCATTAGAATGGTTAGGATGCTTCTTACATACCGTAACAAGAACAGATGGAGCGCCGACTGAGTACTGGAGCTTCTCCTTCGCCTTCGTTTTTCCTCAGGATCCCGCACAAGTTTTTGCATGCCAGAATGAGAAGGTGGAGGACCGTGTTTTATTTGGGCGGTAGATTGTCTTGTGTGAGCTGACCACACAGCCTGGCCATTTCCCCTCTTCATACCTTGCATTGATGTTTCTTGTCCTGACTTCATAATTATCCTGAATGCGGTGGCATTAATCCGTGTGCCCTATTGCCACGTCTCCCGTTTCCAATTGACAAAGGATCACCCCGATCAGGGTTAATGGTATTAAATTTAAAAATAATCAATCTTTATTTTTAATTTTAATGGTATATATAAATAATATAAAAAATACTATGCAATAAATTATAAATTCAAAAACCTTTATGTAAATACTTTAAATTGAAATTATTATAAAATTTGGTAATATATAAATTATTTCTTAAAACTAAAAGTTTAGCTATCATTCATTATTTTTCAAAGTAATTTAATTATTAAAAATATAATAAATTACTAAATTATGGATCACAAAAGTTTTAGATTTAACAATATGATAATAATTAAATATATATATTTTGTTTTAGTGAATTACATTTTGAGATTTAGTTTTATTTTTAAATATATATATAATAAAGAATTAAATACATTAAATTAAATTAATAAAAAATTATAAAATATTTTGAATTTAAAACAATATAAAATTTTTTGAAATACAAATAATTTTTTAAAACTAAAAACTTATCTCTATATATAATGTATAATGGTGTTATATCTTTGTAAAAATTAGTACATCACTCAATTATTTTAAAAAATAAAATAAAAATTCCAATACTATACCCTTAACATAAATATACTTTAATATAAAATGCATATTTACCTATACATTGATTTTCAT
This sequence comes from Pinus albicaulis, assembly GCA_034641835.2. NCBI lineage: Eukaryota > Viridiplantae > Streptophyta > Pinopsida > Pinales > Pinaceae > Pinus > Pinus albicaulis. Next base: position 619,293,410 of record CM076572.1, on the reverse strand, counting down.
AATAGTCATACTCATAAGATGATTACATATTTATGGACACTAGTAGCCCACGGCTTTATTAGAAAGACATATGACAAAACATGCCTAACCCACACACTAATACTAATATTGCGTCTTCACAAAACCCGCTCTCTCCAATATGGATATGGTAACACACAACAATATATTGTGGAAGATTGACCGACCTATCAGTAAGGGCAGTCTCCTCTGTTAGGGACCTGGCAAAGACGAGGCATAGCCGCGGGAACTGAAGCTGGGTAGTATCCACCACTGGGGGTACCGATCTTGATAATGCACTTGCATACATCCCGAAAATGTTGGTCGTCATTGGGGGATTCAGCGAAGTAGTTTTTAACGACACTACAACACTCGGGCATAAGATCACCGAATTCAATGTAGTAGTTGCAATAATACATTTCGTCCCTTCGCTGTAAAATATCGCAAGTAAATTCGGCCATTGCACTTCCGACTAACGCCAAAAGGCACACGCTCACCATAACCTGTCGCGCCATCGCCATTTTCAATCTCCCTTGGTTACTTCTTCGATCGCCCGCTTGTCTCTTCTGTCCACTCCCCTCTCTTCCCACCTCTTTATATACATATTCATGTGATATTGTGTATATATTCGTATGTCACAGCAGGCGATAACCATTAGCAGAGTTTTTTGAGGTGAAAGTCGTTCATGTTTTCTAGAACCCTGCTATTTTGTTCATATATTATAATTTGTACAACTATATCACACCCACTCTCGATAAATCATATCTTAACCGAAACGTATTTTATTAGAAAAATTTGCAAACAGATTGATGATCCATCATCCAAACAAGTAATTATTTTATTGTACATTAAAATAAACAATCAAATATTTCAAAATTTTGATTAGATGGAATTTATAAATCCAAACAAATATTTGTTTTATTGTACATTAAAATACACAAACACACATTTCAAAATTTGTATTATATGTAATTTATAATTAATATTGGAATTTATAATTAATATTAAAATTTAGAGAGTAATATAAAAAACGTACTTATCTCCACAATTTTTATATGTTATAAAATATTTTTTTATTTCAATTTTATAAATAAATACTACTTATATTAAATATAATTATAATAAATAGTATTTTATTGTAGTATTGTAAATGTTAATAAAATAGCGTGAGCCTCTGGGGTCAGAACCTGGCTCATTACCAAGTCATAATGGCTCTAGGATCCGCTGTGTGTTTGATTTAGCTGGTATCGGTAAGAATCTGAATTTTAGAACTGTTAGGTGCATGAACCCTTCTCAGAAGGGTGTAAGTTGGAGTCTCAGCAATTTCATCTTTGCTGGTGGATTCACAGCAATTTCTCGGCGGTTTTGGGTTTGGGTTTTCTGTTTCCAGCTTTATGGGGGTCGTTTCACAAGCAATGCCCATAGTGTAGGGCACGATACCAAACTTGGCCAGATACATGCCTTGTCATGTTTGAACCTAGAGCCCGAGAGAAGGCTGCGCTTTCTTTGGTATGTTGTCCAGTGTTTCTTTGTGTTCATGACCCAAAGTCCCAAAGTTAATGCAGTGCGTTTTTCTCTAACATTCAACGGGTTTAAATGCCAACCCATTAAGAATCTATTAGATTGCATAGCGGCAGGAGATGGACATCCAAAGGTGGCGCACTGTACATGATAATCTAACGTTTTATATTGTTACTGTTCCTGTTGATGCACTGGTGCATGTCCATAGGGTTTCAGTGCTAATGGGAAAACGAAAAGTGAAAACAGAGGCTACCAAAGGAAAGCAGCCAGTGCAAGCTGAACCAGTCCAGGAAAAAAGGGGACGGAAGACAAACCAGGAACACCTGGAAACTTTAGCTGCTACCTATGTCATTGGCAACTCCTCGAACACAAGGCAGGTCATTCGAGGATGGGAGAGGGACATACAAACAGAATTTGAAGATAATGAGGCAGAAGCAGATATTTTGGACTTCATACAAGACCCAGGAAACACTCGGGGACGACTTACCCTTTTCAACCAGACTGTCCATACATATTGGATAGTCAAATGCTTAATAGCGAAAGCCATGCAAAGTTTCCATCCTCAGTATACTCAAGTAGAAGCTGCCAAGCAGGGGACAAGCATGCAGGCCCAGATTCAAGAAATTCAAGACCAACTACAGCACATAAAGATAACTCAATACCAGACGGTGGATAGAGTTAGCAGGCTGGATGATAAGGTAGGAAGGATAGAAAAAATCCTTCAACAGATTTTACAACAGCTACAGCAAACTGATATGCCGGGGACCAGCGCAAAAGACCCTGCCCCAGTTTCTTCGTCAGAATTTTTAGACAGTATGAATGCACAGATGTTTTAATTTTTTGATGATAATTTTGTTTAAAAATAGAAGTATTAAATGCTTTAGGAAAGCAAGTATAGGAATCATAGAAAAGACAGCTGAGGAAAAGTATAGGAGGATGAAACAATTTCAGTTTTGGACGGCGCGTATTATGCATATGAATGTGCAGACACGGATTTCTGTAGGCGGGGTTGAGGCCCGGAGCTAAAACGGATCTTATTTATATTATGTGCTTTGCCTTCTGGATATAAATAGAAAATGGTGGACCTTTGAATTTACAAAAAAAAAAAAATGTTAATGAAAATAGAATAATATTATTTTTTGGATGGAGAAAATAAAGAACATACAATATTACATATTTAAAATTTAGTGAATCAAGAGGTTCCCTAAATATATCTGCTAACTTTGGTCGTTATGTATAATATTTACACTTTTTGGTTGTCTTATTGATCTCCCAATGTATGAGTTTTTTTGTGGCTAATGCAAGGGATATTGCTCAAAGCCCTGCTTCATGGCTATTTATGAAGAAAATCTAAAAATATCTTATAAGCTAAGGGGTTGGAAGGATCTTTCAAGTGTCAATTTCAATTTAGAAGGATAAGGTAGAGTGCATTTGTAATAGGTAGATATAATTTGTTTTTATTTGGTTTAAAAAAATCTCATGCTTGAGATTTGAGCTATTTTTGGTTGATGTGATCCTATGTTTATGGTTATGTCTCAATCTGGAAATTAGTAATACACAAAAACAAAAGAGGGGTTTGTTTTTGGAATAAAAAAATATTTCTCCATATTTGTGGATGCCTCTCATTCTCTATAGAAATTGACTTCTGACTTTGTTCAAAAATATAAGAATATTGGTTTTGCATCAATGTCTCATTTAAAACTTTAATTTGCAAACACTAGAGAAATCTAGAGCAAATGAAAAAGAATTTGAAAAGTCTGCCATAGAACATGGACAAATGTGTGACTAGTTTGTTTTTTTCCTAGAAAATACTTGGTTGAAGATATTAGTTGATTTCTCTAAACTATTTTTTATAAGATTTTACCAAACCTAGCTTTCTAATATATGTTGGTAAATATCTTTTACCACCAGGCTTGGTAAATATATCTTCTAACTTTAGTCAATAATGCATCATATTTACATCTCAGAAAATGCTTGGTTGAAGACATTAGTTGATTTCTCTAAAAAAAATTTTTTTATAGGATTGCACCAATCCTCACTTTCGAATATATCTTGGTAAATATATTTTAGGAAGAGGCTTGGTAAATATATCTTATAACTTTAGTCATTAATGCATCATATTTACACCTAGTGCCCTATTGATATCTACAATGCCTCACTTCTTTGTGGTGTTTCTTCACTCATTGATGCAGGAGCATAGTCAATTTTGTGGCTAACGTAAGGAATATTTCTCAAAGTCATGCTTCATGGTTATTTATGAAGAAAATCAAAAAATATCTTACAAGCTAAGGGTTGGATCCATGTGGAGTAAATTTCAATTTTTAAGGATAAGGTAGAATCCATTTGTAATAGCTAGATATAATTTGTTTTTATTTGGTTTAAAAAATATCATCTTTAAGATTTGAGCTATTCTTAGTTGATTAGGCTGAGTTTTTTTTCCAATATGTGTTTGTGGAAAATATAAGAATATTGGATTTGCATCAATTTTTCATTTTAAACTTTAGTTTCTAAACACTAGAGAAATAGTACAGGGAGGAATGTCACCTATTTTGGGGCTCCATTTTTGAGAAAATGAAAAATAATTTGAAGATTTTTCTATTGAATTTTTTGCAGAAGGGGTCTAATGTTTGACTAGCTAAGTTTTTTTGTGATAAAATTTTTGGTTGAAGAGGTTCATTGAGTTCTCAATTTTTTTTTATAGGATTGGTCCTAGATTCCCCAAAACTTGCTTTCTAATGGTTATGTCATTCCTTCTTGTTGGGTATGCTTTAGTGAAGGGTCTATGGAATGAATTCAACAAAGTCAAAGTAGATAAGTGAATGATTCTCTCTTAAATAGATGATAATTTTAAGTTTATGTTCCAATTCAAAAAAAATATTTTTAAGTACAAAATCTATGAATTTCTGAAGATGAACATGAAAGAGAATAAATAAATCAAGAACTTGAAAATCTAGCTCAATCATGAAGGTAACCTACCTCGTTTGTGGTATGAGAGGAGGAAAAATTAGAAGAAGAAGAACCTAAAATTTTAAGAGCATTATATGAGGATCAAAAATGGCTTTTAGGGTAGGAGTAGAAGAGGAGGTATACCAATTGCAGTAATGAAATCTATACCAAGCTTGGAGGAAATACTTGCAACAAGGGAGACTAAAAGGGTTCCTGAAGGAGATCTCCGTGAACATGATTAGGAAGAAGATCATGAAGAGGAGGAGGAACCTACACCTTCTGAAATCTTTGCTAGGATGTACTCCAAAGATTAAACCTGAAGTTCCATGATATAGGCAGTTAGATATGATTGATTGGATCAATGAGATGAACAAACTCTTTTACTTTGAAGAAATGGAAGGAGAGAGGTACGTAAAATTAGTTGTCACCAGATTGTAGGGGCATGCATCTCTATGGCGGAATGTAGTACAAACTGAAAGGAGAAAATCATGTAATAAACCCATAAAAAAATGGAACATGATGGTTTCAAAACTTAGGAAAAAGTTCTTGCCTAGTGACTATGAGGTTACCTTATATAGAGAGACCTTAGGAAAAGGTTGATGAAAATAAGAGAATACACAAAAGACTTCTACAAGGTTAGTATAAGAGCTGGACTAGTTCAAGATAGAGAAGAGAAGACTACAAGGTACATTAATGGATTGAGAATTCACATATAGGATGAAACCAACATTTTATATCCTAAAAAAGTAGATTAAGGTTATCAAATGGAATTAAAAAATGATGAAAAACTTATGAGGAATAAATCTGTGAGAGGGAAAATTACTCTTACAGGAAGAGAAGTCAAGGCCATAGAGAGAGATATACAACACCGAGAGTAGGAGATAATAGAAACAACTCAAATCGGCACACGCCAACAAGGAGTGATACTAGAGGAAGGGGAAGTGTTTCCAAAGGAAGAACATGTAGAGGTAGAGGGAGTCAGTTCATATGCTTCAAGTGTGGAAAGCTAGGACATAAATATTTTGAGTGTCCAGAAAATGAAGACCCTAGACAAAGAAATGCAGTTGTTGATCCTGTAGTAGAAGAGGAAGTAGGAATAGTAGAAACAGAAGTAGAAACAGAAGTCGTACCTGAAACCAAAGACTTCTTGGTGATCAACAAAGTGTTGATTCAACTAGAGACGGAAGTTGTAGAACCAACACAAAGAAATACTTTGTTTAAGACAATTTGCAAAGTTGGAGGAAAATTTTGTGAGATGATCATCCACACTCTAAGTATAGATAATCTTGTCTCTACAGAAGTGGTGGAGAAATTGAAGTTGGATACCACTAAGCATCCTATTCCTTATAAGGTATACTCATTGCAAAAAGGTCATAAGATATTGATAAATGAATAGTGTGAAATATATTTACAATTGGGAAAATACAAGGATAAAATTTTGTGTGATGTGATGCCAATGGATGTATGTCATATTTTTCTTGGAAGACCTTGGTATAATATGATAGGGGAGCTATGCATGATGGGATGATAAATTTATATAAGTTCCTTGATGATGGTATTGATCACAATTTGTTGCCTATGAAGGAAGGAAGAACATGAAAGGTTCGCACTCTAAAGTCGAAAATCCTTTCTAATAAGTGGAAAATAACATCTTGAGAAAAATGACGAAAATAAATTAAAGTTTTCTTTAGTTTGAAGGGCAAATACAATTCATTATTTTCATGAATAAATTCAAAGGTTTTTGAATGAATAATGTGATATTACTGTGGATAATTTTCCTAATGAGTTACCAAGTGTAAGAAATATAAGTATGTCACATAGAATTGAAACTTTGATCAAGTTTGCCAAACAAATCTGTATACAGAATGACTCCAAAAGAGAACTAACAAAATTAGGAAACACTTGCAATAGTTGTTAGATAAAGGACTAGTCACTAATAGTTTAAGTCCATGTGGAGTGCCTATTGTACTTGCTCCAAAGAAAGATGGATGCTCGAGAAGGTGTATAGATTCCATATTAATAAACAAGATTACTATCAATTAGGGATTTCCTTTACCCATAAGTAATGATTTGATGTATTTTTTTAGCGGAGAAATATATTCTCTAAAATAGATGTAAAAAGTGGATACCCTCAAATCGGGATAAGATAAAGGGATGAATGGAAAACTCCTTTTAAAACCAACTAGGGACTATATCAATGGTTTGTTATGCCATTTGGTCTCTATAATTCTCCAAGTACTTTTATGAGACTTATGAATGAAATATTAAAGAAGTTTATAGCCAAATTTGTCATAGTATATCTTTTTGAAATATTAGTGTACAGTGAGTCAAAATAAGAATATCTAGTGAATTTCACTAATTTTCTTAAGAAAATCTAGCAATAAAAATTCTTTGTGAATTTTAAGAAGTGTTACTTTCTAAAAAAAGAAAGAAGGATTAAAAATGGAACGTGAAAATCTTCAAAAAATTGCTAATTTTCTTACACCTAAAAAAGTCACTAAAGTTAGAACTTTCCATGGAATCAATGCACCAATCAGTGAGACCATTAAAAAGAACAAAAAACCCTTTAAATGGGCCTATATATATATATATATATATATATATATATATATATATAAAGAAACATATCACAAAAAAGCCTATTTGATATTACCACACTTTAAGAAACATTTTCAACTGAAATTTGACGCAAGTAGAATAGAAATAACGACTGCTTTAATTAAGAAGAAATATTTGTAGCTTATCTCACTGAAAAAATTAATGAGTCCACACAGAAATATTATTTATATGATAACGAATTTTATGTTGTTGTTCATAATCTTAAGAAATCGAGGCATTATTTGATGTCACCGGAATGTTTTTTTATATACTAACAACCATGCTTTACAATATATAAAGCACCAACCCAAGTTCAGTAAAAAACATGCCATATGGTTGGATTATCTACAAGGTTTCACATTTGTATTTAAACACATAAGTGGAAAGCAAAAAATAATTGCAAATACGCTTAGCATGAAGAATTTTGCTATCGAGGAAGGAAAAATTCAAATATTGGGATTTGAATTTATGAAAGGCTTGTAAAAGGAGGATGCATATTTAAAATAGGTATATGAAGCCTGCATAAATCATAAAACTATGAACACTAACAAGTGGCTATAATACATGGTAGAAGAAGGACTGTTAATTAAAAATAGTCAACTATCCATCCCAATTTGTTCCATGAGGGAAAATATCCTCAATGAAAAACATAGTGGAGGTTTAGAAGGTCACCTTGGTTATGCTAAAACTTTAGAAGAACTACAATACTTCTACTATTTTCCAAATATGAGGAGAAATGTAACCAGATTTGTGAGATGTAAGATTTTTCAATATGCGAAAGGGAGAAGTCAAAAAATTGGTTTGTATACACCACTACCTATTCCATTGAGACCTTAGCATTCTATAGGTATTGATTTCATATTAGGACTTCCAAGAACGAAAAGAGTTCATGATTTTAATTTTGTAGTGGTCAATGGATATTCAAAAATGACACATTTCATTCCATGCCATAAGACTAGTGATGCTTTGAATATTCCTAATTTGTTTTTCAAAGAAATTGTGAGATTACATGGTTTTCCTATCTCTGAAAAAGATACTAGGATTATTTTGGAGGACATTATGGAAGAAATTGGGCACAAAATTGACTTTTCGTTCTGCATATCATCCACAAACACATGGGGAGACTTAAGTGGTTAATAGGAGCTTGGTAGAATAACATCCCCAACAATGGGATAATGTATTAGCTAAAGTAGAATATGCATATAATGAATTTCAATAGAAGCACATGAGTGACTCCTTTTCACACAATGTATGGTATGAATCCAAGAGGAGTGAATGAAATAATTTTTTTTGCCAAGGGAGAGTTAAGGAGCGTTGAAGATGAAGATTGTGTAGAAGCTATGCAAAGCATACTAAAAAAATAAAACAAAATCTTAAAGAAAGCAACAAAAAGTACAACAAAAGAGAAAAATTGACAAGAAGAGAGGTTAATTTAAGGTTGGTTATTTAGTAATGCCTCATTTGAGGAAGGAAAGTTTTCCAGCAAGAGATTAAAGCAAATGCTTACTAATTAGAGTTACCAACACATATTCATATATTTCCAATATTCAATGTTGTAGACTTGTATAAATATCAACTCCAGTAATTACTTATGTATAGGATTTAATTCATCGTTTAATCAGCCTTTTCCTCTATTCTAAATTTATATATATATAGTTATTTTCTTGGGAGTCGACAGGTTCCAACTAAATGAATGCATAATTACATTCAAGTGATAGTAAAGAATTTACTCCTATTTCATATATATTACAAGTCTTCAGTTAATAGTTTGACAACTTATCAAAGATTTTATTTCAAATAAATTAATGCATAAATATTTCATCTATGCATATATCAGATGTTAGTGTCAATTTATCTAAATTGATTTTAACTCATATATTTTCTTCCTATTAAGTCTATACACTGTTCATGCAGTTGTAATATACAAGAATTATTAATATTATATTGAGAGGGATATAATCCTATGTGCTCTTAATGATTATACTCAAATCTGTTCATGTATGTGAATATATTGTTGTAGTTCTGGAAAGTATTATTATTATTTAAGTACATAAGTTTACTTGAAGTTTTCTCATATATTTCATAGAAAAATCTTTCATATTATTCTGTTATAATTTAATGTTCAGAATATACTATAATAGAATATTTATCTTTTATAGTATTTTTAATTTTCTATCCACATCACATATATAAATTACACTTGTTACAACTCCAGTTTGCTTTTCTATCTTATATCACAGGTTTTTGTCTAATATATGGAAGTCTTCGGATGGAGTTTACTTTTCTAACTTTGTATTTACCTAAAATGCATGTTCATATTAGCCATATAAATAAATTAAATTGTCATTTTATAAATATAACTTTTCTTAATGCATACATAGGCATATCTCTACATTTATAGAAGCAGATTAAAGTTACAAATTTAATGATTTATGGGAGTATTATATATCTCTAGATTTAAACTATTATCATGTTTATAAATTCTGGTTGATATTCCCCATAAATCCTATTCCTACAACTATACAGAATTTAGAGGATTAATTTCTTCTAAAAATTATGTTGAATGTAAGGAATAACAATTCTAAAAAAAATAATAATTTAAATAACAGCTACAACATTTACCAATATTGTACAACAGTACCTATTTTAACCATTCATAAAATTTGTGTGCATACCACTTCTTCTGCTGACCAGTCCTCCCAACCTTAGAGTTCTTCTGTCTCCAGAACTCACCACCGACCTGAGATCCCTCAATTTGTTCTAGAGTAGCTTATTTAAGCTTATGGTCTCCCCAAAGCCTATTTCTAATTTTGTGTCCAGAATTTCAGGATGCTTTTATTCCTGTTTGCCTAGGCTTCCCTTATTTAGGACTTTAAAGCTGCTTTCTTTTCCAGCTTTTACCTCTTCCTAACTACTTTCCTCATCATTGGGAAAATTTAGATTTTTCCTCAAAAATCTAAATTAGAAATAAATTCTTTCAAGGCTTTTTGAAAGAATTTTTGGGAAAGTCTTAGCCTCTTTCCATACCTCATGGATTACGCAAGTGATATCAAAAATCTCATTTGATCATAGTGCATAGAAAACATTTTATTTATTTTTCATAATTAATTAATTAATTACATCCACACAATAATTATCCATTGGGGTCCACTCCCCTTTGGACTGAAGTTCAAATGTCTAACTGGAAAAACATAAAACTAGGGGTGTTACAAAATTAATTTTTCATAATTAAATTTTGAAAGTATTAGTTTTACTCTAAATACACAGATTATTATTATGATATAAATAAATATGTGAAAATGTAATTAGAGATAAATTAATTTTATAAACATGACTATATTAATATAATCAAAATAATTTTATACAAAGTTAATATGAAGAGTAGTAAAAGAATTATAAATTATATACATATACATAGGTACATATATAATTGAATCATTTCTCTTTTACACATAGGAAGTGAAGTAGTAAATACATGGTTTAATAAACAAAAATAATGTTACATATAACATTTAAAATTAAATGGAAATTATAAAATTAATAAGTATATAAAGTAAACAAAAATCTCAATTAAGGATTGAAGTGGTGAAATTGAATCAATATGTAATCTAATTACATATTCTATCACAATTCATTGAAAGTCATAAATATTTTTTTCATGAACTTTTATTAAACTTTTCATTAAAAGTCATAAATATTTTTCACATAAACTTCTATTGGGGTACCTTGGTTAAAATTTAAATAGTTTAGAAATGTTGAAGGAAAACATGATAACAACACTAACTATGTATTCTGAAAAAAAATTGCATAATAAAATGCTGAGTGTAATTGAATGAGGAGTAAGAGTAATACAACTTACCATGATAAATATCATAACTTATCCTTTTGGGATGGAAGCTTGACAGAGTTTGGATACCAGAACTACGATATGAATATATACAACGAATAAATTTGTCTCATGTAAAAATAAGAGTGGAATAGAAAAAATAAGGGCAACCTCGATCAATTAATTATGAATACAAAATCAAAGTAAAAATTCGGTGCAAAACCCAAAACAGCGATTTGGGGAAAATCACAAAGGGAAATTCATTGTAATTAGAATATAATCATTCTAGTCAATGAAAAAGGTAAATTCCTAAATAAAAAAATGACAAATTATATAATTGATGCGAACTAGAGGTATTATTTCAGTATAAGAAAGGAATCTAATGGAAAAAATCCGTGGAGTTAATAACCACAAATACCAAATTAAACTCCATATGTGAATATAAAATTCCTAAGGTAAACGCGAAATAAGAATTGTGGAATTCATATTATCAAGAAGTATCCCAGAAAACAAAAACCCAAAAATAAAATCTCACTGTGTCGAAATTATGAAACCTGGATAACGGAAAAACCATGAACCCAATTTAGAGATTATTACCTCTTCATTCTCGCCTTTAAGAATAAGTTGAAGATAAGAATACGTTGAAGACAGAGAAGATGTTGAAATATTAGAACCCTCAAACAAATTCTGTTAGAAAGAAATGTAATACATCATAAAATTCTGAACGGAGACGAATTTATTACTAGAGAGATAACTATCTACGAGAAATGAGGGAAATCAAAATTAAAACTGTGAATTTAGAAATATAAGTTTCTTACCTGTAATTAATAATTAAAAATTATAGTTTGCAAAAGAGAAAAGAAAATTCGAGATCCATTGAATTAGGCACCCCATGATGATAGGAGGATAGAAGGGGTTACAGTAATATGCCCTTCAACCTCATAGAAAATCCTCATAAGAACACCAAGAAGGTATCTCTCAGTTCGTTGACCTCTCAAGCATAAAACTACTGAATGACATTAAAATGAAAGGTTGAAACCCTAACAAGAGTAATTCAATGAATTAAGAGCAATCGATAAATATTCACCATTCATCACCATCCTACCTATGTCCTCCCAAGGACCTAAGCCATGTGATATGCAGGTAATAACTTACCATCATTTAATGGTTTATTGAAACTAAATAATAAGGTTTCAAGCTGAAATTTAATATGATGCAAAGAAAATAAAAAGTGGATAAGATATAGGTGTTAATTAAATGAATTGTCACAGTCATGTAAATTCATTCAATACAAACTATTTTCTTATAATAAATCAATTCCAAAATTTATGGAAGTGTTAAAAAATAAACCAATTATATGTTGAATATTGTGGGGTAATGAGATTTTATGTGTATTGCATACATAGACTTCATATGGTTCATATATATATACAATGTCATTATGCCACCAAAGAATAATATGTTAGGGTGTTTATCATAATTTAACTAATAACTGTGAAAGTTGAGAATTTTATAATTGGTATATTATAACTTGAATATAGTATTAGGAAATTATGTTTTAATTTTATAATAAGGGTTTTCATGGGGAATTATTGTCATATGGGTGGGTTATAGAATTATTTTAACAATATGTTATAAATGACTTTTAATCAAAGAGATATATATGGAGGAACATGTATGCTAATAACCCAATTGTAATAAAGGTTATGTGAAGTTTAAATAGTAAATTACAATTTAGCATTAAAATTATGGTGGAGGTGCTAAAAGACATGTTGGGGGACATGTACAATAAAGTAATTGGACTTAAAAGATATATGGCATTGAATGACAAGATAAAGATAATTCTGAGTAAATTGGAAAATGAGCAAGTTTTAGAGGACAAGTATGATGGTCCAACAATAAAATAAAAAGAAAAAATTTGAGTGAATGGTAGTTGTTACAATCAATCCTTTGGTTTTATTCATATAAGGATTCATATTATAATGATATAAGTAATTCATAGGTTTGATAATATTGATCATTGGGATTAATATAAATCTTTATGGTTATAATAATGGTCAACCATGGTCCAAACTCACCTATTGGCAAATATTTTGTCAATATAAAAATAAAACATGGTGGGACTTTGCATTGCAGCAAAGGTTGTCTCTATATGAAAATGGGGCATGGTCGACTTTGTTTATTTTTATTGGTTTTATTAATATTTTTGGTTTTTGAATATTAGTTTCCTATCTTTATTGATTCCTTGGGTTTATTAATAAAATGCATTAAGTTCATTGATCCCCTCTGTTTAGAATATTAATAATCCATTGGGTTTATAAGAATAATAATCCACATAACTACTCATGTTAGATCTTAAACCTTCTTTCTTCAAAATACCCATAATTAATAACTTCTTGTTTTCAAGTGATTCTTATCTTTACAATAAGAAGTAAATATTGAGACTCATATACTCAACAAAAAAATAAAAAATAACATAGATATTTATCTATATTTCTAAAAATACAATAAGAGTTACCACACTCTTTCCTATTGATGAAATGTTATCCTAGTAATTGACCTTGAGTTATGGGATCACTTTCTACTAGGAAACAAATAAGAATTTTTCACAATTTGGTCTCCTTAAGCCTTAGTAGAATCTTTTTAAAAATGGTTTTAAATCTTTATCTATATGTGTCCAATATTTATTTAGCACCATAGCCTCTTTGTTATTTTCAAATTTCCTCTCTCTCACAAAATCTAAGATTTATTCCACCCATGAAATTTCTCTACAATCATGATCATTCAAGTAGTAGGAAAATCATTCCTAGTAAGGTGGAGGATTTTTTATTTTTCTGTTTCATTATCCTTTCTTGGATAAGAACTAATTTTAGCCTAACTGACCATGTTGTGGCTCCTATAGTATTTTCAAATATAACAATAAGTAAAACAACATTATTTCATGAATATAAATAAATATTTACCATATCATAAAAAATTTCACTGTAATTTTCAACTTCTTAGGAAATTTTGAAACTTTTTAATATCATAAAAGTTTTAAATAATTTTTTTTTGGCTAGTGGTAATAGTTTTATATTAGAAACAAAGCATGTTTATAAAGTATCATCATGGTATGTTAAATGGATAAAGCAAGGAGATGGGGTAGATAAATTGGTTTACAAACATTGTTTAGTCACTAAGATGGAGGCACAAGAGGGAAGGAATATTAGAAATAGCACTACCTCATCCTTAACATGCTAGGAGGACATCTCCAAGAATACTAGGAATTTAAGTTTGTGGAATGTCAAATTATGAAATCATCTCCAAGAAGAATAGGAATTTAAGGGTGTGGAATGTTGTATTACTAAATCAATTATTATCATTTCCATATGTGCATCTATTTGTGTAATATATTCCTTTTTCCTTCCTCTTCTTCCTTAGAATTCCTCAAATTCCCATGACAAGACAAAATTTGTTGATTCTACTCATCAAGGAGGCATACCTTCCAATATTTGTCACCCATAGTCTTATAGAAATAAAAAACTCTTTTCTCCCATCCATATCCCCCCAAAATAATAAAAAATAACACAAAGCATGGCTATCCATAGTGATGGTGAGTTCCAAATTGAGGAAGAGACCTCACATAACTAGGAAAACACCTATAATGAGAGTATACTTGTTGAGTGGGAGCACCCTACATGTATTCATGAAGGCTTTGATCATCCCTTCCTTTATGTTGACTATAAGGATCATGATAAGAAGGGAAAGGCTTCACATTACAAGGATCAAAGGGATGAAGCTCAACACAACTAGATCAAGCACCACTAGGAAATGCACCAACTCAATTAGGCTTACTATCCATAGTGTGTGTAATATCTAACTTTCTTTGGACCAATACTATTTTAATTTGGGCTCATCACTCTCTAAGAGACTGCCAATTTCTTTCTAGATGATATCTCTCACACTTTGGTAAGGACCATTTTTTTATTTTCTAACAACACCACATCTTGTATTTCAAATTTTCTATTACTGTATTTTATTTAAATCTATTGTAGTATAAATAATTTTAGCTTTCTTAAAGAAAAAATAAGAAACATTATATTTTTTTTATTATTGACTACATGTTATTTATTTTTATTTTAGAAGGAAAAAAATTCAAATTGATATCGAAGATAAAAAGAATAACATATCTTTCTCACACTAGAATGTAAAATATACCTCTTAACATAACCAAATATTCTCTTAATAATTTAAAAAGATAGAGAATGTATGTATTCATTATTATTTCTAATAAAATAATAAATAAAGAATAAGATTTTTTTTTAAATTTTAGTTTATTTTTATTTTTAATTGTTTATATATATTATAAAAAATATTATTTAATAACTTATAAATTCAAAAAAAAATTATATCAATCTTTTAAATTTAAAACAATATAATTTTTTTTCAAATATACATTACTTTTTAAATGTCAAAAATTTATCTACTCTCCATTATATTTAAAATAATTTAATAATTTAAAATATTGTAATAATAATAAAAAAATATTTTACTTAATGGTATTACATTTAAAAATAATCAATCTTTATTTTTAATTTTAATGGTATATATAAATAATATAAAAAATACTATGCAATAAATTATAAATTCAAAAACCTTTATGTAAATACTTTAAATTGAAATTATTATAAAATTTGGTAATATATAAATTATTTCTTAAAACTAAAAGTTTAGCTATCATTCATTATTTTTCAAAGTAATTTAATTATTAAAAATATAATAAATTACTAAATTATGAATCACAAAAGTTTTAGATTTAACAATATGATAATAATTAAATATATATATTTTGTTTTAGTGAATTACATTTTGAGATTTAGTTTTATTTTTAAATATATATATAATAAAGAATTAAATACATTAAATTAAATTAATAAAAAATTATAAAATATTTTGAATTTAAAACAATATAAAATTTTTTGAAATACAAATAATTTTTTAAAACTAAAAACTTATCTCTATATATAATGTATAATGGTGTTATATCTTTGTAAAAATTAGTACATCACTCAATTATTTTAAAAAATAAAATAAAAATTCCAATACTATACCCTTAACATAAATATACTTTAATATAAAATGCATATTTACCTATACATTGATTTTCATAATAGTCATACTCATAAGATGATTACATATTTATGGACACTAGTAGCCCACGGCTTTATTAGAAAAACATATGACAAAACATGCCTAACCCACACACTAATACTAATATTGCGTCTTCACAAAACCCGCTCTCTCCAATATGGATATGGTAACACACAACAATATATTGTGGAAGATTGACCGACCTATCAGTAAGGGCAGTCTCCTCTGTTAGGGACCTGGCAAAGACGAGGCATAGCCGCGGGAACTGAAGCTGGGTAGTATCCACCACTGGGGGTACCGATCTTGATAATGCACTTGCATACATCCCGAAAATGTTGGTCGTCATTGGGGGATTCAGCGAAGTAGTTTTTAACGACACTACAACACTCGGGCATAAGATCACCGAATTCAATGTAGTAGTTGCAATAATACATTTCGTCCCTTCGCTGTAAAATATCGCAAGTAAATTCGGCCATTGCACTCCCGACTAACGCCAAAAGGCACACGCTCACCATAACCTGTCGCGCCATCGCCATTTTCAATCTCCCTTGGTTACTTCTTCGATCGCCCGCTTGTCGCTTCTGTCCACTCCCCTCTCTTCCCACCTCTTTATATACATATTCATGTGATACTGTGTATATATTCGTATGTCACAGCAGGCGATAACCATTAGCAGAGTTTTTTGAGGTGAAAGTCGTTCATGTTTTCTAGAACCCTGCTATTTTGTTCATATATTATAATTTGTACAACTATATCACACCCACTCTCGATAAATCATATCTTAACCGAAACGTACGTATTTTATTAGAAAAATTTGCAAACAGATTGATGATCCATCATCCAAACAAGTAATTATTTTATTGTACATTAAAACAAACAATCAAATATTTCAAAATTTTGATTAGATGGAATTTATAAATCCAAACAAATATTTGTTTTATTGTACATTAAAATACACAAACACACATTTCAAAATTTGTATTATATGTAATTTATAATTAATATTGGAATTTATAATTAATATTAAAATTTAGAGTAATATAAAAACGATTTTCATTTCCAACACACTTTATATGTTATAAAATATTGTTTTATTTAAATTTTATAAATAAATACTACTTATATTAAATATAATTATAATAATAAATATATTTTATTGTAGTATTGTAATTGTTAATAAAATAGAATAACATACTTTATTTAGTAAGAATTTTCAATATTACATATTTAAAATTTAGTGACTCAAGAGGTTCCCTAAATATATCTGCTAACTTTGGTCGTTATGTATCATATTTACACTTTTTGGTTGTCTGATTGATCTCCCAATGTATGAGTTTTTTTGTGGCTAATGCAAGGGATATTGCTCAAAGCCCTGCTTCATGGCTATTTATGAAGAAAATCTAAAAATATCTTATAAGCTAAGGGGTTGGAAGGATCTTTCAAGTGTCAATTTCAATTTAGAAGGATAAGGTAGAGTGCATTTGTAATAGGTAGATATAATTTGTTTTTATTTGGTTTAAAAAAATCTCATGCTTGAGATTTGAGCTATTTTTGGTTGATGTGATCCTATGTTTATGGTTATGTCTCAATCTGGAAATTAGTAAAATTTCCACGTCTGAATACACAAAAACAAAAGAGGGGTTTGTTTTTGGAATAAAAAAATATTTCTCCATATTTGTGGATGCCTCTCATTCTCTATAGAAATTGACTTCTGACTTTGTTCAAAAATATAAGAATATTGGTTTTGCATCAATTTCTCATTTAAAACTTTAATTTGCAAACACTAGAGAAATCTAGAGCAAATGAAAAAGAATTTGAAAATTCTGCTATAGAAGGCGGACAAATTTGTGACTAGCTAGTTTTTTTCCTAGAAAATGCTTGGTTGAAGATATTAGTTGATTTCTCTAAACACTTTTTTATAAGACTGCACCAAACCTAGCTTTCTAATATATGTTGGTAAATATCTTTTACCAAGAGGCTTGGTAAATATATCTTGTAACTTTAGTCATTAATGCGTCATATTTGCACCTCAGAAAATTGTTTGTTGAAGATATTAGTTGATTTCTCTATACTTTTTTTTTTTTTTATAGGATTGCACCAAACCTCACTTTCTAATATATCTTGGTAAATATCTTTTAGGAAGAGGCTTGGTAAGTATATCTTATAACTTTAGTAATTAATGCATCGTATTTACACCTGGTGCCCTATTGATCTCTACAATGCCTCACTTCTTTGTGGTGTTTCTTCACTCATTGATGTAGGAGAATAGTCAATTTTGTGGCTAATGTAAGGGATATTGCTCAAAGTCTTGCTTCATGGCTATTTATGAAGAAAATCAAAAAATATATTACAAGCTAAGGGGTTGGATCCACGTGGAGTAAATTTCAATTTTTAAGGATAAGGTAGAATCCATTTGTAATAGCTAGATATAATTTGTTTTTATTTGGTTTAAAAAATATCATCCTTAATATTTGAGCTATTCTTAGTTGATTAGGCTGAGTTTTTTTTCCAATATGTCTTTGTGAAAAATATAAGAATATTGGATTTGCATCAATTTTTCATTTTAAACTTTAGTTTCCAAACACTAGAGAAATAGTACAGGAGGAATGTGGCCTATTTTGGGGCTCCATTTCTTAGAAATGAAAAATAATTTGAAGATTTTTCTATCTGGATTTTTTGCACTAGGGGTCTAATGTGTGACTAGCTAGTTTTTTTCTGATAAAATGTCTGGTTGAAGAGATTCATTGAGTTCTCTAAACTGTTTTTTATAGGGTTGGTCCTAGATTCCCCAAATCTTGCTTTCTAACGGTTATGTCATTCCTTCTTGTTGGGTATGATCGTGTGAAGGGTCTATGGAATGAATGCAACCAAGTCAAAACAAGGAAGTGAGTGATTCCCGATTATATAGATGATAAGTTTAAGTTTATGTTCCAATTCAAAAAAAATAATTTTAATTACAGATTCTATGAATTTCTGAACATGAACATGAAAGAGAAGAAATAAATGTAGAACTTGAAAATCTAGCTCAATCATGAAGGTAACCTACCTCATTTGTGGTATGAGAGGAGGTAAAATTAGAAGAAGAAACACCTAAAATCTTAAGAGCATAATATGAGGATCAAAAATGGCTTTTAGTGTAGGAGTAGAAGAGGAGGTATACCAATTGCAGCAATGAAATCTATACCAAGGTTGGAGGAAATACTTGCAACAAGGGAGACTAAAAGGGTTCCTGAAGGAGATCTCATTGAACCTGATTAGGAAGAAGATCATGAAAGGGAGGAGGAACCTACACCTTCCGAAATATTTTCTAGGATGTACTTCAAATCTTAAACCTAAATTCCCGTGGTATATGCAGTTAGAGATGATTTATTGGATCAATGAGATGAACAAACTGTTTGAATTTGAAGAAATGGAAGGAGAGAGGAAGGTAAACCTAGTTGTCACCAGATTGTAGGGGCATGCATCTCTATGGTGGAATGTAGTACAAGCTGAAAGGATAAAATCATGTAAGAAACCCATGAAAAAAGGGAACATGATTGTTTCAAAACTTAGGAAAAAATTTCTTGCCTAGTGACTATGAGGTTACCTTATATAGAGAGACCTTAGGAAAAGGTTGATGAAAATAAGAGAATGCAAAAAAGAGTTCTACAAGGTTAGTATACGAGGACCAGTTCAAGATAGAGAAGAGAAGATTGCAAGGTATATTAGTGGATTGAGAATGGACATATAGGATGAAATAAACATGTTGTATCCTAAAAAAGTAGATGGAGGTTATCAAATGGAATTAAAAAATGATGAAAAACTTATGAGGAAGCAATCTGTGATAGGGAAAAGTACTCTTATAGGAAGAGAAATCAAGTCTGTAGAGTTAGATATACAACACCCAGAGTAGGAGCTAACAGAAACAACTCAAATCAACACACACCAACATGGAGTGATACTAGAGGAAGGGGAAGTTTTTCCAAAGGAAGAACATGTAGAGGTAGAGGTAGGTAGTTCATATGCTTCAAGTGTGGAAAGCTAGGACATAGATATTTTGAGTGTCCAAAACATGAAGACCCTAGACAAAGAAATGCAGTTGTTGCTCCTATAGTATAAGAGGAGGTAGGAATAGTAGAAACATAAGTAGAAATAGAAGTTGTACCTGAAACTAAAGACCTCTTGGTGATAAACAAAGTGTTGATTCAACTAGAGAAGGAAGTTGTAGAACCAACACAAACAAAGACTTTGTTTAAGACATTTTTCAAAGTTGGAGGAAAATTTTCTGAGATAATCATCCACACTCTAAGTATAGATAATCTTGTCTCTACAGAAGTGGTGGAGAAATTGAAGTTGAATACCATTAAGCATCCTATTCCTTATAAGGTATACTCATTGCAAAAAGGTCATAAGATATTGATAAATGAATAGTGTGAAATATATTTACAATTGGGAAAATACAAGGATAAAATTTTGTGTGATGTGATGCCAATGGATGTATGTCATATTTTTCTTGGAAGACCTTGGTAATATGATAGGGTAGTTATTCATGATGGGAAGATAAATGTATATAAGTTCCTTCATGATGGTATTGATCACAGTTTGTTGCCTATGAAGGAAGTAAGAACATCAAAGGTTCACACTCTAAAGTCGAAAATCCTTTCTAATGAGTGGAAAATAATATCTTGAGCAAACTATTGAAAATAAGGTAAAGTTTTCTTTAGTTTGAAGGGAAAATAAAATTCATTATTTTCATGAATAAATTCAAAGGGTTTTGAATGAATAATGTGATATTATTGTGGATAATTTTCCTAATGAGTTACCAAGTGTAAGAAATATAAGTATATCACATAGACTTGATACTTTGATCAAGTTTGTCAAACAAAGCTGCATACAAAATGACTCCAAGAGAGAATGGACAAAATTAGGAAACACTTGCAATAGTTGTTAGATAAGGTACTAGTCACAAAGAGTTTAAGTCCATGTGGAGTGCCTATTGTACTTGCGCGAAAGAAGGATGGATGCTAGAGAAGGTGTATAGATTCCATATTAATAAACAAGATTACTATCAATTAGAGATTTCCTTTACCCAGAATTAATGATTTGATGGATTTTTTTAGTTGAGAAATATATTTTCTAAAATATATGTAAAAAGTGAATACCATAAAATCGGGATAAGATAAAGGGATGAATGGAAAACTCCTTTTAAAACCAATGAGGGATGGTATCAATGGTTTGTTATGCCATTTGGTCTCTATAATTCTCCAAGTACTTTTATGAGACTTATGAATGAAATTTTAAATAAGTTTATAGTGAAATTTATCATATTATATCTTGTTGACATATTAGTGTACAGTGAGTCAAAATAAGAATATCTAGTGAATTTGACTAATTTTCTTAAAAATTTCTAGCAAAAAAATTTCTTTGTGAATTTTAAGAAATGTTACTTTCTAAAAAGGGAAAGAAGGATTAAAAATGGAACCTAAAAATCTTCAAGAAATTGTGTATTTTCTTACACCTAAAAAAGTCAGTAAAGTTAGAAATTCCATGGAATCAATGCACCAATGAGTGAGACCATTAAAAAGAATAGAAAAACCTTTAAATGGGCCAATATATATATATATATATATATATATATATATATATATATATATATATATATATATATATATATATATATATATATATATATTTTAAGAAACATATCACAGAAAAGCCTATTTGATATTACCACACTTGAAACATTTTCAAGTGAAATTTGATGCAAGTAGAATAGAAATAGCGACTGCTTTAATTAAGAAGAAAGATTTGTAGCTTATCTCACTCAAAAAATTAATGAGTCCACATAGAAATATTATTTATATGATAACGAATTTTATGTTGTTGTTCATAATCTTAAGAAATCGAGGCATTATTTGATGTCACCGGAATGTTTTTTTATATACTAACAACCATGCTTTACAATATATAAAGCACGAACCCAAGTTCAGTCAAAAAAATGCCATATGGTTGGATTATCTACAAGGTTTCACATTTTTATTTAAACACATAAGTGGAAAGCAAAAAATAATTGCACATAGGCTTAGCATGAAGAATTTTTCTATCGAGGAACGAAAAATTCAAATATTGGGATTTGAATTTATAAAAGGCTTGTAAAAGGAGGATGCAGATTTAAAATAGGTATATGGAGCGTGCTAAATCATAAAACTATGAACACTAACAAGTGGCTATAATACATGGTACAAGAAGCACTGTTAATTAAAAATAGTCAACTATCCATCCCAATTTGTTCCATGAGGAAAAATATCCTCAATGAAAAACATAGTGGAGGTTTAGCAGGTCACCTTGGTTATGCTAAAACTTTAGAAGAACTACAATACTTCTACTATTTTCCAAATATGAGGAGAGATGTAACCAGATTTGTGAGATGTGAGATTTTTCAATATGGGAAAGGGAGAAGTCAAAAAATTGGTTTGTATACACCACTACCTATTCCATTGAGACCTTAGGATTCTATAGGTATTGATTTCATATTAGGACTTCCAAGAACGAAAAGAGTTCATGATTTTACTTTTGTAGTGGTCAATGGATATTCAAAAATGACACATTTCATTCCATGCCATAAGATTAGTGATGCTTTAAATATTCCTAATTTGTTTTTCAAATAAATTTTGAGATTACATCGTTTTCTTGTCTCTGAAAAAGATACTGGGATTATTTTGGAGTACATTATGGAAGAAATTGGGCACAAAATTGACTTTTAGTTCTCCATATCATCCACATACACATGGGGAGACTTAAGTGGTTAATAGGAGCTTGGTAGAATAACATCCCCAACAATGGGATAATGTATTAGCTAAAGTAGAATATGCATATAATGACTTTCAATAGAAGCACATGAGTGACTCCTTTTCACACAATTTATGATATGAATCCAAGAGGAGTGAATGAAATAAAATTTTTTGCCAAGGGAGAGTTAAGGAGCGTTGAAGATGAACATTGTGTAGAAGCTATGCAAAGCATACTAAAAAAATAAAACAAAATCTTAAAGAAAGCAACAAAAAGTACAACAAAAGAGAAAAATTGACAAGAAGAGAGGTGAATTTAAGGTTGGTTATTTAGTAATGCCTCATTTGAGGAAGGAAAGTTTTCTAGCAAGAGATTAAAGCAAATGCTTACTAATTAGAGTTACCAACACATATTCATATATTTCCAATATTCAATGTTGTAGACTTGTATAAATATCAACTCCAGTAATTACTTATGTATAGGATTTAATTCATCGTTTAATCAGCCTTTTCCTCTATTCTAAATTTATATTCTTGGGAGTCGACAGGTTCCAACTAAATGAATGCATAATTACACTCAAGTGATAGTAAAGAATTTACTCCTATTTAATATATATTACAAGTCTTCAGTTAATAGTTTGACAACTTATAAAAGATTTTATTTCAAATAAATTAATGCATAAATATTTCATCTATGCATATATCAGATGTTAGTGTCAATTTATCTAAATTGATTTTAACTCATATATTTTCTTCCTATTAAGTCTATACACTGTTCATGCAGTTGTAATATACAAGAATTATTAATATTATATTGAGAGGGATATAATCCTATGTGCTCTTAATGATTATACTCAAATATGTTCATGTATGTGAATATATTGTTGTAGTTCTGGAAAGTATTATTATTATTTAAGTACATAAGTTTACTTGAAGTTTTCTCATATATTTCATAGAAAAATCTTTCATATTATTCTGTTATAATTTAATGTTCAGAATATACTATAATAGAATATTTATCTTTTATAGTATTTTTAATTTTCTATCCACATCACATATATAAATTACACTTGTTACAACTCCAGTTTGCTTTTCTATCTTATATCAAAGGTTTTTGTCTAATATATGGAAGTCTTTGGATGGAGTTTACTTTTCTAACTTTGTATTTACCTAAAATGCATGTTCATATTAGCCATATAAATAAATTAAATTGTCATTTTATAAATATAACTTTTCTTAATCCATACATAGGCATATCTCTACATTTATAGAAGCAGATTAAAGTTACAAATTTAATGATTTATGGGAGTATTATATATCTCTAGATTTAAACTATTATCATGTTTATAAATTTTGGTTGATATTCCCCATAAATCCTATTCCTACAACTATACAGAATTTAGAGGATTAATTTCTTCTAAAAATTCTGTTAAATGTAAGGAATAACAATTCTAAAAAAAATAATAATTTAAATAACAGCTACAACATTTACCAATATTGTACAACACTACCTATTTTAACCATTCATAAAATTTGTGTGCATACCACTTCTTCTGCTGACCAGTCCTCCCAACCTTAGAGTTCTTCTGTCTCCAGAACTCACCACCGACCTGAGATCCCTCAATCTGTTCTAGAGTAGCTTATTTAAGCTTATGGTCTCCCCAAAGCCTATTTCTAATTTTGTGTCCAGAATTTCAGGATGCTTTTATTCCTGTTTACCTAGGCTTCCCTTATTTAGGACTTTAAAGCTGCTTTCTTTTCCAGCTTTTACCTCTTCCTAACTACTTTCCTCATCATTGGGAAAATTTAGATTTTTCCTCAAAAATCTAAATTAGAAATAAATTCTTTCAAGGCTTTTTGAAAGAATTTTTGGGAAAGTCTTAGCCTCTTTCCATACCTCATGGATTAGGCAAGTGATATCAAAAATCTCATTTGATCAAAGTGCATAGAAAACATTTTATTTATTTTTCATAATTAATTAATTAATTACATCCACACAATAATTATCCATTGGGGTCCACTCCCCTTTGGACTGAAGTTCAAATGTCTAACTTGAAAAACATAAAACCAGGGGTGTTACAAAATTAATTTTTCATAATTAAATTTTGAAAGTATTAGTTTTACTCTAAATACACAGATTATTATTATGATATAAATAAATATGTGAAAATGTAATTAGAGATAAATTAATTTTATAAACATGACTATATTAATATAATCAAAATAATTTTATACAAAGTTAATATGAAGAGTAGTAAAAGAATTATAAATTATATACATATACATAGGTACATATATAATTGAATCATTTCTCTTTTACACATAGGAAGTGAAGTAGTAAATACATGGTTTAATAAACAAAAATAATGTTACATATAACATTTAAAATTAAATGGAAATTATAAAATTAATAAGTATATAAAGTAAACAAAAATCTCAATTAAGGATTGAAGTGGTGAAATTGAATCAATATGTAATCTAATTACATATTCTATCACAATTCATTGAAAGTCATAAATATTTTTTTCATGAACTTTTATTAAACTTTTCATTAAAAGTCATAAATATTTTTCACATAAACTTCTATTGGGGTACCTTGGTTAAAATTTAAATAGTTTAGAAATGTTGAAGGAAAACATGATAACAACACTAACTATGTATTCTGAAAAAAATTGTACATAAACGCCAGAGTGTAATTGAATGAGAGTAAGAGTACACAACTTACCATGATAACTATCATAACTTATCCTTTTGGGATGAAGCTGATGCGAGTTTGGATACCATAACTACGATATGAATATATGCAATTAAAGAAATTTGTTCATGTAAAAAAGGAAAGAGTGGAATAGAAAAAATAAGGGCAACCTCGATCAATTAATTATGAATACAAAATCAAAGTAAAAATTCGGTGCAAAACCCAAAACAGCGATTTGGGGAAAATCACAAAGGGAAATTCATTGTAATTAGAATATAATCATTCTAGTCAATGAAAAAGGTAAATTCCTAAATAAAAAAATGACAAATTATATAATTGATGCGAACTAGAGGTATTATTTCAGTATAAGAAAGGAATCTAATGGAAAAAATCCGTGGAGTTAATAACCACAAATACCAAATTAAACTCCATATGTGAATATAAAATTCCTAAGGTAAACGCGAAATAAGAATTGTGGAATTCATATTATGAAGAAGTATCCCAGAAAACAAAAACCCAAAAATAAAATCTCACTGTGTCGAAATTATGAAACCTGGATAACGGAAAAACCATGAACCCAATTTAGAGATTATTACCTCTTCATTCTCGCCTTTAAGAATAAGTTGAAGATAAGAATACGTTGAAGACAGAGAAGATGTTGAAATATTAGAACCCTCAAACAAATTCTGTTAGAAAGAAATGTAATACATCAAATTTCAATGACATTGAATCATTACTAGAGATAATCAACGCCGAGAAATGATAAACCAAAATTAAAACTGTGAATTTAGAAATATAAGTTTCTTACCTGTAATTAATAATTAAAAATTATAGTTTGCAAAAGAGAAAAGAAAATTTGAGATCCATTGAATTAGGCACCCCATGATGATAGGAGGATAGAAGGGGTTACAGTAATATGCCCTTCAACCTCATAGAAAATCCTCATAAGAACACCAAGAAGGTATCTCTCAGTTCGTTGACCTCTCAAGCATAAAACTACTGAATGACATTAAAATGAAAGGTTGAATTCAATGAATTAAGAGCAATCGATAAATATTCACCATTCATCACCATCCTACCTATGTCCTCCCAAGGACCTAAGCCATGTGATATGCAGGTAATAACTTACCATCATTTAATGGTTTATTGAAAATAAATAATAAGGTTTCAAGCTGAAATTTAATATGATGCAAAGAAAATAAAAAGTGGATAAGATATAGGTGTTAATTAAATGAATTGTCACAGTCATGTAAATTCATTCAATACAAACTATTTTCTTATAATAAATCAATTCCAAAATTTATGGAAGTGTTAAAAAATAAACCAATTATATGTTGAATATTGTGGGGTAATGAGATTTTATGTGTATTGCATACATAGACTTCATATGGTTCATATATATATACAATGTCATTATGCCACCAAAGAATAATATGTTAGGGTGTTTATCATAATTTAACTAATAACTATGAAGGTTGAGAATTTTATAATTGGTATATTATAACTTGAATATAGTATTAGGAAATTATGTTTTAATTTTATAATAAGGGTTTTCATGGGGAATTATTGTCATATGGGTGGGTTATAGAATTATTTTAACAATATGTTATAAATGACTTTTAATCAAAGAGATATATATGGAGGAACATGTATGCTAATAACCCAATTGTAATAAAGGTTATGTGAAGTTTAAATAGTAAATTACAATTTAGCATTAAAATTATGGTGGAGGTGCTAAAAGACATGTTGGGGGACATGTACAATAAAGTAATTGGACTTAAAAGATATATGGCATTGAATGACAAGATAAAGATAATTCTGAGTAAATTGGAAAATGAGCAAGTTTTAGAGGACAAGTATGATGGTCCAACAATAAAATAAAAAGAAAAAATTTGAGTGAATGGTAGTTGTTACAATCAATCCTTTGGTTTTATTCATATAAGGATTCATATTATAATGATATAAGTAATTCATAGGTTTGATAATATTGATCATTGGGATTAATATAAATCTTTATGGTTATAATAATGGTCAACCATGGTCCAAACTCACCTATTGGCAAATATTTTGTCAATATAAAAATAAAACATGGTGGGACTTTTCATTGCAGCAAAGGTTGTCTCTATATGAAAATGGGGCATGGTCGACTTTGTTTATTTTTATTGGTTTTATTAATATTTTTGGTTTTTGAATATTAGTTTCCTATCTTTATTGATTCCTTGGGTTTATTAATAAAATGCATTAAGTTTATTGATCCCCTCCGTTTAGAATATTAATAATCCATTGGGTTTATAAGAATAATAATCCACATAACTACTCATGTTAGATCTTAAACCTTCTTTCTTTAAAATACCCATAATTAATAAATTCTTGTTTTCATGTGATTCTTATCTTTACAATAAGAATTAAATATTGAGACTCATATACTCAACAAAGAAATAAAAATTAACACAGATATTTATCTATATTTCTAAAAATACAATAAGAGTTACCACACTCTTTCGTATTGATGAAATGTTATCCTAGTAATTGACCTTGAGTTATGGGATCACTTTCTACTAGGAAACAAATAAGAAATTTTCACAATTTGGTCTCCTTAAGCCTTAGTAGAATCTTGTTAAAAATGGTTTTAACTCTTTATCGATATGTGTCCAATATTTATTTAGCACCATAGCCTCTTTGTTATTTTCAAATTTCCTCTCTCTCACAAAATCTAAAATTTATTCCACCCATGAAATTTCTCTACAATCATGATCATTCAAGTAGTACGAAAATCATTCCTAGTAAGGTGGAGGATTTTTTAGCCTAAATGACCATGTTGTGGCTCCTATAGTATTTGCAAATATAACAATAAGTAAAACAACAGTATTTCATGAATATAAATAAATATTTACCATATCATAAAAAATTTCACTGTAATTTTCAACATCTTAGGAAATTTTGAAACTTTTTAAAATCATAAAAGTTTTAAATAAAAATTTGTTTGGCTAGTGGTAATAGTTTTATATTAGAAACAAAGCATGTTTATAAAGTATCATCATGGTATCTTAAATGGATAAAGTAAGGAGAGGGGTTAGATAAAGTGGTTTACAAACATTTTTTAGTCACTAAGATGGAGGCACAAGAGGGAAGGAATATTAGAAATAGCACTACCTCATCCTTAACATGCTAGGAGGACATCTCCAAGAATACTAGGAATTTAAGTTGGTGGAATGTCCAATTATGAAATCATCTCCAAGAAGACTAGGAATTTAAGGGTGTGGAATTTTTTATTACTAAATCAATTATTATCATGTCCATATGTGCATCTATTTGTGTAATATATTCCTTTTTCCTTCCTCTTCTTCCTTAGAATTCCTCAAATTCCCATGAAAAGAAAAAAATTGTTGATTCTACTCATCAAGGAGGCATTCCTTCCAATTTTTGTCACCCATAGTCTTATAGAAATAAAAAACACTTTTCTCCCATCCATATCCCCCCAAAATAATAAAAAATAACACAAAACATGGCTATCCATAGTGATGGTGAGTTCCAAATTGAGGAAGAGACCTCACATAACTAGGAAAACACCTATAATGGGAGTATACTTGTTGAGTGGGAGAACCCTACATGTATTCCTGAAATCTTTGATCATCCCTTCCTTTATGTTGACTATCAGGATCATGATAAGAAGGGAAAGGCTTAACATTACAAGGATCAAGGGGATGAAGCTCAACACAACTAGATCAAGCACCACTAGGAAATGCACCAACTCAACTAGGCTTACTATCCATAGTGTGTGTAATATCTACTTTTCTATGGACCAATACTATTTTAATTTGGGCTCATCACTCTCTAAGAGACTCCCAATTTCTTTCTAGATGATATCTCTCACACTTTGGTAAGGACCATTTTTTTTATTTTCTAACAACACCACATCCTGTATTTCAAATTTTCCATTAGTGTATTTTATTTAAATCTATTGTAGTATAAATAATTTTAGCTTTTTTAAAGAAAAAATAAGAAACATTATATTTTTTTATTATTGACTACATGTTATTTATTTTTATTTTAGAAGGAAAAAAATTCAAATTGATATGGAAGATAAAAAGAATAACATATCTTTCTCACACTAGAATGTAAAATATACCTCTTAACATAACCAAATATTCTCTTAATAATTTAAAAAGATAGATAATATATGTATTCATTATTATTTCTAATAAAATAATAAATAAATAATAAGAATTTTTTTTAATGTTTCTAGTTTATTTATTTTTAATTGTTTATATATATTATAAAAAATATTATTTAATATCTTATAAATTCAAAAAAAAATTATATCAATCTTTTAAATTTAAAACAATATAAATTTTTTCAAAATATAAAAAATTATTTACTCTCCATTATATTTAAAATAATTTAATAATTTAAAATATTGTAATAATAATAAAAAAATATTTTATTGAATGGAATTACATTTAAAAATAATCAATCTTTATTTTTAATTTTAATAGTATATATAAAAAATATAAAAAATATTATGCAATAAATTATAAATTCAAAAACCTTTATGTAAATACTTTAAATTGAAATTATTATAAAATTTCGTAATATATAAATTATTTCTTAAAACTAAAAGTTTAGCTATCATTCATTATTTTTGAAAGTAATTTAATTATTAATAATATAATAAATTACTAAATTATGGATCACAAAAGTTTTAGATTTAACAATATGATAATAATTAAATAAATATATTTTGTTTTAGTGAATTAATTTTGAGATTTAATTTTATTTTTAAATATATATATATATATATATATATATATATATATATATATAATAAAGAATTAAATACATTAAATTAAATTAATAAAAAATTATAAAAATACTTTGAATTTAAAACAATATAAATTTTTTTGAAATATAAATAATTTTTTAAAACTAAAAACTTATCTCTCTATATATAATGTATAATGGTGTTATATGTTTGTAAAAATTAATACATCATTCAATTATTTTAAAAAATAAAATAAAAATTCCAATACTATACCCTTAACATAAATATACTTTATATAAAAATTATATGGATATTTACATATACATTGATTTTCATAATAGTCATACTCATATACTAGTAGCCCACGGCTTTATTAGAAAAACATATGACAAAACATGCCTAACCCACACACTAATACTAATATTGCGTCTTAACAAAACCCGCTCACTCCAATATGGATATGGTAACACACAACAATATATTGTGGAAGATTGACCGACCTATCAGTAAGGGCAGTCTCCTCTGTTAGGGACTTGGCAAAGACGAGGCATAGCGGCGGGAACTGAAGCTGGGTAGTATCCACCACTGGGGGTACCGATCTTGATAATGCACTTGCATACATCCCGAAAATGTTGGTCGTCATTGGGGGATTCAGCGAAGTAGTTTTTAACGACACTACAACACTCGGGCATAAGATCACCGAATTCAATGTAGTAGTTGCAATAATACATTTCGTCCCTCCGCTGTAAAATATCGCAAGTAAATTCCGCCATTGCACTCCCGACTAACGCCAAAAGGCACACGCTCACCATAACCTGTCGTGGCATCGCCATTTTCAATCTCCCTTGGTTACTTCTTCGATCCCCCGCTTGTCGCTTCTGTCCACTCCCCTCTCTTCCCACCTCTTTATATACATATTCATGTGATACTGTGTATATATTCGTATGTCACAGCAGGCGATAACCATTAGCAGAGTTTTTTGAGGTGAAAGTCGTTCATATTTTCTAGAACCCTGCTATTTTGTTCATATATTATAATTTGTACAACTATATCACACCCACTCTCGATAAATCATATCTTAACCGAAATGTATTTTATTAGCAAAAGTTGCAAACAGATTTATGATCCATCATCCAAACAAGTAATTATTTTATTGTACATTAAAATAAACAATCAAATATTTCAAAATTTTGATTAGATGGAATTTATAAATACAAACAAATATTTGTTTTATTGTACATTAAAATACACAAACACACATTTCAAAATTTGTATTATATGTAATTTATAATTAATATTGGAATTTATAATTAATATTAAAATTTAGAGAGTAAATAAAAAACGTACTTATTTCCACAATTTTTATATGTTATAAAATATTTTTTTATTTAAATTTTATAAATAAATACTACTTATATTAAATATAATTATAATAAATAGTATTTTATTGTAGTATTGTAAATGTTAATAAAATAGAATAATATTATTTTTGGATGGAGAAAATAATTTTCTACAATATTACATATTTAAAATTTAGTGACTCAAGAGGTTTCTTAAATATATCTGCTAACTTTGGTCGTTATGTATCATATTTACACTTTTTGGTTGTCTTATTGATCTCCCAATGTATGAGTTTTTTTGTGGCTAATGCAAGGGATATTGCTCAAAGTCCTGCTTCATGGCTATTTATGAAGAAAATCTAAAAATATCTTATAAGCTAAGGGGTTGGAAGGATCTTTCAAGTGTCAATTTCAATTTAGAAGGATAAGGTAGAGTGCATTTGTAATAGGTAGATATAATTTGTTTTTATTTGGTTTAAAAAAATCTCATGCTTGAGATTTGAGCTATTTTTGGTTGATGTGATCCTATGTTTATGGTTATGTCTCAATCTGGAAATTAGTAAAATTTCCACGTCTGAATACACAAAAACAAAAGAGGGGTTTGTTTTTGGAATAAAAAAATATTTCTCCATATTTGTGGATGCCTCTCATTCTCTATAGAAATTGACTTCTGACTTTGTTCAAAAATATAAGAATATTGGTTTTGCATCAATGTCTCATTTAAAACTTTAATTTGCAAACACTAGAGAAATCTAGAGCAAATGAAAAAGAATTTGAAAAGTCTGCCATAGAACATGGACAAATGTGTGACTAGTTTGTTTTTTTCCTAGAAAATACTTGGTTGAAGATATTCGATGATTTCTCTAAACTATTTTTTATAAGATTGTACCAAACCTAGCTTTCTAATATATGTTGGTAAATATCTTTTACCACGAGGCTTGGTAAATATATCTTCTAACTTTAGTCAATAATCCATCATATTTACATCTCAGAAAATGCTTGGTTGAAGACATTAGTTGATTTCTCTAAAAAAAAATTTTTTATAGGATTGCACCAATCCTCACTTTCGAATATATCTTGGTAAATATATTTTAGGAAGAGGCTTGGTAAATATATCTTATAACTTTAGTCATTAATGCATCATATTTACACCTAGTGCCCTATTGATATCTACAATGCCTCACTTCTTTGTGGTGTTTCTTCACTCATTGATGCAGGAGCATAGTCAATTTTGTGGCTAACGTAAGGAATATTTCTCAAAGTCATGCTTCATGGTTATTTATGAAGAAAATCAAAAAATATCTTACAAGCTAAGGGTTGGATCCATGTGGAGTAAATTTCAATTTTTAAGGATAAGGTAGAATCCATTTGTAATAGCTAGATATAATTTGTTTTTATTTGGTTTAAAAAATATCATCTTTAAGATTTGAGCTATTCTTAGTTGATTAGGCTGAGTTTTTTTTCCAATATGTGTTTGTGGAAAATATAAGAATATTGGATTTGCATCAATTTTTCATTTTAAACTTTAGTTTCTAAACACTAGAGAAATAGTACAGGGGGAATGTCACCTATTTTGGGGCTCCATTTTTGAGAAAATGAAAAATAATTTGAAGATTTTTCTATTGAATTTTTTGCAGAAGGGGTCTAATGTTTGACTAGCTAAGTTTTTTTGTGATAAAATTTTGGTTGAAGAGGTTCATTGAGTTCTCTAAATTTTTTTTTATAGGATTGGTCCTAGATTCCCCAAAACTTGCTTTCTAATGGTTATGTCATTACTTCTTGTTGGGTATGCTCGAGTGAAGGGTCTATGGAATGAATTCAACAAAGTCAAAGCAGCTATGTGAATGATTCTCTCTTAATAGATGATAATTTTAAGTTTATGTTCCAATTCAAAAAAAATATTTTTAAGTACAAAATCTATGAATTTCTGAAGATGAACATGAAAGAGAATAAATAAATCAAGAACTTGAAAATCTAGCTCAATCATGAAGGTAACCTACCTCATTTGTGGTATGAGAGGAGGAAAAATTAGAAGAAGAAGAACCTAAAATTTTAAGAGCATAGGAGTAGAAGAGGAGGTATATCAATTGCAGTAATGAAATCTATACCAAGCTTGGAGGAAATAATTGGAACAAGGGAGACTAAAAGGGTTCCTGAAGGAGATCTCCGTGAACATGATTAGGAAGAAGATCATGAAGAGGAGGAGGAACCTACACCTTCTGAAATCTTTGCTAGGATGTACTCCAAAGATTAAACCTGAAGTTCCATGATATAGGCAGTTAGATATGATTGATTGGATCAATGAGATGAACAAACTCTTTTACTTTGAAGAAATGGAAGGAGAGAGGTACGTAAACTTAGTTGTCACCAGATTGTAGGGGCATGCATCTCTATGGCGGAATGTAGTACAAACTGAAAGGAGAAAATCATGTAATAAACCCATAAAAAAATGGAACATGATGGTTTCAAAACTTAGGAAAAAGTTCTTGCCTAGTGACTATGAGGTTACCTTATATAGAGAGACCTTAGGAAAAGGTTGATGAAAATAAGAGAATACACAAAAGACTTCTACAAGGTTAGTATAAGAGCTGGACTAGTTCAAGATAGAGAAGAGAAGACTACAAGGTACATTAATGGATTGAGAATTCACATATAGGATGAAACCAACATTTTATATCCTAAAAAAGTAGATTAAGGTTATCAAATGGAATTAAAAAATGATGAAAAACTTATGAGGAATAAATCTATGAGAGGGAAAATTACTCTTACAGGAAGAGAAGTCAAGGCCATAGAGAGAGATATACAACACCGAGAGTAGGAGATAATAGAAAAAACTCAAATCAGCACACGCCAACAAGGAGTGATACTAGAGGAAGGGGAAGTTTTTCCAAAGGAAGAACATGTAGAGGTAGAGGGAGTCAGTTCATATGCTTCAAGTGTGGAAAGCTAGGACATAAATATTTTGAGTGTCCAGAAAATGAAGACCCTAGACAAAGAAATGCAGTTGTTGATCCTATAGTAGAAGAGGAAGTAGGAATAGTAGAAACAGAAGTAGAAACAGAAGTCGTACCTGAAACCAAAGACTTCTTGGTGATCAACAAAGTGTTGATTCAACTAGAGACGGAAGTTGTAGAACCAACACAAAGAAATACTTTGTTTAAGAAAATTTGCAAAGTTGGAGGAAAATTTTGTGAGATGATCATCCACACTCTAAGTATAGATAATCTTGTCTCTACAGAAGTGGTGGAGAAATTGAAGTTGGATACCACTAAGCATCCTATTCCTTATAAGGTATACTCATTGCAAAAAGGTCATAAGATATTGATAAATGAATAGTGTGAAATATATTTACAATTGGGAAAATACAAGGACAAAATTTTGTGTGATGTGATGCCAATGGATGTATGCCATATTTTTCTTGGAAGACCTTGGTATAATATGATATGGGAGCTATGCATGATGGGATGATAAATTTATATAAGTTCCTTGATGATGGTATTGATCACAATTTGTTGCCTATGAAGGAAGGAAGAACATGAAAGGTTCGCACTCTAAAGTCGAAAATCCTTTCTAATAAGTGGAAAATAACATCTTGAGAAAAATGACGAAAATAAATTAAAGTTTTCTTTAGTTTGAAGGGCAAATACAATTCATTATTTTCATGAATAAGTTCAAAGGTTTTTGAATGAATAATGTGATATTACTGTGGATAATTTTCCTAATGAGTTACCAAGTGTAAGAAATATAAGTATGTCACATAGAATTGAAACTTTGATCAAGTTTGCCAAACAAATCTGTATACAGAATGACTCCAAAAGAGAACTAACAAAATTAGGAAACACTTGCAATAGTTGTTAGATAAAGGACTAGTCACTAATAGTTTAAGTCCATGTGGAGTGCCTATTGTACTTGCTCCAAAGAAAGATGGATGCTCGAGAAGGTGTATAGATTCCATATTAATAAAAAAGATTACTATCAATTAGGGATTTCCTTTACCCATAAGTAATGATTTGATGTATTTTTTTAGCGGAGAAATATATTCTCTAAAATAGATGTAAAAAGTGGATACCCTCAAATCGGGATAAGATAAAGGGATGAATGGAAAACTCCTTTTAAAACCAACTAGGGACTATATCAATGGTTTGTTATGCCATTTGGTCTCTATAATTCAAGTACTTTTATGAGACTTATGAATGAAATTTTAAAGAAGTTTATAGCCAAATTTGTCATAGTATATCTTTTTGAAATATTAGTGTACAGTGAGTCAAAATAAGAATATCTAGTGAATTTCACTAATTTTCTTAAGAAAATCTAGCAATAAAAATTCTTTGTGAATTTTAAGAAGTGTTACTTTCTAAAAAAAGAAAGAAGGATTAAAAATGGAACCTGAAAATCTTCAAAAAATTGCTAATTTTCTTACACCTAAAAAAGTCACTAAAGTTAGAACTTTCCATGGAATCAATGCACCAATCAGTGAGACCATTAAAAATAACAAACAACCCTTTAAATGGGCATATATATATATATATATATATATATATATAAAGAAACATATCACAAAAAAGCCTATTTGATATTACCACACTTTAAGAAACATTTTCAACTGAAATTTGATGCAAGTAGAATAGAAATAACGACTGCTTTAATTAAGAAGAAAGATTTGTAGCTTATCTCACTGAAAAAATTAATGAGTCCACACAGAAATATTATTTATATGATAACGAATTTTATGTTGTTGTTCATAATCTTAAGAAATCGAGGCATTATTTGATGTCACCGGAATGTTTTTTTATATACTAACAACCATGCTTTACAATATATAAAGCACCAACCCAAGTTCAGTAAAAAACATGCCATATGGTTGGATTATCTACAAGGTTTCACATTTGTATTTAAACACATAAGTGGAAAGCAAAAAATAATTGCAAATACGCTTAGCATGAAGAATTTTGCTATCGAGGAAGGAAAAATTCAAATATTGGGATTTGAATTAATGAAAGGCTTGTAAAAGGAGGATGCAGATTTAAAATAGGTATATGAAGCCTGCATAAATCATAAAACTATGAACACTAACAAGTGGCTATAATACATGGTAGAAGAAGGACTGTTAATTAAAAATAGTCAACTATCCATCCCAATTTGTTCCATGAGGGAAAATATCCTCAATGAAAAACATATGGAGTTTAACACACCTTGGTTATGCTAAACTTTTAGAAGAACTACAATACTTCTACTATTTTCCAAATACAGAGGAGAAACAACCAAATTTGTGAGATGAAGATTCTTCAATATGCGTAAAGGAGAAGTCAAAATCATTTTACACACCTACTAACTCAAACTACCAATTCCATTGAGACCTTAGCATTCCATAGGTATTGATTTCATATTAGGACTTCCAAGAACGAAAAGAGTTCATGATTTTAATTTTGTAGTGGTCAATGGATATTCAAAAATGACACATTTCATTCCATGCCATAAGACTAGTGATGCTTTGAATATTCCTAATTTGTTTTTCAAAGAAATTGTGAGATTACATGGTTTTCCTATCTCTGAAAAAGATACTAGGATTATTTTGGAGGACATTATGGAAGAAATTGGGCACAAAATTGACTTTTCGTTCTGCATATCATCCACAAACACATGGGGAGACTTAAGTGGTTAATAGGAGCTTGGTAGAATAACATCCCCAACAATGGGATAATGTATTAGCTAAAGTAGAATATGCATATAATGAATTTCAATAGAAGCACATGAGTGACTCCTTTTCACACAATGTATGGTATGAATCCAAGAGGAGTGAATGAAATAATTTTTTTT
Organism: Pinus albicaulis; assembly: GCA_034641835.2. Classification (NCBI taxonomy): domain Eukaryota; kingdom Viridiplantae; phylum Streptophyta; class Pinopsida; order Pinales; family Pinaceae; genus Pinus; species Pinus albicaulis. Next base: position 619,256,011 of record CM076572.1, on the reverse strand, counting down.
GCCAAGGGAGAGTTAAGGAGCGTTGAAGATGAAGATTGTGTGGAAGCTATGCAAAGCATACTAAAAAAATAAAACAAAATCATAAAGAAAGCAACAAAAAGTACAACAAAAGAGAAAAATTGACAAGAAGAGAGGTGAATTTAAGGTTGGTTATTTAGTAATGCCTCATTTGAGGAAGGAAAGTTTTCCAGCAAGAGATTAAAGCAAATGCTTACTAATTAGAGTTACCAACACATATTCATATATTTCCAATATTCAATGTTGTAGACTTGTATAAATATCAACTCCAGTAATTACTTATGTATAGGATTTAATTCATAGTTTAATCAACCTTTTCCTCTATTCTAAATTTATATATATATAGTTATTTTCTTGGGAGTCGACAGGTTCCAACTAAATGAATGCATAATTACATTCAAGTGATAGTAAAGAATTTACTCCTATTTCATATATATTACAAGTCTTCAGTTAATAGTTTGACAACTTATAAAAGATTTTATTTCAAATAAATTAATGCATAAATATTTCATCTATGCATATATCAGATGTTAGTGTCAATTTATCTAAATTGATTTTAACTCATATATTTTCTTCCTATTAAGTTGTAACACCCCCAGAGTTCTATGCTTTCAAATGAGACATTTGAACATAAATCAAGGGGAGTGGACTTTGATGGATGATTATTGTGTGGATGTGGTTAATTTTGTAATTTTGAAAAATAAATAAAATATTATGTATGCACTATGACCAAAAAGAGAATTGAGATCACTTGCCAAAATCCATGAGGATGGATAAGGCAACAAATCCCCAAAAAAGCTTTCAAAAATCCTTGAAAGAAATTTATTTAGATTTAAGGAGAAATCTAAATTTCCCCAATGAAGAGGAGTAGTTGGGAAGAGGTGAGAAAAGCTAGAAAAGCTGAGGAAAAGCTTAAAGCAGCTTTAAGGAACCCCAAGAGGGGAAGCCTAGGTTAAACAGGAAAGAAAGCATCCTGCTATTCTGGACGCAGAATTAGAAACATGCTTTGGGGTATGAGCTTAAATAAGCTGATCCTAGACAGATTAGTGGTTGATCTGTGCTGGGAGGTGATCTCTGCTCGGGGGTGAATCCTGGGAGATAAAGAGGATTCTATGGTTGGGAGGACTAGTCATGGTAGAGGTGTGCATGCATAAATTTGGAGATATCTGTAAGTCTGTGTTAATCATCTCTGTTTTTATGAAATGGTGATGTTATATTCCTTTACTCAATTTATGAAATTGTGATATGATATTCCTTTATGCAATTTATGAAATTGTGATGTTATAGGCTTTTATGAAATTATGAAGTTGTGATGTTATAATCCTTTAGGCAAATTATGAAATTTCGATGCTATAGTGCATTAGAGAATGTATGAATTGTATGTTAAGTTGCAGTATGCTACTGTTAGATGGATTAATGGTTCAGTAAATTATGTAATTGCAAATATAGCTATTGACAGTAGAGAGAAGTGGTTGGGTGTACAGATGAGTACATGGTAATAATGAGGGTTGAGATGATAGATCAATTGAGTAGCCAATATAAGAACTATGTAAAGATATAGATGGCTATCTTTTAAATGAGTATTTAATTTCTGTGTGTATAAACAAAAGATGTTAATTTAGGAGGAGTAATCATGAGGTATAATGGATATTATTAATCCCATTTAAAAAAAAAATTAAAAAGGGGGTTTGGGAGACGTGACAAATGGTATCGGAGAAAAGTTCAAAAATTGGGCAAAATATGTGCTCACAAAGGAATGGTTAACTGTTATAAAATTTTGAATATAAAAAATAATATTACTTCAAGTATATAAATATCTTGGATATACTTTCAGGTATACATGAAACAGATTTTGATGAGTAGAAACAGTGATATGGGAGTAATATGAGTAGACTCATATACCAGAATGGTTAAACCTATAATAGGTTTAAAACTGGAAAACTGATAGCTTGCAGAAAAAGAGTATTTCGATACTCGGACTATATATATATCCATGATGAAAAAAAAAACTTCTAGAGATAAGAGTATGAAGTGGAATGATACTCTTCTATTTAATTTAGTATGAAGGGCTACATACAAAATTTAATGAAAGGGTATGATTGATTTAGTACTAAATTTAACTGAATCTATCTTTTGGTATTCACCGTCCAAAACTCTGTTTAGTTGTAGACCAGAAAGTCCATAGAGTAGGAACTCCAGAATCTTTAAACCAAGGAGGGTTTAAAATTGTAGTTACTTAGCTTCTACAGATGATTAATTATTGTTCTGCTTCCTGTAGACATAAATGTGAAAGTCTATGCTCATAAGTATAATAGGAAAACATTGTAGCAGAATGGTGATAGAGTAAGAAAAATACAATTGAACATGAAACTCAACATGTTTCTAGAGAAAACAAAAATGAGGTAAATTCTACTCTACAGTAATATTATAGTATTCAGAAAAAATTAGGTGGGAGTATTATAGCACCTGTAGCTTTTTTGGAGCCTTTTGAAAATTTAACCCCACCTCTATATCATGAAATAAATAGTATGGTTATTGACCAAATCCATGCTATAGGGGTGTTACATATTAAAGGGATGGAACCAAGAAAGGCTTCCTTTCTTTATAAGAGGGTGGTAAATTCCTCTTTTTTTTTTTTTTGGGTATAGAGGTTGATGAGAATAATTTCACAATGGAAATTTGGTTTACTCAAGCCAACATGAGAAGTGAAACCTGCACACTTATGAATTATGTAAACCAAGAAGTAAATCTGCAATATAAGAAGGTTACCTCATTTATAGCCATTATAGAATGTATTGAAAATTTAAAGTCACTTGTAACCCTTAGAACTTTAGGGTTATGAATTAAATTTATACATAATGGACTCTATTATATATATATAGGTTACAAGTGTCGAGGCCTACTTAGGCTCGACTGCAAATTATTCGGATTTATATACAAACATGATGTTTGATATATATATGCTACCTATATATATAGAGGTTTGAACACGTAAAAGAAAAGGACGAACATATCTTTGATATATAAGAAATTAGAAGTGTTATATTGGTAAATCATAATCTATTGTAAATCTAATATATTGTGAATACCCATGGATTAGATTGAGATTTTATGTTAGCATATTGAGATCGTTAAAACTGAGAGTAAAGTTTAGGGCATTACAACGACATTAACTTCCGATTTTTGGTAACAGCATTGTTGAATACCCAAATAACAGAAGGTCGGTACAACGCTTAATTCAGAGCTGTGTTGAAAGCTGATTTTTTTTGGGCTGATACAAAGGGGATCACCTTAAACATGCTTACAATTTTTATTTTTGAATATTTGTAAAATGGTAGCATAGTTTTCTCAAGCACTCAAATCTCAAAAATAGGTGAAGGTTGAGGATTAACGAAGCACGACTTGAAAGCTTTTGTGACACGGTATCTTAAGGAAGGTCATTTTTATCAAATAAATTTTAAATTTTAAATCTGTTAATTTAAAAATAATCCTGGTTATATATATATCTATAGGGTTCAAAGGTATATTGCATGATACAGGTTTTTTTTCCGACTGTCTGGTTCATATATTGGTATAGGCATAACAAAGGTATATTGCCGAGGCCTAGAGCCCTTAGGCCCACTTAGGTTCGACGGAAAATACGATACATATGCAATGAACCATATACTCGGAAGAAAAAAAAAAAAAGAAATCTAAGGTTCTCAGGCTATAGCGAAAATAACCATAGATAATTGAATATTAAAAGTGCATATAAGCAGCTAGAGTGGAAATGCACCATTGTTGCCGAATTCATAAACTCTTCGTATTTAAATAAAGACCATCCAAACAGCCGAGTACAAAAAAAAACAAATCCTCGGCTCATTGTAAATGAGGGTTTTAACATAAATAATACTCAACGGTGAATACGGTCTAGAGCCGTATCGACTGGAATTAAATTCGAATCACCGTGTCAAAACCTAAAAACTAGTGGAGCGCCGGGGCAAAACGCAAAACAATTATATCGCTCATACTGCAAAGGAGACAAACTGTGCGCCGATTGATAGATATATATATATATATACGAGAAAAGGGATAAAACACAGATATTAAGCAGTAATCAAGAACGGCAACACTCTTCGAACTGGAACAGAGTTCGACATACTTTCGATTTGAAACCTGAGGTAAAATGATGCACCGAAGAACAAAATTATTCAGTCTCCGGCATATAAATCTCCCGGTGAAAACATAATCAGCGTAACCGGTGGATACGCATCCAGGTTGGCAGTTGCCGGAAAAGTTGATACCAGTCTAATTACACTACGCTGTGTACAACGACCAACTACTGTCCGAGGCATTCAGTCAGTCAAAGGAGAAACATTTTCCCTGTAGATCTGTCAGTAAACATAGTCCCCTCATTGAATGCAGGACATGCAAGTTATGAGAAATGAAAAGATACAACCATTAAACTATGGGAGGCCAGAAAAGAATTAACGTCACCTTTTAACCCTTCCCGCACAGACCTGCACACCAGAACGCAATACGTTGCTGAAAACAAACAATCGACGATTAAATACTGTATCGTCCCAAAAAGAATCCAAGTGAGCATTTACAGGAATAAGAAATATAATACAAGGGGGTTTAAGCGATACCCTTGAACCTCCCTATACATGATTTCCCTCGCAGCTTAGCTGAGGAGGCCGAAAAGGAGACAGGAATTTCTGGTCAATCGATCGACCTAAGAGTCGCTGGTTAAAAGCACAATGGAAACCCTAATTTCAGCTGGCCGAAAAACTTCAGAAAATCCCGAGGGGGATTGAGCCAACGCGGCACGTCGGCCAGACGGTACCAAATGGTGTAAAGGCCGCAGAGGATTTAAGACCTCGCAGGCATGGAGATGCAGAATTTGCCCTAGATCGAACCACTGCCATAGGCAGCGCTCGGTACCTCTGTACTCGCACCAGCTGAATTGACAGAGGAAATACACCTGTCGAATTCTTGCTGGACAGGTTCAAGGTACGCCGCCGCTCTCACGATTTGAGATGCTGCTCCTGCAGGAAAAGAAAAAAAAAAAAAACAGCTCAATATCTTAACCTATCTCACACGGCAAATAGCTGAACCGGACCCTGTGTTCGGCGATTCATGAATCCATACCCGGTACGGATAAGGAGTACTCTGCGTAGGGGGTATGTAGGGCTGATCTGTCGCGAGGAGAGCTAAGTCCAGAATTCATAGGAGATCACCCACGCCACGGCAAAGCCGAAAAAAAAAAAAAAAAAACAAAAAAAACAAGCTCATATATATTAAATAAAAAAAAAAAAAGAAAAAAAAAGAAGAAGCCGCGCACGGTTGGTGTAACCACTATAAAACGAAACGAACGGTTGGTGTAAGTGCCGTAGTGCCGAACGAAACGGTATTGCAATCCTTCAAAGAAGTGTGTATATGCCTTTTTGACAGAAAGGAAACGTTAACATTTGTTAAAACTATATATACCTATATATCTTTGGGGTGTATGAATGTTTAACAATAATATATGCACCGGTATAATTCAGTTGATATGTGGAGAAAAAAATAAAGAAATAGATATGTGATATATATGAACCTCAGATTTGTGTACGTAGCACCGGGTGAACCATATATATATTTATATAGACTATACATATATGGATTAAAATATATATCACACATAGTTATGTGGATGCCAACAATGTACTCAAGGGTGTAGGTCATCTATAGTTATAGATGGCTTATATATATAATTGCATATGGTAACTACAAATAACATCGCTTGTTAACACCATGACAGCTATAGTATAATCAGAGTTGAGGCGAACATTATAGAACATTATATATCCCTTTAATTCCTTGGTTGTAAGTAAAGGATGGTTAAATGAATTGGTATCATAAAAGTTGAAGAGGGTAAGGTAGTGAAATAAAAAGGGTATAAAGTTTATCCTAATTAATTAAGCTCAATGGTATTACGTTTATATATATATATATGCCTACTATATAGGTAGTTGTGTTGAAATCTACATAGAGTGCGTTTATATATATATATATATAAATAGATATATATAAAGGCTACGCATAAAGTAGGCCATCTTTTAGATAAAGGCTACTCATAAAGTAGGCCATCTTAATGTATTTTGTCAATTAATAATCATCCATGGATTTCATAATTACACATATACGTATGTATATAGGTGTATGTGTTATAATTGATATGTATATGTGGTATATGTGGATATATGTACACGGTACATATAGGTTGTTAAAATTAAAGTTAAGATAAGTAAGATAATTATAGAAGAAGTGGATAGTGGATATATATATATATATATACGGTTATATATATATATGTATGGTGGATATATATATAGATATATATATATACGGTGGATTTTATATCTGTGGTGGATTATAGTTATATATATACATGGGGGAGTTTATGTTATATTGAGGATGATATATATATATAAAACTAGAGGTATTATAATTGTCGCATATATATATAGGATATATAAAAATAGAGGTGTATGTTTATATATGCCTAACCAAATATATATGTGGTATAATTGTAAGTGATATATGTAGGTATATCTGGTATGCAACAACTTATACACTTACCCTTTTAAATAGTATATGGTGGAAAAATGTGGTGGAGTTATATATATGATGGAGTTTATATATTGTGGATTATATATATATGGAGTGGTTCTACATATATATGGGAAAAAAAAAAAAAAAACCATGACATATACGTGGAAGTGAAGAAAGAGGCATTTTAGACTTCTATGGGTATGAGATTGGATATATATACCTATATAGAAATATATATATATATATGCATAGGATTGGTAAAGTGGCACTTTAATTTGATTCCACTTTAGTGAATTCAATAAGTGCATGGGGGAAACTTCGAGAATGAAAATCTATCCTATGGAAATTAACTAAAATTGGAAAAGTTGCTAGTAGAAAATCAATAAAAGAGATTATTTTAAATTTGGTATATATATGGTAACACTTTCAAAAAAGGCTTGAACTTATATATGAATATATATAAATATAGGGATATATATATATATTCATATGTTCATCAAATTAATATTGCTAAGACTATATATATATATCATATATATATCATGGTTACTATTACAATAAGGGTTGGAAATATATATGATATATACAAACCTAGTGGATATATATATATACATGCTCATGAGAGGTATATTGCCCAATGTTTGAGATGCAAGTAGTATATGAGTAAGTGGAAATTGTATCCTATAAATAAGGCCTGTACACTGCTATAAAAGAAAAGAAGATTGAAGTACAAGTTTTAATTACAATTAAATGGTTGATTTAGAAATTGTGGAACCATTACATTGAGTTAGGCATGAATGAATAAAGGGATATATTGAAAATTTCCTGATGACTTACTAAAGGAAGAATATTCTTGTAATGGTGGAAGAATGACTTCCTAATTATTTATTTATAATAATTTATATTCTTTCATGGAAATAAAGTATATTTTCAAATTGGTATATTTATGGGTTGCTTTTGTTAGAAAGCATGAAAGATTTATGGGTTGCTTTTGTTAGAAAAAAATAGAATGCTTTTATGCAATAGAAAAGAAGGAATTCTTTTATGACCCAGGAAAAAGTTGAAATACTTTTATGATTTATGAAATCTTTCCCATTTTAAGCTGATGAGTCTGTGAAAAAGGGGAAACTGTGTCAAATTCATTTTTGGCATTAACAAGTATTGATATTGCAAATGTGATGAATTATAAAAATTACATTTATCACTAGAAAAGGAAACATGAATTCTCACTATAAAAAATTTTTGGTGCAAATTTTATTAAAGTTAAATTTCTTGAGTCTTAAATTCAAAGACAGAGAAATGATGTGAAAATATACAGCTACAACCGAGAAAAAAAGGATGAGCTGTATTTTGGACTTGGGTGGGGAAAACCCATCAGTTCCAAAATTGTTCACTTAAGTTTTGAACTAGTGGATACCATTTCATGTGAGAGGTAAGCATGGAATGGTAGAGATTTTTTAAGGAATCTAGTTGTTACTAATTAAATTAAGTAACTAACAAAAGAAACAATGAAAAGATACTAGAAGTACAACTATAAAATGAGCAAGGGTAAGCATAACCATGCATATGATCCAATTGTTTTCTCTCATTTATGTGTACTAATGAAAAAGTTGAGAAATTGTTTAGACAAGTGTGTAACAGGAAATTGGGCACTCTGGAAACGAAGAGGAAAAAGGTGAAGATAAATCACCTGGAAAATCCAGAAAAGCTGAACTGAACCAAGTTACGTGAGGAAGGAATCTCACCTGAAAAACAAGAAAGGATAAGTAGTGTACTAAAAGTGCACTAAACTATTATGAACCTGAACGGTTTGATTAATAACTGAATTTCTTAAGTTATTGAAATGCAGAATGCTGTTGTGAATTATCAATTATATGTACCTGATATTACTTACATTGGTATGAATTGTGGACAGAGAAACCAGAATAAAAGATCTTCCATACAGACTTCTTGCAAAGAAGTAGGAAGAAAACCAACTGCATAAGGCATCAGTAAATAAAGTGGAGGCAGGAGAATACTCTGCTGGAAACTAATGGCTTATACATTAGCCCTGCCCTTGCTTATTAAATTTCCTGATATATTTCATGTCTCCTTGTTGGAAAGGAAACGTTATAATTTTTGTACATGATGCTTCTCACATGATTGATTTGAATTGTGGTCCAGGTGGGACCAGAAGAGGAATTTCCTTCAAGAGTCGCTTCAAAGATGGAAGCGAGAAGAAATGAAAGTGCGGAAGTGAACAGTAGCTCGAGTAAAGGTGCAGTGGAGCACTTTACTGCTAAAAAGCTACAAGGCACAGAGAAGCTCAGATGATGGAAAAGCATTCATAATTATGTTCAAAATCAACTAGTAGATAGTTGTCAACACCGAGGACGGTGTTTATTTTCAGAGGGGGAATATGTAACACCCCCAAGTTCTATGCTTTTCAAATGAGACATTTGAACATAAATCCAAAGGGGAGTGGACCCCAGTGGATGATTATTGAGTGGATGTGGTTAATTTTGTAATTATGAAAAATAAATAAAATATTATGTATGCACTATGACCAAAAAGAGAATTGAGATCACTTGCCAAAATCCATGAGGATGGATAAGGCAACAAATCCCCAAAAAGCTTTCAAAAATCCTTGAAAGAAATTTATTTAGATTTGTTGGATAAATCTAAATTTCCCCAATGAAGAGGAGTAGTTGGGAAGAGGTGAGAAAAGCTGGAAAAGCTGAGGAAAAGCTTAAAGCAACTTTAAGGAACCCCAAGAGGGGAAGCCTAGGCTAAACAAGAAATAAAGCATCCTGCTATTCTGGACGCAGAATTAGAAACATGCTTTGGGGTATGAGCTTAAATAAGCTGATCCTAGACAGATTAGTGGTTGATCTGGGCTGGGAGGTGATCTCTGCTCGGGGGTGAATCCTGGGAGATAAAGAGGATTCTAAGGTTGGGAGGACTAGTCATGGTAAAGGGTGCATGCATACATTTGGAGATATCTGTAAGTCTGTGTTAAATGTATCCCTGTTTTATGAAATTGTGCTGTCATATTCCTTTATGAAATTTGTAAAATTTTGATGTTATATTCCTTTATGCAAATTATGAAATTGTGATGTTATAGGCTTTTATGAAATTATGAAGTTGTGATGTTATAATCCTTTAGGCAAATTATGAAATTTCAATGCTATAGTGCATTACAGAATGTATGAATTGTATGTTAAGTTGCAGTATGCCACTATTAGATGGATTAATGGTTCAGTAAATTATGTACTTGCAAATACAGCTATTGACAGTAGAGAGAAGTGGTTGGTTGTAGAGATGAGTACATGGTAATAATGAGGGTTGAGATGATAGAATCACTCAGAGAGCTAATATCATAACTATGTAAAGATATGTATACACTTTAGTATGAGTATTCACTTCGTGTATAAACAAGATGTTAACCAACGAGTACCCCCGAACATTAAGTTCCAACCAACTAAATCTATCCTCAAAATACTCATGGCGAATATAGACCTTAAGAGAGACATGTTGAATCTCATTCGGAGTAAAAAATGAACCCCCTTAGAAGAGGAGTTTAGAAATTTAGGAGGAGTAACTGTATATAATGGATATTATTAAATCATTTAAAAAGAAAAAAGAAAAAAGGGGGTTTGTATTGACAAGTTTCCCATTTATCTCTTATTATTTCAACCGATTTATCTCAACTATTTGCAAGATAACTCTATTATGATGAAATCGGGTCATTCCATTTTTCTCCGTTTCGATTCGGAGATAGCCTCATCTCACGTTGTCAACTATAGTATTATAAATATTTGTTTATCTTTTTGTTACTTGTATCTACTTTAAAACTTTCTTTGCCAGACGAATTTATATACGGGTTTATTGGAAGCATTAATAGCATTTACCTCCACCCTTGCAAATGTATTTCTTTGTCTTCGTTCTCTATTACTCACTAGTTATACTTTTGAAATTCTAGTTATAATTTTTTTGTCTTTTAACAAAACCCTAACTACCCTCATGTTGGCGACCATGATTTGGGGCCTACTTGTTTCTAGGGAAGAGAGAAGTAATAAGCTCTTTGTGTTGGGAAATCGTAGCCTCCTCGAGCTCGCCTTCTCCTTCAAGCCTCGCACTTTCCGTATTAATTTTATATGTCTTTATTAAGATTTTTCCCTCGGTATTCGATGTATCCTTATTCCCATTTATTTAAAAATTAGTTAAGATGTATTTTCCTCCCTTTGAATCTAACTCATTTTTCCATTTTATTGTCTAGATGCGGGTATTCACTTAGGATGCGTTTTGGTTTGTTTCCTTTTTATTTTCTCGTGGATTATTCTAATTCATGTTTTCTTCTCCTGACTCCGGTTTCTCTTGCACAAACGGTCGGGTGTTGAATAATAAGTGGCTTTATCTTTCCGACTTTTTCCCTTTTTTTCTAATTTTGTTTCACTTAAATTTACCCTTCTAACTTTATTTCAGGCTTTTTCTCACGAAATGCGTTTTCTTATTAAATGTTTCATCCTCGAGCCCCGAGGAGACCTCATTAGGTAGTTTTATTATGCATTACGGATACGAGTAATACTTCTCCTTCTTGACCATCTTACTCCTACCCTGGGCCGAAATCGTGACAGCTATTCCACTCAATTTGACGACATGTAAAATGTGAAAAATCAATTGTTAGAAGTGTTGTAATACTGACTAGGAAATTGTAATAATATTCATTAGGACTCAAGTACTTTTCTTACCGCCTTATTCGAGCTTCTATATGAAATGTACCGAGCCGGGTATGTATTTATTTGTTTGTATACATATATGTTTTAAGAGGTATAAGTGGATATCTACATATCTTCAAAACTTGCTTATTCTTCTCTACTGATAGCTCGAAATTTTTCCGGTTACTACTTCTCTTTTAATGAAATACAATTCTTTTCAATTTATTTAATGGAATAAAGTAATTTCTTTATTTAAATGGAATTTCCATAGAGTAAGATAAGCATCATTTATGGCACTCATAACCGCACCTAGACCACGAGAAATTTCTACTCGTGTTTGCATTTAAGTTTTCTCATTTTATCTAATTTAGGTTCCACATGCTATATTTTTCTATCTAACAATAAGATGTATTTGTGATATTACATAGGAAGAAAAAATTATTCACTATGTCTTAGCTATCATAGTCGGAGGTAACTACTACGAACGAACTAAAGCCATCATAGCTATACAAAATAGGTAACATATTCGAGCTCTAGAATTTTTTCCATTTCACGTAATTAAGGGTTCAGTGGTAATTATTTTACAACCCTACCCATTTCCTTCTCCTATTTCCATGTTTAAATCTCACATAGATATTTAATCATGGTTTGTTTATATGCAACTATCTGAGTCTCGGAATAATGTTTAACGTTGAATCTCCACTCCTTATTTTATATTATGTATCTCCTTTATACCTTCCTTTCAACTACAATATATATCTCGTGTGAGTACACAATTTGCCGAATGTTTTAAGCTGAAGTTCTACATGTGAGTTTTAGCCTTGAATATTATATTTTTCCCTGCATAGTTATTACAGGAAAGTATATCCAATATATTTGTATACTTGAAGTAACATTTTTAATATTCATAAAATTTCATAACGGCTTATTGTTTCTTTGACGAGCACATAACTGTCAGCGAGTTTTCAACTTGGTGCTCTGATACCATTTGAAATGTCCCTCGCACACAATCATTTTTCCTATTTATGATCAAATTTTTGGTAATTACGAGGTATCTCTTACTATTGTAAGCATTCTCCCATGAGGAAATTTGGCTTTGACTTTATTTTCTCGTCTGTCTCGCCTAGTTGGCTGTATATATATATATATACTTGTTTTCATTTCTCCAAGTCGGTCTGCTCGGTGTTTTTGTCCAACTCTAACGGATCCACATGCCCTTTCCCTTTAACTTTTTCAATTAGCAAAGCTTTTATAAATTCCGACGATCTCATAATTATAGAGTTTCAACATCTATGATTACTAGAAAGCTTCAACATCCATGTATATGCATATATACATAGATATACATATACTCATTTAACTTTCTATTTGTTTCAACTACTTTTGGAGCGAGTTGATATTGAAAGTGGATAAACCGATACTTTTCAAAGTATTTTAATTATGCTTTTACTCTTCTCTTACACATATACCTTTGAGAACACATAAGTAGATTTTCCATAGGACTTTTTCTTATATTCTTGTTATAGTTATTCGACATATTTGTAATTCTGGCATATATTAAAATCTTCCCTTGAAATATAGAATATAAATGATTTTTTCTTCAATCAAATGGAAGTAATGAAACCGAATTTGATATTTTATACTCACCTAATTTCAAATCCTAGTTACTTAGTTAGGATTTAATTTGTGGTTGCGTGATATTTAAACTTCCATGTAATAGAATAGTTTAAATTCTTAATTCTACAATTCTTGTCAATCGGCAGTACGGCTATTATACTCCCGGAATCAATACTTCTTATAACGTAGAAATAGTTGTTCTCTACCTATTGTTCCTCGTTATAGTTTTAGTAAAATTTTCTGCTTTATACAACACGGCACTTCAAATTCCCCATTTAAAAGATAGCAAAGATACAACTTTAAATTTGTTATTAGATTAGACATTTAGATGATCTACATCATTTCATTTATTACCACAAAGGTACCTATTCTCTAGATCCAGACCATCTTTGGTTTTCAACATTTTATCTGGGTGATGCTCCTACTACTTAATTTTCTCCACTGCTATTAACACATAGTGAAATTTCATCTATTAGAACTAGTTTGTGGTCGCATGAGGTACTGAACAAACAGATCAATCTAAAATTTGGATACAATGAAATTATTACATAACGATTCATATAACCTTGATATACTTAATACGATGCATTTAAAATAATCTCCAAAATTATGCATGCACATCGCGAAATACTACGACTCATTCCTCCCAACAACTTTAGAGTTCTTCTATCTCCCGAACTCACGTGTCGGGATCCTGCTAAGGACGAGACTAACCCTCAATCTGTCTCACGGAGCAACGTATTTAAGCTATGCTCTCCCCCAAAGCTCCGTTTACCACTCGCAAGTATAGAATTTCAGATGCTTTTGATTCCCGTTTGCCTGAGGCTTCCTCAATTGAGGGACTTTAAAATTGTTTTCTATTTTTCCAAATACCTCTTCCGAACTACTCTCCTCGATCACTGGGGAATTTATATTTTTCCCTCAAAAATATAAATTTGAAATAATTTCTTTCGAAGTCCTTTTTGAAAAGATTTTGGGGAAAATCTTAACCTCTTTCCATAACCTTATGGATTAGTCGAAGTGATCTCCGAAAATCTCCATTTGGTCATAGTGCATCACATATTAAAAATTTATTTATTTTTCATAAATAAATAATTAACTACATCCACACAATAATTATCTGTTGAGGTCCACTCCCTTTGGATTTATGTTCCAACAAGTCTCAACTTGAAAAGCATAGAACTTGGGGGTGTTACAGCGCACTGCACCAAAGTTCGAAAGGTTGTTTTTAGCGATATCTTCCTCCTTAATTCGCGAGTTGGTGATAACGACTTCCTTAAGTCAATTTTAGAGAATGTTGAAGCTCACTCTGCTTTGACATATCATCTATTACTCGCGGTGGATACATGTTTTTTGATTGTCAACTTGTCGGCTGACTGATTAGGTCAATGCACATCTCCAAGGTTCCATCCTTCTTTTTCCACGAATACGACACCCAGTGCTCGAGGAGATACACTCGGTCGATGTAGCCTTTTTCCAAAAAATGCTTGTAATTTCATTTTTAACTCCATTATTTCGACCATGCGGCAGAGGCCCAGAAACCGCCTGCGCCACGGCACCAAATCGACTGAAAACAGGATGCCTTCTCCCTGCGGGGGAAGATGAGGAATCTCATTCGGGAAGCTTCCTTAAATTCTCCCATCACTAGTAAGGTGTCTAAAATTTTTTCTTCGAGGTTGTCCTTTAATTATTCAAAATGTACATCATATACTTAGTGTCCCTCACAAAGCTGTTATTTTTAGGCCAGAGGCTAGAGATCTTCCTTACAAAACGGTTTCTGGTTCCCTTTAGTATGAATGGTTTTCCTTGCATCACATGCTGGGCAAAGTTTTGTCCCAAGAATTCGGCATGGTATTTTTCTTTTCTAACCGGTCCATTTCCTATCGGTAAATCACGGGACCTAATAGAAAAATGTTTAAATCTACCTCTCGTATGATATTTATTCAACTTAATAGTTGTTTTAGGCGACACGTGAGTTACCTTGCATTTTAGTTCCAATAATGCTAATCGTACCAACCAAGGGCCGTTGAAACTTTTTTGTTCCGAGGTTTACATTTTTCTACAACTTGTGGACTAACATAACTCAAAGAAGCACGGTCAATTAAGATAGTAACACATTGATCTGGTAATTTTACTCTCCCAGCATTTCGACCATAGTAGACTCGCAGTTCCACTTCGTACGCTCTCGAGGCCGCACCGATAGTGGGGATATTCCTTACTACGTCATTCCCTTTGGTAGATTCTTTCGTATCTCTGCGTAACCATCCGAGATATTTTGGTGAGGTACGGTCTCTCAACGGACAGCGCTCTGCTAGCTCAAAGCCTTCCTAAAGGCTCATGCATTTTAATAGAGTCCTTTCCTTCTTCTTATTCCCATCAATTTTCTTTGAACAAATTTGGGATTGAGTAGTTTGAATTTTCTTTGTGTTGTTAAATTTCTTCCACAGTCGAGTGATTCCTACCAAAGTTCTTCAAATGTAGCTGGTTTCTATTTCTTTCCTTTGAATTCACTCTTGTTTGTCCAACTCTTCCTTGTTAACTCTTTCCCTTAAAATACCGAGTAGCATAGTCACTGTTTCTGACCTCTCACCACTTCGTCCATGGTTTTTGGATTATTGAACTCTATTTTCTCCTTATACATAGTAGGAAAACGAGCTTCAAAAGCACCTTTGCACCTTTGTTTTTCTCTTCGCGAATATAAGGAACATATCTTAATAGATTTGTGAACTTGATGACAAACTCATCTATGGTGAAGCTGTCCCAATGCGAGTTCGTAGAAACTCTCTTTGCTTGTCAACATAGTAGTGTTCGAAGCCCAAATACCTGCTTTTTAAACTTGACTTTAGAAATATTCCCAGTCACTTTCATCAGTCGGCATGAGCATTTTTGTTTCCTCCCACCACAAGCAGCCTTACCTTGCGGTTGGTAGATAGCTAATTTGGCCCTGCGATTTTCACTTAGTACTGTTGAGGCCCGAAATACTGTAATCATATTTAGCGACCATGCCCTAGCATCTTCCTCCTTTCTCTCCATCATAGGAGGAGAGGCTTTTAATTTCCTGGACTCACCCTGTAATTCCTTCTTCTATTGCGCGGTGTCTGGTGGTGTAGCATCTTCGCAGTCCATCTCAAGAGATTGGACGATGTCTTCATATCCTCCCAGGAACCTTCACCTTCTTGGCTATCTTCTGACGGTGGTTCTCCTTATAAGTTGCCTCCTACTGCTCCTCTCACTGGCCAAATATAGCTTGTCATTTTGGCTTCTTGGTTGGGCTTTCACATCTCGCATGACCACAAAGCGCAAAAGATAGCCATCAAAGTAGCAGCGGATTTGGGCGTATGTCTCCACCACCCGCATCGACATCGAGCTCATCTTCTTCATCCAGCTGACATTTTCGCTTTCCTAAAGATCTTGCTTTTAATGTAAAACAAAACAACATCAAGAATACACATAATTTTTCCAAAAAATAAATTAATTTCATAATAGTAAGCACAAAAGCATAGTTTTCCAACTTGGGCTATGATACCATTTGCATCGAGCTCTCAATACTGACACCAAATCTAAGTTTTCTCTACCTTTTCCGCTCTTCCATTTTCTCCTTTTTCATTAGTACTTCTTCTACTTCATCCTTACAGTAATTATAATATAAATAACACTTTACCCACTATACTAATATTACTAAGGAAAAGAGGAGTTTATCGAATAGTAATGTGCTTTCACGTTTCAAATGTTTTTCATAATCCCGATTACATCATTCACTTTAAATTTTATCTTCCTAAAATTGTAAAAGAAAGGTATTATACATAATAATTTTCCCCTAGACAATTTTTCTATGTATTGTATGCTAACAATTATAGTATTATCTCATAAATATATTTTATCCCTCATAAAATATATTGTATTCAAATGTCCTATTGTCTAGTCTCATAAATCTACAGGTTGCATCTATATTTTCTTTTCTTATGTATCTTGATACATATATATATGTGAACACAACCATCAGATCTACCTCATATATGTATGAAGAGGACGATTACATCTCGTATATGAACTATGGAAGCCGATTCACAATACATTATGTTAAGTTCAGACCTTATAATTTTAATTACAATTATTCTATACTGATGATAATTCTCATCATAAATCCCAGAATCTCTTTTGTCATAGCGAGTATGTGATCTAACATTTACGTTACACTAAAGCGTTTTGAACCTTCGTACACATTGGAATGTTCAATCCGCAATGTTGTTTACGATAGTCGTATCTGATTACAACCTTTGCAATGTATATGGTAAAGAGTTGAAACTCGTTGACATGTGTAATATTTAATTGTTTTTCCGTCATGATCCCATGTGATTGAGTACTATCACATTAAATTAGAATCCTTCTCTATTTGATTCGTATGGTTTTCATCGGTCATGATTTCAGATCGTTAATACACCACAAGGTCAGTGCCTTGGTCCACACCCTCTTCTCAAATGTTGCTCTATGTGGAGAGTGAGATCTCTACGGAGTCGTGGGGTTTTGTTTGATAATAAAATGCTCTTGACGCCATCTTCATCTTCTCTCTTTCCAAGCTATCATTTCATCCTTCTTTTACACAGGTACTTTGCCGCAGAGTGCTCGGTCGTTCCTATTCGAGGCTCGAGCTTTGTTCCCATAAGTAGTACTCATTGCTTTTTGGCTTAGCATCTTCGTCACTTTCTTATTTAGTCGAGAGATGAGAATGGTTCACGTTTCTCTAATTCAAAAGTTTTTTAATTTGTATCAAACTCAATAGGAAAACTGCGAATTTATCCAACGCTTTCATTCCTCCTTCCATGTCCGAGCTAAATTTTTGAGCTTATTATTATCGTTGAAGGATGAAAATTTGAGTTTTTGTTTCGTTACGCTAATTTCCTCATGCGATTTATCGTTTCTTCCCCTTTTTAATTTTTTTCTGTGCTTGGAAGGTCACCACCAATGGGATTGATTCTAGGGTTGATTTTCTAAAGCTAGAACTCATCTCTTAGTTGGCAATGGCTACGGAATTATCGTTGCGCTATTTCCATCAATCTTCGGCTAATACTTACTGCAGGTAAATTTAGTTTAATATGGTATTAAAAGCGTTTATCATTTTCTCTGTCTTATGAGAAAGGATTGAAATCGTTTTAGATACGGCGAATTTCTTCTCATCCTTACGGAAGAAATTTTCCAAACTTAAAGATAGTATATGGGGTACGTTTACCCCATTCTTACACGCTTAATACATATTTCTAATTTTTGTTATAATAATTTTCGATTTTATATACATGTATCGATATGTGAATACTTATTTTACCTATGTTTGGTCGCAGGTGTTTCTCCACTTTGGTGGTCTTTCATTTGGAGAAAAACACATGTGTTTATTCCTGGAACACTTCCCGCTAATGTGCTTCTCACGTTTTGACCATAGCTCGGTCCGTGCACCTCTTTCTAATTTACAGTGTTTGGGAATAATATTTCGAGTGTCACATATGTTGTATTTTTGTTTTCGCATTATGTGAATAGTGACCCCAATTAATTTCTCTAGGGAAAATACAATATATGGATGCAATTTATTTGAGAGAGAGAACTCTTTAGAGATTTTATAAAATTAATCTACGAACTTAAATTATTTACTAATACTTTCAGAAGTGGCTTATTCCATATAATTTATTAGTTTCCTATTCACGTTTTCCCATACTACTGAAAATGATGAAATAATTCTGCGCTAATCGCGATTAGGACATCTCATTTGAATGTGCAAAATTTTTTAAATTAAAACTCATTTTAATGCTTTGCCGCAAAATTTGTGAATATATTCATCCTAGATTTTAGTTAAATTGTTTTTATAGAATGACACTCATATATTTACATATAATGATGGCATTTTAACTAGCCAATTTATTTATCCTGGAATCATGTCATTTTTAGTCACAGAAGTTGAATCAAGTAAACTAGTTCATATGTGCTTTATTCTACTTTGTTTCTCCGTAAATTTTTATTGTAAATTTTTTATCACTATTATATCTCAACAAATACTAATTTCATAGTTTGATTCAAGTATGTAGAAATAACTTCCACAATGTTTTACTTTTTAATTTATTTCAACTGATGTATTCCATTTTCGCAGTGCGGAATAATAGTAATTCTTTGTAAATATAATAATATGCTTATTTATGAAATACGAATACATAGCAAGAATCTCCAATATGAATTTTCCTTCTATTATTATTATAATTATTCAAGTATACTTGTGATTCAAGTTTATATTAAAATCCTTCATTTGAAATAGAAAATATAGATTATTTTTCAGAAATCAAATATTTTCTTCTTTACGATTAATGAGGCAGAAATATATATATTATATAATTTTTAAAAATCCAAATACTAGTTACTTAACTAGAATCTAAGGTTCTATACTTTTATTTCCATGCACATATAACTTGGTATTACAGTAAGCATATTAAATTTAAATGCCACATTGTATTCGGAATAAGATATGTCCTCAGATTTAAAATTCTAGCGGCTTTAGAGATTTTGATCGATGATGCATTCAATATTTGGCTCCTACTACTATGCGAGACTTTGGAGAATTATTTCTTCTAATAAAGTTTAAGTTAAAAGTAAAGTAATTATATAATTACGACGCAAGAAAACTTAATACCTTCAATCTCACTATCACTGTAATCTTCCATAATATAAATCCTGTATTAGAAAATTATAGGTTAGGTGTGCATACCATAATTATTCCATGACCCAATACTCCCAACCATAGAATTCTTCTGACCTCTAGTAACTCTACCCAAGTACAGAATCCTTCAACAGCAAACCAACCCTGCCATGTGCAGAGCCAACTTACTTAAGACATGCTCTCCCGTACGTTTCTGACCTCCGCATCCAAATTTTGGATGCTTTCTTCCTATTTTTGCCTCGGGTTTCCCTCAATGAGGTACTTTTAAATACTTGCTTTTCTCTACTTTTCCGAGCTTTTTTCACCCCTTCCCAATTATTTTCCTCTTCATTGGGGAGATTTTTATTTTTCCCTCTTTAATGTAATTTAAACATTTTTTCCTTTCAAGGCTTTTTTAAAGGTTTTGGGATCGTCGCTAACCTTACTCCATATCCTCATGGATCAAGCTTTATGATCTCCAATCTATCCTATTGGTCATAGTGCACACATAAACTCTTCCATTTATTTTCATTAATAAATATTTAAATAAAATCCAGCATAATAATTATCCATTGGGGTCCACTCCCCTTTGGATTTTTGTTCAAATGTCTAACCAAAAAGCATAGAAAGGATGAATTTTGTTCAAATGTCTAACTTAAACACGTCAGCAGTTCCAAATCTAAAAATAGAGGATGAATTAGATGATTTCAAAGTAGATGAAAGGAAAAAAACTATACGGAAATTGAAGAAGGGATTCTTTGGCTAAGAAGGTGTGCATTGAACGGCTAGAGAAGAAAGTGCCATAGTGTGGAGATAACCGAGTTAACAAATTATTTAACGGAATTGAGCGTTTGACACGGAAAGGTCGCAGCTTTATTTGATTTGTATTTAATGAGTACGCTAATTTCTTATGAATATTATGTGAGGAAAGCTGAAGGAGAGAGCCAAGGATAGCCTCTAAATTTGCAAGAATCAAAGGCATAATGATAGATATAGCATTTTTGAAGCTATGGGCAATAGACTTTCTTCATCCGACACATGAAGTAAATCATATTTTTGTTCCAAGGTAATGGATTTGTACCATCCCCACATGTATGTAGTGAGATAAATTGTGAGTTATAGGATTGAGTAGTAATTTAGAGGAAGTTAACACAGAGCCAACACATCAATTCAGACGCGAACACAAAGAATAGGTCTCTCACCAATTGTTCCCTCTAAACAAACGGTGCCAACATTCCGGATCATTTTCCAGCTTAGCCTATTATTTTTTAATAGTTTGATTTGTATATTTTGAGATAGTTCCAAAAATACATTGTCGGTTGAGACATCGATTTTGTAAATCTTTTTGTAAATTACTATAAACACTTCACAATTTGAAGTATTAAGTGTTGATTGTTGACTATAATTTATGCTAAGTATTTTTAATTTGAAAGTTGTCGAAGCATCAATAATATGACGTTTTCTTGCAGATTCATGTGGTGTACTCACCGTTATGCTTCAGAATGAAATGTGTTGTTCATTGCTTTTAATCTTTTTGTATTTACCGAAAATCTTAATTGCATGACATAAAATGTGATGTAGATATGATATGTTATTTAAAACGCCTCTATTATAGTTGTTTGCAATTTACATGATATATCTACCTGACATCAAATTAAATAATATTTCAATTTCTCTTCAATTTCTACTAATTTCTATGCTTATTCTATTTTAATAATCCACTTAAAATCCTAAAATATCCAATTAATGGTACCTAGCATTCCCTTTGGGGCTCCTTCAAAAATTGATGCATAAACTCGACTAATTTTAAGACTCCAAGAGCTCCAATGGAATTATAGAAATGTAATCAACCAACAATCCAAAACAAAAAAACCATCAATACAAATAATAAATAGCCCTAAATTTCACTCTAAACAAAGTTAAACTGTACGTATAGAGATCCCTCTCAAGATGGCGGAGCTAGATCCCAGCTTCCAAAGTTGATGATGATGACTCTGTGTTTATTCACTGCAATGTCGTAAGAATTACGCGACGAGAACCACCCTCGCACAAAAAATATTTAAGGAATCGTTATATCTTTCACGACAGTCATTCATGCAAACTTTTCTCTATGAAAAGACAGCAGAAACTAAGTTATTTCATCCAAAAAGAAAGATTGAAGGTGGAAATTGTGTGTGGAATGTTTGACTATTAATTTCATAGGAGAAATTCTGCATAATTCCTATGCATTATATTCATAAAAATAAAAACATTATAATCTTAATGATAATAGGTGCTTATGTGCATAAGAATAATATCTATTAGATTTTATTTCTTGAAATAAATTATTGTGCTGGATTTTCCACAAATGAAAATAATCATTTGCATGCATAAAATTAATAACTAAATATGTTATATGTCTTTTAAAATAAATATGTGTTTGCATGCATGGGAAGAATAACAATTGAGTTAGACTTCAGCAATGAATAATGCATTGAGGTGCACAAAAAAATTAATCAACATGTTAGTTTTGTCGAAAAAAATATATTTTTGTACACACATATGTGACTATATATTTTTGTACATAAAATAGAAACTATTGTGTTTGGTGTTTCAAGGAACAAGTGTTTATATGTGCGAAATAACATGTTAATTTTCTTCTGGGAAGAAAATATTTTTATACATATAAAATATCAAAATATTGTGCTTTGGTGTTTGGAAAAGGAATAAGTGTTTATATGCCCAAAATATAATAGCTATTGTATTAAGTTTGTTGAAAAATAATATAGTGTTTGGTTTACAAAATAGTTATTGTATTAAGTTTCTTGAGAAAGAATATGTGTTTCTCTACAAAATAGCCATTGGTTTTAAATAATATGCACATAGTCTGAAAGTAAGTTGTGGTAATTTTCCCTTTGAAAAGAGGTGTGTTTCTATGAAAAGAAAATAGTAATAATTATGATGCATATCTTTTAGGAAATATTTTACGTCTTCTTGTGCCAAGAGACCGTCGTACTATGCAATGTCTTTTAATAATACCATGATAACCATGAGCACATTTTAATATTTCCATACTCTTTGTGAGAAGTGGTAAAATGTAATTATTTATTTTCTTATCATGTAAGGGAAGAGAAGATAAATGAACATGCCTTAGTGATATTTATTTCGTTTACAATATGCATGCAAAGAATTTGAATGGTTAGGTATTCTTTATAACCATTTGCATGCATGGGTGGAGAAGCATACTTTGCTATTTATGTGTTTTAATTAATGTATGTGTGGTGTTATGAAAATAAACATGTATTTATAGTTTGTTTATACTTTTGTTTATGAACATAAAAATATTTTTGAAGACATCATTAATAAATATTATTTATCTCAATAATATTATGTATCTAATCACGACATCCTAGGATGATAATGGAAACATGACGTGAGTGGATGGTCACTTATCGAAATGATAGATTATGTTTAACATTATGGTGAAGATATAATGGTCCATTTACATTGGTCTGAATTTCAACTACATTGTAATCCAATGATGGGAAGAACCGAGGGCACAAAAACACAATGTTCAAGGATTTGTGTGGGTAAATGATATCCTTGTGAATGCAATAGATTAAAGCTAGTTATAGCTACATTTAAGATGATATTTACTTGTAATATTCTATGAAAATTGAGAAAAGGGATGGAGTCCCTTATAAAATAGTGAGTGAGGTGAGAACCCCTCACTTTAGCATTTAATAAAATTAAATGTTTGGTGTATTTTCCCTATGTGGTTTCTAGCATATATCGTAAACTCGTTAAATGATGTGATTTCTAGTCGTGTCATTCTAATTCTTTTTATTCCTTATAATGGTGTGATGTTTTCATTATCAAGTGTGTGATTAACTAACCTAGTTAAAATAATCGTGAAAAATGATATAGGAAATTTATGATAACATGCTGCAACGATGTTTGTTAAGTTATGTGATTTCATCTACTTTGCATTCCCTAAAGTTTGCTCAATGCAATGTATGATTTTATCTAATGGTGAGTTAAGGGAACACAGAATAGTGACTTTGGATTATTACATATTGTAAAAAAATTTTGACCCCTCTTTATTTTTACACTAGGTTATGCTCGATGTTAAGCGTAGCGGCAAACCCTACAACACTTGTTTTATTATGCCCATAAATCAAAATAGATTTCGTGAATTTTACTCTAAATATCAATAATTATTAGATGGATGTTAGAGATGTAACTTTCATGGAATATGTATAAATATTCATTGTAGTATTAAAAGTTCAAGAGTTAGAGATTTATCTTCAAGTTAATTGTGCTCTTTTTGAGTGATGTTTTCTCAAATTATTTAATTTAAAAAAATATTGGAACAAAAGTCAATTACAAATTAAGAATTTCCCATGTTAAAATAAGAAGTGGATGTCCATGGTTAAGAATGTTCTTACACATTTCTGAAAAATGTATATTTGTATAACTCATATATAAATTCTTTTTATAATAATAATAATAAGAATAATGTAGTACTTTCTGAGTTTTAAACCATGTAAAATTAATATAATGTAAACGTGTTTAATAGTTATCATGAATAAATTGATGCCTATAAAGCCTATTCACTAGGCATTTAACTTATATATCTATATTAATTTATTTATTAAATCATTAAATATATTCAGAATTCATATTAATATTAAAAAGTATTTCAAATTTGATTTTCCTTTATCATAGAAATCATAAAAGATGAAATTTCACTTTAAAAACTGTAAAAATATAATAACTTTCTTTATCGAGAAATGAAAATGATAGTGAGTGGTTTTCTACTCATATTAACATTGGAGAGGCTTACATTTGATTTTCCTTTATCATAGAAATCATAAAAGATGAAATTTCCTTAAAAACCAAGAAATATAATAATTTTTTACCAAAAATGATATTGGCTGTAACTTTGTAATAATATAATAACTTTTTACAGCTTTAGGTAATATGCTTTATGTATTATTTTTGTTTCTTTTAGGGTTTATTTCTCTATCTACAATATTTGGAGACACAACAAGAGGTATGCAGGATGGATGAAAAACACTCTACAATTAACTCACTAAAATAATGTTACTTAAACAAGTTTCATATGAAATGAGTTATGTTATTTTGCTCATGTAGCATTCATAAGCCATGACAACGGTCTTTATTATTGTAAAAAGTCTGTTAATAGATTAATAATCTCCATAGTAAAGCAATCATCGAAGACCTATGAGAGTAAAAATATTGCTCTATATTTTTTCAAGTGTATTTAAGTTTAACTATTTATTGATGCTTAATTAATAACAATGATAATTTAAAATAAATTTATAATTTAGATAGTTATTTGATTTTTTAATTAGGAAATGTATGATTGGAATGTATCTCTCAAAATAAAAGAAAATTATTCTCCTAAATAGAAAATTAATGTCACTTACAATACACAAAACACAAAATGCATGTTTAGTTAGTTTTAATTAAAACTCACTATAAAACATTCATAAAAAAATATATTTTTCCAAAATTGTTTCCACGCAATATTTAAACAAATAATTTAGAGATCTATATTAGCTGGTTTATATCCATTTTTAGCTTCCATATTTATATCTATAGAAAAACTAATGAAATAAAATATTGCGTTGGAAATAAAATATTTTTTATTTTTTTGTATCATAAAATATTCAATTTGCAAAACAAAAAGTAATTGAATTTTTATAACATGGAGTACTTTTAAATAAGAATAATAAGAAGGATGTGTGTCATTCATTCAATTTTTAATATGAAACTCGGAAATGAGATTTAAAAAATATTCATGATAATAGATTTCCAGTACATAAAACGTAGCATATTATAATTTTCAACTATGTATATATTATATATTGTTTGAAAACATTATGTATATATCATAGAAATCAACGTTGAAGAATATATATATATATATATAAACTTTTTGTTGTCTCACTATTTAACATTTTGGCCTCCTTTTTTAAGTTTTTAATTGACGCTTTTTTCCCCAAAATTCACCAAATATTTTCCCACTTTTGTTGATGCTTTCATCAACACTTGTGAATGCTTACAATTGTCACTGACAGACTTACTAGTGGTTACTACTCCGCACAAATTTATACGAGTGCTTTCTGCCTAAGCCTGAGAAATTAATGTATCCACTTCACATCTCAATTTATTTTTTTCTTGCCAAAAGAACCAACATAGAATTTGATTTCCTGTTGACCACCACATGACCTAGAAATGGACAATAGAGGTTATAATTATTTTATGTACATATTTGCAGCTTGAATGGCATGGGCTAATTTCTAACTTGAGTGGCAAGGACTACACTCCACTACAACACTTTGTTTTATTGTGTCCATAAACATGTATATTTACAAATAGTCTTCCTAGAATTTTGATTTAAATATCAATAATGACTAGAGATGGTAGAGGATTGAACTTTCATGGAACATGTGTGAATATTCATATTAGTATTAAATGGTCAAGGGTTAAGATTTGTCTCCGAATTACTTATGCTCTTTTGACTATTTTTTACTCAAATTACTTAATTAAAGAAAATACCATATCAACAAATGTGATATTAATTAGCCATGATATTAGATTTCCATGATAAAATAGAGAGTGGATATCCATATACTTTACATGCATTTTTTACAATGTATATTTGTATAGCTCTATATCAATTATTTTTATAATAATAATAATAATGTAGTTTTTATGTTTTTACTATATAGTTATTGTGAGATAAATAATTTAATAATCATATGAATTAATATCTATAAATTAATTATTTAATTTATATAACTATATTATTTTTATATATTAAATTATTAATATTTTTTCTACCAATAATAATATTAAAACAAATTTAATTTACTTTATCATATCATAAAATATAAAAATTACAAAAATAAAATAAAATATATATCTTTATCATAAAAAACACAGAAAGATACAGTTCAGCATAGAAATATACCTAATCATATCATAAAAGATAAAAGTTCAAAACATAGAAACATAATAACACCGTAGTTTAGGCTTATTTTATGCGTCATAGCTCTTCGTATTTAATATATACCATATGTGGAGGATAAAACCTTATTGCGAGGAAATTTTGCTGGGGAGCATACGTTATTCAAAGAGATTGGGGAGAGTACATTGTTCAAAGAGATTTCTCACCGGGATAAAGAAAAACACTCATGGAAGTTGCATTTTCACGTTATTCCACATGAAGACTCTCTTTTGTTTTCAGGCTCTATTGAGCGTTTGGGGTACGTGATTGCAGTGGAATTCATTAGGGTATTCAATATGTTTTGAAGAGCATATTTCTCACATACGTGCAAAAGCACTAATATGATACATAACCCGTATTCGTTGGAACGTTTTAGGAGGGGTGCAAATCCATGTATGCCTATGCGATATACCGTCATCTCTAGCAACCGTAATGCCCCACTCCAATAGATGGAGACGATCCCATTGTGCGGAAATGGAAATGGGGCAACAAAATCTATGACCCATCATACTACCAATCTCCCGTACTGAGCTAGATCGGAAACCATTGGGTTGTTCGTCACCTACATGAAATGAGAGACCATGGAATGTCTCTCTAAGTACATAAATTTCGCTTGAAATAAAGAATTTAGTTCATGCTATTAATGAATTATGCATAATGGTTCCACTAGTAGCTATTTCTTAACATAGTTTATTTTATTATTAATGAATTATACGAATGGTTCCACTAGTATTTTCTTAAGCTGTTAGTTTATTTTATTTTTCTTGATAGTCTTAAGCTCTAAAGAATTTTAATGTGTGTTTTATAAATGGTGAGTGGTGTGAAATCATTATTAAAATTTGAATTTTTAATGTATATTTAAGTCGTAAGGTGTTTTTATTTGAAAATAACTTTTCTAGCTAGCACCGTGTCCATGTTTGAGTCATTGGATCAAATTTTTAACGATTGAAATGTTTTAGGCCATTAGATTCACAAGTAAATAGTTTTATATTTTTATTTTATAATGTTATTTTTTTTCTCTTTTTAATAAGTTAGATTGACTTTAGGTGTATAATATAAATGTTGTAATGTCATGTTTATACATTTTTACTATGTCAAATTATGAAACTAAAAATGAAAAATAAAATAAAATATAGTTTGACATAATGTAATGAACATTTTTAATTAAATCAAAAATACAATAAAGAATAAAAATAATAAACAAATAACAATAAAATATAAAAACAACCCATGGTATTGAATCATATGGTATTCATCTAGAATATAGTTATTTAAAGGGTGAAACTAAGAAAAAAAGTCACAAAAACTCACTAGAATATATGAACCCATACATAGTGATGGACATCATGAGAATTTTTAGTAGAACATAGAACACCACCATAAAAATTCTATGCACTCTTGATCAATTTAGAATAACCTAAGATGTCTAGATTGGATCTGAGGAGTGGGTGTGTACAATAACTGAGGATGCTTCTTAAAGGGTAAGGGAATTTAGATACTATCCTTCCACCAAAGCTATAAAAGCGAGACTGTAGATTATAGTTTTACAAATATTCATGCTATGTGATTAAGAATAAGTTATAAACATTAGGTATTTTAAAAAGAATATAAAAAGTAATAAGAGGAAGGTACACGAGGACCATGTCACAACAACTCATAGAATATATCCAAGGTTGCAATGAACCGCATATATAGTGATGGACATCATGGGAATTTTAGTGAACACACAACACCACCCTAAAATTTATTATATTCTTCATCAATTTAGAATAACCTAAGATGTCTAGATTGGATGCCGAGGTGGGTGGTGCAATAATTGAGGATGCTCTATAAGCGTAAGTGAATTTAGATACTCTATCCTTCCACCAAAGCTATAAAAAATGAGACTTGTAGATTATAGTTTTACAAAATTTAACTATGTGATTAAGAATAAGTTACAAACATTAGGTATTTTAAAAAGGTATTTAAAAAGTAATAAGAAGAAGGTACACGAGACGTGGTAATTAATGTGATTCTTTGTACTATTTTTTATTTAAAATAGTAATTTGTATTTGTATATTTTTTTAAATGAATATTGTTAAATGTGTTGTAATATTTTTATTTAAAAGCAGTAATTTATATTTGTATTTTTTTAAAAATGAATATTGCTAAATGTGTAATTGAGTAAATGTATTAAATTGATATTCTAATTTTTAAGATATTTATCTAAAATTTAAAGTATGGTGAGGTTTGTTTTATTAAGCTTTGAGTCTAGATGCCCGAGCAGAATGAATCTATCTCAAGTCCCCAAACAAGATTCTCATGTCCCAATCAGGATTCTTCCTTCTCTTCTTATTTTAGCTTGCACCTTGACATTCCTCTCCTCCTCCCTACACAAATTTAAACTATGAGGCCATGAGAGTAGTTGTTGCATATAGGAAAAATTTATATGATAAGAAAAGTGTGATACTCTACTGTAATTTTTCTCTACAAATGTGATGGTGAGTGTGCTCTAAATGTTGGCAATCTCATGGTTAATGTAGTATAAAATATATGGAAATTTGTAGTCTTGTATACTAAAGATCGAAAGCTATGCCTAATATCCAACACCATAGAGCAAGACATGTTCACCAATTCAAGAGTTGCCTATGCCATCAATATCAACACCATAGAGAAAGACATGTTCACCAATTCAACAATTGCTTCCATATATCTCTCAATGCTATAGTTGTTTTCTTAGTAATTATTTCTCTTTAACTAATAGAAATCATCATTGTTTCATATAGGATCATTTAGTTTTGATAAGAAAATTTTGATACCTGCTTTATTATCGCTATTTAGTTTTTTAATGATTCAATTAAGATTAACATTTGTATGTTTTCATGAGGAGATTTTTTATTTTTCTATGTCAATTACCTTTAATAACTCTAGGAGCTTCTCAATATTTCTTTTGTTTTTAATAAATGAAACTCAATTATATTTAAAAAATATGATTAGGTAAGAGAATTCTTTAGGATTATAATTTCTGTTTCAAGTTACTAAATGTGAATATTTATTTACCTAAATTTGGCTCCCATGTTCAATACCTCTCTATGAGGGTTTGAAGATAATAGGTAATGATTCAACTACATATGAAAAAATAATTTGTACATCAAAAAATCAGTTCTATAAATTATAGTAGTTTTCACTCAAGCAATCTTTTAATTTGGAATTCAATTCTTTATTTATAACGTTGTTTTTACTTTAGTAGGGAGTACTATAATTTTTTAATCAAATAATGGGAGAAAAACATATTCACAATATAATTTATTTGAATAAATAGATGTGTGTAAAATAGTTTAATAAGAAACTAGATTTGTAATTATAAAATATAAAATTGTAACTTTAAAATTGTGAAATTACTTTTGTATTTTTTGTTTATTATGTATATAGAGAAAGAATAAACCAAGTTTGGAGTTAAGAAAATAAACCATAACATACAAAGAATGATATCTCCTTCCAAAAATGTCTCCATATTAATATGACATTCACTTTCTTTCGTATACCAAGATTATTGTTATTCATATACAATATACAATTTCGACAATGCATGAAATTAGGGCTTGGATATATAGATGAACTTGGAATAAACTCTATTTATGTTAATAAAAATTAGCTTTATTTACATCTATGTTATATAGATTGTACTTGAATTTATTTAAAATATCTTATTTCCTAATTGCCCATGCTCATGTCATCAGAGGATTATTAATCACCAAAAGGATTTTCGCCCCAATTTCCTATTTCAATATCTATAAAAAAAATTTATATCTGTGAACATATTATGTTGTTTATATATGTTTCACCAAAAATTTCCTATTTCAATATCTATAACAAAATTTTCTAGTTGATAACTCTTATCATCAATGTTTTTGAAACCCTCCTCTACTTGCTTCCATGGAAGTAAAAATTTCCTTTCATTCCTTCACAATGGCTCCTCCTTTGCAATCAACTATTTCTTCTAGGCTACTCCTTCCAATGATATTTCCTTATAGGCTACTCCTTCCTATGATATTTCCATACACCGTTTCTTTTGCAACATGTGGTGCAATTTCTAGTTATTCAATTTTGTTAATTTTTTTTGAAGTATAAGTTTTTCAGTAAATGAGAGACCATTGAATGTCTTACCAAGTACATAAATTTCTACTTTACATAAGGAATTTAGTTCATGCTATTAATGAATTATACGAATGGTTCAACTAGTATTTGCTTAACTATTTTTGTTTTTATTTTATTTTTCTTTATGGTCTTAAGCTCTAAAGAATTTTAATGTGTACTTTATAAATGGTGATTATCAGAAACCATTATCAAAATTTGAGTGCCCAAGGTATATTTTGTTAATTTTTTTGAACTATAAGTTGAGTTTATTGTTTTACCAGGTGGTAATTCAAATTTTAAAATGGGCTTTGGATTGGTGGTTTAACAAAGTGATAATATATTTTAAATACTGACCCACGTTCGCATTTAAGTATCATGTTAATATGTTTTGCATTAATGTCTCAATACTGTGATTATAATTGTATATTTACTTTATATGTATATGTTTTTTCAATGTTTATGTTTAAAGTAAATGATCTGAAATTATTAAACATAATATAGCTTTTAATGATTTTTTCCATTTTATTCAATTAATTTTTATTTTTATTAGTATAAAATATAATTCAATTTTAATATTTTAGAAAAAAGTGATCATATAATTTTAAATTATTATTAAATTTAAAATTAGTATATTATGTATAATAATTTGTTAATTTATGAAAGGTGGATTAATTAGTATGGTGCTTGGTTTTTTGAAATTCAAATTTTATTGAAAAATTTTAAGGATAAAAACAGTTTTTCAAAGAATTAAATAATAATAATGATTTATGAAAAAATAAATTAATTTTTAAAAATTAATGTTGTTTAAAAAAATATTTGTTAGTTAATGAAAATAATAAAATATAAGATGTTTTTTAATTTAGGATTATGAAATATAGATTAATAATAATTTTTAGTATATTTATCAAATTATAAAATAAAAATTACTCTATATTTGATTTTAAATTTTTAAAAATACTTAATACTTAATACCTTTTATTAAGAGTAAAAAAGATTAATTATGTAAACATTATACTAGTAAAAATGTGTTGTCTTAATATGAACACTTCAAAAAAAAATATTTGGTTAATGATTATGGTTATTAAGGGTTATGTTTAAGTTATAATAAGTGTTTATATGAATTAGGGGGTATTATGGTTATGGATTAAAGGGTTATGAGTTATAACATTCACTAATTTTTAATTTCATTGTAATAAGAGAGTTAAATGTAATTTTTTATTTACATGTGCTCATACTATATGCTTTGCCACAAATATTTTTATCTTTATACTCTAGGATTTGTGTTTAATTAAATTTTCTCATTTGCACTTCAATCATGATAAGTAAAGATAACGATAGAAAAATTACTCTTATAAATTACTTTATGTGTCATTTCTATTGAAGTATATATGATTTTTGTAGATATGCTGTATTTTTTTCTATTAATTTAGATGTGTCTATCAAAAATCACATGTTTACAAATTTTTGAGATATCATGTTTACGAAGGATTTAGTTAGGGTACTTTCAAACTACTTTGAATTTTCGAAAAACATAAGAATTATGTCTCAATAATAATAAAAATCATGCATGTGAAGAAAATTGAATCTCTTGTGGTTCTTATTCTTGTACATATAGTAGGGACTTAGCTTCATGGGTACTCAAATTTTGTTAATTCCGAAACTTTCAAAACTTGTGTTCTTGTTTCTCATTTTCTCATAATAGATTTTGGACGTTGGATTAATTATTAGGTAAGACCTCTCTCACAAGTGAGAAATTGCACGGGATTGAGGATTCTGGAAGATTCTGGAGGTTGGGTTAATTATCAGCCAACACCTTTCACAACTCAAATTAGCAAAGGGGTGGGGATGGGGAAGCGATATATCAGGAACATTTCCAATTACGAGATTAGAAATGGGGTGGGGGGATGGGAAAGCTTTATATCAGGAGACATTTCCAATTACGAGAGTTAGAAATAGTCCATGAACAGGGGTGGTATGAGTTATCTCTGATGAGTAGGTTATATGAGGAACATTTCAAATTATTAGAGTTATAAAAAGAGGAGGAGCTAGCAGTTATCTCTTATAATTAAGTAAAATAAATAGATAAAAGACACAGAAATGATTTTATTGCAAGTCTATAAAAAGAGAAAAGTAAGTGTTTATGGAGAAACTACTTATGAGATAACAATTTAAAGAGGTGGTTGCTATAAAGGTACTAAAAATTATTGAAGAATCTATGGCATTCAACATAAATAGGAAATAAGCAACATGTTCCATGTTACATAATTAAATTTAATCATTGAAGTATCCAAAAAACTCAAAATATTGAGAATATTGACAATTAATTATAGTACGCATTTATAATAAAAAACTAATAAAATTACCACCAAAAAAAAGTTTATATACATGATAAATGTAGAAATATAAAATAGTAAAAAATAGATGGACTCATTCAATATTGACTTTGTTTTTTTTAAAGGGGGATGAGAAAATACTCTTAGATGGACCTATTCTAATATTAAACTTTGATATTTTGAAGGGGATGGGAATACCTTAATTGTTAGGGATGAAAATAAAAGATTGATATCTATTGATATGTAGAAATACTTTTTTATTAAAAGTCAAAAAAATAATAAAAAAATTAAACATAAAGAGAAATAAGTATGTCTTAATGCTAGGATGAAAATAAAAAATATAAATCTATTGATGTGTAGAAATAGATGTTATTAAAATCTTAAAAAAAATAAAAATAAAAAACACAAGTAGAACATTAAATCAAGAATAAGTATTGATAAATAAAATAAACTCACCGATGATTTTAATATTCATGCTAAGTTAAATTCTATTCACATTATTCCTCATTATAACAACATATCAAATATACCAAAGCAAAAAGATCATATTTTTTTCTGACGCAGTTTATGAGATATATTAACTACGAGGTCCTAAATGCAGCATTAGGGTTACAATAGGAGGGAACAGAGCACCTCATATAGCCAAAAGTGCTATGACACTTGTGGATGACTTTCAGCTCTTTTTTACTACAATTATGCACTCGATTTTTGTGATTTCACTTTAGCTTAAAAATACCAAAAACAAAGCCGATTCAATAGAAAGCGATAAAACATTTGCTGGCGAGATTATGGAATTGGATCCCATGTTTCGTCCTCGTCTAGAATTATTGCTCAATGGAGATGAAGATGACTTTATTTAGCTCAAGGTTTGCTTCTTTGTTGTTTTCTCTCAACGCCACATGATAGTAGCTCAACTTTTTAAACAATTTCCATATTATAAAAAATATGCCATACAATTTTCCAACCAACTCGAATGGGGTGGTTAACTAATTTTTCATCAGTAGCAGAATTTAGATAAAGAAGGACACATGACAACCCATGATTAGGTCGTGAAAAACATTTTCTATGTTGATGATTAGATCTTAAACTCTTGTTTTTTAACGAGTAGATGGATTTTGTATAAAAATCGAAAAAGCAGCTCATGTAGAGTGATCGCTTTTGAGAGAAAAAGGTTGCGTTTTTGTATTTAAATACGTTTACATTCAGAAATTTTAATCAAAGTATTCTTTTCGTTTTAGCATATGGCCATTTGTTGTCTTTTATGAATATTTGTTTATTATATGTTTCATACTCTATTTCATCTAAACATTTTAAAAATTATAGAAAAGATCGAGAGGTTATGTTAAGGATGAACTTCCTTATATTTATTTTAGTAAAGTTCTTTTTAAAATGTTGTTTTGTAACTGATTTAAATTTTTCTTATGATATAATTATTTTCTTAAATTTTTTATTTTATTTTATTTATCAAATTATAAAATCAAAATTTAGAAAAATAATTATATTTTTTATTATTTATTTTTTTATTATACTTAATAATTTTCATTAAGGGGAAAAAATATCAATAATGTAAACACTATGCTATTTAATAAAAAAATTTCAAGTTTTTTATTTCCTATGAGTATTTAAAAAAAGATTGGCTAATGATTATGGTGATTAAGCTTTAAAAGTCATAGTAAATTTTTCTTCATAATGATATGGTTATGGTTTAAGGTTTATGAATTATAAAATTTAGTAATTTGAAAGAGTTGTTGAGATGAATTTGCAATGAATCAAATATAACTTGTTATTTATATTTAAATAAATTCATCTTTTACAAAGTTCTCATGTTAGAAGCTTTGCTATAGTATTTATGTATTTATATTTTAGGATTTGTGTTTAATTATATTTTATTGGTTATACTTCATTAATGATAATAGAGACAACACTAAAAATTGCTTGATTTACATTTTATTTAGATAGAAAGCATTGTCAGTACATATTCATGTATTTATATTTTAGGTTTGTGTTTAGTTAGATTTTATTGGTTACACTTCAATAATGATAAGTAGAGATAACACCAAAAATTTACTTGCATTTTCATTTTATTTAAATATTGTGATTCTGTTGGTATGTTTTTATTCTCTTCTTCTTTTTTATTTTAGATGTGTCACTCAAAAAATTGCGTTTACAATTTCGCATAGGGAACTCAAAAATTACTTAAATTTGAATAACATAAAAAATATTTTTTCATGCATATAGGAAGAAAACTGAACTCTCCTCTCAATTTATATTTTTCTCTTGTGGATATTATTCTTGTAAATGTAGTATAGGGTCTTAGCTTTGATGAGTACTCATAAATTTTGTTTCAAGTTCTATATAACCATTTTTTTTAATCATTCTATGCAAACTACCATATTTTTTTCAATGGAGAGGTACACTTGTTTACTTTAGTTCCCTATATGTTTCCATCATGTAGAAATTTTCTGTGGAAATTTTATAACTTGCTCTATTTCTTTATTTTTTGGTTTGTAAAACATTATTAACAAGCATGCCCTGTCTACTACTCTTTGGCACTTACAGGTCTATTGTTCCTTTGCAAATGGGTTGCTAGTAGTTGATAAGTGAGGGCGATTGATGAGAGAATTCCCATTGTAATGTTCCTCAATTTCGCTACTCAATTTTTTTTATTTTTTTATTTTTTTACATGAAATCTGAAATTATTTAACTAACCCAAATTAATTTGTTATCCCTATTTCAACTTACTTTTTTATTTAATTGAAATATCATATTTCAGTCTTATTTCCAAATACAAAATATTATATGGCTATACCCTATATAAGGTATATATGTATTTTTTATATATATTACAACTTTATAATTCCTCCAAATTCACCTCTCCTGTCCCATCTCATTAATTTTGAACATCATATAAATATACAACAAATACCACCCCACGTTAAACGTTATTCGTAATGGACATAAAATATAACTAATACCATCCAACGTTAAACGTTTTATATCCATTTCGATAATCCAACCCACCTTGTAATTGATTTCCTATCGAAACTATCGATGCTCTGAGCATGAGTGTATTACTTGACCTCGAGAGATTTATGAATTGACCCATCGGGATTTGGGAGTACGCCATTAAATTGTTACATATATGGACAGCTATGTGTTTTAACTAGTTATACACGACATGTACATACTTTTGTTTTTTGGTTTTCGAATTCATGGTATCGTTGACGGGTTGAAATCATTAATGGGATTTACTCTCGAGTACTTTGTCTCATCGAAATTTGTTTTCTCTCCGAGCCTTTCGTTAATTGCTTTGGTATTTATCAAATTTATACCTGTGTCTATGATCATAAAATAACTCATGCAATATGGAGTTTTCATACAGTTCCATTGGAACCATAGTTCTACTGGGAAATCGTATTACTATTTAAAACTATTACTGTAGTTCTTGGTATTATTCCTAATCGATCTCTTTTGATATAACTCTGTACTTCTCTCATACGTTACCACCGATCAATACATATTAATATTTAAATGGAAAGACCTGTCGAGTTCTCCAAATGTATTAATGAAAGCGCTGTACTATGATAACACAATTGTATATATATATACTTCTCAGTTACCATCCCTCTCTGTTTACGATAAGATTCATCAGGATTTTGATGGTACTATTTAGGGTTTTCATTAATGCATCGGTATTCGGTCTTCTAATTTCATCCTCGGTGAACTTGAGACTTCTGCTACCTCCATTTTCTATTGTAAACGAGATACGATCTCTGCAGATCTACCCACTGTAGGGCAATGATCCTTTAGGTTTTTTGCACATATAGTCGGTATTAAAGGAAATTTTTATGCGGTTTCACTTTCATTTGCCCATTCTGATTTTTCTGCTATGAGATTGATTCTCTTCCTCCAGAAGATTTCTCATCTTATACGCAATGCGTCCATCGCTTCCATCAGTTGTAATGGTTTTAAACCAGGTAATAAAGATTTATTTTATCAGTTACTGAACTAGATCTTTTGATGCATTCTGATTTTCTGTTAACTCATTTTATAGATTTTATTGAGATACATTTGCGAATCGATTTCATGGGCCTCTCTGTTACTATTATGATTTATTTTACAGCGCCCTCTCTGCATCATCGCGCTCACTTATGAGAGCTTCTTTTCATACGTCGTCTTTGGCTTAAAGTCTCTCATCTAAGTAATGTTCGTTCTTATTATTTGTGTACTAGCATTTTTATAATAGATAGGGTCCTCATACATTTGTATACTAATGTTATGACTTACCCATCCTCCTTTTCATTGTTTTAAGTAGAAGAATGGAGTTATAATTCCATCCTTGTGTTTCATAGGTAGTCTAAATTTTATCCAATTTGGGTTTAACACATATATATAAAAATTTTGTTTGATTTTAATGATTATCATTTACCCATTTAAAATAGTGTTCACCGACTTTCTTTGGGGTTTTATTTCAGATATGGGTAAAGCCATCTATCATTATGGCAAGATATTCATTTTAGAAAGTCTTTCACTTTCTCCTTCTAAACTGTAATGAATGCTCATTCTCTAGGTTTGGGCTTTATCCTCTCCGAGGAGTATATGAACATTTCAGTCTTTTTTTATGTTTTAGCGGAAAGTGATAAAGTTTGGTAGTACCTTTCAATTTTTCACTTTTCTCTATTTTATTTTTTTTAACTCCATTTTAATAACATGTCGAGACACATCAGCCCGATCGACTCGATCGAGGAAGCATAACATAATTTCATATTCTAGGGTTTTTAAAAAAAATTATACTATGATGCTCGAGACAATTATCCAAACGGAAAGCTTTGTAGTCATACACTTATATGGACAATGCATTGTCCACAGTTAACTTTGATACGTTTTATACCCAAACTTTGGAGTTAACCTATGATTTTAGTTATGTTGTAACTTATTAACATATTTCAGTCCGCATATTCTCTACTATCTTCTAAACGCTATATATTCATGAGTTGTGCTATACTAATAATTATATATATTATAACGGTATTGTTTTAGAAAGATATACTCATGCATAAATATGAGGATAATCATTGCTCTAGTTAATTTCTCATCTTTTAAAAATTGTTTAATTTGTTTTTACTAGATTCATTTAGACTCATTTTTCTACAGATTCGTTCTAAGTTTGATTCTTGTAAAGTGAGCTTCTATCGTAGTACCAAATATTATATCTCTACTTGAATATATTTTTTAACTTGTCAATTCAGAATTTAGTTTACCTTCCTTAACCTCTTTGTTGATTTAAAAAGGAAATTAATTCCTCTTGTTATTTTGATATAATATTCTCTTTGACTTATTCATATGTAGAATAGATCTCGAAAATTTCAATATACATATATGTATTGTTTAGTCTTAAATCCATAACTATGCCATACTCCAAAAAGGGTACATATAACCTCGATATTATTGCAAGAGTAAAGTTATATTTTCACATTTCATTTGTTTGTGGACATTTGGTTAATTTCCTCACTACATATTTTTCTAATTATACATTAGTATTAATTGAAATCTTCTTAAGATATTTCACTAATAATTAAGATAATTCTCTGTGAGACCAAAATTTGGTTGGTTTTTCTTTTAAAGATATATGTATAGATAAATATTTTTTATTTTAATGAAATTTTATAATCATTGTTCGAATAGGAATTTATTGAAATTATTTTATTTTCAAGCTTGAAATATTATAAATTTGACACTAGTATTTTGCAGAACTTCATTATCTGGAAATTTGTCTAATAACTGTTTAATGTTAGCAACAATTCCATAGATCAGCTTTATTAATATCTTCATTTAAATCTTTATTCTTCTAGGATTAAGAAATTTCATGTATATTTATGATGTAATTTAACTTTCTACATTTTGTATTACCTATTACACTAGAAATTTAAAACATAGTTTTGGTTCTATAATTTCTTCTACTAGATATAATTTTTCTAACTTTTGCATAATTATACAAAATAAATATTATTCGGAAATAAACTAATCTCTAGATCTAAGTATATATCTTATACATTCTCGTGAGATGGTTTTTAAGAACCATGCAACTATACATATTTTGAATTAATCTACATACAAATCATGTTAAATGCATGGAAATGAAATATGTGCATGAGAATAACTATAGCAAGCTAACTATTCGGTTATTACGTTTTATTATTCCCCATTTATTGATATATACACGGACAAACTTAAGTTTCACAATAATTTGTCGCAACACATTTAGAGTTAAAACTTTTAGAGTGCATAACAATTTTTTTTCTATGACGAACTCTCCCAACCATAGAATTCTTCTATTTCCGGAATTCACTCCGTGAGTGTAGATCTCTCTAGGAACAGACCAACCTCAATCTATTCGCGCAGCGCGGCTTACTCAGCTGTCTTTCCCCGGATCTGTTTTTAAATTTCCCAGCTTCCCTAATTTCAGATGTTTCTTTCTTCCCCTGCTTTGCCTAGGCTTCCCTTAATGAGGGACATTAAAGATGCTTTCTACTTTTCCAGACTTTTTACCTCTTCCCAACTACTTTCCTCTTCATTGGGGAATTTATATTTTTTCCTCTTCAATATAAATTAGCATTTTTTCCCTTTTCAAGGGCTTTTTGAAAAGGTTTTGGGAAAGTCTTAGCCTTATCCATATCCTCATGGACGTGCTTATGATCTCCAATCTCATGCGGTCACAGTGCACACATAAATATTCCATTTATTTTCATTAATAAATATTTAAATAAAATCCACACAATAATTATCCATTGGGGTCCACTCCCCTTGGGATTTTTGTTCAAATGTATAACTTAAAAATGCATAGAAACTACTGGGTATTACATTCCCTCTATGAAAACAAATACCATCCTCGATGTTAAAAGACTATCTACTATAGTTCATTACTGAAAATAAAGATGGATATTTTTCCATCATCTCAGACTTCTCTTTCCCATGTAGCCTCTTCAACGATGAAAGTGTTTCCACTGAACTTTTACTCTACGCTGCGATCTGTTCTCAATTCAATTTCTTCCCGCTCCAATATTTGAAGTGGCTTCGGAAGGAACTCCCCTTCTCATTCCACTTTCGTATCACATCCCAATCAACAACATGAGAAGAATTATGTACATAAATTTTTAATAACGAAACATGAAACACATCATGAACTTTAACATGGGGTGGTAAGGCTAGTCTATAAAGCCACGCGAGTCCGTCACACCTCCCAATTTCCTTCCCAATCCAACCCTTCGAGATTACACCTAGCAAGGTGTTATACTATTACTTTGCGACTTACAAGGTATTATCTACTTCAGAGTGTCCCACCCAATTCCAATTTATTTCTATGTATCAATTATCTCCAACCACCGGAGAATTTTTAGTAGATTTGTAACCTAATTAAAAATAAATTGATTTGTAACAAAGGTAACTATATTTAACATACCCCCATCTTGATTTTGATTTATCAATAACCATTTTCATGTTCTACCTTTTTATGTATAAATTCCACCTTGGTACCTCTAATATATTGACATGGTTGATGATCATAGGTGAAATAAATTCGTTTTCGCATATTGCATACATGGGTATATGTCGAAAAGAGTTTTATGGAAACACTGCGCTTTCCATGTATCTCACTCCATTCGTTGGGGATATATATAACCCTTAGTGATTTGAAATTATTCTATGTTTATGCCTATGCATACATATTACTCTTGCGTATTTATTTTTTTCCTCGTCCTTGTTAATATCATGATTGGATATAATACTATGGTGGTTTCCACGTAATGCAATGTTGTGAATTGGATCGACATACTTGTGAATTGAGACAGACTTAATATTCCATGCAACCTCGTATATGATTTGTAATCTCGTCTCGAAGTTGTAATGGGTTATTTTTTCATTCGTGGCGTGAGAGCGGCTCCACGTGCTTATGGATTCATTTCAGTCGACCCTACTCTAGGGTTTGCCAAGGTGACTTCTATGGCATAGCCGGGACGTTATGACATTAAATTTCGTTGGTTGTCATATTAAATGTTTGGCGTATGGTGTACATGGCACATTGAACCCTTTGATCCATGGCTTCATCCATTGGGATCATGCCATGTTGATGACTACGATTTCATCCCTCGTCCGTTAGGGTTTTGTGGATCGTTTCATGAGATATGGATATAAATTCACCGGAGGTAAATTTGTTCGTCGATTTCTTTTCCTTTCTCGCGCGTTGGTTTTGCCACTCGTGCGATGAGAAAATCAAGGCCATAGGAAGCTGAAAAAACCTCGATCCTATCTCGACGATTTCCGAGCTAAACTTTACGAGTCGGGTATGTCTTTGCCATAGTTCTGAAATTTTACACGCTATTGAAAGTTATTTACCATGGCTTCCCTTTCTGCGGGTGGAGCTACACGGCTTGCTTCGAGCTACGCGTCGAGGTTTTTTTGGGTTTAATCGGCCTACTTGTCATTGTTTAGTTGCCGAGGTAGTTGCATCTATCAATTTATCAAGATTTTGTTGCGTATTGACAATAGGTTCTATTGTCATCCGTGAGAAGTCCTGTCATTTCCTTCCAAGTGATTCGGTTGTAGTAGGTTAACTTCATAATGTTTATGTCTCCTTGCACGTATGCACGGAGCTCAGACAGAATCGATGGCTCGTGGGTTTTCTCGAGCAGCTTACCCTCTTCCTTACGCTCGTCGAGCGTTTCTACTAGGTTATTTACAAGGCTCTAGAGGGATGCCACCTTCTCAACATTCTGGTTCGTATTTATTTCCGACTTGTCGACCCGTGTATAGCTCCTTTCTTATTCTTTGTCTACCGGAGTTATCGTTTCATGGTTCAATTTGGAACGCCGACCTCGACTTTTGTATTTTGTATTTATTTGTGACCAATTCCTATTTATGTATAGCAGGTCATGAATGGATTAGAGATCTCCCGCACTAGGTAACTATTCACCTCTTTATTATAATTTTATCATTCACGGTGATTCTCTCTCTTCACATTCGGCATCATATTGATTTTGGTGTTTCGTTGCTTACTGATACACTACAATTTGCATTTTACTCTCTCCCTGAGCAATGAGAGTCGTGGCTCAATTCGACATTGACATGGTTTCCTCTTGCCGCCTGCGGTCGGTATTTGCCGAGCACGATTAGAGGAACTTCGTTCTTCTCTCATTGTTCGGTAGTTTTCTTGGCGCTTAAAATTTGTATTGATACGATCTTGTAAAAATTTGACAATTTTTAATTGTTAAGTCTCACACCCAAAGGTTCCTTTACCTCCATCTACAGGACACTATGGAACTTGTCCATACCCCATGTTGGGCGGTATTCGTTTGGATTTTTATATATATATATATACATATAACGCTTGTACCTTACTTTCTATAATATCCAGTGTGATGTAATGGAGTTCTATGGGAAATTTATTGCTTTGAGCTTTCGGGATATATAGTCGTTAGGCTATATACATAAACGTGGTCGTATTTTAGCTGAATAACGTATCTGTTCGTCCCTTTTTGTACCTCGATGGCCCTCAAATTCTTATAACTTCACACTTTATTATGGTGTTCAAGAAATTATTCCGTAGATATTATTTTCGTAGAAGTGAGATGTTTTGTTTAGAGCATTTATATGTGGTTCTCATACTACACCAATTTGAAAATTTTGATATTAATAGTATCTAATTCTCTTCAGCAAATTTTTGAAAGTAGTACAATAGATTTCCAAACATTCATTTGCATATCAAGTTGTTATGAATTTGTGCAGGATAATTGTCTCAAATTCTATACAAGTGATGTATGAATTTGTATCTCTATTTTCATGTCTGGAGACTTTCGTATTTATAATCCGCCATTTTTCACCCTTGCTTTGGGTTCACATGATAGACTAGCATACATATAATTAAATATGCTCTGCTTGTGGTAAATCCGTAGGTGGATTAACTACTTAAAGTTCTTTTCTCTATTAGTCCTATCCTCCATTGTAGCAATGGTTCCATCAAATATATCGAATAGCAGGGCTTTATTCCTAATTAGTACTCGGTTTTCCTTCTAATATAAAATAAATTTCTTATATGCGACATTAACTCGTTATTATTTCCGGGTTCTTATGATTGATATGCGGACCCCCAAAGTTAGTCCCTATATACTCCTTTCTTTCTCTATTTAGTACTTCAACAGTTGAATTTATGGTAAATCTTTGTTCTTAGTTCTGAACTAAATAATTACTTTTACACTCTATATATTCATTTTCTCACCGTTTCATTTCTTCCAGCAAATTAAAGTTACAGCTTTAATGAACTATGAATTACTAAAATTCTCCATCATTTAACTTAGGCATTAATTTAGAAAATTTGGAGAATTTCTCCTCAATTTAACTAATCATACTCATAGTTGTATAATGATAGATCAGAAATATCTTACGACTGAATTATCTCAGTAAAGAAATATGTATCCTCGCATTTAAACCAAACTCGGCTTAGAGTTTACGTTGGATTCTACTTTACGTAATTTCTGTCTACAACTATACGTAATTATGACGTGCAAATTCTTGATGATTAATTATGTTGAATGTAGCACTAATAATTCTAATATATGAGCGAGACAATTATATGTAGCCAATTCATACTACGCAGAAGTAAAACCACCGTATAAATTTAAATACATACCACTCATGCAGACTCGACTCAATCTCCCAACCTTAGAGTACTTTTGTCTCCCGAACTCACCGAGTCGAGATCACCTCCACCACGGACCAACCACTAATCTTCTTAGGAGCATCTTATTTAAGCTATTGTTCCCCCAAAGCCTGTTTCCATTCTCACGTCCGCAATATCGTGATGCTTTTCTTCCCCGTTTGCCTAGGCTTCCCATTTTAGGGATTCTTTAAAGTCGTTTTATGCTTTTCCTCGGCTTTTCCAGTTTTTTACCTCTTCCGAACTACTTTCCTCATCATTGGGGAAATTTAGATTCTTCCTCAAGAATCTAAATTAGAATTAATTTCTTTCAAGGATTTTTTGAAAGATTGTGGGGAAATATTTTCTCTATCCATCCTCATGGATTTAGCAAGTGATCTCTACAAATCTTATTTTGGTCAATCGCACAATTCATTTTATTCATTTCCTCAAATTAAATATTTAATTACATTCACAAAATACTTATCCTTTGGGGTCCACTCGCCTTAGGATTAAAGTTCGAAATGTCTAGCTTTGAAATTCAAACCCATAAATTGGGGTGTTACATATTCTCCGAAAATAAACACCATCGTCGGTGTTGTTATTCAACTACTAGAGTTCATTTTTCAAACAAAAATGGATATCTTTCCATCATTTCAACTTCTCTTTCCCAGGTAGCTTTCTTCAACAATGAAAGTGCTTCCACCGCACCTTTACTCTTGCTACTGCTTCTGCTTCTCAATTCAATTTCTTCCCACTCCCCGATATTTGAAGCGGTTCCGCGCGGAAACTCCCCGTCCGGTTCCACTTCGTACAACATTCCAATCAACTATGTGAGAAGCATCATGCACGTATCTTTTTTAATAATGAAACATGAAATACATCATGAACTCTAACATGGGGTAGGTAAAGCCTGCCTTGTAAGCCACTGGTCCCACCCTTTTGTAATACTTCAAAAGGACCACATATTCTAGGAGCCGATTTGGCACAACTTCTAGCATAAAGGGTGCTCTTTTTGGGTTTAATACTGAAACATACACATGCTCCCCCCACTTTATATTCTCGGTGCACTCTTTTCTTATCAGGGCGTAGTTCTTCACGGCGATCTTGTGTTGTCTTAATGTTTC
The DNA here is from genome assembly GCA_034641835.2 of Pinus albicaulis. NCBI lineage: Eukaryota > Viridiplantae > Streptophyta > Pinopsida > Pinales > Pinaceae > Pinus > Pinus albicaulis. The sequence goes on along the minus strand of CM076572.1, from coordinate 619,211,149 downwards.
TTTATATCCGTTTTAACAATTCTTTCCATCTCTTGTAAAGCATTTGGTCCCAACATTAGTTTATCCTCCTGTCGACTCCGACTCAAAGGAGTACGAAACTTCCTTCCATATAGTGCCTCAAACGGACTCATTTTGATGGAGGATTGGTAGTCGTTATTATAGTCAAAATTCAGCTAAATGAAAGTAATCTTCCCACTTTGAGGGTTTATCCATCACATACATTCTCAGCAGATGTCCTCCAAAATTTTTATTAGTTCTTTCCGTTTGACCATCTGTCCGCAGGGGTGGTAAGCGAACATAAAAATTCAACTTAGTACCCATCCCTCCAAACGTGCTCTTTCCAAAAAAGCCGTCGTAAACTTAGCATCTCGGTCATAAACAATTACCTTTGGAACCCCATGGAGTCTTACTACCTCCTTCAAGAACACATTCGCTACTTGAGCTACATTACGCAAGGTAGATTTCACCTAGTATAAAATGTGCGGCTTTTTGTTAAAGTGTCTACTACCACCATTACCGAATCATGTTGGTGTTTGGCTTTTGGGTAATCCCGTTATAAAATCCATGGAAACAGTGTCCCACTTCCATCTCCGCAATCGGTAAAGTGTTTAAAAGACCAGATAGGATCGTCGATGCTCAACTTTTACTATGTTGACATTCTATACATCCAGTTAAATGATACGCTACATCTCTCTTCATTCTCGGCCAAAATAACTCTCCTTTTCGGGGCTAGTTAATGTAACACCCCCAATTTGTGTGTTGAAATTTTAAAGTAGACATTTGAACTTAAATCCTAAGGGGTGGACCCCAAAGGATAAGTATGGTGTGAATGTACTTGCATATTTAATTTGAGGAAATAAATAAATGATTGTGCATTTTGATCAAGATGAGAGTTAGAGATCCTTGCCAAATCCATGAGGATGGATAAGGCAACAAATCCCCACAATCTTTCCAAAAAATCCTTGAAAGAAATTAATTTAGATTCGAGAGGAATCTAAATTTCCCCAATGATGAGGGAAGTAGTTGGGAAGAGGTAAGAAAAAGCTGGAAAAGTGAGGAAAAAGCATAAAAACGGCTTTAAAGAGTCCCAAAATGGGAAGCCTAGGCTAAACGGAGAAAGAAAAGCATCCTGCTATTTTGGGACGCGAAATTAGAAACATGCTTTGAGAAACATGAGCTAAATAAGGCTTTGCTCCTAGCCGGTCCGGAGGTTGATACGGGATGGGAGGTGATCTCGGCTGGGAGAGCTCTGGGAGACAAAGAGAACTCTAAGGTTGGGAGGTTGGTCATTTGCAATAGTGGTATGTTTTACGCACTTATTGTTTATTTTGATTTATTATGGTATGAATTGGCTACATATAAAAATTAATGGAATGAGTATGGTGGATTTTAAGTACTACATTTTAACGAATCCATCTTAAGGCATTCACCTTCCATATTACGTTTAGTTGTAGACCGATAATCTATAGAGTAGAAACCCACGAAACTTTAAACCAAAGATGGTCTAAATGCGAAGGTACTTAGTCTCCACAAATAATTAAATACTAACTTGTTTCTGCCTATATATCTATATATATATATAGGTGAAATTAGATGCTCATGGTTATGCTAGAAAATTATTGTAGCGGATTTCAAATCTATATGGTATGCTAGGGAAAGAAGAGCAAAGACATTAGTATATGTATTTTGAGTTCTTTTTTAGACCAAGAAGTAAATATACTTCTATACAATTGTGATAGTATTTATAGCAATTTTAGTGTCTATAGCATTCTTTAAGTTACCTTCAACCCTTGAAACAAAGTTAGAGCTTGCATGGAGTGATATCAAGAATTTTCCAAATTCCATACTTAGACATCAAAAGAAATACAAAGAACGTGCACGACGAATAATTAGATAGGTATGCAAATGATTATATATATGCTGACAACAAAGAATGCATATTTCGAGTAAACTAGGTTATTCATAAATATTGCTGTGGGCTTTATTCTACTCTATCCAAACCGCAGAAATAACCCGGAAAATAGTGTCGAAAAAATCTCCCAGAAATGTCTAATCGAATAACAGGTCATGAGAAATACTCCTATGTTGAAATTGCTACATTACTAACTTAAAAAAATGGTTGCCAATTAAAATCTACATCTCGCACGAGTTGAACTACTAAGCCAACACCATTTAAAATCATGGATAGTACGTAAACCCCTTGTAGAGTCGCCACTCATTTTAATAGAGGATATGAAGATGGTATAAATTGCTTTGGATTCGACATCTCGGGGAAAAACTCAATAAATAAAAAATATATCAAGAGCTTGCTACAATAGCTACGAGAACACTACCACTCTGTAGAAAGCACTGCGATAATTCAAAAGTATGAATTACTAGGAAATGCGAAGAGCAGCTCACCATGGCAATAGATGAAGCTTTTCGACTTTTACTATTCCCAAACGATTGGTAATATACCTCTGGTAAGTAGAAAATAAATGTATTGGGGAGTAGGCCACTATTAGTTTAAACAAAAATAAAATCGCTTTTCGCATGAAATATTTTCACGAGAAAGAGAGAAGGGTTCGAATAACTACCATTAAACTACGAATTAATTCCACGGCAAGGCCACAACTATATTGCCACTCTTGATACTTAATAGTTTAATTCGCCCATAAAGACGGCTGAGACCGAAACAAACAAGCATAGAGTAGCTAAGCTGAGCGAGTTTAATCGCATATTACATGAGGAGTCGGTGTCTTAAATGTCCATATACAACTTCTTGGCCACGACCATTGTATATAAAATAAAAATAATACGAGAACAGATTAGGTATGACTACAGCACAAAACGGAATAATCCGTGTATTGATCGTTGAGGTATCTCGCAAAACACATTGTAATCGTGAATGACATAAATCGGTCGAGAACGAAATCGCAAGGCGGAGACACTGAGGTAATCATATAGCTATACAAGCGGACGTCCACACACCCGCAATAAACCAAAATGCGTGTTTTCATGAAGATCTTGGTCCACAATAGCATATACTCCCAAGAGATTATCGTAAAGTAGGAAAAGCAAACACGCGGTAAACAAAAGTTATACACACGTGGGAGTTACGCGCGAGAAACCAACCTAGAGCCACAGAAATAAACACGACAAGAAAGGAGAAGTAAATGGGAGTGTGCGCGTGATAATAAAATCAATCGTTACCAGGAAGTTCAATTTAAACTTGATGGCTGAGGAGTTCGGTGCTGAATAACCGAAGCCGGTCGCTCTCCTCATACAAATCCCTATTCGTTGTGGTGCAACACCCGCAAACCAATGGCGAAGCGTTGAGGAACTCGAAACACGATGCTGCGGATTAGGGTAGGTCGAGACATCTGACGAATGGAGTTTGAAAATCGAACCAAAAAAGATTTTGTATGGGATATGACAAAAATTAAAACCCGGCGATCACCAACGATGATAGCTATCTTACCGACTTTCTCCGAAAAACATTATGAGTAATTTCGAGCACCGTCTTGAGGGTGTTTCGGTCCCATGTGGCTATGGGAGGAGAAAGACCAACACGCATAAACCAAAAATAGATCGGTATCGACCATGGAAGGTATTTTGCAATAGCATTAATGCATGACCCGCATTATTCGTGAACTCAATACACTAGAGAGAGAGAACTTGTCAGTATGGATGAAAGCGAACGAGCGCTCCGTCAAAAACAAGAAAACCACAGTGAAGTGGCAATATAGTGCGAAGTCGGTCCCAAAAGAAACGCGAACGCCCATCCGCTAAATGAAACTGCGGTAAAGAGAGCAAGAGATAATAACGGAGTCGAAAGCCTAACATCGGAAAAATCGTTAACCGTCCACGTGTAGGAACGAATGGGTAGAATGAAATGGAACCGGGATTAGCACCAAACGTAACTCCCGGATGGGTATACGAAATCCCGAGAGGGATTGAGGCATTAAGGATTATAGGGACGTATCGTATTTTTCCCATATGGTGATGCGACCAAAAGGCGTGGTACTCGACCTCCATCACCAGTTCACCAGAGCAAAGAGTTAAATGCGGGTAGGTCACCCACACTACCAATTTGCCAACTCGACCCACAACTCTCGAGTGACGTGTACGTCTGGGTAACGAGAGATAAACTATAATATAGTACAATGATCGTTGGTATAAAACGAAATAAATCCACCGATGGGCATCGGAAAAGATGTGTGCTCAGAAAAACAAAAATTTTAGCATGTAGAATTGACCAAAATGTGAGTTATCATGAGTAGTACGATGGAAATCATAAAAGATCGATAGGACGAAAGATAGGTAGGTTGGGGGGATGTAATTCGTCTCGCAATTAATACGAGTAGTACAAGCATGCCCCAAACCCAATATAAAGTCTCAATGAAATGTGGTATAATGTTCAAATAATTAATGGGCGAAAGCATAATTGATAAGAATTCAGGTCATACACTCCCCCTTTTTATATACGAATTATTGTATGATGATGATACATGGTAGAGTTATGAAAAGAATTTTCATATAGTAGCTTGTTAAGATCTTAAAGGGGGTGTGGGTATGTTTATTAAATTCTCCGGTTAATATGAAATGTAACAATTTGACAAAGGATATTTCTTGTGTAGAGAGGGGTGTGACAAATGGTATCGGAGCCCAAGTTGCAAAAAAGCTGGGCAGTGTTGTTATTGTGCTCACTGAATTCTAAAAGTTGTAGATATTGTTTTTTTTGTGTTTTTCATGATAAAAAGTTATGAGTGTGTACGGTGGTGCTAAAATGGGTAGAAGAGGGAGGAATTTATGTGGATCTGCGTGATGAATTTGCTTTACTCCGGATCCCAGCCCCTTACGAGTGGCTATGTTGCCGGTTGCAACGAAATTGGGCTGAACTAGAAGCCGAGAATGACATATTGTCATCGGCTAGCAAGGGCAGGAAAAAGCTCATCGAGAGAACTCACTTCCCGAAACGACCAAGAAGGTGAAGGTTCCGGAAAAAGGAAGATGGATGAGATCCCATGATGATGATGCAGCTAGACATCAACATAAACAGAAAAAGAGAATTGCGAGGAGAATTTGAAAGATCAAACCTCCCTCCTATGATGGGGAGAAGGAAGAGAAGATCTTGAAGCTTGGTTGCTGAACATGATTACATTTCCAAGTTTATGAATATGAGAGTAATCAAGGCTAGATTATGTGTGCCTATCGGCTACAAAGGAAAAGCTCACATCGTGGTGGGAAAGAGACAAAAATGGTACATGCCATTGATGAAAAGACGGTTTACTTGGGAGGATTTTCTAGACCAAGTTCAGAAAATCGTTATTTGAACGAACGTTATTATGATGATAAAGCAAAAGAATTCCATGAACTTGAAAGCTAGGACAACTCACTATTGATGGTTTGTCACTAAGTTTACAAATTTATTGAGATATGTTGCTTATATTAGGGAAGAAAGGCAAAGTTCCAAAGGTTTTTTAAATTGTTTCTATTTACCGTATTACAAAGAGAAAGACTGAGTTTGACAACCGAAGACAATGGACGAAGCGGTTAGAAAAAGCAAGATTATGCTATCATGCGAGTTTAAAGGATCGAACAAAGGGAAGAAGTTGGTTGAACAAGAGTGAGTTCAAGTGGAAAAGACAAAAACCAAGATATCTAAGGAATTTTGGCAGGAGATCATCAATGGAAAAAATCAATAAAACCATAAAGAAAAGCCAAATTGCTCGGGCTCAGTGGCTTCAAAACAAGTGTAGGGGACAATAAAAAGAATGGTGCATTGTTGGAATGAAGGAACCTTTGAAATGTTGGGGCTATGGAGAACCCCATATGATGAGAGGCACTTTCATGAAGTATTCATATCATTGACAGAGAAGCAAGAAGCTGACAACGATGAATGACATAATGCAGAAATATACCAAACTATGGTGGCTGACATTGGAAAATTGGCAAAGCGAACATCAAGCAACCATGGTGGAAATGGAGGTAAGATTTATGACCTACTTGCTATGCTATTTTGATTGATCCGGTGCTTTCTTTGAGTTACATTAATCTGGAATTGTAGAAAAAATGTAAAATTAAACACGAAAAATTTAGCGATCATATGAGTAGTAATATTTGGCCACTAGAACTAAAGAAAAGTAACACATAAATTTCCAAAAATAGCAGTTTAGTTAAATGGGTTTCCAGCGAGGTAAATCTGAACATACTTCCGTTAGGGTCTATGACTTGCTGATAGGGATGGATTGTCGGAAAAAGAGGAAAGCCACATGAATTCATTGGGATGAAAACCCTACATTGTGTGGATGAAGAGGGAAACCTTTCCACTCTAAAAGGAAAACTAAGATCCATTTCAGTGAAGGCACATATCAGACCTTACAATTAAAACGGGACAGCTAGAAAAAGGATACCAGAAGTTTATGAAAAGTTTTGTGGAAGAAGTGACGAGAAAAACTCGGAGAAAATTTGCTGAATGAGTTGCCGGTGATAAGGGAGTTTAAGGAAGTTTTTCAGGATGAGATTCCTCATCTTCCCCCTAAAAAGAGACTGATTTTCCTAGGACGCGATGCCGAGGCAACACTGTTTCCCGAGCCCCCTACCGCATGAGCCCTCCTGGAACTTATAGAGTGAAGATGAAATTGCAAGAATTACTAGATAAAGGTTGCATTGGACCTGTCATGTCCCCTTGGGGAGCACCGGTCCTATCATGAAAAAGAAAGATGGGGAAATTTAGGATGTGCATTGACTATCGTCAACTAAACAAGTTGACTACTAAAAATAGATATCCACTCCCTGGAATTGATGATCTTTGATCGGTGAGAGGGGCCTTAGTCTTTTGAAGATTGACTTAGAGCGTATCACCGACTCGAGAATCAAGGAAAGACATCAGCAAAATAGCCTTTCGAACTCCGGTATGGACACTACGAATTTGTAGTCTTACCTTTTGATTGACAAATGCCACCCTACATTTATGTGTCCGATGAAACGATGTGTTAAATAAGTATTTGGATAAATTTGTTCTTTTTTATTCATAGATGATATCTTAGTCTACTCCAAAAATGAAGATGAACACGAGACACTTTGATAATAGTGTTGCGAGACCTTAAAAAGAAAACACGTTATATGCCAAGTTCATCAAATGTGAATTCTATAAAGATAAAATTCAATATACGGGTCATATTATTTGGAAAAAGGCCTTGCAGTTGATCTCTGAAAAGATAAAAGCCATTAAAGAATGGCTGAGTTCCAGCTGACGTTTACCAGCAGTAGGTCGTTCATGGGGATGGCAGGCCTATTATCGTAGATTTGTGGAGGGATTTTTGCTGCATAGCACATCCCATCGAGTTCATTGCAAAGAAAGGGTGTCAAATTCGTGTGGACCGAGAAATGTCAAAGCATGCTTTCAAACCATTAAAAACAAAAACTTATTTCAGCTCCTATATTAAAAAATTGTTGATCTGATAAAGAGTTTGTTGTATGTACAAATGCTTGAGGAAGGGGACACGGGGAGGAGTCTTGTTGCAGGGGAAAATTTAGATATTGCCTATGAATCTAGGGAAACTGAAACTACATGAACAAAATTATAGTGCCTATGATTTAGAATTTGCGGTACATTATCCATGCTCGAAAATGTGGCGGCAACTATCATGCACGGGAAAAAGTTCACATTGATGACTAATCATATTAGTCTTAAGTATTTCTTTTCCCAAACAAATCTGAATGAAAGACAAGCCGGATCATTGTCCTTTTAAGTGAATTTGATATGGACATAAAACATATAAAGGGAAAAGAAAATAAAGTTGTTGTTACATTAAGTAGAAATGCTTGTCAAAATCTAAATAGCATTGGGGAGTAGTTCCCGGATGGAGGTAGAGAAATTGGTGAGAAAAAGCAGACAAATCAAGATCCCAACTATGAAACACTCTTAGAAACTACAGAAAGGGATAAAGCCATTTCACTCAAAATCAAAAAAGGGTTACTATATTACAAAAACAAGTTGTATATTCCAAATGTAGAGTCATTAAAAAGAAATCTTAGATGAGTATCACAAACAGCATCTACGCAGACATCCAGAATACCAAAAGATGTGTAACGACCTTGAAAAAGAAGTTGTTACGGCCGGGGAATGAAGAGAGATGTGGCAGAATATTTAAGTAGGTGTATGGAATGTCAACTAGTCAAAGTTGAGCATCAACATCCGACGGAGTATTTTAAACCCCTCACAATTGCGAAATGGGAAATGGGATACGATCTCCATGGATTTTATAACGAGGGTTACCCAAAACAAAATATCAACATGATTCTATAATGGTAGTAGTAAAGACACTCTCACCAAAGTTGCCCACTTTATACCGATGAAGTCTACTTTTGGTACGGACTCAAGTACGAATGTGTTCTTGAAGGAGATAGTAAGGCTTCATGGGGTGCCCAAGGTAATTGTTTTCGATCGAGATGCTAAGTTTACAACAACGTTTTGGAAAGGATTGTTTGGAGGAATGGGTACTAAGTTGAATTTTAGTGCGCTTATCACCCTCGAGACCGATGGGCAAACAGAGAGGACTAATCAGAATTAGGAGGATATGCTGAGAATGTATGTGATGGACATACCATCGAAAGTGGGAAGAGTATTTGCACTTGGCTGAATTCTTCCTATAACAACGAGTTACAATCTTCTATAAAAATGAGTCTGCATGAGGCACTATGTGGAAGAAAGTGTCGTACTCCTTTGAGTTGGAGCCAACCCGAGAAGATAAACTAATGTTGGGACCTGATGCCTTACAAGAGATGGAGAGGATTGTATGGATTCAAAGAAATATCAAGGCAACACAAGATCGCCGGAAAGCAAAGCTGTCTTGATAAGAAAAGAGTGCACGAAGAGAATTCAAAGTAGGGGATCGTGTGTGTTGACGCATCAAACCCAAAAAGAGCACACTTTTATCTTTGGAAGTTTGGCAAAAACTTGCTCCTAGATATTGTGGTCCTTTTGAAGTATTAGAAAGGGTGGGACCGGTGGCTTTGCGTTTGGTCTTACCACCCCACGTTAAAGTGCATGATGTGTTTCATATTTCATTACTAAAAAGATATGTGCATGATGCTTCGACATAGTTGATTGGAATGTTGTACTGAGTGGAACCGGAGAGGAGTTTGCGCGAAGCTGCTTCAAATATTGGAGCGGGAAGAAATTGAATTGAGAAACGAACGGTGGCCAGAGTAAAAGTGCGGTGGGAAGCACTTTCTGCAGAAGAAACTACACGGGGAAAGGGAAGCCGAAATGATGGAAAAATATCCATTTTTGTTTAAGTAAACTCTAGTAGTTGAATAACAACACCGAGAACGGTGTTTATTTTCAAAAGGGGGAATATGTAACACCCCCAATTTGTGTGTTGAACTTTTAAAGTAGACATTTGAACTTAAATCCTAGGGTGGACCCCAAAGGATAAGTATGGTGTGAATGTACTTGCATATTTAATTTGAGGAAATAAATAAAATGATTGTGCATTTTGACCAAGATGAGAATTAGAGATCACTTGCAAAATCCATGAGGATGGATAAGGCAACAAATCCCCACAATCTTTCAAAAATCCTTTAGAAAGAAATTAATTTAGATTCCCGAGGAGGAATCTAAATTTTCCCAATGATGAGGGAAAGTAGTTGGGAAGAGGTGAGAAAGGCTGGAAAATCGAGGAAAAAGCATAAAACAACTTTAAAGAGTCCCAAAATGGGAAGCCTAGGCTAAACGGAAAGAAAAGCATCACAGCTATGCCGACTTTGACAGAAACATGCTTTGGGGAAACATGAGCTTAAATAAAGGCTGTCCCTAGCGATCGAGGTTGATACGGGATGGGAGGTGATCTCATTTCCGAGGAGTTAAGAGACAAAGAGAACTCTAAGGTTGGGAGGTTGGTCATTTGCAATAGTGGTATGTGTTACGCACTTATTGTTTATTTTGATTTATTATGGTATGAATTGGCTACATATAAAATTAATGGTGTAACACCCCCAAGTTCTATACTTTTCAAATGAGACATTTGAACATAAATCAAAGGGAGTGGACCCCAATGGATAATTATTGTGTGGATGTGGTTAACTATTTATTTATGAAAAAATAAATAAAATATTATATGCACTATGACAAGATGAGAAAAATGAGATCACATGCCTAATCCATGAGGTTATGGAAAAGGAAAAAGACTTTCCCCCAAAATCTTTCAAAAAATCCTTGAAAAGAAATTATTTTAATTTAGATTTTTGAGGAAAAATCTAAATTTCCCCAATGAAGAGGAGTAGTTGGGAAGAGGTGAGAAAAATCCCGGAAGGGCGAGGAAAAGCTGAAAGGAGCTTTTAAAGAGTCCCGAAATGGGAAGCCAGCTAAACAGAGATAAAGCATCCCGAAATTCTCGTGGAATTGGAAACAGAGGCTTTGGGAAAGCACGGCTTAAATAGTCGCTCCCGAACGCATTGAGGTTAGTATGTTCTTGGAGGATCTCTGCTCGGGGTGAATCCCTGGGGAGATAAAGAGGATTCTAAGGTTGGGAGGAGTCGTCATAGTAGAGGTATGCATGCCTAATTTTGAAATTTCTGTAAGTCCGTATTAAATATATCTTTATTTTATGAGTTTTGATGTTATGGTTCATTATGCAATTTATGAATTGTTATGTTATGGTTCATTATGCAAATTAGGATTGATTATTTGTTCGGTAACTCATATAATTGTAAACTAAAGCTATTGATAGCAGAGGCAATTGGTGGGAGTATGGGAATGAGTTCCTTGTAGTAATGGAGTTAAAGATGAGTAGATCCTTTGAACAACTAATCTCATGATTATGTATAGGTGTAGCTTCTTGTCTTTTAAAGGGCATATTAAATTCTTTGTGTGTAAAGACGGAAAATGTTAACAAAAGCAGTATCATGAACAACAAGTACCAAACAACCTAAACCTATCATAACAATATTGATAGCTGCGAATTCTCGTAACCAATAACGAAGGTAGGAAACAAAAACCCTGATGCGATAGCATTATGGGGTTCGAGTGTGTCAGTTGTATTACAAGGGAAATAATTGTAGAACTAAGAATTTAAATTATTCTATTAAATGTACGTGTAAACATATGAAAGCGAAGTGGAATCCTAACTAAGTAAGAGGGATCTAACACTAGGGAGTCTAAATTATCCAGTTGGTGATCTCCCCTATTTGATTGAGGCAGAGAATACGTGTCCCTAGTTTTCCCATGGAATAGTTGAATCTGCACCAGTGTCAAACATGTTGAATGTTTGTACTGAGTAGAATAAGGAAATCCTACTTGAACGTCTATTGTGTGACAAAAGTTTATGTGGAGAAGATTGTAAGCATATGTAAAAATACAAGGCAAACAGCAGCTGGCAGGTTTCACATCCATCTAAAAGCTTTCTTGGGAAGTACTGGAGCAATGGAGGTTAGCGAGTATAGGTAGATGTATGCAGGAGGCATCATCTATGCCTCGATCTTGCAACTTTTAAAAATGTTGAAAATTTTATAAGGCTTGCAAGCTGGAAAGTTTGAGAAATTCTTATATTCCCATGGGACTGTCTATAATTACTCAGAAAGAAGTAAAGTACTCGAGTAACTCGTGCGAATTTGAAATGGATTCAATAAGTAGTTAATTGTTAGCTGATGCATAATGCCGAATATATCTAAGATATGATATATGCGGAAAGAACACGGATGCAGGAGGCGTGACAAATGGTATCGGAGCCCGGGTTCAAAAAATTGGGCAAGATATGTGCTCACAAAGAACTAGTAAAGCTGATATAAATTTTATGAAAAAATTAAAAATATTACTTCAAGCATACAAATATCTTGGAGATACTTTCGGTGTATATATATGATGTGTAGATGAAGTAGAAACATTGAAGTAATATGAGGAGGCTCATATGCGGAGATGGTTAAACCTATAATAGGTTTTAACTGAAGCGATATCTCAGGAAAAATATTATTTCTATGTAAAATAATAGGGTATGATTGTTCTTGACTCGGAATATATATCATGATGGAAAAAAAATATAAATGCGTAAGTTTACAATGACATATTTATCCATTGTTCTACTATCATCGTTATGTAAAAGAAAGTCAGGATTCATAAAGTTAAGATATTGAAACCATCTTAATACGAGATAGGAAAGATCGATGTTGCCTTACGTGAGGAAAGCAAGGGGGAAAACGGTAGGGTACCTAACTGATATATCATTTAGCTAGCACTATTGAGCATCGTCACCTTCATAAGAATGTATCATTTTTTTCCATGATTTAACCTCACTAGAAATCTTTCTGACTGAGGGTAAAGAATAGGACATACAAAGAGAAAAAAATGAATTTATATTTATTTCTAGACACATGAAAGGGAACCTCTAGAGATAAGAGTAAAGGTTGATCTCGTGGTGGGAGCTCGGTCTACCGCATGAAATGGTAGGTCTTTAAATATGATGCTCTTTCTATTTTACATCGGTATGAATTGACTACATATAAAAATTAATGGATAGTACTGAGTGATTTCGGTACTACATTTAAAGCAGATCTATCTTTAGGTTTTAGCCTTCTAGATTCACATTCAGTGGTAGAATTTCGGAATTCCATGGAGTAGAAAGCTACAAGAACTTTAAATCCAATAGGGTTAAATGCTGAAGGTACTTAGTCTCCACGAAAATTCAATATTAGCCGGTATTTCATGAAATTATATAAATGTGAGTACATGCTCATATTTAAATCAATATCATTGGAAGCTACGATAAGATCAAAAATGAAAAGGAAAAATAAACAGGCGAGTATGTATTTCCAAAATTTGGTAGTTCAAGAGATCTTCTACCTTGTGGAAATATCCTATCCTTTATATAACATTGCTAGCATATACTTTTAATCATGAAAAAAAATATATATATACAAAGCCCTAACTTATAACTAAGGCACACCACTCGAATTTCTATCATCTACCTATAAAACAAAATAAGTGCTTAATTTTATATCGATGGTCGTTTTTACCTTGAGAAAAGGACTAACATATAACATGTATGGTAGCATACATTAGAATTTTAGCACGACATGAGTGGAACATACATATATATTAGAATTTTTATAAAAAGCCCATACTATGATTCGGCCCAAGTTAAGAAACATAATAAATATTCCACGAGAAATGCGATGTGATAGTTTCACTTGGACATTTCTCATAAATTAATCAAGACATATCCGTACTTACGAAAAGAAATTTTCGAGTCCTCATCTTACCTAGACATCGCATAGGGGATGCGTTGACGGAGCCGGTTAGTGCGAACAAATTAATTAAAACGATCATAGACAATATTAACCTCGTAGTTGATCTCACATAACTCGAGGAACATGTATTAGCCATTTTGGATGACATTACCGATTTCCAATAGCGACGCAGGTATAGCCTTGGTATAAGATTTGGCTTTCTATTTAAAATTTTTGAGTAACGGTGCGATAAGATTTGAGAGCTATGTGCAATTTATACGGGAAATGAGCGCATGTTGGCAAAGTGGAGGAGGTATGTTCAAATTTTACATATGACATGGTCATTAAAGACAAAGAGATTTACGTCCCAAAATACTGTGTATGCCGGTAAAGAAGAAGGTAGCATGAAATACGAGGGAATTTTGCACGATGGGTTGTTATATCATTTCATACCAGCAGAAAAGTGAGTGAAACCATATCAAAACAAAATTTTAGTTGCGGGGATACGATGGAGGCACGGCGTGTCTGCCATGGGTAAACTAATTTTCTAAAGTATGATAATCACTAGGCGGCCCCGCCTAGTTACGATTAATACGGTACATGTGTTCTATACACCCGCAAAGATATGGCTGGGTTTTAAGTGCGTTTTCTCGATACCTTTCCGGGGGAAACCACATCGCAACACGCGAGTTTGGGAAAAAAATTGAGGGATGACAGATTTTAGCAGAGGGTACGGCGATCTCGAGTAAATTCATAGAAGACGAGAAGCAAGAGGAGATTACGTCACTCCTCGCGGCATAAAAAGTGAAAGGTTCGCCGTAACACTTGAGAGTTAACCCGTGAATAGTAAGACGTGGCACGCGCATTCACGCTTCTTACCTACTGAGAGAAAAGAAAATATGAAATTAAAAACCCTCGCACCGTGAGACATCTGAGCAGGGGCTTCTTCCACGGATGATAGACCTGGAATAATAGCAGGAAAGAATATGAATCGTTAAACAAAGGATTACGCAATGGAGCAGTGAGATAATACACCCGGCCCGGAGAAACCAGCTGCGCACCGCGATGCGAACAAACAAACAACCCATCGTAAAACGAAAAGAGAATAGTTGATCGCTACCAGCATAGATCTCGCATAAACACCAGTGATACATTTAGAGGTTTATACATTTCGAGGAAATTAGGAGCGCAACCACTCCCAAAGACTCGAACACCCGACACTTTACATGCAAATAAATTCCGGTTTCTCACCTAAAAAGGTATCAGAAAGACAACTCGGTTTTAAAGATTTTAGGACGGAAAGAAACCCTAATAAATCTCATCCCTACAAACTGCACCCAGAGATTCACCGTCTCACGCGGGATCCAAGAAAGCTCGGAAGACGGGGAATGGTACACTTGATGTGATTTCATTGCAGAAGAGTGATTCGGGAGTTGAAAAAAATATCCCAAGCTATTGTAACCTATGACGCTGATTTGAGATGTCTAGAGACTTGCGTGAGACATAAAGCCCTATCAAGCACTGCCACGCAGCGTAGTTGAGAAATTTCCGTGGCTGGAAAGTAAGTCCGAAAACTGGATGGAAAATGATAAGTAATTAATGAAAATTGATTTTCAGATAGAGACGTGTAAATGGAAGAACCTTCAGCTCACCAGCGATAGTACGACGTCAAATCATATTCGCAATTGATATATATGAGTGTTTACAGCTATACAAATCCTACTAATATAAAAAAGGGAGTTCTATAAATATATAGATAGTTAAACAAGTGGACATGCCTTCACGTATTAAAGGTAATATGTTATATAATGTAGGGGTTGTACAAGTATTAGTGCGATATATATAAAAGTAGAGGTTGTATACTAGGTATCAGTAAAGAGCGTATTCTATATATATATAGATGAAACCAAATATATTTAGAAACTATGTCGAAAAAGACTATAGTTACTAAACATATGATTAAGTCAAAGTATGCATCGTGTGCTTTTGAAGGAAAAAGATGCTATGGGTGAAATTAAATACCTTTTCAAATTAAGTTGAGGGTGAGGTTAGGTGTAAAGGCTCAACATGTATACAATAACTATGTATAGTTATTAAATCAATACATGATGAAGTTAATTAGTTTATTAAAGCGGTGTCCATGTATAAACGCGAGAAGGTGAAGAGTAACATTTTTGTGGAAAAGAGAACATTACGGACAGATTGGAAACATAAAAATAGAAAGGCATGTAAGTTTAGGTATTCATTACTTGGCAGTACTTTTGAAATAGAAAATAATTCTATTATAAATTATTGACTCAACAATAAGCTACGAATGTCATCTCAATTTCGTCCTTATATTCCGGTTCAAATTAAAACTTTATAAGTCCATCTACAAAGGGAATTGTAAGTGGGTATGAGGGTATAAAAGCTACCTTGTACATTAAATAAGAAAAAATAATTATGGGAGTATTAATTTAATTGTTGGATTTATATAGGTTGGACTTTATATATATATGGTGGATATATATATATACATGCGGTGGATTCTATATAGATGTGGTGGATTATATGTATATATGGTGGATTTTATATATACATGATGGAATTTATATTAAAATATATATAGAGTGGTTCTATATATATATATATGAAAAGAGTGGAGGATTTAATGATATGAATTATCATGGTTCATATAACAAAGAGCTTTATAAAGAAAATTTTATATATATACAATGTGGTGGAATTGAGCATAGATAATTATGTGTGCAAGAATATATATCTATAGAAAAATTAACTTTCGGTGATAAGGTTAAGAAATGGATATATGTAATTATCGGGGTTAAAAGTTGGGAGTGTTAAAACAACTAAAATAGAATGTTATTAATATTCTTTATAACAATCAAGTTGATTTGAAGCATGAAAGGCTATAAAGGAATAATTGTAGGGTGATATATGTCCCTAATATGTTAGATAATACTATGTGTTACCATAGTTATTGGAACAAAAGAAGAAGGAAAGTTTATATTGAATATATAGAGAAAGGTGGATAATAGGAAAAAAGGACAATTTATATCTCATAGAGGTGTTAAATATACGTTGTAAATTCTTAATTAACTATTATATATATATATATATATATATATATAATTATCATGAGAAATGATCGATTAAAAGAAACAAATTGCAGTGAGACATAAGTGAAATCTACAATTAACATTATAAATATAGGTGATTTTGTTATATGTTATAATGTAAACTTTGTTGAGTTGTATGAATATAATATACTTCATACAGTGATAATTTAGTTTAGTTAGTAAATTTTCTAACTTTATATCCACAGGATTAAAGGAGAAGAAAAAAATGTTGACATTGGAAAAACTTCCAAGATGATTTAAGTCATGACTAAAGTAATTTGTAATATGCATATTTTAGTTCATGCAAAATAATGAAGTGGTAAGCTTAAATACTGAGCTATAACACACGGTAAATAGTTGGTTTAGTAATTGTGGGCCCTTGCATATTAGATAATATAATACAAATTCATCTCATTTAGTATGAATGAATGAAAGAAGGGATAAATCAAATTTCCTAGGTGAGTTAGCTAGGGTAGAATTGAACACTTTAACGATTGTTTTTTTATGGAAAATGATTATGAAAATGAACATGCATGGATAAAAAATCCAATGGAGCATAATAAATTTCCTCAATTTATCATCGGAATGTGTACCGCATGGGACAATTAAGGTAAATGTATAAATTGTGGAAATACTTTGAAAAAGGGGGAAATTGTGTCAAATACAATTTTGACATTTTCAAGTAGTAAAACTTGGTGAATGTGATGAATAATAGTGAATACATGTATTCACACTATAAAATTTTGTTGAGGTAAATTTTATTTGATTTAATTTTCTTTCGAACTAGCAATTTCAAAGGTCGAGAGAAAGAGGTTAGAGGAAAAATTTCATGTGGGAAGTAAGCATTGAATTGTAGAGAGTATTAGCGAGTCTAGTTATTACTAATTAAATTGATTGACTAACAAAAAAGAAAACAATGATAAGATCTTTTGGAAGTACGAAATATGAGCGAGAAAGGGTAAGCATAAACATGCATATGATACAAATGTTTTCTTTCATTTATGAGTACTAATGAAAAGTGTAAAATTGTGTAGCCAAGTGATGTAACGGAAAGTGTACACTTTGGAAACAAGGATAGGGGGTGAAGATAAATCACCTAGGAAATCAAGAAAAGTTTCTGAGCGTGGACCAAGTTGTGTGAGGAAAGAATCTCACCCGAAAACAATAAAGGATAAGTAGTGTACTAAAAGTACACTAAACTATTATGAACCCGAACAGTTTGACTAGTAGCTTGAATTTCTTAAGTTAATGAAATGCGAGTAATGTTGTTGTGGATTATAAATTATATGTACCGATATTACTTACATTGGTATGAATGGTGGACGGAGAAAAACGAGAATAAAAGATCTTCCGGACATGAGACTTCTTGCAAAGAAGTAGGAAGAAAACCAATTGCATAAAGCATCAGTAAATAGAGGGAAGCGAAGAGTACTACTCTCGAAACTAATCAAGAGACGAAGAAGAAATCTTTGTCAAAGTGAAAAAAATCAACGTTAAAGTGTAACAACGAGGAAGGTGTTGAAAAAGGGGGAAACTAGCCTTACCCTTGAATATTACAATTTATGATGAGTTTCATGTCTCCTTGTTGAAAAAAATATAATTTTTTGTACATGATGCTTCTCACATTATTGATTGGAATGTGGTCCGGTGGAACCGGAAGAGGAATTCCTTCCCGAGCCGCTTCAAATATGAAAGCGGGGAGGAAATTGAATTGCGAAATCGAATAGTAGCTAGAGTAAAGGTGCGGTGGAGCACTTTACTGCTGAAAAGCTACATGGAACAGAGAAGCCCAAGATGATAGAAAAGCATTCATAATTATGTTCAAAAATAAACTAAGTAGATAGTTGGAAACAGAGACGGTGTTTATTTTCGAAGGGAATATGTAACACCCCCTGAGTTCTATACTTTTCAAATGAGACATTTGAACATAAATCCAAAGGGGAGTGGACCCCAATGGATAATTATTGTGTGGATGTGGTTAACTATTTATTTATGAAAAAATAAATAAAATATTATGTATGCACTATGACCGGATGAGAAAATGAGATCACATGCCTAATCCATGAGGTTATGGAAAAGGAAAAAAGACTTTCCCCAAAATCTTTCAAAAATCCTTGAAAGAAATTATTTCTAATTTAGATTTTTGAGGGAAAAATCTAAATTTCCCCAATGAAGAGGAGTAGTTGGGAAGAGGTGAGAAAAAGCTGGAAAAGGCGAGGGAAAAAGCTTAAAGCAGACTTTAAAGAGTCCCAAAATGGGAAGCCTAGGCTAAAGCAGGGAATAAAGCATCTCGAAATTCCGGACGCTGGGTGGAAACGAGGCTTTGGGGAAAGCACAACTTAAATAAGCTGCTCCAGAAGCAGTTGAGGTTAGTCTGCTCTTGGAGGATCTCTGCTCAGGGGGTGAATCTGCGGGAGATAAAGAGGATTCTAAGGTTGGGAGGATTTGGTCATAGTAGAGGTATGCATGCCTAATTTTGGAAATTTACGTAAGTTTGTATTAAATATATCCTCGTTTTTATGAGTTGTGATGTTATGGTTCACTATGCAATTTATGAATTGTTATGTTATGGTTCATTATGCAAAGTCTGGATTGATTATTTGTTCAATGAACTCATATAATTGTAAACTAAAGCTATTGATAGCGAGAGGCAATTGGTGGGAGTATGGGAATGAGTTCCTTGTAGTAATGGAGTTAAAGATGGTAGATCCTTTGAGCAGCTAATCTCATGATTATGTATAGGTGTAGCTTCTTGTCTTTTTAAAGGAATATTAAATTGTTGTGTGTAAAGACAGAGAAAATGTTAACAAAAACAGTAACCATGAGCGACAAGTACCAAACAACTAAACCTATCATAACAATATTGATGGCACGAGACACTTCGTAACCAATAATGAGAAGGTAGGAAACAACAACCACCGTGATAGCGATGTGGGGTTCGGTGTGTGCGCTTGTATTACAAGGGAAATAATTGTAGAACTAAGAATTTAAATTATTCTATTAAATGTACGTGTAAACATATGAAAGTAGAAGTGGAATCCTAACTAAGTAAGAGGATCTAACACTAGGGAGTATAAATTATCCGATTCAGTATCCTCCCCTATTTGATTGAGGCAAGAGGATATGTGTCCTAGTTTTCCCATGGAATAGTTGAATCGCACGAGTGTCAAACATGTTGAATGTTTGTAACGAGTAGAATAAGGAAATCCTACTTGAACGTCTATTGTGTGACAAAAGTTTATGTGAGGGAAGATTGTAAGCATATGTAAAAATACAAGGAACGAGACATCGGCTTACCAGTCCATCTAAGCTAGCTGGGAAGTAGTTGGAGCAATGGAGGTTAACGAGTATAGGTAGATGTATGCGAGGAGGCATACATCTATACCTCGATCTCTGCAACTTTAAAATGTTGAAAATTTTATAAGGCTTGCAAGCTCGGAAAAGTTTGAGAAATTCTTATATTCCCATGATTTGTCTATAATTACTCGAAAGAAAAGTAAATATCGGATAACCGTACTTCGAATTTGAAATGGATTCAATAAGTAGTTAATTGTTAGCTAATGCATAATGTTTGAATATATCTAAGATATGATATATGGGAAAGAACTCAGGTGCGGGAGCGTGACAAATGGAATGGTATGGTGGATTTTAAGTACTACATTTAACGTAGAATCCATCTTAAGGCATTCACCTTCAGTCGTTTAGTTGTGAACCGAGTAATCTATAGAGTAGAAACCCACGAAACTTTAAACCAAAGATGGTTTAAATCTGAAGAGTACTTAGTCTCCACAAATAATTAAATACTAACTTGTTTTGCTATATATATATATATATATATATATATATATATATATATATATATATATATATATATAGGTGAAATTAGATGCTCATGGCTATGCTAGAAAATTATTGTAGCAGATACGAAATCTATATGGTACGGTAAAAAGAAGAGCAAAGACATTAGTATATGTATTTTGAGTTCTTTTTAGACCAAGAAGTAAATATACTCTATACAATTGTGATAGTATTTATAGCAATTTTAGTGTCTATGGCATTCTTTAAGTTACCTTAAACCCTTGAAACAAAGTTAGAGCTTGCATGGATGATATCAAGAATTTTCCAAATTCCATACTTGAGACATCAAAGAGAAAACAAAGAAGCATACATGTGAGAATAATTAGATAGGTATGAAAATGATTATATATTACGGCAACAAGAATGCATATTTCAGTAAACTAGGTTATTCATAAATAGTGCTGTGGGGTTTATTCTATCTATCCAAACCAGAAATAACGAGGAAAATAGTGTCGAAAAATCTCCTGAAATGTCCTAATCGAATAACGAGTCATGAGAAATACTCCTATGTTGAAATTGCTACATTAATAACAATGGTTGCCAATTAAAATCTACATCCGTCTGAGTTGAACTACTGAGCGACACCATTTAAAATCATGGATAGTACGTAAACCCCTTGTAATTCAAAGTGGCCATTTTAATAGAGGATATGAAGATGGTATAAATTTCTTTGGATTCGACATCTCAGGAAAAACTCAATAGAAAAAAAATTATATCAAGAGCTTGCTACAATAGCTACGAGAACACTTTACCATTTGTAGAAAGCACGCGGTAATTCAAAAGTATGAATTACTAGGGAAATGCGAAGAGTACGATCACTCATGGTCGTAGACAATTTTCGATTTACCTCATTCCCAAACGATTGGTAATATACCTGCGGTAAGTAGAAAATAAATGTATTGGGAGTAGGCAACTATTAGTTTAAACAAAATAAAATCACCTCGCATGAAATATTTGCACGTAAAGAGAGAAGGGTTCGAATAAGTACCATTAAACTACGAATTAATTCCACGGCAAGGCCATAACTATATTGCGACTCTTGAAACTTAATAGTTTAATTCACCCATAAAGACGACACGAGACCGAAACACAAAACAAGCATAGAGTAGCTAAGTCGAGACAGTTTAATCGCATATTACATGAGGAGTCGGTGTCTTAAATGTCCATATACAACTTCTTGGCCCACGTCCATTGTATATAAAATAAAAAATAATACAAGAACAAACTAGGTATGACTACGAAAGCAAAACGGAACAATCCGTGCGATCGATCGTTGAGGTATCTCGCAAAACTCTGTGTAATCGTGAATGACATAAATCGGTCGAACGAAATCGCAAGAGGCGCAGACATTGAGGTAATCATATAGCTGTACAAGCGGACGTCCACACACCCGCAATAAACCAAAATGCATGTTGTCATGAAGATCTTGGTCCACAATAGCATATACTCCCAAGAGATTATCGTAAAGTAGGAAAACAAACACGCGATAAACAAAAAGTTATACTGTGAGGTTACGCCGAGAGCCAACCTAGAGCCCCGAAATAAACACGGCAAGAAAGGAGAAGTAAATGGGGTGTGCGCGTGATAATAAAATAAATCGTTACCAAGGAAGTTCAATTTAAACCTGATGGCGGCCGGGGTTCGGTGTGAATAGCCAGGGCCGGTCGCTCTCCTCATACAAATCCATATTCGTTGTGGTGCAACCCTGCAACCACTTGCGAAGCGTTGAGGAACTCGAAATTAGTGGATGCTCCAGATTAGGGTGGCCGAGACATCTACGAATGGAGTTTGAAAAATCGAACCAAACAGATTTCAGTATGGGATATGACAAAATTAAAACTAGCGATCACCAACGATAATAGCTATCTTACCGATTTCTCGAAAAACATTGTGAGTAATTTCCGGAGCACGCGTCTTGAGGGCGTCGGTCCCATGTGGTCGTGGGAGAGAAATACCAACACGCATAAACCAAAAATAGATCAAGTATCGACCATGGAAGGTATTTCGCAATAGCATTAATGCATGATCCGCATTATTCGTGAACTCAATACTACTGGAAAAAAAAGGAGAGAACTTACTCGTATGGATGAAGCGAATGAGCGCTCCGTCAAAAAACAAGAAAACCCACGAAGTGGCAATACAGATGCGAAGTCAGTCCCAAAAGAAACGCGAACGCCCATCAGGCTAAATGAAACTGCGGTAAAGAGCGCGAGGGAGATAATAACAAAGTCGAAACCCTAACATCGGAAAATCGTTAACCGTCCACGTGTAGGAACGAATGGGTAGAATGAAATGGAATCGGGATTAGCACCAAACGTAACTCCCGGATGGGTATGCCGAGGAAATCCCGAGAGGGATTGAGGCATTAAAAATTATAGGGACGTATCGTATTGTCCCATATGGTGATCTAACCAAAAGGCGTGGTACTCGACCTCCATCACCCGTTCATCGGAGCAAGAGTTAAATGCGGGTAGGTCACCCACACTACCAATTTGCCAACTCGACCCACAACTCTCGAGTGACGTGTCGGTTGGGTAACAGAGATAAACGATAATATAGTGCAATGATCGTTGGTATAAAACGAAATAAATCCACCGATGGGCATCGGAAAATATGTGTGCCCTGAAAAAACAAAATGTTAGCGTGTAGAATTGACCAAAATGTGAGTTATCATGAGTAGTACGATGGAAATCATAAAATATCGGTAGAGGCGAAGACGAGTAGGTTGGGGGGGGATGTAATTCGTCTCGTAATTAATACGAGTAGTACAAGCATGCCCCAAACCCAAAATAAAGTCTCAATGAAATGTGGTATAATGTTCAAATAATTAATGGGCGAAAGCATAATTGGTAGGAATTCAAGTTATACCTCCCCCCTTTTATATACAAATTATTTTATGATGATGATACATGGTAGAGTTATGAAAATAATTTTCATATAGTAGCTTGTTAAGATCTTAAAGGGGGTGGGGTATGTTTATTAAATTCTCCGGTTAATATGAAATGTAACAATTTGACAAAGGAAAAAAAAATATATTTCTTGTGTAGAGAGGGGTGTGACAGTTAACATTTTCTACGATATCCCTGGATGTCCCTGCATATGGTCATTTGTAGAATATTCATCCAAAATTTCCCTTTTTAAGGACTCTACATTGGGAATATACAATCTGTTCTTATAACAGATCAGCCCCTTTTGGTTTTGAGTGAAATCAGTTTTCTCCTTTTTCTGTAATTTCACCAGGAGTGTTTCATAATTCGGGTCTTGGTTTACTGTCTTTTCCACCAAATATTCTACATCGATCTGAGCACTACTTCCAATGCGGTTGATATTCTGACAAGCATTTCTACTCAATGCATCCGCAATTTTATTTTGTTTCCCTCTGATATGTTTTATGTCCATATCAAATTCACTTAGAAAAGACAGCCATATGGCTTGTCTAGCATTCAAATCAGTTTGGGAAAAGAAATATTTGAGACTAATATGATCAGTCATCAACGTAAATTTCTTTCCAAGGAGATAGTGTCGCCACATTTTCAAAGCATGAATAACGGCAGCTAACTCCAAATCATATGCACTATAGTTTTGTTCATGTATTTTCAGTTTCCTAGACTCGTAGGCAATAACTGAATTTTCCTGCAAAAGAACGCCTCCCAACCACTCTCTACATGCATCTGTACATACAACAAATTCTTTATCAGGATCTGCAATCTTCAAGGTAGGGGCGGTAGTAAGTTTTAGTTTTAATTGGTTAAAACTGTTTTGACATTTTTCGGTCCACTCAAATTTGACACCCTTCCTTTGCAATGATGTTATGGGGTGTGCTATAGCAGAAAACCTCTCCACAAATCTGCGATAATAGCCTGCAATCCCCATGAAAGATCTCACTGCTGAAACATCAGTTGGTACAGGCCATTCTTTTATAGCCTTTATCTTTTCAGGGTCAACAACAAGGCCTTGTTCAGAAATAATATGCCCCAAGTATTGAATCTTATCTTTATAAAATTCACATTTGCTGAACTTGGCATATAGTTGGTTCTCCTTCAGAGTTTGCAATACTATCCTCAAGTGTTCTTTATGTTCCTCCTTACTTTTTGAGTAGACTAAGATATCATCTATGAACACAAGGACAAATTTATCCAAGTACTTGTTTAACACATTGTTCATTAGGCACATAAATGTGGTAGGGACACTTGTCAAACCAAAAGGTAGGACTACAAATTCGTAGTGACCATACCTGGTTCGAAAGGTTGTTTTGCTGATGTCTTCTTCCTTATTTCTAAGCTGGTGATAACCAGTCCTTAGATCAATCTTCGAAAATACTGAAGCTCCTCTCACTTGATCAAAAAGATCATCAATTCGAGGCAAAGGGTATCTATTTTTAATGGTCAACTTGTTCAACCGACGATAATCAATGCACATCCGAAAAGTTCCATCTTTCTTTTTCACGAATAGCACCGGTGCTCCCCAAGGGGACACACTTGGTCTGATATACCCTTTATCTAACAGTTCTTGCAATTGCATTTTCAGCTCCATAAGTTCAGGGGGCTCATTCAATAGGGGGCTCGGGAAACAGGTACTTCTCCCGGCACTAGATCGATTGAAAAATCAATCTCTTTTTTTGGGGGAAGATGAGGAATCTCCTCTGGAAAAAATTCCTTAAATTCCCTTATCACTGGTAATACATCCAGCAGGTTTCCTTCAGTCTTTTTTTCTATTTCTTCCACATGTACTGCATAAACTTGATATCCTTTTCTAGCTGTTATTTTTAATTGCAATGCTAAAATTTGTCTTACCGAGATAGGTTTTGGTTTTCCTTTTAGAATAAAAGGTTTCCCTTCCTCATCTACATAATGCAACGTCTTATCCCAGCAGTTCATCAAGACATTCTTCTTTTCCAGCCAGTCCATTCCTATCAGTAGGTCATATGAACCTAAGGGAAAAATGTAAAAATTTACCTCTGTTTGAAAATCATTTAATTTGATTGTTGTTCGCGGCAGTTTATGTGTTACCTTTCTCTTAGTTCCAGTGGCCAGTTGAACCAACCATGACTGCTGAAATTTTTCAGGTTTAAGATTAAATTTTTCTACAATTTCAGGATTAATGTAACTCAAAGAAGAACCCGGATCAATCAGAACAGTAACAGATAGGTCATAAATCTTACCCTCCATTTCCACCATGGTAGCTTGATGTTCTGCTTGTCGATTTTCCAAGGCTACACTAATAGTTGGTATATTTCTGGCTATGTCATTTACTGTAGTGGCTTCTCGATCTCTCATAATCATCTGAAGGTTTCGATGGGGAAAATCCCTCAGAAGATGGGGTTCTCCACATCCCCAACATTTCAGGGGTTCTCTCATTTTGACTGTCCCTTCCTTTTTACTGTCTCCATCTATTTGTTTGGAAGCCACTTGGGACTGAGCAGTTTGACTTTCTTTGGGTTTATTAAACTTTTTCCGCTGATGATCTCTGCCAAAATTTTTCAAATAGGCTGGTTTCTGTTTCCTCCCTTTGAACTCATTCTTATTTACCCATCTTTTCCCTTTTTCAGTTTTTCCTTTGAACTGTTGGTAACATAATCTGGCTTTTCTAACAACTTCGTCCATTGTTTTTGGGTTGTCAAACTCAATTTTCTCTTTGTATACAGCAGGCAAACAATTCAGAAACCTTTGTACTTTTGCCTTTTCTTCCCTTATGTAGGGTACATATCTCAGTAGATTTGTAAACTTAGTAACAAAATCATCAATAGTGAGCTATACCAGTCTAATTTCATGATATTCTTTGGCTTTATCATCATAGTAATGTTCATTTAGGTAGCGGTTTTTGAACTTAACCTGGAAATATTCCCAGGTGACTGTCTTTTCATCAATGGCATGAACCATTTTTGTCTCCTCCCACTAGAAGGTAGCCTTACCTTGTAGCTGGTAAACATATAATCTTGCCTTCAGATTGCTTTCATATTCATAGACCTGGAAATACTTAATCATATTCAGCAACCAGGCTTCAGCATCTTCCTCCTTCTCCCCATCATTGGAGGGAGGTTTAATCTTTCGGAATTCCCCCTGTAATTCCTTTTTCTGTTTATTCTGATGCCTAACAACATCTTCCTCATCAGACTCATCATTTTTCCTCTTTCCAAAACCTTCGCCTTCTTGGCTGTTCCGCGAAGTTAATTCTCTGATGAGCTTTTCCTGCTCCTCACTGGCTAATGACAACTTGTCATTCTGGCTTTTTATCTCAGCCAACTCTTGTTGCAATTCCCGCAACATAGCCATCATGGGCGCATTGGGATCTGGTGCATTATCCTCCTCACGCAGATCAACATAGATTTCGTCACCTTCTGCCATTTCAGCACCATTGTACACTACACAACACAGAATAGTGAAGATAAAAATAATATTTTTTTTTTTTTTTTCTACAGAAATAAATTTATACAGGGAACACACAGCAATAGTGAGCACAATGTCACCAGCCCAGTTTTATAACTTGGGCTCTGATACCATTTTTCACACCTCCCAATTTCCTTCCCATTTTTTTTTTTTTTTCCAACCCTTCGGGTTTACACCTAGCAAGGTGTTATACTATTACTTTGCAGACTTAGAAGGTATTATCTACTTCAGAGTGTCCCCCCCAATTCCAATTTATTTCTATGTATCAATTATCTCCAACCACCAGAGAATTTTATAAATTTGTAACCTAATTAAAAATAAATTGATTTCTAACAAAGGTAACTATATTTAACATACCCCATCATGATTTGATTTATCAATAAACATTTCATGTTCTACCTTTGTATGTATAAATTCCACCTTGGTACCTCTAATATATTGACATGGTTGATGATCATAGGTGAAATAAATTCGTTTTCACATATTGCATACATGGGTATATGTCGAAAGAGTTTTATGGAAACACTGCGCTTTCCCATGTATCTCACTCCATTCATTGGGGATATATGTAACCCTTAGTGATTTGAAATTTTTCTATGTTTATGCCTATGCGTACATATTACTCTTGCGTATTTATTTGTTCCTCGTCCTTGTTAATATCACGATTGGATATAATCTGTGGTGGTTTCCACGTATTGCAATGTTGTGAATTGGATTGACATATTTGTGAATTGAGACGGGACTTAATATTACACGCAACCTCGTATATGATTTGTAGTCTCGTCTCAGAAGTTGTAATGGGTTCTTTGTTCATTCGTGGCCACGAGAGCTGGCTCCACGTGCTTCTGGATTCATTTTGTCAGCCTACTGGGTTGCCAAGGTGATTTCTATTGCACGGCCAAGATGTTATGACATTAAATTTCGTTGGTTGTCATATTAAATGTTTGGTGTATGGTGTACATGGCACATTAAACCCTTTGATCCATGGCTTATCCCTTGGGATCATGCCATGTGGATGACTCTGATTTCATCCTGTGCGTTAAGGTTTTGTGGATCGTTTCATGAGATATGGATATAAATTCACCAGGTAAATTTGTTTGTCGATTTATTTTCCTTTCCTACGCGTTGGTTTGCCACCTGACAGAGAAAATCAAGGCCATAGGAAGTTGAACGAACCTCAGTCCTATCTCAGGCAGATTTCTGAGCTAAACTTTACAAGTCAGGTATGTGTTTGCCATAGTTCTGAAATTTTACACACTATTGAAATTATTTACCATGGCTTCCCTTTCTGGAGTGGAGCTACGCGTCTTGCTTCGAGCCAGCACTGAAGTTTTTTGGGTTTAACTAGCCTACTTGTCATTGTTTAGTTGCCGAGGTAGTTGCATCTATCAATTTATCAAGATTTTGTTGCATTCCAACAATAGGTTCTATTGTCTCTGCAGAGAATTCGTCATTTCCCTTCCAAGTGATTCGGTTGTGTAGATTAACTTCATAATGTTCATGTCTCCTTGCACGTATGCACAGGAGCTAGACAGGATCGATGGCTCATGGGTTTTCTTGGAGCAGCTTACCCTCTTCCTTACGCTCGTCGAGGGTTTCTCTCAGGTTATTTGCAAGGCTTTAGAGGGATGCCACCTTCTCAACATTATGGTTCGTATTTATTTCCGACTTGTTGACCTTTGTATGGCTCCTTTATTATTCTTTGTCTACCAGAGTTATCGTTTCATGGTTCAATTTGGAACGCCGACCTCCAGTTTTGTATTTTGTATTTATTTGTGACCAATTCCTATTTATGTATAGCAGGTCATGAATGGATTAGAGATCTCCCGCACTAGGTAACTATTCCCCTCTTAATTATAATTTTATCATTCACGGTGATTCTCTCTCTTCACATTCGGAATTGTATTGATTTTGGTGTTTCTGTTGCTTACAAGTAACTACAACTTGCATTTTACTCTCTCGCCTGAGCAATGAGAGTCGTGGCTCAATTCAACATTGACATGGTTTCCTCTTGCCACTTGCAGGTCGGTATTTGGCGAGCATGATTAGAGGAACTTCATTCTTCTCTCATTGTTCATTAGTTTTCTTGGCAGTTTAAAATTTGTATTGATACAGTTGTAAAATTTTGACAATTTTTAATTGTTAAGTCTCACCCCCGAAGGTTCCTTTACCTCCATCTACAGGACACTATGGAACTGTCCATACCCCACAGTGGCTGGTATTCATTTGGATTTTTTTTTTATATATATACATATAATGGTTGTACGTTACTTTCTATAATATCCAGTGTGATGTAATGGAGTTCTATGGGAAATTTATTGCTTTGAGCTTTCAGGCCATACAATCGTTAGGCTATATACATAAACGTGGTCATATTTTAGCGAATAACGTACTGTTCATCCCTTTTTGTACCTCAGTAGCCTGAATTCTTATAACTTCACACTTTATTATGGTGTTCAAGCAATTATTCCATAGATATTATTTTCGTAGTAGTGAGATGTTTTGTTTAGAGCATTTATATGTGGTTCTCATACTACACCAGTTTGAAATTTTGATATTAATAGTATCTAATTCTCTTCAGTAATTTTTGAAAGTAGTACAACAGATTTCCAGCTCTATTCTATATCGTTGTTATGAATTTGTGCAGGATAATTGTCTAAATTCTATACAAGTGATGTATGAATTTGTATCTCTATTTTCATGTCTAGAGACTTTCATATTTATAATCTGCCATTTTTCGCCCTTGCTATGGGTTCACATGATAGACTAGCATACATATAATTAAATATGCTCTGCTGTGGTAAATCTGTAGGTGGCTTAACTACTTAAAGTTCTTTTCTCTATTAGTCCTATCCTCCACTGTAGCAATGGTTCCATCAAATATATCGAATAACAGTTTTATTCCTAATTAGTACTGGTTTCCTTCTAATATAAAATAAATTTCTTATATGTAGCATTAACTTGCTATTGGCTTCTGGGTTCTTATGATTGATATGTGGACCCCAAAGTTAGTCCCTATATACTCCTTTCTTTCTCATTCAGTACTTCAGCGGTTGAATTTATGGTAAATCTCTGTTCTTAGTTTTGAACTAAATAATTACTTCTACACTCTATATATTCATTTTCTCACTGTTTCATTTCTTCCAGAAATAGATTAAAGTTACAGTTTAATGAACTATGAATTACTAAAATTCTCCATCATTTAACTTAGGCATTAATTTAGAAAATTTGGAGAATTTCTCCTCAATTTAACTAATCATACTCATAGTTGTATACTGATAGATCAGAAATATCTTACAGTTGAATTATCTGTAAAGAAATATGTATCCTCAGATTTAAACCAAACTCGGTTTAGAGTTTCTGTTGGATTCTACTTTATAGAATTTCTTGTCTACAACTATACAGAATTATGAAGGTAAATTCTTGATGATTAATTCTATTGAATGTAGCATTAATAATTTTAATATATGAGCAGACAATTATATGTAGCCAATTCATACTACAGGAAGTAAAACCACCAGATAAATTTAAATACATACCACTCATGCAGTCGACCAATATCCTAGCCTTAGAGTACTTATGTCTCCCAGAACTCACCCCTGAGCTGAGATCACCTCCACCACAGACCAACCACTAATCTGCTTAGGAGTAGCTTATTTAAGCTATCGTTCCCCCAAATCCTATTTCCCATTCTGCTTCTAGAATATCGGGATGCTTTTCTTCCTGTTTGCTTAGGCTTCCCATTTTAGGGATTCTTTAAAGCTGTTTTATGCTTTTCCTCAGCTTTTCCAACTTTTTTTACCCCTTCCCAACTACTTTCCTCATCATTGTGGAAATTTAGATTCTTCCTCAAGAATCTAAATTAGAATTAATTTCTTTCAAGGATTTTTGAAAGATTGTGGGGAAATATTTGCCTCATCCATCTTCATGGATTTAGCAAGTGATCTCATAAATCTCATTTTGGTCAATCTGCACAATTCGTTTTATTCATTTCCTCAAATTAAATATTTAATTACAT
Organism: Pinus albicaulis; assembly: GCA_034641835.2. NCBI lineage: Eukaryota > Viridiplantae > Streptophyta > Pinopsida > Pinales > Pinaceae > Pinus > Pinus albicaulis. The sequence goes on along the minus strand of CM076572.1, from coordinate 619,180,562 downwards.
TCACAAAATACTTATCCTTTGGGGTCCACTCCCCTTAGGATTAAAGTTCAAATGTCTAGCTTTGAAATTCAAACCCATAAATTGGGGGTGTTACATGGTCCCGCCCTTTCTAAGACCTCAAAAGGACCACAGTATCTAGGAGCCAATTTTGCACAGCTCCTAGCATAAAGAGTGCTCTTTTTGGGTTTAATTTGCAGATACACATGGTCACTACTTTGTACTCTCGGTGCACTCTCTTCTTGTCGGCATAACTTTTCTGTCGATCTTGGGCTATCCTGATGTTTCTCTGTATTTTTTTGATAATCCTTTCCATTTCTTGTAGAGCATCTGGCCCAACTACTAGCTTATCTTCAGGCTGGCTCCAGCTTAAAGGAGTATGGCATTTTCTTCCATAGAGTGCCTCAAATGGACTCATTTTGATGGAATATTGGTAGCTATTATTATAAGTAAATTTGACTAAATGTAAATAGTCTTCCCATTTAGTTGACCTATCCATCACATACATTCGGAGCATATCCTCCAAAATTTTATTTGTTCTCTCAGTTTGACCATCCGTCTGAGGGTGATAAGCAGTACTAAAATTTAATTTAGTGCCCATGCCTCCAAATAGACTCTTCCAGAAGGCTTCTGTGAGCTTGGCATCTCTATCTGAAATAATCACTTTAGGAACCCCTTGTAGCCTTATAATTTCCTTCATGAACACCTTTGCTACTTGGGCTGTCCCAAAATTAGATTTCACAAGTATGAAATGTGTGGCCTTTTTTAAAGTATCTACCACTACGATCACTGAGTCATGCTGGTACTTTGTTCTGGGTGACCCGGTTATAAAGTCTATAGAAGCAATGTCTGATTTCCATTCAGCAATTGGTAAGGGATTTAGAAGGCCAGCTGGATGCTAATGTTCATCTTTGACTAGTTGACATTCCATGCATCTGGCTAAGTAATTGGCCACATATTTTTTCATTCCTAGCCAAAATAATTTATTTTTCAACGCTCTAAACATTTTCTGATATCCAGGATGTCCTAAATATGGTTGTTTATGATATTCATCTAGGATTTCTTTTTTCAAAGAGTCTACATTGGGGATATACAATCTTTTTCTATGATAGATCAGTCCTTTCTAATTTTCAGTGTATCCAGCCATTTCCTTTTTCAGCATTTTCACTTTCATTTTCTCATAGTTGGGATCTTGATCTGCTACCATTTTTACTAATCCTTCTAAGTCAAAACTGACACTACTCCCAATGTTACTTATGTTTTGGCAAGTATTTCTGCTTAGAGCATCAACAATTTTGTTTTCTTTCACTTTGATATGTTTTATGTCTATATCAAATTCACTCAGAAAAGATAGCCATCTGGCTTGTCGAGCATTCAAATATGTTTGAGTGAAAAAATACTTGAGACTGATATGATTTTTCATCAATGTAAATTTTTTCTGAGAAGATAGTGACGCCACATCTTCAAGGCATGAATTACAACGGCTAACTCAAGATCATATACACTATAATTCTGTTCATGTTTCTTGAGTTTTCTAGATTCATATGCAATAGAGAACTCTCTTGCAACAGAACTCCTCCCAATCCCTCTCTACACACATCCATACACATGACAAACTCTTTATCAGGATCTGCAATCTTTAGTATAGGTGTTGTAGTAAGTTTTGATTTCAGTTGTTCAAAGCTATTTTGGGATTTTTTAGTCGACTCAAATTTGGTTCCTTTCCTCTGTAGTGAAGTTATGGGATATGCTATTACAGAAAATCTTTCTACAAATCGTCGGTAATATCCTGCAATCCCCATAAATGATCTTACCGGTGAGACACCAGTTGGCACCGGCCACTCTCTAATGGCCTTTATTTTCTCCTTGTACATAGTAGGCAAGAAGTTCAGAAATCTCTGTACTTTTTCCTTCTCTTCTCAAATGTATGGCACATACCTTAGCAGATTTGTGAACTTGGTGACAAGCTCATCTATGGTGAGCTGTCTCAATTTGAGTTCGTGAAACTCTTTTTCTTTGTCATCATAATAGCATTCGTTCAAATACCGGTTTTTAAATTTCACTTGCAAATCCTCCCAAGTTACTGTTTTTTCATCAATGGCATGAACCATTTTGGTTTTCTCCCACCACAAGGTAGCCTTACGTTGCAATTGGTAGATAGATAATCTAGCCCTCAAATTGCTTTCATACTCCTAGACCTATAAATACTTAATCATATTCAGGAGCCATGCCTCAGCATATTCCTCCTTCTCTCCATCATAGGAGGGAGGTTTGATTTTTCAGAATTCACCCTGTAATTCCTTCTTCTGTTTAGACTGGTGTCTAGTGGTGTCATCTTCCTCAGAATCATCTGAGAGCCCGCCTTTCCTCCTCCTTCTAGAACCTTCACCTTCTTGGCTGTTCCGCAAAGTTAGTCCTCTTATCAGTATTTCCTCCTCCTCACTAGCTAAAGATAGCTTTTCATTCTATCTGGTTAGCTGGGCCATATCTCGTTGCAACCTGTAAAACATAGCCATCAAAGGAGCATTGGGATCTGGCGTATTATCTCTACCACCCAGATCGACATAGAGTTCATCTTCTTCAGCCATTAACTTTTAAGTTTTAGTACCTTTTTACACTAAAACAAAATAACACCAATAAATTTTTTTTTCCAAAAAATAATAATTTCATAACAGTGAGCACGAAAAGAAAAAGAAAAAAAACCAGCTTTCCAACTTGGGCTCTGATACCATTTGTAATGTTCCTCAATTTCACTATTTTTTTTTTTTTTTAATACATGAAATCGGAAATTATTTAACTAACCCAAATTAATTTTCTCTCCCTTATTTCAACCTACTTTTTTATTTAAATGAAATATCATATTTCAATCTGATTGCCAAATACAAAATATTATATGGATTACCTTTATAAGGTATATATTTATTCTTATGTACATTACAAATCTTTAATTCCTCCAAGAAAAATTTACACCTCTCCCGTCCCATCTCATTACTATTGAACGACATTAAAATTATTTTAATGAACATATAAAACACAAAAAATACCAACCCACATTTAACGTTATTCGTAATGGACATAAAATATAGCTAATACCATCCAACGTTAAACGTTTTATATCCATTTCAATAATCCAACCCAGCTTGTAATTGATTTCCTATCAACTATCGAGGTTCTAACATGATGTGATAACTTGACCTCGAGAGATTTATGAATTGACCCATCAGGATTTGGGAGTATGCAATTAAATTGTTACATATATGGAGAACTATGTGTTTTAACTAGTTATACATGCCATGTACATACTTTTGTTTTTGGTTTTCGAATTCATGGTACCGTTGAGGGTTGGAATCATTAATGGGATTTACTCTTGAGTACTTTGTCTCATCGAAATTTGTTTGCCTCGAGCCTTTCGTTAATTTCTTTGGTATTTATCAAATTTATAATTGTGTCTATGATCATAAAATAACTCATGCAATATGGAGTTTTCGTAAGTTCCATTGGAACCATAGTTTTATTGGGAAATCGTATTACTATTTAAAACTATGACTATAGTCCTTGGTATTATTCCTAATCGATTTCTTTTGATATAACTCGTACTTCTCTCATACGTTATCACTGTTAATACATATTAATTTTTAAATGGAAAGACCTGTCAAGTTTCCCAGCATATTAATGAAACGTTGTACTATGATAACACAATTGTATATATATATATATATATATATATATATATATATATATATATATATATATATATATATATACTTCTTGGTTACCATCCCTCTCTGTTTACAATAAGATTCATCGGGATTTTGATGCTACTATTTAGGGTTTTCATTAATGCATCGTACTCGCTCCTTTAATTTCGTCAGCGGTAAACTTGAGACTTCGGCTACCTCCATTTTCTATTGTAGATGAGATGTGATTTTTGCAGATCTCGCCACCTATAGGGTGATGATCCTTTATGGTTTTGCACATACAGTCGGTATTAAATGAAATTTTATGCAATTTGACTTTCATTTTCCATTCCAATTTTTTATGAGACTGATTCTCTTCCTCCAGAGGATTTCTCATCTTATACGCAGTGCGTCCATCGCTTCCATCGGTTGTAATGGTTTTACACCAGGTAATAAAGATTTATTTTATCAGTTACAAACTAGATTTTTGTTGCATTCGATTTCTGTTAACTCATTTTATAGATTTTATTGAGACACATTTCGAATCGTTTTGATGGGCCTCTTTATTGCGATTATGATTTATTTTACAGCGCCCTCCCTGTATCACCCCGCTCACTTATCAGAGCTTTTGTTCATAGGCATCTCTGGCTTAACGTCTCTCATCTAAGTAATGTTCGTTCGGATTTTTGTACTCTACGTTTTTATAATAGATAGGGTCTTCATATATTGGTATACTAATGTTATGACTTACCCATCGTTCTTTTCATTGTTTCAGGTAGAAGAATGGAGTTATAATTCCATCCTTGCATTTCATAGGTAGTTTAAATGTTATCCAATTTGGGTTTAACAAATGAATTTGGCATGAGGGATGTCAAATTAAAATACAGCATCATGTGGGGAGCTTCACATTCCAGATCATCAACGTTGTCTCTTAGGAGGATTGATCCATATTGGAGGTCTCAACTCTTGGTAGAGTACTCCAAGGATCTTGGTGCTTGCATGACTCTTGATGACCCTGAAGGAGATGATAGATATATGGTGGATGATATGGTCATCTATTCTTATGGCAGAGTCTTCTTGACTAGAGCTTCTAAGCTCAAGGAGAAGCTGCTACATGCAGCACATGAGGACTTGTTTTCCATGCACTTTGATGCATATCTTTCCTTCGCAAAGGAGTTCATTTGGGAGGGCATCCAGCATGATATATTTCATCATATGGAGAGATGAATAGCTCAGATGATGATAGAGAGGATGTCACAGCCACTTCCCTAATCTTTGGAGGTGAGGGAGAATTTCCAGTTGAGCCATTTCAACTCAAGGTCCCAAGTACACGGTGGAGAATGTATAATTCCACATTATATTTTGTACTTCTTTACTTTATATGAGAAACATGTTGTACCAAGGAGGATTATCCCTTCTTGCATATTTTATGATAATGTACTTCAAGCCATTTGTAGCATTGATATTGGCTATCTTATTGGTGGTTTGTGGGGGAAGCCACATGATTTTTGGTGTGCACCATTGACACCACTTTTTACTTTAATGTTTCTATCTTGTAAAATTATTGTGGCAAAAAAAAAGTGGCTATAAAAGCACTTTTTATTGTTTGATTTGATGTAGGAAAAGGATGCATTGCGCTGGTTCCATGTGTGGGACCTTGATCCACTTTCCGATTGTCATATGACAACTTGTTTCTGTTTGTTTTTACTTCTATTGCTGAATCTTTTATGTTCATGGGGAGCTTTGTTTGGAGACTGGGATATGTGTTGGAGATTCCCATTTGGAGTATGATTCTCCCTAATTTAAATTATGCATGTTTTAGGGGAAGAAATGGACAGCCCATGATTTCCAAACTACATCTCTTTTCTTCATGTGCGAGGAGCCATTTGAAGAACTTGAGTTTTTGGAGGAGGAACTTCATGGTTTATTTGTTTGATGGGGTATAGCTTGGGCCACTCTTGGAGATCATGAAATTTCAGCCCAAGATCAGCAGCAGCCCCATACTTACCATAAATGGAGAGAGAAACCATTTGGATGGGAGGATCAAATCTCTCCATGCAGCCCCAACACATTGTATGAACCGGGGGTTGAAGATCTTTTTGGGCTACCTAGAATAGCTCATTTCATTTGGATGATAGCATGGGTGTGGGAGTAACTCATTGGGAATAAGATTCCCCATGCTTGTCATCACTCCTACCTTGAGGAGGCCATTGGACAGCAAGGAGGTTTCCACTTACACCTTCCACCTTTCTATGATGTGAGCCATATGGTTTTGCATGCTTGGGAGGAAGCATTGGAGGGAAGATTTGTAGTAGATATTTTTGAGCAGTGGTGGGGACTTTTGATGAGGAGGTGTTATAGCATCATTTCTCACCTTGACATGATTCATGATTGCTACATGGCTTTATGGGCACCCATTCCTACAGACTTGGACAAATTCACTTAAAAACAGTGGAAAATCCTTCATACGCGACTATGCCCGTGTTTTTCCGCGTGCGGCAATAACTAGGGACTTTTCCGTCAGTTACATATTTAATGATTAAAAATATATAAAACTTTTACCAACACACATTGGTTGATGGTTACTCAGGTAGTTCAACCACCCCAGCCCGTGGCCAACTGTTTCCAACTGTTGAAACTACTTGGAGGGACTATAAAAAAAGACCTCATACAAGGCCTAAGTGAGAGGGAGAATTATTATTATTATATACTGCTGGTTCCCTACCCAGTCCACCGATTCCCCGTGCCTCCCGCCCTCCCTCTCGTGCCTTCATTTCAGGAAACCCTTGTTTCCTTGAGATACACATCCCTTTATATGTTATCTCGTATGCACCTGTTTGGAAGGAGTCTTAGCGAGGCAAGGGGTCGTGACTCGATCTCGACGACGGTCGCGTCTCCTGTTGAAGATCAAACGATCTTCCACCTCCTGCTTTTGTACGATTATTTTTACACGCGACACTGCTGCTGCTCCCGAAGTAAAACGTGTTAGTGTATGCTTTAATGTATGAAGAATATTTGTTACACATGCATTCATGATGATTTATTTAATGTTTTATATGAATCTCACTAACATATAGAGTAGAAATATACTGTACAACTTGTCCTTTGTGCTGGTTTCTTCTTGTATTTCAGGTGAAAGAGCAAGGACGGTTGCAGGGAGTTTGAACTCCACGTGGATCTACTTCAAACGTAGGACCAACGGGTAAACCTCTCGTTCTGCTCTATTTCGTTTTCATGACTGTGCATGATCATGTGAGTCTCTGTTAAGTAGTACGCCCCTGCTCTGTGGAGGTTGAATCCCAACCAACCTCTAGGGTGTTAAATCCCCGAAACAGAACTGGCGACTCCACTGGGGATCACATTTTTGTGATTCTCCTGTTGGGTTGTTTCAGCTGTTTGGAAGGTTGCCAACAGTTTCTTCTGTCTTTTACAGTCCAGTTTGCTTTCTTGCAGTCAGTTTGAAGCTTTTATACCTTTCCCAAACTTGTACTTTTTATTTTTCACTATCTTTCTTTGTATACGTAGTTTTTCTTGCACACAGTCGCGTATACCCGCGATTTTGTGTAGAAGGAACCGCGTATACGCGGGTTTCCCTCAACACAGACGCGTATACACGCCTGTTGCATAACTGCAAGGTCGCGTATACCTAGGCTGAATTTGAAATTTCAAGATTCTGGTGTTTTTGGTCTTTTCTGGATGTGGAGGCCTGTGTCTGCAGAGTCTCTGTACTTACTGGAGTGTGACAGAAGTGGTTTTAAGTCTTGGTTCTCTTTCGTTTGTCCGAAAACTGATCTTTTTGGCGAAGTGTTCTTGTTGGTGCTAGCACTCCTGGATTGAGTTCCAAGATCGCTTTCTGAGCGTTCTTGGTTGTTCTGCTTTACCAGAACAGAGAGCTTTTGCTCACTGACTCACTCCTGTCTTTGTGTTGTGCTTCGCATTGTGTTCTTTGCTTTGTTTTCGATTGGTTTTCGTGAGTTTCATAGGCTAGGCTTTTGTTGCAATTTTCGAAGATCTTTTCTTGTTTCTTTGGAGTTTTGTGTTGCAACAAATTTGCACTATTTCTCTTGGCTGTTTGATTGAGTTTTTGGTCTTCCGTTGCTCTCATTGATCTTGCTATCATTAGCCTTATAAGGTTTGGGGGCATAGCTGAAGTTTATGCTTGAAATTCGGTCTCGTTTTGGCTTGGATTGGGATAGTTGTTCTTGGTTTTCTTGAAGCTCTTGTTTTATAAAACTGAAAAGCCCAAAAAAATTTGTTTTGCTTTTTGTTTTTTGCATATCAAAAACTCAAAAAACATTGTTTCTTGTTTTTGTTTTTGTTGTTGCCTTTTTCATTTTCGTTTGGCTTCATCTTTTGGGACTTTAGTGAAGTTTTTTGCTTCTAGTTTCCCGCTTGATTGTGAAGGGAGGTTGTCTTTTGATTTCTTCTTCTTCTTGTTGAGTATTTTGGTGTCTTATATTGAGAGTTCTTGTTTGCAAGAATTAAGCTTTATGGATATCAAAAGATTAGTTGAAACTGAAGGAGCCTTTTTGGAAATTTCACCTTGTTTCAAGGGACTTTCTGCATCTTAGAAATTACATGCTAGTGGTCATTTGCATTAGGTGCATTGAATCATTTAGTTAGCTTCTTAATTTTTGTGCGTGTGAGTTTGTAATTCGAAAAGAAAAATACATTTTTAGCCTCCTAGAACTTACATAGAAATTGCTCTTCATCGAAAGACAAAGAACTGCATGTGCATGTAGTCAGGTTTTTATTAATTTCTTTTGCGTCAGAACATCATTGGTTTCAACTCCATATCCTTATGACTTAATACAATAGCCCTTAAAATAAGCGATTTAATCTAAAATCAACTAGCAATTTTTATTAAGTGTCAATCACCAACTAGCTAGGTTGTAGGGCCTTGGAATAGGAGAGAGGAGAGTTAACTCTCCAAGGCCGCTCAAACAAACATAGAAGTTTATTAATTGAGCGAAATCCAACTCCGTGAAGTGGACTGGGAAAGCTCTCATTCGAGAGTCAAGCGCGAGGGCAAGTGAAGGTTAAGAAGAGGGATACCCCCCCTCCGATTAGCTGAATCTAACCTCAAGACCGTTCCGCCCAGCTTCTGATACGGATTGGTGTCCATAGTTGTTGTTCCTAGGTTCCACACAGGTGACTGCGGGGGGGAATACCCGTGGTACCTGAAGCAGACGTCGCATCACTTTCAGCAGTACTTCTGGGGGGTGCCCTTGCGAAGCTTGGGTGCTTGAGCCGGCAAAGGCTGTCGTTAGGAGGTCGGCGTAACTGTCTCTGATACCTTCGCTAGTTGTTCTGGGCCCTAATCATCCCAGACTGCTTTCGGGAGGTCCTATACTTCGCTTTCCTGTATTTTGGTCACCGGTCCTCATCACCCTGAGCGGAAATACTTGGAGGCTATTTGCTTGACTGTATCTCAGGGATTTTTATTTTAGTGAGTGCTCTTTGCTCCTAGCTTGCCTAGCTTTTCACTTTTTTGAGTCTAATTTAAAAAATCTATAAAAGTGGCTGATCAAGCGCCTCGTCGTTCGAGGAGAATCCGGGGGTTATCTCCCGAGAGTTCAGAGCCTTCTTCGAGAAGGTGTAGGAGTGATTTAGTAGGTGGTTACCACCCTGTGGAGTCTGATGCAGTGGAGAGAGATCCTCCACCAAGGTCTGAAGGTTTCGCGTCGATTCCGTTTGCCCGGGTGAGGAGCGTCGCCCTCACCTCGAGGGTATTGTTTCCCCTCAGAGGAAGATTTTCAGATAGAAGATATACCGAGCTCGCGAAGGTGTCCATCTTCCTCTTCCTCTCCCCCCATCCGTTTGTTATAGAGTACATAGGACCGGAGTCTGAGAGACCGCCGGATCTTCCTTATCTTTTTTATCTTTCGATGGCCACGACTGGGAACGCGGCTTCTACCGTGAGTGCTGCGGGCATTCAGACCCCTGCTTCTGTCGAGGCAGGGGGCACTCTTGCTCTATCTTCGAGTGCTTCTAGCACTGCTATGTTTGGCTCTGGTTTCACCCAAGCATATGCTTCTCAATCTGGTCCCTTCGTTTCAGGGATGTCCATTGCCGGAAATCCCTCTTTTTCCTTTTTTTTTCCTATCACGGTGCAATGATCTACCATGTCCAACATGGCTAGTGGATCACTCTTTCGTGTTTCCCCCTTCGAGACCGGGTGCACACCTAGTCCCAACTTTCAGGTCGTTTCCCCTTTACGTCCTGCACTCACCCTTTGTTCTGGGCTCGGGGCCAAGTTCGCTTTCTTTACAGATGGAATCCTATGTTTGCAACGTCGGGCGCAGGGAACGCTCATCGCGAGTCATCCGGGAATGCTTCTCGCATCGGTCCCCCCCCACGCTCTTTTCTCCTCTATCCATCATTGAACCCCTAACAGGGCTTAGATCTTCAACACTTCCACGGGTAATAATCATCTCAGAGTTCCCATGGGAGAGCCCCCCCACGGTTCCGTACCGCTTCTCGGTTATTCATCAACCAGCTATTTTTTATCGTGGGAATCCATCCCATCACATGCACTCGATTTCCGCCGCGATTACCATTGCTGGCATAAACTCGCCGTACTTGGTTAACTAATGACCCGATTCAGTATAGTCCGGGTTGGCCTCCGGTTCCAACCAAACTTCCTTCAGACATTCCTAAGTTTGAAGGTAAGAACGGTGAAGATCCGGCAGACCATGTCACCACATTCCACTTATGGTGTTCATCCAACTCTCTGATCGACGATTCGATTAGATTGAGATTATTTCAGCGCACCTTAACTGGAAACGCCGCGAAGTGGTATATAGAGCGTACTGGGGGCAGTTTCGCCACATTTGGAGAACTGGCTGTCACTTTTCTTAACCATTTCCAGTTGCCTGTCAGATATGAGGCTGGGACCGAACTCCTGGCTAATTTTAAGCAGGATGAGGCAACTCACATTTCTGATCATATTCAGGAATGGAGGAGAAGGAAGAGGCTAATTAAAGCCCATATTCCAGGTGAGTTCCTTCTCGAGTGTTTTTTGAAATCGCTTCAGTCAGATATTTCAAAGGATGTATCCATGTCAGGGGTATATTCCGAGGAGCAGGCCATCTTTAGGGCCCAGCAGTTAGAGTTGATCTATTCTCACTCTGGCATGCTTTACAAGTATTTGCCTAATGCTCCTCGCTCCAAATTGGATCTATCGAAATCCTAAACCGTCCGCACAGCGGGTGACCGACTGCCGGGACGGCCGCAGAGGTGTGCACGCGCCCTCGTTTTCAATCAGCAGCTTGTCTTCTACAACCGCTTCTTCTCCGTCGCTCGTGCTCGTCGATTTCACACACCCTTCCCGCCCTTGTCCACACGTCGTCCAATCTTCTCGAACCCAAAGGAAATCAACACCGATGGGAAGAAGAAGGGACGAATAACAAGAAGAAGGCAAGAATGGGAAGGGCATGTAAATAAGACCAACGAGCGTGTCGGTCGAAGGGCAAAGGATAAAAAAGAAAGTTAAGTTTCCGTGCAAGCTATGTCCGAGACCATCTCACGCATCTTTGCCTCCGAAAATTGTGATGCTCGCCCGTTATCTCAAAGTAGTTCTTCTAGTTCCCAGGCTGTGCTAACAAACCCTTTTCCCCAAGGGCAGCAATTAATTGCTGGCGCGAATCAAAATCCTGGGGCTTCCTCTGGAGGTCCTCAGGAAGGGGAAATTCCATCGAATATCTTTATGATGAGTGCTCACGTGGATGTCGCTACGAGATCCTGTGATTATGGCGGACAGGAATCTTCGAAAGCTAAGGAAGTTCCTGATGTTACTGAGCCGCTTCATATCACGAAGCCAACTGTCGATTCTATGCCTCGGATACCGAAGGCATCCTCTATGCGGTCAACGATTAATCCGAACATGAGGGATGCCCAGAACTACTCGATTGTAGAAGATCTGGCGCAGAGTCCTTGTGCTATGTCAGCTTTAGAGGTACTCCAGTCTTGTCCGGCTCAGCGCAGTGCTTTGCTCACTGCCATTGGAGCTATAGATCCGAAAAATTCTCTTCTGATTACCTTTGATATGAAGAATTTTAAGAAGAGACTTCCTCATCATATGGCCTTCCATATTAAATCATCGTACCGGAAGACTAATATCTTTCGCACAGTCGTTGATGAGGGTGCTTCTACTTGCGTGATGTCTCTCGCATGCTGGAAGACACTAGGATCTCCCAAAGCTGTTCCATCTAGCACTATTCTTACCGCATTCGATGGCCATTCTCATAGGCCCCATGGTATTGTCCCGGCTTTGCCCATCTGTGTTGGGGGCAAAACCGTTAACATAGAGGTTGAGGTAGTAGATGCAGCCTTGGACTACAACCTTCGGTTGGGGAGGAACTGGATATATGATATGGATGCCATTGCATCTTCACTATTTCGGATAGTATGTTTCCCCCACGAAGGGAGGATAGTTACGGTGGATCAACTGGACTGTCCTCCTGTAGACCTGGATGCGCCTCCTGACTCATCTGTCCCTAAGTCGGACAATACTAAGGCACCTATCGAGAATCTGGGAGTTGGAATGTATTCTTCCCTGATGGGATCTTTTGATCTTCCTCCTCCTAAGGTGTCTATCAATGCTACTTCATCCTCCAAGGCTCCCCTTCGAAGAGAGTTCTTTCGAACTCATTATTTTTCGGACCCTTGGACCTTACCTTCCCCAACTGCCACTTTGGAGGAAGGGCAAGTAGGTGGAATGGCATTCCCGATTTCTGCAGCTGAGATTGCATATCAGTCTGTTGTTGACACTGCAGAGTCTGATCCAGCTCCTCTTTCGCCAGAAGAGTTGGATGGTGATGTGGCTCCGGCTTGGACGCTTACTTCTTCTTCCGCCCAGGATTGTCTAGATACCACTCTTCCATCTGAAGAGGCCATCCTGGAAGCAATGACAGGTATATAGAGAGAGAGAGACCCGGGTGGGATGACTTGCATCACCTGGCCTTACTCCTACCCTCCGACTTGAGCGAAGTCGGTTGGGTTTTCCAAGTCCCCGCCCCGGACCCCCCCACCCGCCCGAGCTCCCCCCGGCACCACGTTTATGTCAAGGAACATACGTGATCTTCCGACTATCCCGGAACATCTCCAGGAATCCCAAATACGACGAGAACGTCACTCGGAGCCGAATGTTCCCGTGAAGAGATTCAAATTTACACCGAGCTCTTTAAACAGTATAGGGATGTATTCGCTTGGTCTTATGAGGAAATGCCTCGGCATACCCACCTATTACAAAGATAGAGATCAAGACGAGAAACGCTAAGCTCTGGCCAAAGTCAACTGGGGTTAATCCTATAGCGTTGTGCCTATCAAAGTCAAGTTGAAAAGTCGCTATGATTCATTTTCCCAGTTCCTCTGACCGAATGGGTTTCAAACCCCGTTCCTGTTGATAAAAAGCAAGGAACAATTCGAGTGTGCATCGATTTCAGAGACCTGAATAAGGCGTGTCCTAAAGATAATTACCCCACACCCTTCATTGATCATATTATTGATGAGTGTGCCGGTAACGAAATTTTTTCCTTCATGGACGGTTTTTCTGGTTACAATCAAATTACTATCCGTCCAGAAGATCAACATAAGACCGCATTTATTCGTCCCTGGGGTACGTTTGCATATAAGAAAATGCCTTTTGGTCTGAAAAATGCTGGAGCTACTTTTCAGCGGGCCATGTCTTACGCCTTCCACGACAGCAAGAAAATTATAGAGGCATACTTAGATGATCTAGCTGCTCATTCTCGAAAGAGGATGGATCATCCAGGACACCTCCGGCAAATATTTGAGAGATGTCATTTTTATAAAATTCGTTTGAATCCGAACAAGTGCGTTTTCGCGGTAACATCCGGTCGGCTGTTGGGATTTATCGTGTCTAGTGAAGGGATAAGGGTAGATCCCTTCAAGGTTGAGGCAATACTTTGGTTGCCTCCCCCGTCTTCAATCCGTCAACTTCAAAGTCTCCAAGGGAAGTCTAACTTTCTTCTGAGGTTTATCGTTAACTATGCTGAGATTACAAAGGGATATATGAGACTGTTGAAGAAAGGAGTCCCTTTTCTTTGGGACGACTATGCTCAACGCTCATTCGATGCCTTGAAAAGGCATTGACCTCTGCTCCTTTACTGAGTCCACCCGATTATAGCAGAGATTTTCTTTTGTATCTGGCTACAGCAGAATCTACCATTGGTATGGTTCTGGTTCAGGAGGATGATGCTCTGGCTGAGCATGTTATTTACTACCTTAGTCGAGGACTCGTAGGACCTGAACTGCGATACACCCCGATAGAAAAATTAGCCTTAGCAGCAGTTCATGCTGTGCAGCGACTCCGGCATTATATTATTCTTCGCAAAACTTATGTCTTGGCAGCTGCCAATCCATTTCAGTTTGTCCTCAGAAGGCGAGTGATTGGGGGCAAATATAATAGATGGATTGTGATTTTACAAGAATTTGATCTAGAGTTCATGTCTGCCAAATCCAAGAAGTCATTAGTTTTTGCGGAATTGATCTCCGAGTTGCCGTGTGGAGAGGCGATGATCTATGATGAGTCCTTTCCGGACGAACACTTGTTTCTAATCTCTCCACAAGATCCTTGGTATGGGGACATCATTGTATATCTCCGGACTGCGAAGTTTCCCTCTTCTTTTTCGAAAGATGAGCGTCGTAAGCTGCGTCACTTAGCTAAAAGTTATCTGATTATTGGTGATGCTTTGTACCGTCGAGGGGCTGATTCAATCCTAAGACGCTGCTTAACTTTCGAAGAAGCTGAGGCTGTGCTCAATGATTCTCACGGTGGAGCTTGTGGGGGTCATTTATCAGGGCTTGCTACAGCCCAAAAGATTTTGCGTGCTGGCTACTTCTGGCCTTCGATTTTCAAAGATTGTATTGAATCCGTCAAGAAGTGTCATCCTTGTCAGGTGTATACTCGAAAAATGCGCGCTCATCCAGCTCCGCTTTTTCCAGTCGTTACTGTCGGACCCTTTACAAAGTGGGGTATGGATTATACTACTTGTAACCCGCCTTCGGCAAAAGGTCACAAGTACATTATCGTAGCAGCAGACTACTTTACGAAGTGGGTCGAAGCTATGCCTACTTTTGGGAACGATGGTGAGACTGCAGCTCTTTTCTTCTTCAACCAAGTCATTGCTCGTTTCGGTATACCTAGAGAGATTGTCACTGACCATGGCAGTCACTTTCAGAACAGTATGATGGCCGAGTTGGCTCTTAAATTGGGTTTCCGGCAGGAGCATTCATCTCCATATTATCCTCAGGCCAATGGCCAAGTGGAAGCCGTGAATAAGTCCTTGAAGACAATTCTTCAACGGATGATTGATAAACATAGATCCAACTGGCACATTATGCTATATCCTGCACTCTGGGCATACAGGACGTCAGTTAAAACTGCAACTGGCTTTACTCCGTTTCAGTTAGTCCACGGGGTGGAATCCGTATTTCCCATTGAATGCGAGATTCCTTCCCTTAAACTGGCCGTTGAGCTTCTTCCTGACACTTCTAGTCTGGCAGAGCGGCTTCTTCATCTGGAACATCTTGATGAGCAGCGTCGAGATGCCGCCACGTTGAACGAAGCGCATAAAAACCGAGTCAAAGTCCAGTACGATAAGGCGGTTAAGCCTAGGGTCTTTTCCGAAGGTGACCTTGTTTTGGTCTATGCCCAAGAAAAAGACGCCTTGGGGGCAGGAAAGTTTAAGTCGATGTGGTATGGCCCCTATATCGTCAAAAGGTCCTTAAGAAAGGAGCGTATACCTTGGTTGAATTCGAAGGGAACGAGTTGCCGGAGCCCCGAAATGGGCTCTATTTGAAGAAGTACTATGCCTAGGCTTTGGCCTGGCATTTTGCTTTGTATATAGTAGTTTTTTGTCTTGTACATATCTGTTTGATTTTCGATTTTTGATGGGATGGTGATGTTTTTTGATCTGCTTTGGCAGGTTGTGTTGATGTCATGAGTCATTATGGTTTCGCCGATGGTGCTAGTAGACACACCCGGAACTTAGCTTCCGCGGCTTGGGTGCTTCATTATCCTTCCGGTCAGCTATTGGTATCAAGAGGGGTCTGCATTGGTCCTGCTTCCAATAATGTAGCAGAATACACTGCAGTCATTCATCTACTCTCGGAGGCAATATCTTTGGGTGTTGATTCATTGGTAGTTTTCTTGGACTCTCAGCTGGTGGTGTCGCAGTTGAACAACACTTATCGGCTACGAGATCCCTTTTTATTACGATTGTTCTTGAGGGTACATTTGTTACAAAGGTCATTTCAATTTTTAACATTCATTCATATTCCTCGAGCTGACAATTGGTTTGCTGACTCATTAGCTAATCAAGCTTTAGATTGGCATATTAATCATTCAATACAATAAAATCTAATCATCAAAAACATCATACATTTGATTCATTTATCACATCACATCAAAATATCGCTGTATATATATCATCAGTATGTCAAAAAACTTTACAAAATTTTGGATCCATCAATGCCGTACAAAACTTGGGCTTATGCCCCATCATGTTCAGTCTCAAAAAATATACAGTCATCTAGTATGTAAAAACTATCTACTCCTGAGGACCCTGCCCAGCATTCCTATAGAACATCACTACAGTGGCCACACGGCGGAACAGTCTAACCCAGTCCCGGGGTACTCCTACAACCCGTCTCTGGACGGCTTCTGGCAAGTCCTCCACAGCAGCCAGAGGGATTTGGCGAGTTAGTCCCTCCAAGTTTCTCTGCACGGCCTAGAGGGTCCTGTCAGAATCCGCTGTCTCTGCTTCACCTCTGCGGCGTTTGTGACATGCTAGGCCCTCAGGACGTACTGGTCCAACATCTGAAACATGATCATTTTTTATTTGTCAGTCATTATGAATCCAATCCAAAAACATGTTTGTTTTTCATTTTTCATACATATTTGAAAAATCCAAAAAAATCATATAAGTTAAAATTTTTGAAAAAAAAAAAACTTACCGACTGCTCCCCATGCTGCACCGGGTGGAAGTACTAGATCTGGATCTCCTCGGAAATCCATCCCGGCATAGGGGTAGTCATCTACCGCGATGATCTGTTCTCTCCACCATAAGAAGAACTCATCGTCCCAGGTAGTTCGGGGTACCTCGCTGCCCCCCAGTCTCTTCATCATGTCTGCCCAACGGGCAATTCTTGGGTCCCGAGGGCTGCTGATAGTTGAGATGACTTTGGGTCTCAAAGCTGGAACTCTCTCGAAGAAGAATGTGGTCAAAATGGTTCCATAGCCAAAGTGTTTTGTATGTGTTTTGCGAATGGAGGTCAGTTGTTGTTTCATGTTCAGTAGCAAGGCAGTGCACCAATCATACACATGAATTAAGCACTCTACAGCTATGCTCATGTGCGTCCTGGACGCCTGATGCAGTGAGGCAGATCCTGCCACTCTGCCGATGGTGAATAGGAGGATCTTCATGTGCAAGTCCTTGATATCTCTGATTGCAATCTGTGTGCCTACTTTCTTGGAATCTTCTATGTAATAGAGTTGGACATAGTCCTCCACGGTTAACCCTCCCAGGGGCCTTCCGTGCAGATCCACTGGGTCTCCCCTTCTGGAGAGTCCAGTGATGAAGTATATATCTTCCACCTCTATGCGTAGTGGCATTTGATCAATGATGAAACAATCCTGATCCGGTTCCCAATAATTTACCAGCATTTCAAGCAATCTCACATTACTTTTCATATTGGGCATCTTGAAAAATTTGAATAATCCACAGTTTCGGAGGACATTTTGTGCTGCGCGGTCTTCCATGACCTCTTGGTCTATTGCACTATGCTCGCGTTCCCTCCATGAAATTGTCATCCTGAAAAATTCATTAAAATTTGCATTAGAAACTCATTTTTGAAATTCGGACTTGCGCATACGCTAGTTTCGCTGTGCACAGTCGCGTATACACGCGACTTGCCTTCTTTGAACCCGCGTATGCGCAGGTACGCGTTTTTTAATAAGGGTTTCCAGGTAAAAATCCACTTAATTTTAAAATTTTAAACGGACAAAATGAATCAGCAGGATGAATAAGGAGCCTACCTGAAGTTTCGCTGAATTCTGACGGTCGGTTGTTGCTGATTTGACGAAACAAGTTTTTAGCTCCAGAGCTCTTTTCCAAATCAGCTATGCAATAATGAACCAATTGAGAGGTAATTTGTGTATTTATGGCTAAAAAATTGAAAATTTTCGCAAAAATTTCCTCGTGCTTATTTTTTCGATCTGTCTTATGCTGTATAACTCGATTGCTTGGAAGTGCCCAGTTTGGTATATTTCAGGTACATTTTGACATTTTCGAGATTTTTCCCGGTTTCTGGCCCATGTGTTCAGACTCTTCACGGCAGGTATATGATCTTCACTAGCACATAGGTTAGGGAATCACTTTCCGTTGCATCTTGCATTCTAGCCTCCATACTGATCACTTGCCTTAGGGTCAATCCCATCAAGTCATGAGTATTATACCCATTTCACTCGCCGTTTTTTAAATCATGACTTGATGGTAGAGCCTTCCTTTACATGGGCTTCCTAGTTAGTTCCTCGCTATCACTTGTTGCCCATGCTGCTTTTTATGTAGGCTCGGGAGTCCTCTTTAGTCCCGCCATGCCTTTCGTGTTGAAGCTTCATTCTTCTCCTTCATCACTTATCATTTTTCTGGCTTATACCCTAGAGGCTCCCTGGTGTCGTTAAGTTGTATTACTGCATTGCATATTGGCTACTTGTTTACCCTGGCCTTTAGCCGGCTTCATTTGGACTCGATGTTTAAGCCAACTTTTGACCTTGACTTTCTGTACAAGTTAACCATTGCATGCACTTAGCTATCACGACCTGACACCTTTGTACCCATGGATGGAACGTTCCTCTGAGTATCACTGACCAGTTTTCGCCACCTTGCATTGAGCATAGGATTGTTCCAAACCCCGGAACTAGTGCATCTGCTTTTTCGATACTCGTTCTATCCATTGTACCATAGCATTCTTTTATTCTTTTTCAGGCTTATTATGAAAAAGACAAAAAAAATTAAATATAACAAAAAGAGCGGGAACGGGATGTATCTTCGTTATTTCGATGGCAGTACAGAGTCAGTTTTGTCACCCTTGAACAAAGCACATATACTTATATATATTTCCTTCATTTGGGATGGTTCTAGTTTGACCTAGGTTCAGCCTTTACCATGTTTCACTTGTCAGTTCTCCCCCGGTTGGTTATATCTTCCAATCATATGGAGAGTTTGTTTTGCCTCCTGCAAGACAGACTTATACAGTGTCACTTTTTACTGCCATGGTCATCACAGAGTCG
The DNA here is from genome assembly GCA_034641835.2 of Pinus albicaulis. Lineage (NCBI taxonomy): Eukaryota > Viridiplantae > Streptophyta > Pinopsida > Pinales > Pinaceae > Pinus > Pinus albicaulis. The sequence continues at coordinate 619,161,572 of CM076572.1, read as the reverse complement.
TGCTTTTGTTCAAGGGAAGTCTAGCCTGAGTCGGCCATTCTGCGGTGTCTCTTGACTCATTATTCAGTCGGCCTTCCCGGTCTTGTCAGGATCATGTTCTATCACATCAGATGTTTTGATCTTCTGCTCGTGCTGGTTTGAGAAGGTCCCCATTGACTTCTTGCCGGCGGGTTTGTCTCTTATCGACTACGACACATTGCTATGAGAGCAAGCCTAGAGCCGCACCTTGGGCCTATTTCCATCATTGATAGGTGACCTCGTGCTCAGCATTTGATCATCATCATGGGTCTTTGACTGAGTGGTTTCCCCTGTGTTCGACGTCAGCACACATTATCACACTTGGGATTCGTGCAGTACCTGGATTTCCATTTGACCCTATCGGTGGATTTCTCGCCTCTGCGTCAGATTTCATTATTGGTTGGTTCAGAGGGTTTCTTCCGTGCGCTAGCTTCATCTTGTGCACGTCGGAAACGTACTTCGGTTTTGGTTCCATCACTCTCCTTCGTCCGATTCCTTCCAAAATCTTGGCCTGCGGGTTACACTCGCGCTGGACTGATGTGGGATGCCTTAATGCCTTCCTTCCAGCAGATCTTTTCCCATCGACTCCGACTCATTGCTCTGGGAACAAGGTCTAGAGTCTTTTTGTCAGTACCTTAGGGTTTTTAGTCATCAGTGGCAGACTCTTCGCTATCGACAGTGAGGATTCATCATTGCCTCCTGATTGGTAGATTCTTTCAAGTGTTCGACTTCAACTCATTCATTCACACTTGTCAGATTGTACTGGGGCACTTTGACACTCATTATCATTATCGGTGGGTTGTATCACGTTGGTTAACGGGAAACATCATTGCCCGGTAATCTAACGATTTCTCACATGGTTGACTTCAGCTCATTTATTCCCAGTGTGTAGAATTGTGCCGTTGTGATCGGTGAAGACCTCGGGTTGCATCAGCATTTCTCGGTTCACTGTTGACAGTTCTCTCAGTTTCTGCCAGTGTTGCCGTCCACCCTTATATGTTGCAGTTCAGCACAGCAGCATTTTATATGTTGATCCCCGAGTTGCGTGATTGTACCGTTTGATCCGCCTCTTATGATCCGGTACTTGGAGATTCAGTTACTTGATCAGACATCCAGTAGCACTATCTTTGATCAGCTTTCTATATGTGATACTTGGACATTGATACAGACTTGTCTTTCCGGGCCCTGCTCAGATGATTCACTATGTACTTTCAGTTCAGTTATACTGGTATACATGTTGGATCTATTCAGTACTTTCTATATATATGATGTATTATTGACTGAGCATGGGTATGCCCGCCTCAGCATGTGTTGACTCTCTGGTTTTTTTCATTGGTTTTTGGCAGGCTGAAATCTGGTGAAGTCCTCTCTTGTCCTTGCGAAGTTCTTTCTATGTGCATAATACATTTCGGCCATCATGTACCCCTTCTGACCTCATATATTAGGGGGCATCCGTTATAGCATCATTTCTCACCTTGACATGATTCATGATTGCTACATGGCTTTATGGGCACCCATTCCTACAGACTTGGACAAATTCACTTAAAAACAATGGAAAATCCTTCATACGCGACTATGCCCGTGTTTTTCCGCGTGTATACGCGAGTACAGCTAGAATTTTCCGCGTATGCCATTTTAATGATTAAAAATATATATAAAAATCCCTAATTTCGCACTGGGTTGATGGTTACTCAGGTAGTTCAACCACCCCAGCCCGTGGCCAACTGTTTCCAACTGCTGAAACTACTTGGAGGGACTATAAAAAGACCTCATATGTATGGCCTAAGGAAGAGGGAGAATTATTATTATTATACTCTGTTGGTTCCCTATCCAAGTCTGATTCCCCGTGCCTCCTGCACTTTCCCAGTTCATTTCAGGAAACCCTTGTTTCCTTGAGATACACATCCCTTTACATGTTATCTCGTATGCACTCATTTGGAAGGAGTCTTAGCGAGGCAAGGGCTGGACGGATCCGGACGACGGTCTGCGAAGGCCTTGGAAGGATCAGGTGATCTCTCCACTTACTTTTGTATGTACTATTTTTATAATACCGAAGTATCATGCTGTTCCCGAAGTAAACGTGTTAGTGTATGCTTTAATGTATGAAGAATATTTGTTATACAAGCATTCATGATGATTTATTTAATGTTTTATATGAATCTCACTAACATATAGAGTAGAAATATACTGTACAACTTGTCCTTTGTGTTGGTTTCTTCTTGTATTTCAGGTGAAAGAGGAAGGACGGTTGCAGGGAGTTTGAACTCCACGTGGATCTACTTCAAACGTAGGACCAACGGGTAAACCTCTCATTCTGCTCTATTTCGTTTTCCATGTTTGTGCATGATCGTGTGAGTCTACTGTTAAGTGATACCTTTGCTCTTGTGGAGGTTGAATCCCAACCAACCTCTGGGGTATTAAATGCGAAAGAGGAGGCCATCTGAAAAGTGAGGAGGACTTTTGGCACTCTGCTTATACGATTTGTGAGGACAAGCAGAATTTTGGAGGAAGACATAATATTCCAATATTTTATCCTTCGAGCTAAATGGAATATTAGAGTTTGTTTTGTCACTAGGTAGGTGAATAAATGGGTAGGGGCAGTAACCTCTTTAGAAGGATCAATAACACTCACAATGTAGAGGAGGAAGAATAAGAAACTAGGGTGAGCACCCTTGCATGTGAACGAGGAGATGGGATCATGTTCGGATTCGATCCCAACTTTGGCTTCGAGTCAACTTAAATCTATCTGGAGTACATTGAATCTCCTTGATGAATAGCGCGGTTTTGGTGGAGGAAAACTTGCACTTAACGAGCTTGATGGCACATATGGATGGGACCCAATGTGAAGGTTCACTTGCTATATATGGAGAGGATGGGAGCCTTTTTTATTCATGCTTGGAGATGATCATTTGATCTTGGTATGTTTAGACTTAGCTTTATCTTGCTATTTAGCGAGTTGCGTTGTTTAGCAGGGTGTTCCGGCAGAATCCCACCTCTTCCTTGAGAGCCTCTTGGTGAAACTTTGTTATGTATTTCTCCACATCCGGGCTTGAGGCCAAGCACCATTCTTGACCTCAACATTATTTCTATAGCGAGAATATTGTTGTGTTGCGGTGTTGTGGTGGAAGGTTTTATAACACCACTTAGGGTTTTGTTTCTCGATGTAGAGGGTGCCTTCCTTATTTTGAGAGATAATATAGGAGAGGTTGTAGGCTTATTTTACATGTTATAATTTGACACATTTATTTCTCATCTCCTGTTGCCCGGTCCTTTCGGGAACTATATCATTTTTCATGGAGATTTGCTACGGCGAGGTTTTAGCCCTTGTTTTTCGATTAGTCTCCTAGGAAAAGGGCCAGCACTTCTCCCGGAAAGCTAGAGAAGGGATTCTCATCCCTATTGTGTATTAGTCGACTATATTTCTATCTTTTGTTGTATTAATACGCATTTTTCGAGCTGAATATTCGGATCTTCTCTTTTTTAATACTTGTACTTTCATGAAACCCTTGCGGGGGTTGTCTGTAATGCATTAAGGAGATGGGATCTTCACTTTGTTAGAATATTGTTAAATTAAGTTCAATATCCATGTTTTTATATAATTATAATGTATAAACCTTCAGGAAATAATGCTATCATTTTCTTCAGTAAATTTTGCATAACTTAAGTCATGGGATTTAGTTATTTTTAAGTTCAATTTAAGGTCGGGAGGTCTATTTAACTTATCATAAGTGATTTGTTTGGTTCCTATTTTGTATGTGGTGAATATGATCTATGTTATAAAGGAACTGACGTTATTTTCCCAGGTTAAAAGTAAATCTCTAGAAATAACGTTTTTAGGGTCAAAATATTGCATTTTCCCCACTTGGGAGGATGTACGAAGTCCTTTTGTTGTTTATTCATTAATTTGGTGGATATATGTTTCTCAACACATTCATGACTTTATTTCACCCTTATATTCCATTATTGTGCTTGTGCCTGTTGCATTCCCATTCTGGGATATTACAAAAAGGCACCATGAAGCGGCTATCTAGATCAGCTATAGTATTTGGAAGACCATGGAGTATAAATACATCTCTAAGGAAACTGGAAGCTGCATGAAGTATTATATCATGCAAAAATAGAAAATAAATTTTAATAATTTTTTAGTTGATCGACAACTACAAAGATACAATCCTTACCCTAGATATTAGGTAGACGTAGGTGATGGAGTCCATGGAAATACTTTTCACTTTCCATACGGGACGGGAGTGGTTGCAACAATCCTCGAGGTGGTGGGTACTCCCCTTTCTCTTGGAAAACTATGTACTCCTTGATGTGTTGGTGTCCTCCTTGAGACCCTTCCATGGGAATCTCTCTCAAATAGCTTTGTATGTCTTGGTGAATCCTTGATGCCTAGAAAGTTGTGAGTCATATGATTCTATAAAATATTCTCCTTGAGTCCGAATATCTAGCGAGGAGCTCAATCTCTATAATAGATAGCCTCATCCATCACTATATGCCTCTCATCAGTCACCTTTCCATCTAAGATCTCACATCACGAAGAAGTCATTGGTATACTCCACTAGCAAGCTGAGCCTTCAATGTATCGATGCTCATTAAGGATAGTGTTCACAACTCCTAGATAGAATATACACTACATTTGTCTTCCCCTTAACACATTCGATGTCAAATTCATAGGCTTGGATCTTACTCACCCCATTTATGCTGCCTCTCCTGAAGTTGTGCTCAGAAAAGAGCACTTTTACTATTGTGATCGGTCTTCACTCGGGTCTGTGCCCACCAAATATTGTCGCCGGAACTTGGTTAAGGCATGCATAATAACCGTATATCCTTGTCATATATCAGATATAGTTTCTCATGTGGAACAAACTTCTAACTCTCAAAATATATGGGAGTTAACACCTTGCATCGAAACAATGATCCAATGCCCTCTCACAGAAGCATCACATTCCAAAAAAAAGGGTTGGGTAAAATCACAGCAGAACCAATATCGGGCAGCTACTCATCACCTCCGCGAGCTTATAAAACTCTCTACGCATTGTGGTTTGTCAACTGAAAGCTCCCTTCTTATTTATATCTCTGAGCGATGTTTCTGGTTGAGAGAACCTTTAACGAAATTTCGGTAGTAGGTGCGATTCTCTGAACCCCAAAGGATTTGTGACATTATTTGGCTCGGGCTGATCTGCGATAGCATGGATCTTCTCTTCATGAACTCTCACTCCATATACTCCAATGATGTGTCCCAAATAGAGCATCTTTGTGAGTCCAAACTCACGCTTTGAGAGCTTAGCATAGATTTTCTTCTCCTCGAAATGTTAGTATTGTCTCAATATGTTGTAGATGCTCCTCCCATGTGTGGTTGTAAATAAGAATTTCATCAAAGAGGAATAATACAAAAGTTCTCAAGTGACCATGAAAAATGTGGTTCATGGAAGGCAGGATGTTTCGGTATTGGTTAGCCCACAAAGGCATAAAAAGAACTCAAAATGTCCATAGTGGCATCGAGAATGTTGTCTTGGGGATGTCTTGGTCACCTCACTGCGGTTGTTGTTTCGATCTCGAATAAATCGTAGAAAAATATTTGTATCCTCTTTCCAAGCTCATCCATTAATTCATCGGTCATAAAGGTTGGGTACCTATTCTTCATTATATTTTTGTTAAAGGCCATATAATCGATGCACATCCTCGATGTGCCATCCCTTCTTCTTCACGAAAACCAGTGAGGAAAAAGGAGTACAGTGCTAGGTCGAATTTTTCCCTGAGCCAAAAAGCTCCTAAATGGCATTTTCAATCTCATCCTTCTAGGCTTTGGCATGCCTATAGTGTGTGGTGATCACTTTCCTTGGATCCCCTCCTCCAACTCAATAGTGTGCTCGAAGCCCTCGATCCCGAGAGGGTCTCTCGGTGGAATATCTCCAAAGACGTAAAATATCGGTTCCAAAATAGATTGTACATCTAGATGTATTGGTACATCCTTACCCCCTACATTTGAAATATGCGATTTATCTTGCTTCCTCCTCCTCTATACCAATCAGCCTCCATCCCGTGTGTTGAGAAAATACGGGATGGATAGACGTGTATGCCCTTTATTTTATGATGTTTACCACTCCCCTTCTCTTGTCCATTCCATCTCTAATGTTTTCCCGATCTATGGTAACCTTCCCTAAGGTGATTAACCCACAGAAACCCAATATCACTTTCATTCTAGAATATCGACCACAAAGTGGTATGCCAATGTTAGGTCCCCATAGTGATGGTTAATTCGGGGAACATATTTGGCACATTGCATGGTTCTAGCTCATAAAGCAAACCTAGAAGCCCTCGAAGTCTTCTGTGTGAATTCCCGTCCTGCGCCACTGTTGGGTATTAATAAAGTTATGGGTGGCTTCACTATCTGCCAATACGGATGCTCTTTGTCCTAGAATAGTTCATGTAACTCTTAATGTTATATACTTGGGAGCTCCTACAATGCTACAAGAGTCCACTCACTTCGGAAAATTCTCCCACCACACTTCCTGTTGGTGGTTCACCTTCTCTCGCTACTACGACAACGGTATCCTTCTCCTCATCAAAATATATCTCAATACAATGTTCCTTCTCTCCAACATATTAGTGGCCAGTACCCATGGCTCTCGACAAATGAAATAGAGTTTCTTCTTCCTTAGATCTTAGGACCTTATCATTAAGATATTTCTTCTCATGATTCTCCTTTGTTTGAGAGGAGAAATTCTCTTGAAAAGGATTTTCCTTGGGTAAATCATCTTGTAGATCACTAGCCCTCTCCATAGCTTCTTGGAGCGTAGTTGTTCTAGTGGATTTTACCAACCCATGCAATGTTTCAACCAGCTTGTCGATGAACATGCATACTCTCCTAGTCATAGCGATATCGAGACACCATGATGAAAGCACAGAAACTCGAGAGATATGTCTTTGGATCTCTGTTTTCTTGAGCTTAGTTAGCTTCACAAAAAAAAAATTTCTGGATTCTTGGGATCAAATCTCTCCAACAACCTCTAGGTAGAGTTTGCATAAGAAGTTACACTAGCACACCCAAGCGTAGATAGCCATGAAACCACCATTCATGTGCTTCACCTTCTGGGTGAGCACTTCTATTTTGATAGCCTCCATTTATGAAACTCTATTGAACAGGGGAAATAGGTATCCAAATTCTCTACCCAAGCCTTAGCTATGCACTTACAGGTGATCCATCATAAGAGGACAAAAAAATACACTTATAGTGCATTGTGGATCTTGGTTCTGCATGTACCTCCACTTTAATGGTGATTGGAGGATCTCCTTCCATCCTTGATCTGAAAAACTCTTGATTTAAATTCTCCTTGAACTATAAAAGTTGAGATTCATATTCCAAAAAAATATTCACAGGATTTCTTCCCTTAATGGCCCTCAGCTTCACTTCCCAACGATATGAATTATGGGCATAGTGGAGCATTGTAAAAGAAGGTTGTACTACTAGTTTCTCACACCATGGTTATGGTACTTGTAACTTATTCATGATGAAACCCTCCTAGGGATTCCCTTCTACCTTTATAATCTCATCTCCTTGATATCCTTTGCAATATTCTGCATGATGCAGAAGAAGAAGTGTTTAGTCTCTTTCTCCTCCATTTCTATAGATGTGTTCAAACAATTTGAGCCAATATTATGATCTTGCTACCACTCTAATATTTCTATTAGGAAACACGATATTACTAAACACAAAACTAGAATGTGAAAATATTAATTAAAAACAAAGATTAAATCATAGATCCATTATATTATGTATCAAAACGACAAAATACAATATGTTGAGGAAAAAATCACTCAAACTAGGCAAACAAGCCTCTGGTAAATACTAGAATCTCAAAAAATATGTTGCTATACGAAATGCCAAAATACATGAGGTACGTTCCGGAAGTGAGGGTTACTACAACTAGAAAATAGAGCCAAGTGGATCTACTTATATGATATGGAAAAGGCTGAAAATGGAGAACTGGTCTCTCGAACACAATCCCAAGGTAACTTGGCAAGGGTTTCTTCAGGAGCCCAAGATGATAAAAGTGAAAACTACAACTCCATGGTGCAAAGATCATGCTATATCACTAGTTCTCTATTGAAATATGTCTAAAATAACGAATATGGATTTATATCCTTCTCCTAACTTTCCCGGGTGAATGCACACTCCTTTCACTAAACTAACTCATAATGGGTTTCTCAACCCTGCGTGCAACATAACTGCAAAATAACAGTTCCTCAAGGAAGCCTGTGGCCTGAAGGAGTGGCTTTAAGCACAATGGAAATGGTGAAATGGCTAAGAATACTCTCCCTAAAGTGACCTCTCGAGTCCTCCAGTGCATGATGTGGGATTAAGCTGCAAAATACCCTTAACTAAACGATGCAACAAACAAACCAAATAGTTGAAGCATGCAAAAGTGCGGAAGAAACTCAAACATAAACAATATTATGAATCCCCTCTGTGGCTTCCTCCACTTCCAATTTATATTCTTGTTGAACTTGGCTACCCTTGGCCCCCACTCATTTGTGATGCTACTTCCGTACGAAGACTCCTCCTCCAAAACTTTGTTCCCTACAGGCGCTCCACTCTCTCCTTTGGTAACGTTGTTGATTTGGTCAATCTTGGCCAGGTCTCGCATTTCCCCCTTTCACACCGGGTGGCTTGTTTTGATTATATAAACTGATCATCCATACTAGAGGTGGGTTTATTCCTACAAAAGAGATTTAAGGGTCTCTTTACCCCAATTCTTCATACGAACTATGAATAGAAGCAACATATAATATTAACTAGCTAAAATCTAATTGGGAATATTACAACCATATCCCTCACAAAATGATATTGAACATCAAGTGCTTTGTCTTTGAATGATAAGAAAATTACACTTTGGTTGTCATAGTATATCCTTGTAGTATACCTAAACAAAATCTCTCTGACAGAACACACGCATGAGTGGTTGTCATGTATTCAACACAGCAGGATAAAGTGCCGCTTTAAAGGCTGTCTCATACTCATCCCAACTGAATACTCCTCCAAATAGGTTAAACACATACCCACTTGTAGATATTCTTTGATCCGGATATCTAGCAGTATGCATCGACAAAGGCACTAATTTCCTAAACTCTTTGTCTAATCCTGGTCTTACTTAGTGGCAAAAACCATGACCACTAGTTCACGCAGAGTACTTGAAAACCAGCACACTGTTATCAATTTTCCTTTCCTCATTTCAACATAAAACCCACAAAACTCCTTTGCATATGTGATATGGCACAACGAGTATGAACGCGCACATCAGGCTACTATTCACTTACATATGGAACATGGGACATGTCGTCTTCCTCTTCTTGTGTCATATGACATTGTTCGACGGAATAAATTTACACCTACGGATATAGGACGTTCAGCAGTTTACTATCCTAAATATTAAACCTATAACATTTTATTATATCAACATGCTTCCTATGGTTTAACCAAAGCTTCATGTTTTCCCGATATCATTTAATTCCCATACCCAAAATATGGTTTACTGACCTCCAATATCGTTCATTTTCGACTTTGGAGACAATTTTGTCTTCAAATACGCACTTGGATAATTTCTTTTCATTTTCAATCGAGGAACATATCATCCACATAAAAGAACAAATAAATAACATGGCCACAAATTAATTTAAAATGTACACAATGATCCTATTTTCTTCTAGTGAAGCCAAGTCCCCAAATATATGTGTCGAGTTTTAGATACCACACCCTTGGTGAATGTTTTAACCATAAAACTACTTTTTAACACCGCATGCCATTTATTTCTTACCCTTCATGACAAAGCCTTCATATTTATTCATGTACATCTCTTCTTCTAAATCCTTGTGGAAAATGTTTTCTTCCACATCATACATATTCTCCCTCGAAATAAAAAGAAATAACTTGTCTGATAAAGGTAATCTTATAGAAGCTAACTTGGCAACGAGGAGAAAAAATATCACCATAATCAGTCCCAACACACAGGAATAACCTTTTCTATCAATCGATCTTTGTATTTCTCACTTTGAATTTTCATTCATCTTCTTTTTAAATGCCCATTTTCTTCGATGGCTTTCCATCTGGCAGTAACTCAAGGTCCCCGGCCTCATTTTTGTCGAATGGCATTTCATACGACCATGGCATATTTCATGTTTTTCCATCCTATGAATTTATTACCTCCATAATGATTTGGGATCATCATCTTTAATAAATAAAGAAAAATTTTAACATAAATGAGATGGACGATACCTTTCTAGTTTCATTCTATCTCGGCCGATCTTCTCAAATTAGAGTTTGTGGCTCTTCCCCATTCGGATTCTTGTTCCGCTATAGAGTTTGATTATTCGTCCTCAGTTAAACTACGCTGTGTTTAGGTTCACTTTGATATGAATTCCTATTTAATAACATATTTTACCTCTCTAAACACCATATATTAGTTCTGCATAACCTTACTTGTTTTTGGGTTCCAAATCATAACCTTTTAAACCATTACGTATACCCCGCAAAGACACACCTTTTAGATTTACTATCCAACTTGGTTGGCTTTGTCCTATGGAACATGTACATATGAATCATCCAAATACCATTAGATGTGAAAAGATAGGTTTTCTTATGAAGATATACCTCGCATGGAGTCTTATCCTCCAACATTCATGAAGAGATGCGGTAACCGGGGAAGATGCAATATCACTACACTCTACCATAATTCTTGTCATAACCCAACATCACTAAGCATGCTTCTTTGCTTTTCATTAAGGTCATGTTCATTCTTTCTACAACTCCATTTGTTCGAGTGCATACGAAGTAGTCACATCGTCTTTTGCTCCATAATTCTTAAAAAAATGTTCAAATTCCTTATTGTAGAGCTCTCACCAGTACCAGGTCCTTAACGTGATCTTCTTCTCTCTTTGATTTTCCACCGAACCTTAAATTATTTAAACATGTTAAAGGCTTCATATTTCTTCTTCGAAATATATCCATGTATTCATTGGGAATTCATACATAAATTAGGCATAGTACATAGACTTACCTAGTGATGGAACCGACATGGGTCCCAACACACCATTATTGCCTGACTCTAATATCCATTTTGCCCTCTTAGCATGAGAGGGGAAATTCACCTAATTACGCCACCATACACGATGTTCCACCGGAAAACAAAATCCGAGAAGAGAAATTAACGTATACTGTCATACCATTATGATGTATGGTATTCAAAGGCCCTTCTCTCCCGATTATTAATCGAAGCCTTTGATTCCATAACATTGTGTTTTCTCACAGAGACCATAATTTTTTGCTCCACTTTCAAGAACCATATGACTCTTTGAACCGCAAATGTGTTGTTACCTAGAAGTTTGTACAAAGTTCCAATCACAAAATCACATCGATGGGTTCTCTCCAAACCATATTGCGGGTATATTTTCGAACACTACGTCTTCACACGTCATCCATCTCACATACAAAAATCAGATTTACGTGACGAAGGAATACAAAAAACACCAAGAAGTATTTTTAATCCTATCACTATACGAATTCATCTTTAATTTTCAATGCTAGATGATTCTTCACCTTCCCATCATCCCGTAAAGAGACATCACTACCATCATGTTTCTCATGCTTGGACACTCCTTGTGGGGAGTGAGTGAAAGGATATACCTAATTCAATCGACCATATCATGATCTACATGTGTACTTAAGGAGAAGACGAGGTACACATCCCCACCTTCATATGAGGTTGTTTCTCACCTCTATAAAGGAGCATCACTATACCTCTTTCTTTTCTCAAGAGATTTAGATAGAAAATAATTTTTTTTAGTTCCCTTCCTTCACATTTCATTTTACCTTTGGGTTTTTGTGGAGATTTGGGTCTCCCTCTATATTTGAATCTACCTCTAGGAATTTTTGTTTTTCTATTTAGGGGTGTCCTCGTAGAGACATGAGAATCCTCATTATGGCTCTCCATATTTTTACGCCTCTTCTCATCTGACAAACATGAGACTATTTCATCGAAATTCAAGATAGTTGTATTTATATTTTATTTCAAGAATCATAATATACCACAAATCGGATAGGGAACATAAAAAATAGTGCACGTATCTTACATATGAAATTTTCATGTCAACATGTAACAATCGACCTACCATAGTATTAAAAGGAGCTCGGATGCTCTATCATCGATTCCACATCCTTCATCCTCTAGGGTTATACATACTTTTCCACCGCGAACAATTTTTTTCACTAGAGAATTATATTGGGACGAAGTACCTAACTTGGCCTAAATCCTTCAACAGCTTCCCTTGATGCAACAAGCAATACGTATCTAAGAGACACAATCGTGTTAATGTCTTAGCCTTCGAAATCTTCTTCCACCTAGTGTTCTTCCACCGACGTTACACTCACAGAATAATTCACAAAGAGGTTGTGGATAAAAAAACCTTCGAGGTCTCACAGAGACCTAAGGCAAATGAAATGAGATTACCTACAACAATTCAAAGATACATGCAAATACTCATGATAATACGAAATCGATAAAGAAAAAGAGAAGGATTACCTTCTAGTCCTTTATGTAGATCCAGGTTTTTAGTGTACCAAGGGAAATATCATTTTCCCTCTCTCGAATCGGGACACCGCATAGAAAAGACACAAAGTAACCTTCACAACATATGAAACTTTAATGATTAAAAACATTAACATATCACATTATGTAAAGATAGCACATGCATCTAATATATTGTCAGTTTCACCACTTAGCAAGATATAGATAAAGGAGGTGTCAACAACATCAAGTAAGAAAAACAAGAGCAAATATATGTTATTATATGAGAAGAATTATTACGGTAACATTTTTTTGAATCAAGTCTTATGTTCTTGGCTCCCCCTCTCTCTCTATAGGTCAACTTCTGAAGCAATGTAACAATGCCCAAATTTTGATCCTTGACAGAATGGACTGGCCTCTAATTTATAGATTAGGATAGGCTCGATCCTTTCTATTTCTTCGGAAGTTCCATTGAGGAAAAAACTAGATGTTGCCTTGCTTTATTTCTATTTCCGACTTTGTGTTCCTGGTTAGGATCCTTTCATTCCTTAGACATAATTGTAGAGGCAGTGTTTACGGATTTTTGTGTTGGGTCCCTGTTACTAGTTTGGTCACTTGTTTTTATTAGTGTAGCCCCTTATTGTTATTGTTGTACCCATGTAACTTCAATATTGTTATTATTGTGCATACATTTTTATTGTTAGGTCGACTAGGATTATATTATTGTGCCCATGGACTCCTATATGAAGAAGGAGGTTTTGGTCATTTATGCCTTCATCCAAGAATTGTTCATTTGTAATGTGTTGGAGGTTGTACCCTCAAAGTGGCTGATTTCTATGGCATTGATCTCTCTTTTCTTCTATCTTTGGAGCTAGTTTCATAACATTTGGTATCGAGCTTTGGATTTTAGGGTTTCTTTTCTCCAAACCGGTCATGTCGCGTGGCATTTGTAATAAATTTTTTTTTTTTACAAAGGGTCGAAGCTGAAATTTGTGTAAGCGCGAAGAAAATTTAAAATACTGAGGAACCTCTGTAAAACATTTGAATCTTGGTTCAAAATATTTTTTTGAGATATGATACGGGAAGTTATGGTTTTTTCGGGCTCACGAGTTTCAACTAAAACGAGGTCATTGTGTAATTTTTGCTATAAATTTTCGGATACAAAGTTTCGGTAAGAAAAGTTTATAGTACGAACGAAGCACAAGGAACCTCTACAAAATTTTCAGATGTTGGTTTGAAATATTTATTGGAGATATGATACTGTGGAAGATTATAATTTTTTTTAATTTCATAAGATTTCATATCAAAGAGAGTAACCACGGGAAAAACGTCATAACTCTCTCGTTGAAAATTGGATTGGGATTTTTGTAAGAGTGGCCACAGTACATGGACTATGTTTTTAGGTATATGGTTACCATAGAGCCATAGAAGGAAACAATGACAAAACGGCAAGTCATACAAGTTCACTCTCTTTGAACGGGTCCATAATTAGGTCATCATGGGAGGTTGGGAATAAATTTTCCTTGAAGAATCCAAATCGAGGTTAGACCTATGGAATTCGAAGAAAGATTCGAGCTGCCCCAGGGTTGAATTTTAAAATATTGAAGATCTAAAATGACATAGATAATTCAATTTCAATATCAAGCTTCTCAAAAGCAAGAACAATGTGTGTATTTTTTTCAAATTACATAAGTCTCGTTTGAAAAAATTTTAGTTTGAATTTATTCAAGGGAATATTGAAGAATAGATATCAATATTGAGTTCCAAAATTCCCCCCTAAAAATAATTTAACACCAGTAAACGGAAAGCTCTACTATGACTTATGAAGATGAAGAAACACAACATGAGATATCAAAATTACGAGAGCGGTGCATAGAATTCCACTATCGCAAAAAACCCTGAAAAATGAAATGGACGTTTTGAAGAGAGGCGTGTAAATGATGATGGATAGTTTGAAAGAAAGTCATGGAAGCTAAGATGAATGATTTGGGGAAGCTAAGATAGATGTCATGAAGTGGGCATGGAAGCTAAGATGGATGGCTAGAAGCTAAGATGGATGACATGAAAGCTAAGATCGATGAAAATATGAAAGAAAACATGGAAACTGTGAAATGATCTAGAAGCCGCTCGAAGGTTTGGAAAAGTCGATACGAAAATATTTCCTAATGGTGAAAATGTAGTAGATGAAACTCGTGATGAGAACAAATAAATGTTAATCGTGATTTAATAAACTCTAATGTTGGATGGAAGAACCACCATATTCCAAAGATGGATATGAGGAAGTTTTATGGCAAGGATATCATAACATGGATACTACATATGGAGAAATATTTTGATCTCAATAGTATCGAAAACACACAAGAGGTACACATTGCAACGTTACATTTAGAACAAAATACATTTTTATGGTATCGATGGCTTTGCTCCGTAAAAAAAATTGTCACTTGGTCGATTTTATGGAGGAAATGATAGCACATTATGACGATACAAAAAGCGACACCTTCTTTGGCAATTGATAAATCTCAAACAAAAGGGTTCGGTGGTGGAGCACATTGAGGACTTCCAAAAATTGAATATAAGGGTAACCAATATTCCGAAGAACACGCAGTTTTATTTCTTCATAGGGACTTTAAAGGATAACATCTAACATGAATTTCGCATTTGGGAACACAGTTCAGTAGAAGAGGCATTAAAGTTGGCAAGAAAAAATTAAATGTAAAATTATGGAAAGCAAAGGGAAGCCTACCAGGTCACACATATAAAGATGGAAGTGTTGCTACTCCTAGACTTCCACAACCTACAAGGTTGACACCACAACAATTAGGAAGAAAAAAGAGAAAAAAGGCTTTTTTATACGATTTAACGATAGAAAATACATTAAAGGTCATAAAAGTATGTTGAGAAGAAATTATTTTACATAGATTGTGAAGAGGAAAAACAAAATGAACGAATCTTCAAAGAAAGAGGATATACACGAGGAACCAACCCTAGAAGATGAAGAAAATGAGTCCCGACCATATCATGTAATGCATTGGCGATCAGTACCACTCCTTAAACTATCAATATAGAAGGACATATCAAGAAGAAAAAAGTAATAATGTTGATTGATTCATGTAATACCCATAATTTTCTTGTAAGGTAGCAGGAATTGAATTATTTCATGTCATGAGCACTAGAATGTCGAGAAGTGATGGTTACAAATGGAGGAACTATAAATTGCTTTGGAAATTGCCATAATATCAAGCCTAACCATCGGGAATATGTATTGAATAGTCCATTTCTTTCATTCCTATTGGAGGTGCTGATGTTGTGGTAGGAGTACAATGGTTACAATCTTTGGGGATGGTAGCTTTTAATTTTCAGAACTTTTCTTGAAATTTTTTTCGGAAAAAGGAAAGGAAGTTGAATTATGGGGTATTGCGGGGGAAACCAGGAAATATAATAAGCTCTAATGTCATGACAAAGATTCTAAAGAAAAATGAGCGTAATTGCACAATTATTCTAACTAGAAGTTACAACATCAAAATCATCTGTTGGATCTCCAAAAGTCTTGGAAAAAATTCCAAGGTGTTTGAAAGTCCCAAAGAAGGACTCCCACCTATTCGTGATCATGATCATGTATTCATTTGATTCAGGAGGTGTTCCTCAAAAAATCGAGGCCTTATAGATATCCTTATGTCCAAAAGAGTGAAATTGAACATATGATTGCGGGGGAAATGTTAGAAGCTAGTATAATTCAACCTAGTAAAAGTTCTTTCTCTTGCTCTAGTAGTGTTAGTTGCCCACCAAAGAAGAATTGGATCACGGCACATGTGTTTGGATTATGGGAATCTCGATAAGCTCACCATTAAAGATAAATTTCCCATTTTTGTGATTGATGAATTATTGGATGAATTACATGGAGAAATTTATTTTTCCATTGGATCTTCTTCGGGATATCATCAGAATTATAATAGAGACTAAAAGATATTTGGAAAACAACATTTCGAACTCATGAGGATAATTATGAACTTTTTGTCATGCCTTTTGGCCTTACCGATGCACCTTCTACATTTCAAGGGTTGATGAATTCCATTTTCAAACCCTTCCTTAGAAAATTGTGCTAGTATTTTTTGATGATATACTAATCTGAGAAGGTCTTGGAAGGATCATATTCGACATGTTGATATAATTTGCTCAAACTATTGTAGGAGAAACGATTATATGAAAAAACATCCGAATGTTTCTTTGGAGTACGGAAATTGGAATATTTGGTTCATATTGTATCTCACGAGGGTGTTGAGGTAGACCCTAACAAAATTAAAGCCATTAAGGAATGGAAAGTCCCCACAACCATAAAGCGAGTTGAGAGGATTTGTCGAGGTTAACGGGGTATTATAGAATTTTTTAAAAAATTGTGGGAGAATAACCTTTTAACAACATTATTGAAGAAAAGATGCATTTTCATGGAACCTTGGGCAGCTAAGGCCTTTGTGAACATCTTAAAGAGGCAATGTTTTAATCTTAGGTCTTAACGATGGAAAGACTTCAAAAAAACCTTTATTGTTGAATGTGATGCCTCGAAAATGGAATTGGTGTTGTTCTAATGCAAGACGGAAGACCCGGTTCTTTGAAATTCATCCAATCGAAGAAAGTATTCTGACTATTTATGAGAAGGAAGTGTTAGAAATGTTCATGCACTAAAGAAGTGGTGACCTTACTAATGGGAAGACACTTCGAGGGTAAAAAATAATCATGATGATCTCAAATTTTTTGGAACAAGAACTGTCTTTAGAAGAGAAACAAAATGAAATTGAAAATATGTTGGGTTATGACTTTCGAATAATCTGAAAAATGGAAGAAATTTGAATGTTGTTAACGGATGCACTCTCGAGAAAAATGAAGAGGTGGAAGAATTTCTTTGTACCATTTCTGTTATCAGCAGATTGGATAACCGAAGGATGAATGGAGGAAATATGAAGAAGTGTGGACAATCATTCAAAATTTTCGACGGATCTAGTGAATCCTACTTGTTTAGTTGGAAAAATGCTTCTTTATGGTACAAAGATCACTTATATCTTTGTAATATTTCCCAACTAAAACAAAATATTGTTTTGAATTCCACCTCTCCTTTAGGAGGACACTTAGGATTTTTAAAAACTTACCACGAGGTGAAGAAAGAATATTTTGGGATGGCCTTAAATGCGATATTCAAAAGTTTGTGGCGAATGTTTAGCTTTCTGAAAAATAAATTTGAGACAATTAAGACCCCGTGTCTTCTCTGACATCATGCATTCTAAGTCAATGTTGGGAGGAAAATTCAATGGATTTTATCACGGGTTTACCTAAGTCTGAAGGAAAGAGTGTCCTCATGGTGGTAGTTGATGAACTTACGAAGTATGCACCTTTTGCATTATCTCATCCATTTAAATCAAGTACAATTGCTACTATATTTATGGACACAATTAAAAATCTACCTTGAAACCCAAAAGTTGTTAGTGACAGAATCTCATTTTACGAGAAATATTTGGGTGATTGTTTTCTTGTTTGGGTACATAATTAGCTCACATAGCTCATCTTGTCATCCTCAATTTGATGGTGAAACGAGAGATAGTGAATAAATGTTTGGAAGGATGGCTTTGTTGCTTTATATTTGATAAACAAACACAATGGGTCAGTGGTTACCTCTTGTTGAATGGTGGTATAACACTTCCTTCATACTATAAAAATGACCCCATTTATGGCACTTTATGAATATCTTATAGTACATCCCATCATATTTAAGAGAAAATTCTAAGGTTCAAGTAGTAGAATATCTTACGCCAGTATCAACAGAAGTTCTTGACTCTTAAAGGATAACCTAAATTTTACAAAATCAAATGAAACAATGAGATCAATAAAATCGACGAAGTTTTGATAGGAGATTGAGTATTTTCTGACTACAACCATACGAAAAATGTCCCTCAAGCAAGCTAAGAAAGATAGAAATTATCACCAAAGTACTATAGTCGTTACAAGGTGTTGCCGAAGATTTGTCTTTACGACATACAAGTGGAGCTTCATAGCCTTCGTGAGTGCATCGAGTTTTCCATGTTTCATGATTAAAGAATGTTATAGGTGAAAATATTCAGTTCAAATAATATTGCTAGAACTTGATGAGGAAGGAAAAGTCATATTGGAACACGAAGCGATCATGGAAACAAGAGCCTAAGCAAGCTACAAAATCGATCGATTTTCGAGAGTATCTCATAATGTGGAAGAACATACCCCTTTGAAGATTCTACATGTGAGGATGGAATTTTGTATAGAAGCACATGGGAGGCTATATCGGCAGCCCAGGAGACAACACTTTTTTGAAGAGGGCATTTTTGGTCCCAATATTGCTAGTTTAGTCCATTATTATTATTAGTATGGCCCAAAATGTGACATTATTTTGTGCCCTATAACCCAAATATTGTTATTATTGTGCCCTTACATTGTTATTGTTAGGTCACTAAGGATTATATTGTGGGCCCATGGACTCCTATATATATAAGGAGGTTTTGGTCACTTTGTATTGTTGGAGACTTGGCTCCCTAGCTCGAATTTTCTATATTTTGGTATTAATTAGTCCAACGCGAGAGGTTTTGGGGTGAGCCGAAAACTAAACGCATTGTCAATAGTGCAAAAGGTGGAGCCTAAAGATCCCTGAAACCATGGTTTGTAGACCACCAGTTAGAGTAGGCTATATTGATATAAATAGATAGACAATTTTAGTGTAGAAGTAGGCATGAATTAAGAGTAGGTGCTAAGTGAAAATATTAGATACGGCCGCAGTTCCATTTGGAGAGTGAGACTCATGGCCAGCCGTGTGTGGAGATGCTTAGTCCCTATGTCTTGGAACCCGACTGGTGTGTACGAGCTAGTTTTGGTTGAAGTGGATACGGTGTTAATGAATACGAAGTATTGTTAAATTATCTATGTGTTTATGCAGTTCCAATGATGTTTAATACTAAAGCGTATCTTTGATGGTATTTAGTTATGAGTATATACTGTGTTTTCATAAGTATATGTGTAAATGCTACTTGATGGTATCTTTTAGTGCCGAATACTTCTAGGCTATGTGTTTGCAACTGTAGAATGTATTTGTAGCTACGTTTATGATATTATGTGCTAGTAATTGATGATACACATGTGGATATGAAGGTATTAATTGAATCATGAATGGTAATAGCTTTTTGTGGTTAGTAACTAATAAAATCCTACGAATAGATTGACTCTGTAAAGTCAATAATTTTCGAACACATATCTACCTCGACTTACCTACTCTCTTGAGGTGTGGAAACCTGGTTCTAGCACCCTCCCATGTTAACGAGTGAGACTCGGGCTGCTGAAAGTAGGCCATTGCTGAAAGGGCCGGTGGTATGGGGGTTTGTTGGCAAATATTAACCTTGAACTTGGGCTGAAGCCCTCAAGCCAACAAATGGTTCTATTGCTAGGACGGGGGCATTCGAGAGAGGGTCGGGGTAATGCTGCAGGGGCCATTGGAGACTGAGAGGTGGAAATTGAAGAGTGGTTCGAAAGAAATATTCGAAATTCTTTTTGTAAAGGAGAATCATATTACGAAATTGACGGTGAGAAGTGGAAGAGCAAGTGCACCTTCCTTTAAGATTCTGTGAAATTTTCTTTGTAAGATTTGCACACGAGCTTCGAGTGGTTCGCGAGGCTCGTAGATTTCCGGATGTGTTGGAAGGACGAGTGGGTCATGCCATGAACTGCAGAGTTGATCCACTGAGTTGGAAAGGACTTACCTGATACTGCATCACCCATACGGTAGATCACTAGGTGGATAACGTCTTTGGGGGATTTGTGACGAGTCCGTAGTCGATCGATTCCATATCCTATTCGGAAGCGAGAGCGGAGGCTCTTCGAGGGTTTCGAGGTAAATTCTTGGCTTGTTGCTTTTAGTTGCCCGTCGAAGAAAATAATATAACTAGACTAATCTTTGAAGTCCAAGTGGAGAAATCATTCTCGTTCAACTAATTTTTTCCATTCTTTATTGTTCCTACTCAACCTTTCGATATGAGAAAATTGGAGGCCCATCATACACCCCACTCCAAATCCTAAGGACTTAGTTTTTTTCACGAAGATTCTCCAACTTCTCACCCAAATTATCTTTCGGTGGGCTCTTGATCTTGGCTGTAATAACTTAGCATTCAATGCTTTTCCTTGGAATATTCTCTTATTTCTTTCTGCTTGATTTGCTGTTCACAAACTAGCTTTGGCAAGGAAAGCGAACAACCTTAAACCCATCGTTGTTTGGGAAGTCTTCTGCAGATAGCTATAGTCCAATTATTGAATAGATGCGATGGAGGAGGATCGAAACACATCGTGAAAAATTACTAATAGGATGTAGTGGATTTTTATTTGCATGATAATTCGAGAGATGATTAGGAGAAATTAGATTGGGTGTATGTTGATTTAGTATAGTTTAACAATAAATTTATAATTCTGCAAAATTTCATGTGTGGAAAAATTGATTAAGACCTAATCCCAATAACCAAATGTTTGTATATAGCAAATTGTTTGTCTTTGTATGATTTATTCATGTTATTGAGATAGAAGACATTGTAACTTTACAATGCATCCCAATGAAGTGGTTTGGTTGTATGAAGTGTAAATAGATATTCAATTTGAACCTAGTTCATGTGTATTTGATATGTAATTGCTTTGAAAAAATAATTTCAAATTCCAACTAGGAGTAGTGGAGTTTTTGTGAAGCGATTAAAAATCAAGTTTAAGGATTTGGATAACGATACAAATGTTTTAACTAAAGAGTTCGTTAGTATAGTTTTTTTACTCTATGGATGAAAGTGGGTTAAGTAATTGGTACGGAAATTGTTTTTAATGTATGGATGGTATGGATTCAATGTTGTTACATAGTCATTTGATAAAAAATTATTAAGTTATATATTGTTAATCTTAGTCGAGTTAGTATTATTCTTTCTACATAGTGACATGACATAAAACTTTTAATAATTATTTTATATATAAAATGAGTATTTTATCATAATAGTTTTATACTACATAAATAAAATTTAATTTATTCTATCTTAAAAGGGAAAAGAAAAAAACCTAGAAATATTAATAATTTTTTTTTCAAAACGGTAGTAAATTTTCATTATTGATTTCTGTTATTTTTCTTTCCTTTTGTTATTTGTTTATGTCTTATTTTTCTTTCTATTTGCATTTGTAGCTCTTAATTTTTCCATTATGTTAAAATGGTAAAGACAAGACAAATCTAAAAATATTAATACTTTCTTTTCAAATGATATTAAATTTTCATTATTTGTTTTCTTTTATATGTTTCTATATTGCTTTTTTTTAATATTTTCTTTAAGCTTTATTTTCTTTGTTTAATTTCCCTTGATCCTAAAAGAAAATACAAGAAAAACCTAGTAATATTAATAACTAGTTCCAAAATGATAGTAAATAGTCATTAGTGATTTAGATTTTGTGTTTATGCATTAATTTGTTTTTTAATGATTTGCAGTTTATATTTTATTTTATTTCTATAATTTATTTTTATCCTTAAAAAATATTGAAAATAAAAAAATAAAAACCTAAAAATATTATTAACTTTTTTTCCAAAATGATAATAAATTATCATAAAATTTTTAATAACTTTTATTAAAAATAATAATAAATTATACTTATTATAAGTTTCTATTTTTCTTTTATTTTATTTTCATTTTTCAATCTATTTAGATGGTAGCTCTAAAAGTTAAATTAAATATTACTTAATGACTTGGTTATATACTTTGTGGGCTTTTATTTTCATTTATCCTTTTCTTTTCCCTTTATTATTAGCATCATAGCTCTCAGCTTCAATATATGCAATATTCCAGGACACAGCAAGGCAGAATACAGTATACGAAGAGATTTTGCTGGGGGAGAATATGTTATTGTAAGAAGAGATATCTGCTGGGTCAGTTAAGATATTGTCTAACTGTTTCGTTGTAAAGTGTCATTACATTTATTTCCATGGTTATGTGTCATACATGGTTTGCAAGGTTGTTATAGTTAGTTCAAGTTTACTTCTGTTGACTGGACTGTCGTTATTGTTCAAGTTCTTTTTGTCCAATCTATTTAAGTCTCTTGAATATTGGAATAGCAAACTCTCCTCCACAATTTCTCTTAGATTTTTGTGAGAGAAACCTGTGAGAAAGTACGTTATTGAAAAGAATTTCGCAGACATATAAAAAAACACGCGGTTATGAAACTGGATTTTCTTGTTATGCAGAATGAAGATCCTCGTTTGTGTTTTAATAATGTTGTTGAGCTTTAGGGGGTGTGTACTTTACTTTACATAAAATATTGATTGGGTATTCAATTTATTTTTTGGACCATTTTTCTGACATGCCTGCAAAAACAATGATGTGATACAGTAACCCTTTTGACGGCTGATAATGCAAGAGATCGCTGGGAGAGGTAATGATAAGTAAACCACGTCTTCGTTGGAACGTCGTGGCCCCGCGTTTTTTGGTAAATATTTTCGTTTCTGAATCCATGTTTAATCTGTAATCTTTGATATCAAATACACGATATATTGGATTGGATAGAAGATATGTTTTATCTCTAATGTTTTATCTGCAATGTAAATGTGCATTGGATTGGATAGAAGATATTGGTGTACAATTGAATGATAAAAACGGCTGTTACAGGAGATGGGAGAGGGTGGCTTGGAGTTACTAGTGGCTCCGGGCCGCCATCATATATCCAAGAAATGCAGGTACATGCAACCCTTGTAAGCCTGTGCAGTGCCATCGCCAAAACTGCAGTGCATTCAAAAACGTGTAAAGGATTACTATCACGTGGTGTGGAAATGCAGACGCATGCCCACAATCTTTAACCCTGAAACTACCAATCAGCCTCGTATTTCACCGCTCACTACAAAACTAATTAAACTCACCGCCACCTTTGCAAAAATCAGAGACCATGCAATACATGTGTCTTTATGCTTGGCAAACGAATTTTACCTTTCATTATAAATCAATTATACAGAACTTGACATTAATGGTACATTAGTTTTGCTTAACTGTTTTGTCAGTTTAATTTATTTTTCTTTTACACCTCTAATACTTTAAATTTTATTGTGGCCTTTAAGTAATTCAATATTTAAATTGGGTTTTTATTCACGATTAAACATGACAATGCAATAATATTTATTTCTTAAACATGTTAACTCAAACTTTTAGTATTATATTAATAGGTAATGAATTATTTGGTAATTATAATTTTTTGTATTTTATTATGTAGGGAAAACTTTGTTGTGAGTAAATGATTTCAATTTATTAAAAATAAATATAAGTTTTGATCTGTTGTGGTAACTCAAATTTTAACATTGTCTTAATAAGTTTTGAATTATTGAGTGATGATGAGTAAATGATTTTATTAAAAGTAAAGATAAGTTTTGATTTATATGGTAATTCAAATTTTGGTATTATGTCAATGGGTTTCAAGTAGTTGGGAATAATATAATTAATTTTTTTAACAAGTGATTCAAGTTATTAAATATAAATTTTAAGTAATTTGATTGAAATAAAATTTTGAAATAATTTTCCTCATTATCATAAAATAATTCACTTCAATATTTGCATAAAGTGGTCATTATTTAATTATAAATAATGATTACATTATTTTATAAAATAATTTAATTAAAAAAAAATTAGTGTGATGATTTAATTATAAATTTCCTATTATGGAAGTTTACATCTATATATTTATCTTATAAAGCAATTTATTTAAAAATAAATATGTGAATATTTAGATATTAAATTCACACTAGAAGATTATGTTGTTAATCTTTTTGTTTTTAAATATTATTTATAATGCATAAATATTATGTGATATCATTAAGATATATTAAAAGTTAAAAGAAAATAATATAAAATTAAAATTGAAGAAAAGAAAAAAATGTTTAATAACAATATTATTACTAGTTAATAAAATATATTAATTGTGCACTATAATTTTAGTATACGTGAAGATATTGTAGCATAAGATTATATTTAAAAATAATAAAGTAATAACTACATTAACACATTGAAAAATAGTAATAACAAAAAAAAATAAAAAAAAATGCACATCATAAATAAAATACTTCCAATTTCCATGGTGTTTATATTGCATGATGTGTAATTCATTCTATGTTTAGTTTGATGTGTGTGTCACTAGCTATAATCGAAATATTTCAATGTCCATATTAAATAACATAATTTTATAATGATGTTGAGCTCGACTAGAATTATAGCATTGTGAAATGGATTATTGGAGGATGGAAAAATTATTGTATAGTTTTGGAAGTAAAAAAAGGTTCCTCTTTGAGATTCTTGACACCCCAATTATTTTATATTTATGTGAGACATAGGATTGCACCTATATCCATATAGTTATGTATGTAGGACAAGATAGGATGTATGGAAGGAATAAGGATAATATTAAAATTACTGTACCTCCAAATTTAAGGATATGTTATTAGGATGATAAGGACTAGAGGAGAAAGGAAGCTAATGTATTATGAGAGAAGGTCATGACACCTTTGCTAACCAAAGTTATCTCTAGTAGCAGTACTAAGAAGAAAATGAAAAGAAAATATAGGCTTAATTCTTATGAACTTTGGAGTGAAAGCTGGATGCTGGTCTTATTCCCAAAACAACCTAGGAAGAAAAATTTGTCCTCTGCCCATACTAGGAGGGTTGAAGATGAAAATAAATTTCATTTTAGATTGTTTATCTTACATCTATTATAATTTTCAAAACATTTGCAACACCTCCAACCTTCTTGACTTGTTAAGTCAGATGTATGATCTTTGAATATTTAGTTCTTCTTTTATGATCATCATAGACATGTAAAATGTTAAGAAGTCACAATTAATCTCTTACCTTATGATAGCCTACATTGGTCTTAGTGGAAATTAATCATCATCATCATCATAAAAAATAAGAAAGTAATTTGAATTAAAAAAATTCATGTGTTCACTTTGCATTATAATGTAGATATGTAATTTATTTCATTATTAATATTATGGAGTTGATACATAACGTTTAAGAGAGAGAGAGAGATTTTAAGAGAACTTATTCCATTAACATAAATTAATTCAATTTATAAGATATATATATATATATATATATATATATATATATATATATAGAGAGAGAGAGAGAGAGAGAGAGAGAGAGAGAGAGAGAGAGAGGATGTTACTGTTTTTATTATAAGATCCCATGTATTAACATTTTAATGGCAATATTTTATCATATATAAAATATTTCAATATCGACTACTGAAGTGAAAACAAATAAAGAAATTATAGTTAAAACATTTTATTAATGTATTTCTCAAAACCAACATAGATCTGCATTAATTGTATCCATATTAATTGTATGGATCTTGGCATCTCATAAAGGAGGAATCTTTCGGTGCAGTCTTTTCCTCAAGTTTTTCAATAAAGAGGTTTGCACCTTCGTGTGCGTTTGATCCTTCAATGTAGGAGATACATAATTAAATGTAGATGTGTTAATATTAATAATATTATTAATATAAATTATTTTTAATGTTAATAATATTATTATTATTATAATAGTGTTAATGACATTATTAATATGATTAATAATATATCAATTGAATTCTAGGGGTGGTTGGGTAGAATGGTTGTTACCTAAATTCAAACCTTGGTCAGACATGATTTGATAAAATACCTTGATAAATCAAGAAATTCAATTATTTTAGTGTTTGAATAGTTTGGATAATGGTAGAAATAAATTAGAACCATAAAGAACCCTTTAGCGAACAAAAATCCACGAATCTTAATATACACTTAACCTCTTATTTTTAAAAAGTAATTACGCCATATTTTCTCAAAAGCTTGTCCAAATTTCTATTATTTTAAGGTGAAATTGTGTCATTTTTGGACTACACATTGTTATATGGGATTTGGATTAAAATGTAACATTAAGGATTTTTCTCTAATATTAATTTTTAATAAAAAATTCCTAATGTATTTTTTCTTTTAATTTTTAGTTTTAATATAATAATTTGTTTTCCCAATTTTAAACATTCACTTATTTTAGCCATTAACATGATATTATATTCAACTTGGTCTTACACTTTGTTGTCAAAATATTTATGTTTCATTAATTTGGGTGGAGAATTTGTTAGTATCACACATGCAAGGGGAAGTGATCTTTTAATACAAGAACATTGTTTCTTTATTCACTAACGATAGAATGAATAATCGTTTATTTTTTTATAAATAATCTACATAAACATGAATACCATGGAAAAGCTATGAGTCATGTATACTGAGCTGAAAACAATCGGTAACTTAGTGATCAGGTTACTTGATCACCTAACAATACCTCCTATAAAATTAACTCTAGGAAAATGACTGGTTCCATTCATCGACCTTATCATCTAATTTTTCGCATTCTAGTATACTCGTACACCTACCAGAGTGGTATCTCTCGAAGTATTCCATTCCACATCTTTATGACTCCATGTGCCACTACATGACATGTTTTCCTTAGCAAGCATGTAACACCCCCAATTCATGTGATTGCAATTGCCAAGTTAGATGTGAACTTTTATATATCCTAAGGGGAGCCTGGATACGAAAGGAAAGTTATTTGGTAAGTATATTAAACATTTAATTGAGGAAATGAATAAAGTATGAGTGAAAAAATTTATAAATTAATGAAAATGAAGATGATGGGGTCTTGCTAGTACGAGGATGGATGAGGCAAAATAAACTACCTGATCTTTTCAAAAAATCCTTGGAAGATAGTGATTTTAAAATTGAATTTTTGAGGAAAAATATGAATTTCCCCAATGATGAGAAAGTAGTTGAGGAAGAGGTAAAAAAAAATTTGAAAAATTTGTGAGAAAAGCATAAAGCAGCTTTTAAAGAATCCCCAAGTGAAACCTAGCGTGACAGTGAAAAAACATCCTACAAGGTCACAGACGCAGGAAATTGACTTGTACTTTGAGAATAGCTAACAAATAAGTTGCTCTTGTATAGTAGAGGGTTAATCTATGAGAGTGATCTCGGCTCGGGGGTGAGTTGCGGGAGACAAGGCTGCAGGTTTGGGAGGTTGGTCTCTTCCTGCAAGTGGTATGTCTGCGAAAATTTGTCTTATTGATTTGCTATAGTATGAATTGGCACCATATAAACAGGTACTTTTAAGTTAGTTCATATTAGTAGTCTACATTTAACGAATGTGAGTACGAATAAATGACCTCATCATCCTGTATAGTTGTAGAAGAACAACTTTATGAAGTGGAATTACGAGAATGTTTAATCCTAGGGTGAGGTTAAAAATGCGGGAAACCTTGTTCTTTAAAGAAACACTTTGTGAATTTATTTTAATATTATGACTTTATAGAATAATTTGATTTACAGCTACCCTGAAAATAAGTTACTGGTATACCCGAACTATAGCGAGATATAAATTAAGACTTATCTTGTTTGAAAGACACGAGAGGAAGAAATCAATAAGTAAGTCTCCAAGATCCTTCGAGGGTCTGTTGTAATTAGGAAAGTTGTTGGTTCAAATAAACTAGGTTTGGTTTTGGTCACTTTTCTTGGGGAAGGAAAGGAGTGCCTCTTTATAAACAACATCGTAGTAGAAACTGTGGTCTCTGAATAACGCCATGTCATATCACGATTGATTCCATAAGGTAATAATTGTAGGCAATGAGTTGAGAACTACGGTAGTAAAGAGCTAAACTATTTCAATCCATATATGCAATGCCTTTATATAAACACTATTTTCATTTATTAAGAGAAGAGATGAATGGGTTCTAATCCCATAACCAACATTCAACAACATTATTATCATGCAGGGTAGACTTGAGATGGGTAACTAGATAGAAATAAAATGAAGAAAATGAAGAGTAGAACTATACTTTTACACCTTTGAAAAATGAAAATTATAAATTATAGACTTTCATACACGGTAATCATCTATGGATAAAAAATGGTCATATGCTAAATATCAGCAAGCTGAAGCTACATGTCTACGAACGATCGAGCATAAAATCAGTTCGGTGTAACCGGGAGGCGGTAGTACATGGTGTATGTAATGCAGTGTAGAGTTACATGGAAAAGGAGTGGCACATCGAGGAGGAATAGATAAATATCATATATAACAACTTATAAATTCTGATGTATGCCATTTAGAAATCTGGAATGTCAGTAGCATTACGAAAACAAAAATAAGTTCGAGAGGAGAAAATTGTAAAGCCAAGTATTGTAGTGAAGATTATATGCCTGATTTATACGATTCCAGGTAAAAAGTATCTTGTGTGGTATGTCGAAGAACAATCTAACAGCATAAGCTATATATATACATGTCCCATAATGTTCAAATACATAAGGAGCCTATCGGTACACGGGAGTATTAAACGTGCAATACGAGTACTTCAACGGAATAAATCTAAACAAGCACCTTCTGCTGTGATGCGAGAGGTCGATATCAAACTTGGCGCCCATAGAGAATGACGCAATAGGAGAAGAGAAATAAATCCCCACCAGAATACCAGAAGCACCAGGACGGCCAAGAGGTCACGTTGTGGCCCTCACGATTTAAAGATTAAGTCTTGTGTTTACGAACATGCCATAATCATTTGGTTACATGTAAACAACAAATGCATAAAACCAAAGGGGATTATTCCAACTTGAAACAGCGTAGGGACATAAGTGAAGAACGAAAATATTAAGCGGCTAAAACCATGCAGCAAACTTAAAGGTACGGATACGTAGATTCTGAAACAAAGTTGTGTGCGGAGGGATTAACACACGATATATCTCGAGAATAAGGAGGAAGTTGCAATTTAAAAAAACGGAGGCGAAGCTCAAGAAATTACCTCATGAAAATCCATGATAGGGTGAACGTACATTTTGATGGGATGCGAAGCCACTACACCGGAAGGCATAACATGCATGGTATACATCTATGAACACACGGGTAGGGTTGACATATGCAATGACTCCCAATCACAAATTGCGGCGAGAGTATGAGTCGTATGACACAAGCAAGGGGCATGTCCTTTATTAAGGATTGAATGCATACGCGGAGGCTGTAGCGCATGACCGAGGTTGAACAACGTCTCGAATCATTTTCGACATACAATAACGTTCGCTTGAACGTTGAGGTAATTACGAGATGCGGTGAGATGGGCCAGGCGCCATGGCTTTCTGCACGCGGAGAAGTCACAAAACCCTCGGCCAAATGTGGAAATTGGCAAGCACGAGAGGTGCACCACGAGGGCACGAAGAATCACCGAAAACCGACTCGGCTGCATCACGACTTTTATAACTCATGGATAACCGCCTTAACCTAACCAAACAGTCACCACCGTCCACTTAGCGGAATCGTAGGCCAAGCCACGGATCGAGTAGCGGGGGTGAGTTAAGATTGCGTATCGCATTAATGGAGTTTAAATCCAAATTCAAGTCGATATGCTAAACTTTTTATTAATAGGTATAGTTCTTTGTACATCCGCGTGTTGAGCTAGCACATTGTGACGTGGACTCACCCCCCGGGACAAAGCGAGTGGAGGGTGTGGCAAACTACATGAACTATCCCACTCTCGATTACTCATTTTTACACAGCGTGGACACAGTGACCTGTGGTGACACACATAACAACTAAAATCTATTTTGACCATAAACGCCATTGTACATGGATTTCAGTCGCAGGTACAATATCGAAGTCGATTGGAAATCTTGTGTAACGTGATATGTGTCATGTCAACCGGTGATATGTGGGGGTTATTATGACGTATGGAAAACAATTAAATCCCAATACTATGTCGAATCATGTAAATATAAAAGCTTAAAAATCATTTCCCTCAAGGCTATGCAAAACACATGACGGAGTAATCATATTTGTAATAGGAAGGGTCGAAAGACTTGTGTTTGACCCAAGATCATTTGATTCTATTTGATTATACGTGCCATATAATTTACCATTATATTCAACAATTCGATAAATGAAATAGCTGACCCCTCAAGACCAGAAGGTGAGTTTGCAAGGGTATGCGAAGATGTGTAAAGGTCGAAGACATGAAAAATATGTTCACCCTTGAGATGAAGTTAACATAAGGTGGTAAGGCAGAGGATTTAGTTGCGACGGTATGTAGTGATAGCGAGCATAATGATAAAAAGGTGAAATGTCATAATAAATCCATACTTACAGAGTACGAGTTCATGGTATTGTTGAAATTTTTTTTGTTGGGTGTGAAATTTGGAGGTGTGAATGGTATAGAGAGCAGTTATAATGGGTAGTGACTTTGTGCTCACGATTGTTGTGTACTCAGCATGTAATTTTATTAACGTAGCAAAAGTTTTGTTTTTTTGTTGTTTTGTTTTTTTGTTCAGCCGGCACCCCGCGCTGTAGTGTACGGTGAGGTGATAGAATGGAAAAGGTAGTGGAAATTTATGTAGATATGTAGGGTGAGCCGGATCCCAATGCGGCCATGATGGCTATGTTGCGAAGTTACCAACGGGGGTGGAGAAATTTGAGATAAAAACGAATGACAAGGTGTGCGTGTGGGTGAGGAGCGGAAAGGCTCATCGATCAACCTCGTGGAACGACCCGAAGGCGAAGGTTGGAAGAAAGCGGTGATTGCGATGAGGAAGATGTTGTTCGACATCGAGAATAAGTAGAAAAAGGAATTACAGGGGAATTAGGAAAATCAAACCTCCTTCCCTATGATGGGGAAAAGGAGGAGGATCTTTTGGCTTACAGTTCTTTCGAATATGATTAAGTATTTCTAGTTTTATGAATATGAAAGCAATGCGAAGAGCCGAATTAGTTGTCTACCGGCTACAAGGTAAGACTGCCTTGTGGTGGGGAAAGACAAATATGGTGCATGCCATAGATGAAAAGAACGATTACTTGGGAAGATTTTAGGAGCTAAATTTAAAGAATCGCTACTTGAATAGGCGGTACTATGATGACAAAGAAAAAAGAATTTCATGAGCTTAGATTGGGACAGCTCATATCGATGAGTTTGTTACAAAATTTACCAATCTATTAAGATATGTACCTTACATAAGGGAAAGAAAAGGCAAAGGTACGGATATTTACCGGGTATTTTCCTATGATATACAAAGAGAAAATTGAGTTTGACAACCCAAAAACAATGAATGAAGAGCCTGTTAGAAAAGCCGGTTGTGTTACCAACGGTTCAAAGGAAAAGCTGATCCAAGGAAAAAGTTGGGTAAGTAAGAATGAATTCAAGGAAAAACCCAAAAACTGCTTTATTTGAAGAATTTTGGCGAGAGATCATCGGAAGAGAAGAGTTTGGTAAACCCCGAGGAAATTCAAAGCTGGGTCTCAAGTGGCATCAAAACCAATAGAGGAGGCAGAGTGCAAAAAGAACGGTCGAGAATGAAGGCCCTTGAAATGTTGAGGGCCCCTTGGAGAAACCCCGCTGCGAGGGGCTGCCCCCATAGAAATGTTCATGTGCTCATGAGGGATCGGGAAAGGCATTGTCGATGGTGAGCACGGCAGAAACATACCAACATTATCGGTGCAGCCTGTGGAAAATCGGCAAGCGAACATCGAGCAACCATGGTGGAAATGGAGGGTAAGATTTAGAGCCTACCACATTGCAATACACGATTGATCCGGTGCTTCTTTGAGTTGCATTGGTCCAAAGAATTGTAGAAAAATGTAACTTAAAAACTGAAAAATTTCAACGGTCGTGATGAAAATGCAATTGCTTCAGAACAAAAGAGAAGGTAACATAATGCCCGAACAGAAATCAAATTAGTAGGTTCCAAAGCAGTAAATTTGAACATTTTACCCTTGGGTCATATGATTTATTGATAGGAATGGGTAGAAAGCTGGAAAAGAAAGCTTTGATGAATTATTTCAGGATAAGACCTTGCCTTGTGTAGATGAGGAAGGAAACCTTTCATTCTAAAGGAAACAAAAACCAATTTACATCGAACAAATTTCAGCTTTGCAATTGACGGCTAGAAAAGGATATCGAGGTTTTGTACGGTGCATGTGGAAGAAACGAATAGAAAAGGCGAGAGAAGTGCGGATGTTGTACCGGTAATAAGAGAATCCCAAAGTTTTTCAAAGGAAATCCCACCTCATCTTCCCCCCAAAGAGAGATTGACTTCTCAATCGATGCGGTGCCGAGAGCAACCTGTTTCACGAGCACCTTGTCGAATGAGTCCTCACGAACTTATAGAATTGAAAATGCAGCGCAGGCGCTATACAAAGGGTATATTAGACGAGTGTGTCTCCTTGGGGAGCACCGGTCTTTGATGGCGAAAAAGAAAGATGGAACTTTCAAGATGTGCATCGATTATAGGCAATGGTAAGTTGACCATTAAAAATAGATATCCTTTGCCTAGAATTGATGATCTTTTTTGATCGGTGAGGAGGAACTTCGATATTCTCCAAAATTGACTTAAGAAGTAGTTGCCACCGACTCGAAATTAAAGGAAGACATCGACAAAGCGACCTTTAGAACCGAGTGTGGCCACTACGAATTTGTGGTTCTACCTTTTGGTTTGACAAACACCCCTACCACATTCATGTGCCTATTAAACAGTGTGTTAAACAAGTATTTGGATAAATTTTTCCTTGTGTTCATAGATGATGTTTTAGTTTACTCAAACGGTGAAGAAGACACGAGAACACACGAGGATAGTATTGCAAACTCTAAAGGAAAAATCGATTTGTACGTAAATTTTATGAAGCCTTGAGTTCTATAAGGACAAGATCCCGATACTTGGGTCATATTATTTATGAACAAAGGCAACATTGATACGAGAAGATAAAGGCACATAAAAAAATGACGATGCCTACGGTATCGTGATTAGATCATTCATGGGGATTCTGCGGCTATTATCGCGGTTATTGGAGAGATTTTCTGCCATAGCACATCACATCACTTCCTTACGGAGAAAGGTGTCAAGTTTGTATGGACTGAAAAATGCCATCGGTTTAGCCAATTAAAGATGAAACTTACCACGATACTATCTTGAAAGATTAGGATCCTAATAAAAGGGTGTAGTATGTACGGATGCATGCGGAGAAGGATTGGAGGAGTTCTTTGCGGGGGAAAACTCGGTGATTGCCTACGAATCGAGAAATGAAAATACATGAACGGAAATTATAGTGCCTATGATTTAGAGTTAGCATTTTGTTAATCATGCTTTGAAAAATATTAGCGGCAACATCTTCTTGAAAAATATTTACATTGATGGTGATCATATTAATATCAAATGTTTATTTTCTTAGAGCGAATTGAATATCGGACAAAATGAGATGGTGCATTCCTTTTTAAAATCAGGTTTCGACATGGATATACGAAACATATTAAGGAGGAGAAATAAAAATTATTTAAAATGCATTGGGCGAAATTCTTTGGAAAAATATAAATAATATTCAGTAATTTTCAGGATGTGAAGAGTTTGGTGATGAGCTATAACTGGTTTAAATTGTGAAACACTTTTGAGTGAAATTACAAAGAAAATGACTTACGAACCAAAAGAGTTGATTTTATTGCAAAACAGTTATATGTCTTCTGATGTAAGTCTTTAAAAGAAGATGGATAATTATGACTTGGCCACTATAAGACATCAGTGGAAAATAATAGCTGCAAAAGAGGCTGGCTTTGAGATGAGGAAATAGCAGAATGCTGAAATGGACAAATGAATCTCAGTCATTCAATTCTCAGTTATAGGCATATTAGTGGTCCCTTGAATCTTGCCAGTAGGGTGGAAAATGGGATAAGTTTCCTCAGACTAATTACAGTTCTGAACAAATGTGGCTGGTGATTCCTGTGTGGCTTATTGACCTCATTAAAACATCCTTCTGGGTGAAGATATTACAAATAACTCCAGTAAATGCTTGTGAAAAAGAGATACAATGAAACTCACCTTCAGTTCATAAAGGATGGAATTGTCTAATGGGATGCCTAAGTTCCAGGCCTTTGGAGGGGTTGTGGAATGGGCGCTCAGTTAATTTCCTTTTCTACCTGGGTGGTAAATTAAATGGAAGACAATCAGTTTGGAGGGCCTCAGAATGTGATGGATGAACCTCAGGCAAGTTCTTGACTAGCTGGTCTCTCTCTTAATGGATCCTCATTCATTGATCACATTTTGACATATGGAGAAGATGTTACTGGTGGAGATAATGAAGACAAAGCAGTGTGGACAGGTGCCTGAAAGAAACTAGAAGAATTATCAATGATTAAAAATATCAGAACATTTTGAGATGCCAAAGTTATTTTTTTTTTTTGGATGAAAAATTTATGAGTTTAAGATTGAGGCATTACATGTCACATCATCATTTAAAGGCCTTTTCTCTTAAGAATTTCTTCAGCTCTCTCAATCATAATCCTGCAGAGTATTGAAGGTGGAGTTGGTGTGGAAGTATGCCACTTTAGCTGAAGTTGGTCACTATGAACATTTAATTTCTCAAAAGATATGTATGATGCTTCTCTTTCTTAGTTAGTTGGAGATATTTTATGTTGAGTCTGGAACTGAAAGAGGACTGTGAAACAGCACAAATATGGATGGAAAATTGAACCAAAGGAAGCAGTGAGTGGCAGTCAAAAGTGGGTGGAAGCACTTTCTTACTGAAAGCTCACCTCTGGGAAGCTGAAGGCAGAAATGATGGAAAAATATCATTTTATTTTAATAAAACTGTAGTGATTAAAATAATAACAAAGACAGATGCTATATATAAAGAAGATCATCTATTCAGTCAGGTTGCATTTACAGGTGTGAATAACAAACTTTGTCTAGAGATGGACCTAAAGGAAGATTCTATTTGACAGAATACTAATTAAACATTTAGATGAGAGCAGACAAAACATTGTTGAATACAGATTAATTAAAAAATAAGGATGATGAGATCATACTTAAATAAGAATGGATACAAAAGCTAATCACCTACACAGTGTTCCATGTTCGAAGGTAATACAGTTTTCTAAAATTTAGTTTTGAGCGTCGAGTTTACTAATAAAGAAAAATGGTTGGAAGGGCTAAAAAAAACAAAAGAACGAGAAAAATATAAAAAAAACGACACTATAAAGAATCCTAAGTGGGAAGCCTAGGCAAATAGGAAGAAAAACGTCACGAGATTAAGGACGGCAAGGTTAGGAAACAGTAGCTGAGAATATGCAACAACCAAACATCACCCTCTCGAGTTCATCACTGGAGGTGAGTCAAAACAAAGTCAGTTCACGAGAATAAAAACTCAAGTTCGAGTTCCAATCTCACCCAGGCTGGTGTCACTCCAGGGTGCCTTCACTGAACACTACCATTTGGATTATTCCTATAAAAACAAATTACTTTTCAGACTCGTTCTGCTCACCATTCATTCATGGTCGTCCACAGGTATTATTTTAAATGCTCTATCTCATTTAAGAAAATAACTGCAAAACAGTCCCAGAATGTTTAAAATACGGGGTGAGAATTAATCCTGAAGCCTGTTCACCGGAATATGCGGTTATTTTCTGACCATTCTTCATGAAGATGGTTTGATTCATTCCTGGAAAGTATGAAGTTATGGGCTATAAGGCTAAGCGGAATTAGTCGAACTCCTCTTCATTGCGGAAGAAATGGAGGAGAGATGATGAAGGCGGTCAGTTGTTGAAAGTCTCAACGCCGCTGTTCAGGTTATTGATGATCGACGATTGACTGATCTTCTTCAGGAAGGATTTTCTTTATGCGCTGTGTTGGGGCGGCATTCTGGTAATAATATTCTCGTATATGGATTGATGGTTCTTTAAAGGTATTATTCTGGCTGGCGAACAAATTCCGGTGCAAAGTTTCAACTCACTAAATCTTGCCATTACCTTTAGCCTACGCTTGTTGCCGGAAGATGCGGTGGGTTAATCTATTGTATTCATAACGTTTCTTCTTTGGTGAGCTGGATGGTAATAGTTGAAACCGATGGAAAAACGGAGATGAAAGCTATCGCCCGCACAACCCTGAAGATGAAGTTTCTCAGTTATGGGCTTTTTTTCTTTGTGATGTCATCTATGGTCGATAATTATATAAATATCGTTATTATTCAC
The DNA here is from genome assembly GCA_034641835.2 of Pinus albicaulis. Classification (NCBI taxonomy): domain Eukaryota; kingdom Viridiplantae; phylum Streptophyta; class Pinopsida; order Pinales; family Pinaceae; genus Pinus; species Pinus albicaulis. The sequence goes on along the minus strand of CM076572.1, from coordinate 619,124,919 downwards.
ATAATATCGTGGATGGGCATAAATGATTAATTATAAACAGAGATGACGGCTGTGTTACTATGCTAATAAATTATGATTACAGAAGAGTACAGGCATCATTATCAGGGACGGATAATCAACAACATGATTCTACAATTACGCGAACTAAATGCGGATGGTGGCATTTCGACTCATCAGTTGGGTGAAGAGAGCCTAACAAACGGTGGCGCATTATGAAGGATTCTGCCGGTTTATCGGTCCGGTGAAATATCAACTGCAGCGATACTGAAGCAATCAAGCTGAATATATATACCTCTCTTAATAACGAATGCTGGAATATGAGGTGATATAATCTTTGATCCTCATTCAGCGGACGATAATAGGCATGGCAGCGATCTGGTGATCCTGATTAACCGGTGACGCTGGCGGAAGGTATTGATGCCATGAGGATATGCAGGGCTGGGCGTGAAGGTCTGGTGGCAATATTGGTGCTGGAAATAACAAATCTTTGTTTGGTGCCGTCAATGGTTTTATGACAGCGGTGCTGAACAAAGGTCATTGACTGATAGCGGGACTGGTGAAGCGAAGGTATAAAAACATTAAAACCGCTGCTGTCCATTTGATTCGATGTCGTTCTGGTCTGATTATGGAAGGTCTGTATTCTCTGGATGAAGTTGCTGGTGCAGGCGGGCGAAAACAAAATTATCACCGAAAATCCGCATTCGTTGTTTATCGCCGGTGGGATCCAGCTCTCTGAAGTATGCGCGTTATCGCTCTGGGCCTCACGGGAACAGGGTTCATTATTGCTCCTGAAAGCGAAACTCAATCCTGATTTCCGGCGAATTTATGATGTTAACTTTACGACTGAAATTCCACTCTTCTTAAGGTTGGGATGCGTCTGCGGTAAGGCTGACCGGGTCGATGGCTTCACCGGATGTTCAGCCGCCGCCAGATCCCGTGGCGCTGGAGTAATTAACAGGATCTGATGGATGGTGGGCGTAAAACCATGGAAGTCTGAACCTCTGGCGAATATGAAGGTGTGGCGATTTTCTGGTGAAGATGAAACCATTCAGTCTATCGGAAAACTTTGCTCATGGATGTTGCTTAGCGCCTGTTCTTCCGTCTACATTCAGCAACGAATTAAATATCCGGATTAAATTATGCAGAAGTTGAATCATTACATCTGCGCTCGTGATTCATTCCAGTTGAACAGTTATAAAACTTGAGTCTTGGTTATTACCACTCAACATACCGATATTTATGTGCATGGTCTTCAGGTGGCGGAGGCGGAGGTGCCATTGACTAGACCTCTCCATCGGATATCTTCCTTCTCTAACCTGTTGTGGAAATGACCATGGTGGCTATGACTAAATCCTGCGCAGCCTTCAACGCTGTGCTGATGAGTTCGATTTCACGGTGGCTTCTCCCGTTGATTGAAATCTTGGCAAGCGTAATTATATCATATAATGACGTGCTGGGTTAGGTATAGCGCTGTTAATGATGAATCAATATATAATTCTTTCTTTGAAGACAAATCATTTTTCCTGGAACCTTTGAACATGAACGTCTTGCTCATAATATAGAGGAACAGTTTTTATGTAAGCCAAAGATCGTTTTAAATTCTTGATTTATCATTATATATTTACATTTATATTTCAATGAATAATTAAATGAAATGAATATAATTGAGGTGGTTTATAAAGGTATAGAGATATATAAAGGTCGAATTGTAAATATCGTCCATATGAGATGAAATTAATAAAATTAAAATAAATGATTTAATTATGACGTTATATGATGAAAGTATTATTTATAATGATAAAGGTAAATCTGTATAATGAATCATACTTACAATCCCAGGATGAGTAATTTTTTATGATATATGAAGGTGGAGTCATGATAAAACATAAAGACTTACAACTCATATATGATCTGCAATATGATTGAAATTGAATTATGGCTACAGGATATTCTTTGCTTATGATGAGATTCACAACTGGATAAATGCGTTTGGGTATTCATATTCCCAGTTCACTTTGTTAAGATTATTTTATTTACCTATCACGTTTTCATTCTTATATATTTTATGAAATTATCTCAAGTTTATTGCCAAATTGGATCTCATATTATGATTTTCTGCACGACGCCATAATATCCTCCATCGTTCTATTTATGCCTTTTCATTGAAGAGTTCGATGCATTTCAATGACACATTTCTCTTCTAATGTGTTTATTATATTATCAAAAATATGAAGTTATTTCAACAACACGATCACATCTTGAATGCTTGTACAAGGAATTAATCAACCATCTTTTATTTTTTTTCTATTGAGTAATCAATGCGTTTATATTTGCATTCTCGACTTTATCACTAATCCTTCGTCGATTTTAGTTCCCTTGCATTTTCTTAGTAATCTTTTTTTGAACATAACAGTTTGAGTTTTGACTTTTCGATAAATATATTTTTCGTTTTATGATAATGATATTTTATGATTCAAATTTCGGATCACCTTTTAATGATAGTGTATGAGATTTTATTTGATGCAGCCAGGTAAAATAGTATTCTTCTTGATTTTTTTATGATAGACTACATGACGAATTACATAAAATTGTAGAGTTGTCTGCTGGGTATGTTCAGTAATTAATCGCTTTAGGATTAAGTTATTACCTAACGGGCGTGAAAATCAAAAAATTATAAGATTTCATCAAAACTTTAGATGATATTTTCAACAAAAATTATTTTAAAAATTCTAAAAGTAGATGGTTATTTAGTCTCGACTTACCAGATACGGGGAGTGTAAACGGTGGTCTTTAAGTTCGTCGTTTCAGAATATATTTTTTGACAGTTTAATTAATAGTTAAAACATTCCGTTTACTGGGGTAATGATGAAGAGACAATGCTGTGGCTTCGAGGACAAGTGTTAGACAAGATAAGTTAGTTGTCTGAAATTTTTTCTCTAATCTGTAGCGATTGAGTTCTCCAACTGTAGGGGAAGTCTGAAAAATCAAAACTATCAAAGATACGGAGGAACAACATAAATCCTTGTCCTAGAGACTGGAAAAGTATACCGTGAAGTGTATCATTGAATGGGTAGTCAATTTATTCTATGATCATACTCTATGGTTCCTAATGATGAATGATGTATTAAAGTAGCATACGTAATTATATACACATTCATTTTTAACCTGCTGTTGGATATTTTTATTATTCCTTTAAATCCCTCTTTTTTGTTCTATATTCTCTCCTCTTACATCATTGTGGAGAAGTGGTGGAGAATTTCAATGATTAGTTTTCAGAACTGCAATATATTTCATATATTCAGTTGAGAATTTAAATGTGAATATATTATTTAAAAAAAAAAATTATATTAGTTGTTAATTAAACATTTGTTTAATATATATACTTGGGCGGGAGGTGAGGCTGAGGCAGGAGGTCAGTGAAATACAAATTAATGTTTCTGACTCTCTCTGTCTCTCTCTCTGTCTCTCAGTATAAAATTTGATAACTAGTCAGTGGACTATCAGTCAGGAGAAAAGGGGTCGAGACGTCCGCCAATCCTTCAACACATTAAGCCTCTGTTCAACCAGATTATACAGTCACCCACCACTCTGTCTCTATGTTCTGGGATTACAGATGTGCCATGCCTAGTCCTTCTTATTTTACCATCATAAGAATCTCATTCCTCTGATTCAGGATGAATGTCAGGTGGCTGTCCGGCCCTGCGAGTTCATACCAGATTGTCAAGCTAATCTTCAGTCACCCAGAACACACAGCACATTCTGATGTCGAAAAGAATCAGGATATCCTATGCTATTAGGGACTCCTAAGTATGGAAGCTAATTTGAGTTTGGAGAAAATGTTCTATTAGGGTCCTCATATATTCTTTTACATTCTAGTCAGAATTTTCTCAAGGGCTGTTCTAGCATAACAAAGCATTATTATTATTAGTGTCACTTTTAAAATAATCAGACTCCAAAGTTCAAAATTAGTTTAGAACATATAAGTTATGTGATTAATTTATAAATTAATCCTTCAAAATGAAATGATAAATACCATTCAGTAGTGATTCAATTCAAAACCTAAATCACAGTTCGTTGGAACATGCAATTTTCTATTCAATTATTGGAGGCTCAATTCAATACAATCTTGATTGAAATTCATCGTGGTCTGAACAGAAACAACATGGAAGGGAACGGACTAAAACGGCAATCAACTGGTGCGCCGGGAAAGCGAAGCTGTTGCCGGCGGCCTCGTTCAACTGATGGATAAAGCAGTTAAAGAGCAAATGATTCTGGCGGGTTCCGCGATGCGTGAAGTTTTCTCCGGAAGAGGATCCGCCAGCGAACGGTGGAAAACCGGACAGGATGGCGATTACCGTTATACCTGACCGCTCGTTGGTTTTCTTGCCGAACATTGTTCAATACGAACTATGAAAAGTGGTGCTTTACGTTCGCACGGTACAAATTAACGAATTACAGTTAAAGGATGAATGGGTCATCATTGTTTGAAGTTGTTGAGTTTTGACTATATGAAGATGATGTTCATCACCGTTTATCAGTTCGTTATGGATATGCGGATATGAGCTGCAATGTGAATTACTCTGGGTTGATTACCTCCGGAAGTTGATATTGTGGCCTGTTCTCTATGTCGATTTATGAACAACATATTTATGAAATCGTCTCAGCGAAAATTACAGCTGTAGAGGATGGTCTATCATAACTATGACGACTAAAGTTCGCATTACTTCGTTCGTGTTTATTACTGCTGGTGGATGATGAAAGATGGGTGCTAATATGAAGATATATCCCATATATGATGAAGATATAATGCTAAAAAAATATCTGGTTACGGTGTTGCTATGATTCATTGAAATGTTGTGTGCTGATTTATTACATTTAATGCTGCTGAAGAGTTGTTTGGATAACCTTATACGGAAGTTATGAAGATGGTAAAGTGGTTCGTGCATCATTAATGAAGTGAAAATGGTCCTCGTTCTGAAAAATCATCAAACAGATCAAGAACAGTATCTGAAACAATATATCAGTTTGCTTCGTTTTATTCTGTACGTTGGAAGGTAACAAAAAAGTATTTTACAGTCACTCCTTTTGATGATGATCATGGAATGATGAGTTTAATTATAAATACCAGTTTACAGGCGTTTGTTACTAGATAAAAACAGGAAAATAAAATGCATCAAAAGGGGGGGGGGGGGGGGGCAAACAACTGGAAGAAAAGATGAATATATTATTAACTTTGCAGGTGGCGGATAAAATGAACTATGTGGTGCCGTTTAGCCGTCATATATTAATGGATGGGTCGATTTGGAACATTAACAAATGAGTTATGAATATGAAAAATCCTGAAGTTAATCTCCGTCCACTATGAACAACAACACCACCTGAATGAACAACTGGTTCTGCTCAATCCGCAGAAGCTGATTCATTATTAGATGACCATAAATACACCAGCTTCACTTTAAAGTTACGAAATTTTAATTGAATTATTCGTAAAATTGATGATGTACTACAATACAATTGATTTCGTTCATTAGGATTATCTTTAGGTTGGTTGAGATCATTAAATGATTTCGATAATCAATATGGAAAAAGTACAAGATTCAATGCTGGAAGCTTGCAGTACAAATATCATTACAGGAAGAAGTTTGATGCTAAAAACTCATTTATATTTTAGTTAAAATATTCACTCAGGTTATTTTAACTGCATTAAGTTATTGAAATTACAACAATCACGTCCATTTTCTTTATTAAAGAACACACAATCTGGTTTAAATGATAATGATATGAGTTCATCATTCAGAGGATAAAGTCAAAGTCTCAGTCGTACCACAAGATGCAGTTAGAAAAAGCTAAAGAGAAGAGAACCTAAGTACAAGAGTAGGAAAAAGTGGTGCCTTGATGGGTCAGAGATACAATTGAGGTTCGAAAAGTTATTAAATATCTGTTTGAACGAAGAGATCTGCAGAAGTTTGGATTTTGAAACTAGCCTGAAATTTGAAATGCAGTGCCAGCCAGTGATAATGGATCATCATCACCAAGTCACAGTCAAATTCCCAGGAGGATGGAAATGCTGCAGTTTTAGGTTCTCATGAGTTCAGGATGATGGCGCAAAATATCTAAATAAATAGATACAAAACCTTTGAATTTACCTGAGAACATTCTTAATGCTACAGGATGCATTTAAATGTCCCTTCATATTATTAGTAATCCCTCATCTCAATAATATGAAAATGGAAAAATAATTCTGGCTAAACATAAGTTCTATATATTTATGAGTTTACAAAGGAAGGTGTGATGACGATGAACACAATCAGTTGAACATCATACAAAGAAGTGATTATTAAATATTTGGTGGTATATAATTACTTGAACAAAGAGCAACAGATGCAGAATTGAAGAAAGGGCGGAAAATACATCAAAATCGAAAAAAAATATGTTCTCTCATAATCCACATAAAAATAAAAATATAAAAGTTATACATATTTTAAATTTATGGACATTCTATACACTAGAAGTATAAAAGTGGTTTATAGTACAGAGTAAATAAATTAGATGTATTAAATTATTATATGGTAAAACTGAATATGATTATGAAAAGCATCTATGATAAATCTAAAATTAACCTAAGCTAGAATTATGAGATAAATATTTTAAAGAACATGGTTAGAGATAAATATTCCAGATTTATTAATTCCTACTAAATGAAAATATAGATAATGATAACAACAATAAGGACTTACCCAAATTTGAAAAAATATAAATGGGGCCTGGAGAAAATGATCACTCTCATAAGTTCTCTGCAGGAGAGCTGAAAATGCTGTAAGTTAAGTACATACGTTCGAAGAAGGCCGTGAAAATGAGTCGAGGAAGATATTGTGTTGTTGGATGCAATTCCTCATATTTATAAAAGGAGTGGTATCATTCAACAAATTAAAAATCATTCATCCATCGCTCTAGAACAATGGTGAATTTACTGATGGTGGATTCATTTTGAAAGCGTTATAAAAAAGTTATATTGACTTCAGTCTGGATGTTGTATCTAATAATCTTCTCATTCATCAATTAGAAGCTGTTGCTGGTAGTATATATGAAGATGATAAAACAATTATTGATGATTATTAGGATGATATTGGTGCTCATAAGTAGATGAAAATGCTTACAATTGACATAAGGTTTTAAAGGGATGGATTGAATTAATCATTTCTTATGATTTAGTGAAACGTATTACTGTCATACGTTCATACGTTATATTACATTCATAAAAAATCTCACATTTTATGAACATATGAACTATTGCTAAAAACGTTTCTAAAAATCAATTCTACTAGGTGGTATATTGATGAAGATAAGTGGATTAGAAAATAGTGGCCTTGATGATTGAAGATCCGATCCTATCTGGTATAAATTCAATATGGTTCAAAAAAATAAACGTTGATAGAGATTTTATTAGTACCTTCGACAGTCTAACGTGAAGAAGAAATCAAATATTCAGCTAACATTAATTAAAGAACAAACCAATCCTAACTATTATTTTTACGAATCAAGATATATATGATATCGAAGATACAGGCGGAAGCATTAGAAATTATAACATATGATTAGAGAAAAATACTGAACAAATAAGGAAAGATTATTATTACTATGGATTTACATAGATATCACCGAGGTAAAGAAGATTTATGTTATTAACACCTATAGGTGAAGTAAATTTTCAACAATCACCAAATGTTAAGTAAACTGAATTGTTTATTTTCTTAATAGTTGAGTCAGATTCGTTGTGGAGAAGGAGATTTTAGATATCTTAAAGGAATTCTCTCTAAAGACATAGAGGAAATATTAAAATAATAAAGTTAAGTTACGAGTTAATTGAAAAAATAGAAGAGTCTGGTGACAAGAAGGAAAAGACACAAGAAGAACTACGAGATTAAAAAAAAATTGATGAATATTTCAAATGGGAGAATTCATTATTCAGAAAATGGAGCGTTTCCAAGGTCTCTTCCTTTAGTCATAGAAAACTTAGAAAGCTGCAGGCGCTTCAACCATTTAACTGATGTGACCTTCTTTATACCGAAGCTGCAGGCACTAGCCTGGCCAAAGAAAGAGTCTTGGTCTTGTTTCCCCAGGGAGAAAACTGGTCAGTGGGATGGAGGATGAACATTAAATAGGTGGTCACAGAAACTGGTGAAAAAATAATGAGTAATAGTTAAGTAATATAAAATAATTAATGATGAGAATCATTATTGAATTGTTGATTTAATTAAGATAAAGAAATTAAATGAGTTGAACATTAAACTAGGTGATAATATAAATTATAATTTAAAGCATGGATCATAATAATTATTAGAAAGGTCAATTATTAGTTTATATTATTTAATTATTAATTAATTATAAAATAAAGATAGATAATTAGAATCATTGGATAGATAAATAATAATAAAGAATATAAAGAATAAAGGTGAATCCACTATGGAAGATAGTTGATAAAACACACTTAAACACACATAGATAGATGGAAACATTTAATAAGATAAATAAACACAGCAATCTGGCGGATACATCTAATGCTTGTCTTTTATTATAACGAATTGTTTCTCGCGCATATTAATAACATCTACATCACTCATAATAGTTAACAGTTGGAAGAATCATTCTGGCTCCCATTTCTTGATGTCATAGTCTCTCGGCTCACACCAGTGGCTCCCTAACCACTCAGTCTTTGGGAAAAGAACTCATACCGATAGATACCTTCATGGCAAGCTGCCACCACCATCACAACAAAAATGCGCTCATTCACGAAACCATTGTCTCTAAACGCTATTAAATTTCCTCTACTGAATCCTTTCCCAAGGAAAAAAATCACCCATAAAAGTGCGCAAAGCTAATGGTTACACTTCTTCCCTGAATTAATAGGCCTTCCATCCTTGCCTCCATCCTCGACCCCGAACCCGATACTGTGCCTGCTGCCCTTGACAAGGTAAAAATTCCTTATATCGAAGGTATTCTTTGATCACTGTCCAAAATTCTCTCTAAAATTAACTAAAACCCTTCTTTAAACCCCATCGAACCCTTAAATGGCACTTCGGGACTTCCAAGGCAAAATGACCCCTTGTTAGCCCCTGGTGTATATGAGATCCCTTGCTCTTGTGGAAAATCACCATAGGGAAAACTGGGAGATCCTTCAAAATCCGGTTGCAAGAACACATAGAAGACACCTACCATAACCGTTTCACTAAATCAACCATTGCTGAGCATTCTCACTCCACCAACCATCTTATTTGCTTTGAAAAATCCAAAATCCTTACTCTTGTCCCTTTTCATTCCATCTGAATCATTAGGGAAGCCATCGAAATTGAGAAGCATCTGAATAACTTTAATTGTGATAACGGGTAACATTTAATCCAATCATGGAAACCCACCATCCATTTTCTGTCCTCTAGTGCCTATCACTGAAATTCTAATCTGTATTATTAGAATTCCTCTCTGGCCATCTTGTCTACACTTCTCTCATCCTTTCTTCACGACGTCTTCATTGATTTTATGTCACTCGATTTCATTTTACTCTTGAGCCCCTAGTTTGATATTTCGTTTTAGCTTTTCATGTAATTTAAAATTTAAAATCTTCACAATCTTATCCAAAAATCTTATTAATCGGTAACAATGGTGTCTTTTTTTCTTCTGTAACGGTGTGAAATAAAAATTTCCTTTAACCTTTGTTTTCACATAAATTCTGAAATTCTCCTATTTCAATATCCTCTTTCTCATTCCAATTCGAGCTCACCTTTGTTCTGAACACTTTACTATTATGTCCAAATGTTCTAATTTGTGTTAATTTTATTCTAATTATAATTCAATAATTCAATATATGAATTCATTAATTTGATCTCCTATGGGTTAATTGTTGTGGATCCAAATATTAAATTTATAAATTTATAATTTAGGTTCAAATTAGTTTTGTGCTTTAACTCATTTAATTTTTATTCTAATTTAAATTAAATAATTCAATAGTTTGATCTCCCCAGGTTAATTATCGGAAATATTAATGAATTTGATATTACATTTATTATTTTCTTTTTATAAATTAGTCTCAAGACTTTGAACCATTAGTTCTCTTAATCCCTCCTAATCTAACGATGACTTCTTTCTCCCTATAGAATCTCCGCTGGTATAGCACTCTTCTCATATTATGTTTTTGTTACGCCCCTAAGGACGGGTGAAGTGTCCACTCAAACGTCGGAGTTCGATGAGCGATGCACACGATTCTCCAAAAGCACTCAACATTCTTGGGGCCCAGTAATTTCAAAAAAAAAAGGTTCATTAATAATATGACCCCGGTATGGAAAGAAATTTTAGAAAAATACCATGAATGTCCTTAGATAGGACATACTAGTGAAGTCAAGATAAGTTCAATATTTAAAAATATGACATGTTTGACCTAGTAGAAGGAAAAGAGAGATATGAAAAACCCTATGTGGAGAAATGTTGCTAAGAGACTATGAAACATAAGTATCGGACAAAAATCTAGATCCTATGCTTATTTCAGAATGGAAGTAGGAAGTTGATGGAGTAAATAAAGTGAAAATAATTGAAGCTTAATGGGTTGAATTAGAAAGCGACATAAAAAATGTGGTCGGTAATATTCGAGGCAAAACATAATGATATGAAGTTTCAAGATGTAAAAGGAATAAGCTGATACACTTGATGAGGAGTAAAGTTCAGAGTGGAAATTGGAAATTGAGTTATAGAAAAACATGTTAAGTTGAAATTGAGCATGGTTATATCACCATTTGAATTTATTGAAGAAAATAAATCAAGTGTATGTACATAGTGCGTGTATAAGCGGAAAAGGTAAGTAAGTTCTCTTAACGTATGACAAAAATTGGTTTTCTAATTTCATGAATTTCTAATGAAATGATAATTGTTTAAACAAAAGTGTGAGGAATTGTATAGCACAAGTCAAAGGGTGAAGGTGATAATATGTGCGGAAGAAATCACCAAGAATGTCAAACTAGACAATGTTTGCATGAGGAGGAAGTCTACTTCGAAAAACATGGAATGATAAATGGTTGTCTTTTAAAGAATTGCCTTTGTATACTCACATGAACCTTGAAGGATTTTCTAACAAAGTGAATTTATTGAAAATATTAAAGTTCATAATATTGTTATGATTAATTCTAATATATATATTGATTAGAAATAACATGGAATGATAAGTAGTTGTGCTAAGAAATTTCACTATACTATACCAGACCTTGAAGAGTTTTTCTAGCAAAAGGTAGAATTTATTGAAAATATTAAACTTGATCTTGTTATAATTATTTCTAATATATATATATATATATATATATATATATATATATATACGTACTACTCATGTTAAGTCCCTATATTAATAGTGTGGTCACCTTATTATGTTAATGTGGCCTCACTTATTGTTATTGTTGTACCCTGTAACCCCCATATTGTTATTATTGTTGCCCTTACATTATTATTGTTCGTTAATTAGGATTACATTGTGGCTTCATAGGATTATATTGTGGCCCCATGGAATCCTATATATAGAAAGGAGAGTTTTGTTCATTTGTATCATCCAAGAATTGTTCATTTATGTAATGTATTGGGTTTCCCCCTCGAAGTGGCTTATTTCTAAGGCATTGATATATTTTTTCTTCTATTTTTGAGTTGGTTACACAACATTTGGTATCGAGCTTTGGATTCTAGGTTTCGATGCTCCAAACGGTCATCGTGGCATTTTTACGATATAACGGTTTTCTCGAAGTTTCGAGGCTAATATTTTTAGGGTGAGAAGGTGACATCTGAGAAAGATTGTCTAAACATTTCGGAAGCTTGGTTAGCAATATTTTCGGAGATGATATCATCTATGGAAGTTAGGTCTTTCACTTTCTAAACAGGTCATCGTGGAATTTTCGCTAAATATTTTTCTGCGAAGGTTCGGAATCTGGAAATTCATGTAGTACGAAGCTGAAATCTTGAGGAAGTTCGTCAAGAATTTCAGGCTTTGATTTCACAACATTTTTGGAGATATGATCTATATGGTGGTGCTTTTTCGAGGCTCACGAATTTCATCTCAAAGAGGTGATCGTGGGAAAATTTCAGTAACTCTTCTCTACCGGAAGGTGGATTTGAGTACCGTAAAAATTGGTTGCAATCATACGGTGTAGTTTCTTTTCTATCAATTTTAGAGACAAAGGGATGAAACAATGACACGTGGCAAGGTACGTACAGAGTTCGTTGTACTAAACTAGTCCATAATTAGGTCATTGTGGAAGATTAGACATAACTTTGTCTTGAAGAATCAAAATACGAGTCGGACTTGTGGTATTCAATAGAGAATTCGGAGAGGCTATTTAATTTCTAAATTTTGAATGTTGAAGAGTCACAATCACGAAGAATAATCAATTCAATATCGAGCTCCTCGAAAGTAAGTAAAAGGTGTGTGTTGTTTTCTCAATTGCATAAATCTTGTTTTGAAAAATTAGTTTGAAGTGATTCAGGGCCTGTGGTATATGTTTTAGTATTTCATTCTAAAATTCACTCTAAAAGAATTCAACACCATTAAGCCTAGAAATTTATGCTATGATGCATCGAGTGGAAGGTGCAGTATGAGATATCAAAATTACGGTACCAAGTGTAACAAATTTTGATCTTACGAAAGAAACAGCGAAGATGACATAGATGGTTTAAAGAAGAAATGGAAGCTAAGTTGGATGGTTTGAAGGATAAAATAATAGCTAATATGGATGATAAATTAGTGTAAGATGACATCGAGCATCAACAAAAGTTCTCCAACTCTCGAAGGATAACCTAACTTTGGTGCGAGAATCTAATGAAACAACGAGGAATATCAACATCACATCGAAAGAAGTTAAGAAGCCGATCCACCAAAAACAAGAACTAAAAATACAGTCAATTCAGAGTATCTCCCAGCAAGTGGAAGAACTTTCCTATAGAATATTTCACATGGGAGGATGAAATTTTATACGAGCTTGTCGAGAAATAATCGAGCGTTGGGGACAACACTTGTTTGAAGGAGAGGCATGTTAAGTCCATATATTAATAGTGCAGTCCCTTATTATGTTAGTGTGGCCTACTTATTGTTATTGTTGTGCCTATGGCTTATATTGTTATTATTGTGCCCTTACATTATTATTGTTAGGTCGGCTAGGATTACATTGTGGCCCCACTATAGAGATTATATTGTGGCCCCATGGAATCCTATATATATAGAAAGAGTTTTGTTCATTTATCATCCAAGAATTGTTTATTTATATAATGTATTGGAGGTTTCCTCTTGAAGTGGCTTATTTCTAAAGAAGGCGTTGATATATTTTTTTCTTCTATTTTTGGATCTGGTTACAAAACAACTCATGTAAAATTCATATGAATTGTCGTAGTGACAGGAATAAAATATTCTTCTAGCTATACTTCTTATCTTAACGGAAGAAAAACTCCGAGGTATAGCGATTAGTAAAGTAAAGCTAGAGGAAGGTACTTGTACTCTGAAGAAGGCTTGTGGGAACGAGAGAAAAAGATGAAGAAGGATTCTTCATCCCAATTTGAAAATCAACATCAAAATTTGATAATGCTGAGATGGTGTTCAATTTTAGAGGTGGAATATGTAATGTTCCTAAGGTCTGCTTTTTTAAAAATAGTTAGTTAAAGAATATAAGGGTAAAAGTAGACTCGAGGAACATATTTATTATGGATATAGTTTATTAAATTAAATTAATAAAATAAAATAGAAATTAATATACGAAGACTAGATGATGATTAGAGATCTAGAAACCAAATCCATGGGGATGGATAAGGTTGTAAGACTTTCCCTCCCAAAAATCATGGAGAAATAAATTAAATATATTTGTTTATATTGGAGATAAAAATATAAAAAAGAAGAGGTCGATAAATCTAAAAAGCGAGAAAAAGCTAGCTTTAAAAAGTACATTTGTGGAAGAAACAATGGGAAAGCCTAGGCACGCAGGAAAGCAACATCTGATTTAATGCAGAAGCACTTAAGAGAAACAATTTCATGGGAAAGCAAGCTTATATAAGGAAATTCGAAGATAGACAAATAAGTGTATCACTACGGAAAGGATCTACCTTTCGAGGGTATTTGTGGAGAAAGAGCTCTAAGGTTAGGAGAACTAGTCTACCTTTAGTGATATGCACATTTAATTTGATTTGTTTTTGAATTGTAATTTGGATATAAGTTGTTGAAATGCTAAATTATTTGGATCTATATGAAATGCTAGTTGGATATGTGAATAGATTTTGAAAGATAAGTAAATTAGAAATTAATTCTGAAAGTTTGTACATTGAAAATATTTGACTATAGCAAGAAATAGTATGTTATGTGGTTTAAAGATATAATTCTATACTGGACCAAAACTCATAATGTCTAAACCCAATATCAGGTTTAGATCTGAGGTTAGTACCTCACGAGGCTTGGTACTTCATGTAAAATAATTGTCCAAGTATTAATTTATCGAGCCCCTTGTAATTTCTTGGGAAGTAAATTAACAAAGTAGAAATGCAACCATGAAAGGTAGATGTATCTGTTTGTATAGTGAATGAAAATTATATGCATAATTAAATAAGTTGTACTATAATAGAACGGAATGGGTATGAAACTAGAATTTGTATACTGGAAAAAATATACATGTACATGTTTAGAAGTTATTCTTACATTATAGTTGAAAAGTGAGCTTATATCGAAAGAGTATATTATGTTGAAGTTACGGTAGTATGTCGATTAAAAACTAAATAATTCTAGAGGTTACAACCCTTTAAATATGTATTGAACGGTATAAGCGTAGGGTATACTACGTACAATTATGAGAAGTTGTTGATTGAATTCTATCACTATACGAAGTAAGAAAGTAGATATCATTTATTACGCGGGTAAGGCGTATTTATCGGAAATCACTTCATTCTTGATTATGCTAATTAATATTTTTTTCATCTAGGTGGTCTAGATTGAAAGATGTTGGTATATTCTCGTCGTTGCCACTTAATCAATGAATGAAATAAAAGATAACCTCCTTGCATGTCTAAATCAAGTGTTTAAACCCTACTTAAATTAATGTTTTACCAAATTATCATTAAAAATTCCATATATGTCTTATTTATCTCCACATGTGAGAGTATGAGGGATTAGAGCGAAATAAGAACACATTTCGAGCGAGAAAGTTGTGTTCGTCGAAGCCACATGGCATATGGTTAGCTTAACGTTTCAGGTTTAATCATGGGATTTGTATGGAGGTGGCCATCTCTGCAAAAAACAAGAAATATCGATGTCCATCCATCTTCTAGCGGGATCAGTGTGCCACACGCAACGAATTCTTTAATGGCCATTATCTTCACCTGGTGCCACACGCAACGAAATATGCAGAGCTATCACTCAAGCGGGAACCGTTACGGGAAGGTGAACCAGAGCGTCGTCCAAACATTTCAGTAGAGTGGTTCCACGGAGTTGATCCGCCTATCTACTGTGATGGTTTGCATCATAACGCTCAATTTCTTTCAGAGCATAAGGCCACCTGGTTTATAGTAGCCGACGCATTTGGACGTAGAGAACCAGGACTGTGGCTGGTTGGATCGAGGTAAGAAATCCTTCTAAGAAGTTCATGGCTGTAGAACACACGCTCTGGAAGGTAAGCTTTCGAATACACATGCACTATTTTTTATTCAGGCAGACTGTAGTTTATTCACTATGTATTGAAATACACATGCGCTGCTTTTTTGCAATGTTGTACACTCAAGTCTCAAGTCAAAGCTCTCTTATTTTCATTCTTGCGTCGTTGTTTTCATTAGCGTTTGGTTTCATTTCGAATGTAGTGAGCATTTTGGACACAGAGAACTTCACGGCTGTAGAACGCACGCTCTCGACGGTAAGATTTTGAATACACATGCGCTATTTTTTATTCACGCAGATTGTAGTTTATTCACTTTGTATGGCTTCTTTTCGAATGTAGCGAGCATTTTGGATGTAGAGAACCGAGACTGTGGCTGGTTGGATCGAAGTCAGAAATCCTTCTGAGAAGCTTCATGGCTGTAAAACGCACACTGTGGATGGTAAGCTTTCAAATACACATGCGTTGTTTTTTATGTCATTGTTTTCATTAGCGTTTGGTTTCATTTCAAATGTAGCGAGCATTTTGTTATGTTATCTCTGTAACCATATTGCTAGCTTGTTTGATGATGCACTCTGACCCAGGTATTTACCGCCTCTTCATAAATAAACTAACTATTGCGCAGTCATTTATCTCACTTTCATTGCATTAGTGCATTTGTTTTTAACATATGAAAGTTGCTCTATCCAAAGTCACAATGACTCGCATTTAATTATTCATTTTATTTTACATAAATATATATGTAATTTCATATATTATTTAAATTGGCATCATAATTTAATTTCATATATTCATTATTGATATTCACGTATCTGTTCCTTTAAAATGAATGCCGAAGATAAGTTTGATATGGTATAACAGATTGTAAACCTTGTCTTTAGATTTGGTTAACGTAGATGGTTTGACCGCCTCTTCATAAATAAAATAACTATTGCACAGTCATTTATCTCACTTTCATTGTGTTAGTGCATTTGTTTTTAACATATGAAAGTCGCTCTGTCCAAAGTCACAATGACTGACATTTAATTATTCATTTTACTTTACATAAATATATATGTAATTTCATATATTATTTAAATTGGCATCATAATCTAATTTCATAGATTCATTATTGATATTCACGTATGTGTTCCTTTAAAATAAATACCGAAGATAAGTTTGATATGGTATAACAGATTGTAAACCTTGTCTTTAGATTTGGTTAACGTAGATGGTTTGAATTGGTCGTGCATGGTTTTATTTTGCGATATGCACAGATAATAATGAAATTTGAGACACACATCATTAATAATATTGTCTAGTCATGTTGTAGTTAATAATAAATTTAAATGGAAAAATCAAAACATATAATAATTAAACTGTAAATGATAAGAGCCTCTCGGGCCCACCTAATATTTTCACACATGCAAATATGATAAATGTATGTCAACAAAGTCAAAACCTCATTCATTTTATTTTACATAAATATATATGTGATTTCATATATTATTTTAATTGGCATCATAATTTAATTTCATAGATTCATTATTGATATTCACATATCTATTCCTTTAAAATGAATACTGAAGTTAGCTTTGATATGGTATAATAGATTGTAAACCTTCTCTTGTGAATATTGGTCCCTTACTCCGCCACGTCAAATTAATGTAGATAGCGAAAATATTGGTGGTATATCTATTTAATTAAAATATATGATTAATATTTCTTAAGCCACAAGTCATGTTTTTATTTTTGGCTTAAGAAATATAGACATTAATACAGACATAAGAAAAATACTTATTAATATTAATAGTAAATTTGTGAGTTCTTTTTAACTACTGTAATAATGTTCTTGTGGGTCATATCGTTTTATACATTGTGTATGTGTGCATGTTACTATATTTGTAGATGGAAAATTGCTTTTCTATATTTCTTATTCTATTCACCATTAATTGAAAGTTGTTTTGTTGATATCACAACTGTTTTCTTTTATGTTAGGTAATTTCCTTGTTTTATCATGGACCCAGCTATTTGGAGTTGTATTCCATTTGAAATTCTTGAAATTGTCTTCCTTTGGCTCCCTTTATTGGTTGTGATAAAGTTTAGCACTGTTTGTCAACAATGGAAGATTGTTTTGCAAAATCCTTGTTTCTTATTCCGTTGCAAGCATATCTGTACAAATGAATTTGGATTTATGGTTCCTTTCGTTAATGATGAAGACAATTATTTTTCTGCTAAATACCTTAATCAAAATCGGCGCATATCTCGTTTTCATTTGCAATTCATAGATTCAAGATACAAGGTGGAGTCTACTATTGGACCATTGGTGGTTTTATCCTTACTAACAGAATTCTCCCATTCACGAAACTATTTTGTGATGAATCCATTTACAAAGGCCTTAAAAAACATTGGGCGAATACAAGTTGGATACTAGGGATTCTTTTCGTTATTGAAGAATGTGAGCAGCAACAAATATGACTGGGTTGTTCTAAAACATATCTATGATAGAATTCAGTCTAAATTTTATGTTTTCAGTAGTCTTGATAGGGTTTGGTGAAGGGTTGATCTTCCATTTGGTGGCACTTCACCATCTCAAAATGGAGTGTTTTGTAGAAGTAAATTGTTTTGGCTCTATCTCAACACAGAGTATGAAGATTATCCTCGAAATGGGTATACAATCTACTGGTTCGATGTAATAAAAAATGACTAGGGATTTTCATTTGTTCCAATCACTGACATTCGGTGTATGTCATTGGAAGTGTGCAAGAATCAGTTGATATTTCTTGTCAACGATGGCTCCACTTCTGTATGGTCAATTGAAGAAATAGATAATTTTCAATTTGGTCACCCGTGTATTGAACGAAGAACTAATTACTTTGAGGATGATTGGGGCTTTAGATGGAAGTTGTTGGAAGAAATGTCTATAGATATAAATATTAAATGTCCTGGTTATCTTCCTTTTCGAACAGTCCAAGGTGTGGTTCTTATGTGCAAATTCAGTGAAGTTCCTTTCCTATTATATGACATGATGGCTGGCCTTTGCTTCCCAATAGATATTGATAATTCAACTAATCAACAAATGAATGGTTGGTCTCCAACGTTGCAAGATTGCAAAAATTTGATCAAGTCTGGAAATGTTTTTGCAATTGCTCTGCGTATGGATTCTATAGATGAGATTCCACCATTGGATGTGGACATGGAGTCTTAGGCTACTAGCCATTTTGTATTCTCTCTGTGGTCGTGGAAAATATTTCCCTTTTTTTTTACTTTGCATACTTTTGGGTATGTATGCTAAGACTATGGATATTTATATGGCTCCATTCTGAGGGGGTGTCTTCTATATATGTATGTAGCGGATGCTGGATATTGAATTCCATTGCAATTTGCTCAAAAATATTTATTTTTTTGTATCGTTTAGTCCTCTTAATTGCATTTGAATGTGTTTGGATGTTATCCATTTCTCTTTGTTTCTATAATTCTAATTACTGTGACTTATTCTATACATGGTGTTTCCATCATTTTCTTCTCAATGATTCTCAAAAAATGTTATATCTTTAGGTTTTTTTGATGGTATATAGTTCCAAATATTTAGATATATTTCAAATTCATATAATTCTTTACAATTTTGTTCCATTTATATGGGTTTCCCATTATAGTTATAATATGATACATGAAATTTAATCCTTTTTTGTTTTGGCCATTTGAAAAAATCCAATTTTCTTCTTAGCCATTTGGTTGGAAAAATAACGTAAACGATTTTAATTTGTTTTGTGGGTGGAAAAAAAATGTGTTCCTTTTTCATCCTTTTCTGTTAATTTATATTGGATATATTGTATCTGTTGCATGTTTATTTTTCTATAAAAAATATGTTATTGTTCATTGTAGACATGTCATCTGAAGGTACAAGCAAGCATACAAGAAAAAGGAATAAGTCACCGACATCGCGTGACAAGTCCAATGAAAGTCGTCGTTTGCGGTATCAACAAAATAAGGGAACAATAAATGAGCATAGGAGAGAAAAATATCATAGAAGAACGACTAAAAAAACTCTTGAAAATGATTTTATGGTTCCTCGTACGTATCGTACTATGGACGATATCATGGAAAGAACATTGTCACTTGGTAGTTCGTTGCCAGAATATGCTCCTCATCACCATAATTTTGTTTTTCAATGCTCTCCTGAAAATTATCATAATATTGAGGAAACATCTGGCAATAGGGAGGAACATCATATTCATAACGTGGATGAAAATGTTCACCCAAACCCTTCTATCTCTGCAGTTGCATCTTGTGAGAAAGGCCAAAGGTTGCAAAATATCCATGGTGGAGGCAATGATGACATTGTATGTCATGACTTGGATGATAGTTTGATTGGCCATTTGTTTGATAATTTGGATCCAGCTGGTGGAAACATCGTATCTTCCAATCTCCCTTCTCAAAATAATGTTGTCGCACGAACAGAAACAGTCATCCCCGATAGCAGTTCGCGTGGAACAATGGAGGTAATCCAATGATATCTTTATAGTTGATGCAATAGTGGTTGTTTTATTACATTCCTCTATTTACATTTCTTTAGTGATAAGGTATTTTATTCTCTTGGAGTAGGATACACCTCATTTTAATAAAGGTCTGGAAATTTTTTCCCCGCGTCTTCCATATCCTAATCTGAGATTTGAATATGAAGCAGGTCATAACCTTCCATTGCATTCTCCTCGAGAATAAAATTGAAAAACTAATGTTAATGTTCAATGTGTTTGATTTGATTTTTCTTTATTTGAAATTTTGGTGCATATTTTTTTTTTCTTCAAATAGGACACAAATCATTTCAATAGAGGCATACAAATTAACTTCGTAGATGTTCCGTCTACTGATTTTATAAGTGAGGAGGAACCATTGCATAGCGTTCATCCAGACCGCCAACAAAATGTAAATGTTGAATGTGTTTGACATTTTCCTCCTTTTTTCATTTATTGTTAATTGTAAAATTAGAAATCTATCTTTTTTCGACATTTAGTTTTATAAAATATTTTAATTTGTTTTAACAGGAAACAACTAATTTGAATAGAGCCGTCAAAACTAACTTGCCAAATGTTCAATCTACTGATGTTAGAAGTGAAGAGAAACCATGTCCTACACTTCATCCACATCGCAAAACAAATGTAAATATTGAATGGAATTTTATTTTTTTCATTTTTTCAATTCTAATTATTTGGACATTCAATTTAAAAAAAATTTATGCTAAAGAAACCTTTGCAAATTCTCAGGTTGCAGAAATGCAGACCATAAATTTGGAAAGCCCATGTCATAGATCTGTTCCACATGTTTCAAATTTGGGGAGGGAGTCTCATGGTGCTGAAAATCAAATAAATTTTAGAAGAAATTATACTCTTCCACATCAATCTCCACATGGTCCAACCAATACAAATCATATTTATTTTGATGAAAATATGATTGCAGTGCATAAAATATTTCGAGAAAGGCTAGATAGCTTGTCAGTTGTCCAAATGTGCGACATCTGCAAAGAATCATATCCTCGAATCCACGTTTTGAGAGATCCCGAAGGACCTGTTTGCAGACGATGTAAGAATGAAGGAGGTTCACATCATTTTTGTGGCTATAATAACATGGATCCTGGCGAGAAACCTCATATTTTAAGAGTTCTTACTCAAGTTGAGGAAATGTTAATAGCACATGTAAATCCTATTTTGCAAGTGACACATGCTCGAGGTGGGAAATATAAGTATAGCGGACACACAATTAGCTTTCCCCAAGATATTTATACAGTTGTACAAAGTCTTCCACGCCATGTTGAAGATCTTGACTTTCTAATTGTGAGGAGACATGCTGATCAGTGTAAATATTATGGATGTTATGTAAAAATATCCCTCGTTATGGATGCATTGCGTTTCAAAATTGAACGTGATCAATATTATCAAGATGTTGTAATTGACTATGATTCAGTGAATGCTCTGCCCGAAAGATCAACAGATGTCTCCTGCAGGCTTAAATTTGTTGATTGTGACATTTCAGAATCTAAGTTCAGTGCAGCTAATAATGAAGGGTTTCCTCCTAACCATTTGCCCTCGCATCCTTCGTCTGTTATTTCTCCCCTACCCAATGAATGGAGAGAGGTGGAAGAAATTAGAGCATTTCTTGATAATGTTTATTCTTCAGATGTTGATGAAATGGATTGGCCCACTATTGGAACGTCTCCAGTGAATGAATATAATTCTGAGGGGTTATTAGATATGGCATTCCCCACATTTTTCCCCACTGGTGTTGCTGATTGGTTGCAACCATGCATTTGTACTGTTGAACTTCATGAGTATGCATTGCATCTTCTTAGATACTATGATCGGAGGTTTGGAAGCCATCCTCGCTTCTGATATTACCTGTTGAACATGATAATGAGGCATCGTAGCCAAGCAACTGATTCAGTTTTTGTGAAGAAAAATTTACATGATAACTCACCGACAACAATTGATGAATTGCGTCAACAACTTTCTGATTTGCCAGATAATAAGTTGGCTGAGCATCTTATGCAGTTTGGGTCTTCTCTAAGAGGTACAAGGGCATACTGGACTAAATTTTGGGCTAAATTGACTAACATGATTACTCAGTTGGGATGTCCATCTTTTTTTTTTACTTTGAGTGCATCTGACACAAAGTGGCCAGAGCTGCATAGCCTCATGCCTGTACCATCACATTCTTGTTCCTTAAATGAGCATCGTATGAAAGTTGAAAATGTTATCCAGTACCCTCATATTGTTGCCACATTTATGCACCGTAGATTCAATATATTTCGAGAGGAATTTATCCAAAAATATCTTAAAGCTAAAGACTTCTGGTACAGGTATGTTTTCTTGAATTTATTTTCTATTCGTTGTCAATTTCTTATTGATTTTCCATTCATATTTATCATAGTAACTCTGTGTTCATTTTTTCCAGATATGAGTGGCAACATAGAGGTTCAGCACATATCCATGGTTTCCTATGGTTGCAAGGAGCTCGTGACATGGAAAGACTTGATTGGTCAAACTATTGTGATTTGCAACATGCAAATAGATTATTTGACAATTATGTAACTGCATTGAATCCACGTGAAATACATTGTCGCAATATAATGGTTCCAAGAAGTCTCAATGATGACCCTTGCCTACTGAATACTGATCAGATTTTCTCTTGCAATCCTCATAATGATTATGAAGAATTGTTGAACAGTGTCCAAAGGCACACAAAGTGTAGTGTAGTTTCTTTTCTACGCAAAAAGGGCACTATACTCTCTTGTCGGTACAATGCCCCATGGGATGTTTCTGAGGAACCAAGATTGTTCATAGATGATCAAGGACGAAAAAAATATGACCTGGCAAGAAATGATGATAGGATGAATGTACATAAAATTGACCTTCTAACAATGTGGCATGTAAATGTTGACTGCCAGCCAGTGGTTTCTCGGCATGCTATCC
The DNA here is from genome assembly GCA_034641835.2 of Pinus albicaulis. Taxonomy (NCBI): domain Eukaryota; kingdom Viridiplantae; phylum Streptophyta; class Pinopsida; order Pinales; family Pinaceae; genus Pinus; species Pinus albicaulis. The sequence goes on along the minus strand of CM076572.1, from coordinate 619,101,830 downwards.
TGAAATATATTGCTAAGTATGTATCAAAAGCAGAGAGAAGGTCTGAAAGCTATCATGATATGTTAACTAGAATTTCAGATTCTATTGCCTCTGAGGATCATGCTTTATGTGCTTACAAGAGGTTTCTTGCAGAAACAATCGTTGAACATGACATTGGAGCACGAGAAACATGTCACATGTTGCTTAAGCTACCTCTCGTTGTTTGTAGTCGACAATTTGTTTCATTAAATGTTGGAAGAAAGGTGTTCAGGAAAATTTCAAGGGATGGCCTGCACTGTTCATCTAAAAATACATTTGTTCAACATTATTAGAAGAGGCCTTATTTCCTTGAACATCTATCTTTGATAGAAACAACAAGATCTTGGACGTTTGATAGCAAGCGCAAAAAAGATCAATGGAAGCCTAGAGATGCTCATGCAATTGTTCGGGTCTGGCCATGGTTTTATTCTATTCCCGGTGAGGATTTAGAGGATTTTGAACCCTTTTGCTGGACATAATTGCTCTTGTACAAGCCATTTCGTGACATTTCTGCAAAGATTGGGCTTTCAACTGAAATTATTGTGGAAAACTGGAGGAATTTCCGATATCGAGCTTGGCATGTTGATTGAAATCCCTCAATTGACGAAAATATTGAAGATGGAGAAGATGGTGATTTTTCTAACCAGGAAATGAATCTTGAAGATGATTTTCAATAGTGGCAACTTTTCTCTTGCTTGGTTCCACCAAATAGTGTCAATGTTTCTGATCTTCACACCCTTGGTCGAAGGGATTTTGATATATCCTTTGCTTCGCAAGGTACAACTATTTCTGATGATGTGGTTGAAGAAGCTATTAATTTTATAAGGAATGCAATATCAAGGGGTGATATTGGCGACCTTTCAAATAGAACATTTGCCTCTCCAGATTCATTGGCAGAAAAAGAACGACTTTCTTTTGAAATCATTTTAAGGCATTTTGCTGAATATGAGATTCGTGAAGCTCTTCTTATGATTATTCAGGGCACTGCAGGCACTGGCAAGTCTTTCCTTATCCATTGTATTTCTGAGGCTCTTTCTAATCTGTCAGGTAATGGAAAAAGTCCTTTTCTTCTTCTTTCCCCAACAGGAATAACTGCTTTCAATATACATGCAAAAACAATACACTCTACCTTGAAAATCCTGATTAGAGATATGAAACCACTACGGGATCAATCATTGGCACTATTCCAAGAGAAAATGAGGCACATTCGATATATATTGATTGATGAAATGAGCTTTTTAGGATCAAGGTTGTTCATGCAAATAGATGCTCGACTACGAGAAGCATTTCCAGATAAAAAGAATTTTCCTTTTGGTGGTAGATCCATGATCCTTGTGGGTGACCTTGGGCAGCTACCTCCTGTGAGAGATAAGCCTTTGTATGCAGGTAATACAGCAGGGAAAGTATTGTGGAAAAAATTCAACACTGTTGTCACTCTTGACACAATATTTCGCCAACAAGGGAGTAATGAGAAACAATCTTGTTTTCGTCAAATCCTCAATAACATAAGAAATTCAGAACCTGTTCTTGATGATTGGGATTTTCTTATGTCACGAGCTGATATCAAGTTTCATCCTAGAGAAAGGGATTTGTTTAATGCAGCAGTTCACATGTTTCCAACAAATGATTTGGTCTCCTTCCATAACAAACATATGTTGAAATCATTAAATTCTCCAGTTGCATGATGTATTGCTGTGAATTCAAGGCATTCAGAATTCAGTGGTGCCAATAATGATCAACTGGACCGTGAAGTTTTGTTGTGCCATGGCCAGTGTGTTATGTTGACATGTAATTTTTGGGTTGAAGCTGGTTTGGTGAATGGTGCACTTGGGTATGTGAGGGAAATATTTTATATGGCTAACTCTAAGCCACTTGAGCTTCAAATGTTCACAACTGTTATTTTTGGTAAGTATGTTGGTATTCTGTTTGATGCAAGCAATCTAAACATTGTACCTATCACACCAGTGGTAAGAGGAAATCAAAAACAAATTCCTTTAAAGATGGCATGGTCTCTTACAATTCACAAGTCACAAGGTTTGACTTTAGAGTGAGCATCAATTGATATCGGGAATTGAGAACAACAAGGCCTGACCTTCACAGCCATATCAAGAGTGAAATCAATAGATGGTTACGCATTGCACGACCTTTCTCTTATCAGTGTTATGCCAAGATGAATAGTAGTGCGTATGTTACAATTAGGAAGAAAGAAGAGGAGAGATTAAATTCCATATTGCTATGATATGCAACTATTAATATAATAATAATGCTTTTGATATATTAATGAGATGTCTACATTTATCAAATTCATAGTAGTATTTTGGAATGTTGTTTACATCGTTTTTGTTGTTGCTTAATTTTCTTGTTTTTATAGTGTTTTTTTTTTTTTTTTCTTACAATGAACCATTAACAGGTAAGAAAATAGTTATATGAGCCAGCCGTTAAAAATCAAATAATCAAAATGAATAGACTAGAAAACAAGAGCATCTAAGAATTCACTATTTATACTAGTTCAGAAGAAAACATTAAGAATAACAACGATTGAAAACAGATTGCACTTAAGCACTTTCTCTATTATTCCTTTTCGTTTATCGTTTAGATATGAAACACAAATGGTATAATAAACAAGTATAGAGCTCTAAAACATAAGAGATAGATGACTTATTGATCCTTTTTCTGGCTCAAGAATCCTGTGAAAAGTCCTTTGCATCAATTCCTTATCCAGCTAGCCATGAAAAATTTGTCCAATAGCACTTTATTCCAAAATAATCAATGTTACAACAAAGTCTGAGAATCCACCCTCCCAATACTCTAATTGAGGGAGTATTTATACAAAAAATTATAAAAAATATCTCCTGACAAAATGAGATATAATTTAGGATGACTCATGAATATGTTACAAGAAAATATAGATAGATGGTCTCGTAGATAAGAGAAAAGATAGCCGATGTTGTGTTGTTCCCTTTATTTTATGAATGTGTTGGGGGCAGGCCCTATGATTAGGCTTGTTGCTGTCCTCTTTAGTAACTCTGTGCTGGCTGCTTTGCTTTACTAATACTCTTTACCTACACCGATACACTTTGACCTGTTTGATCTCTGTTTATCCTTTTTATCAGGACTTGCTGTAGTAAATAATCAAAATTAATGCAAGGATAATTTTTACAAAATCTCTAACATCTCTTCCCACCATTGTGCTTCTGGTATTCTGGTTCTTTGAAGCTTCCTCAGAGTCTCATCAGTCTCTGTATATCTGAAGAAAGTAGACTGAATTGGGAATAAGTGTTTTACCTCATGTTCGAGATAAAACAAATTTTCCAGATTGTCATGAAGATTTTTACCTGTAGGCAATGCTTTTGCTACTGATGAATTGGTCGATGAACTGGCCTAGTTGTCAACATACTTATTCAGTTTCTCAACATAGCTTTTAAGGCTCATTAGTTTATCATCTGAGACTAAAGGACTTGGCAATCCTTTTCTCTGCAAAATATCCAATCTCTCTGTAAAAGCATTGATTTCTTCCTGCATATCATAACATCTTCTTTCTAGGTTCTGCATCAGAGTTCTTTCAGTAAAAACCTTTTTTACCTCCAAAATTGTTCCTGTTCTGTTTTGGATGCCTAGATCTTGAAGTTGGTATATGTTCTTGGTATTTAAAAATTGTATAAGCTTATTGGCTTCTTCAGGCATATTTCCTAATTCTTCTCTTTCCTTTTCAACTTCTTCCAGAGCCAATTTAACTAAATCATTTTTCTCATACATTACTTGGATTGATGGCCAAACATCGTCTATTGACTGAGTAATGTTGTCCCAAATAATTTATTTGATTTATTTTAAAGGTTTCTCCAATGTGAGATCCTTTTCCAATGCTTTCACCAATTTTTCTAATCTGTTGATCTCTCTTGTTTTTTCTGCAACACTCATCTTTGAGAGATCATATTTTTGTTCTAAGGTGGTAAATTGTACCTTTTTTTTTCTGGAGCTCTGTCACTTGGAGTTTCAATTCCTCCATTGATTTTATTAATTCTTCAGTGCTTAAATTGGAAGTGTTGCCCTCTAATAGTCCTGCTGGCTGACTTATTGTTGTTGTACCTATAATTAATTCTGTTGTAGATGCTGGAATGTTTGGCTGCTTGTCCTTTAATGGCTTTTCAAGTTCTTTTTCAGTCTCATTTAGTTGCTCATTAAGTTTCAAAAGAAAATCCATTATTTCTTCTTCAGAGTTTTTCTTTATAACCTCAGTAGTCTGTGGATGCCTTCAAGATGGCAACTTCAGTTGTTTCCTTAAGGCTTCAATATCATCATCTTTCTTTTTAATCAAGGCTTCTATAGCCTTAACATCTTTAGGATTATGACCCAATCCAATAGTGATTTCTTCTAGAGTCTTTATTCTGTTGTCCTTAGCTTGGGAAGAGGCTTTTTGGAGATGCAATTGAGCATTAGTATTTTCCAGGGAATTCTGTAATCTTTGGGTCATCATTGACTTATCAATCAAAGTTGAGTATATCTTCTCTCCAGTTTGTTTGTGCAGCTCAATCTGATCCAAAGGATGAATATCCTTTGCCAAGACCTCAAAATTGGTTCTGAAATAGTCTGCATTTGTTTGAGGCTGCTGTACTTTGGGCTTGAAATGACTCATCACCAATTTACCCTGCTGGATGTCATAGGATGACATCAATCTCTATTAAATTTTGGGAGCCATATTTAAGTATTGATTATAGACTTGAAGTCTTAATGGATCATTTCTGGCCTTTATATTTATAAATGTTTTCTTAATATCCCAGTCATCCTTCACTGGTGGTTCGAAGGAAGATACTTCTGCACTTTGCTCTCTTTGTGGCTCTTTTTTCTGTGAGTCCGTGGATGTCCCACTGATTGTGAATGTTTGCTGACTATATAACTCTTCTCTCCTCTGACTATTAGTGGTTTCCTGAAAAAATTCTACTTATGAGAGTGGATTTAATCTTTGTCTTTTCGTACCAGGTTGTTCTGAAGATCCACTGATAGGGGTAGCTGTTTCTGCATCTCTCCTTTTACCTTTTTCTTCATTGAGAGGAGTTTGCAAAATTGAAATTTCTGCCACATCGATCTGAGTAGGAGAAGTCTGTATTTGGGCCTGTTCCTTGGAAGTTTCAGGCTACTCAGACATTGTGAATTTCTCTGTGACTTGTGTATCAGTCTCCTTTTCCTTCCCTTTGGATGCTACTGTGGCTAGTGCACTGATTTCCTACAAATTTTGCTGAGAGGTTCCAACAGAGGAAGGACCAATTCCTGGTCTTTGTACCTGCCCAAAAGAATCCAGGTCAAGTATTTTCTCAAGATCCTTCACAAAATTTTCAACACTGGCCTATTCACTATCTTGTTCTACTAAGGTTCCTTCCATCCATTCATCCATATTTACAAATTGTTCAATCTCTGGAATTCTATGGTGAAGGTATGGTGACAATTTGTTTTTCATTCTCCTATCACATATAAAGCTGTTTGGGTCATAAGGTACCCACCAGAAACTTTTTTGCAATTTGAGATAGTATTCTAGAATTCTTTCAGCTTCTTTTCCTGCATCCCTAGAATTACAGACAAAAGGACCTAATTAACTCTTAATTTTGAGTTGAGCCTTTTTCTTTGCATTGAAAAAATGGACTATGTCTGAATTTATCATTTGTCTAAAATATTCTAGGGAAAAAAGCCTCATTGGAACATATTTTGGTAGCTTGAAAGGACACATCTCACACCCATATATTCTAATTTCTGTATGTTTCATGTATAGGTACCAATCACCTATTCTGTATTTCTTTGAGAGTTGGAGAATTTTTCTTCATATCATTATTGACCTAGGAGGGGAAAATCTTGTTAATAAGGTAGTTGCAGGGTGTACAAATAGATCAATGAACTCATTGTAAGAATAAGGAGACTCGGAGGAATTATGGAATATTGGAGACCAAAAAATTACAGACCTTGGATTTCCTTTGGTATCAAGTTGGATGACATGGAAGGGGAAACTCTCTGATTGATAATATAGCATGAGATGGTATATAATAGTGGAATATTTGAAAACTTTTTCATTTTCCAATCTCATGAACTGGTCATGAATTTTATCAGCAATAAAAAAAGCAAAATCATATTTGACAGCAGGGGGTTGTCCAAGAGTAAAAATTGACAACAACACTAGGGTTAAGTTATCAACGTATTCACTAGTGTTGTAACCCATTACAGAAGATATCATATTCAATATGAGTCTGCCCATATCTATGAAAAAGGTATATCCATAAGGAGGTGGGCCCTTGGGTTGATGTTCTGGCAGCATGAAAGACTGACAGAGGAAATTCAGCTCTTCTTGGGATAAATTTGTGGATTTTTCGAGTAAATCTCCGATGGAAATGGGAGTCAGGGCTTGACCGGGATGGAACTGTAACATTTTATTTATGGATTGAGAAGTTATTGGGAAAAAAATAGTTTTACTCGGGGACATGACTGCTCGTTGATTGGGATCGTAATTGGCATGGAAGTGATAAATTATTTCGGGGAAAACATGGACTGAAGGTAAAAAATACATTGGAAGATTGGATTCCCATAGTCCAAAAATATCAGAGCCGCTCAGGAAATTATCTCTGCATTGGCAAAAGGTTCTGAGAGGATTTTCACTAAGAATGAGGTCTTTTATCTGGAAATCCCTATCTGCTAGAGGCAGATAGTCTAAATCTTTATGTGGGGCATTCAGAGGCGCAACATTCAAAGCCACAGGGGTTTCCATTTCTGGTTCTTGTGGATTCAAAAATGAATTTGGGTTTTTGATGGAAAAATGGGCACAATTACAGGTCTGGGAACTTAGGAGTGAAATAAATACCGAATTGTACTCTGTTTTAGCCTTTTCCTATGGAATTAAATAAAAAACCAAGACTTGCAGGGTTTGACGGGAACTGGGTAAATACCTGTTTCCGGGAAGGGGATAGTGATGAAAATAGGTGTAGGAAACTGCTGATGGGTTCTAGATTATTCTTCTGCAATTTTCTCAGCAAGGCAATGGTTGACAATCTTCGACAGATGGCTTTACATTTTTCTGCATGGGAACACTGGTCGCTGCATGGGATAATGAAAATGATGCATGCTTATTTGTTTTATTAGCAAAGTCGAAAGTTGGCGGGGTTTTATTTTTCGGGCGGATGACATATGCAGGAAAGGCTATTTTTTTGAATGCGAACGGTGGTAAGCGGTATACATCGCACCTCTTTTGGGGACGGGCTATTTTCAAGTGAAAGCCAGCGATTCCATACCCTTCGTGATGCATGGCGAGACACTATTTGGAAAGCCACTTAGAGATTGCGTGTTATTGTTAGGACGTGGGGGCGACGCGATATAGAAAACAGCAATTGGATGTGAAGGGGATGATCGGATGGCTGTCGGGGAGGTGAGATGATATGGAAATAGCAAGGGTGGGGCCAATACAATTAAACATGATTTAATGATATCAGGGGAAATTCGATTGGTGGGGTGAGTTATTAATTAACCATTAGGGTTAATTAATCTTTTTTTAATGCGGTGGGGAATTAGGGTTCTTAATTAGTCACGGTTTTAACTAATTAATCACAATTAACGCAATATTGAGGTTATTTTTCAACCAAAGGGGTGGGATATGTGATAATTGGGAGTTGTATATAGTTAAAGTAATACGGGAACGGGTTGAATTATATAGTGCATTAAATATATAAAGTTAAAAGTTAATATGAAAATGAATGAAAAAGCACTAAGTAAAAAAACATTCGAAGTATGTATTTAACTTATGCTTGAATGAAAGGGTTTTTATGACATCTTGTGCAATTTCCCTATGTAAAATAGGATTTTACTTAGGAAAAATTTTTTTAGAAGTGAATGAATGACTTATTAATGGTTATAAGTAGTTAGTATTTTCAATTATTGGGCCGAGGTGTTGAATATTGCAACAAGAAACAGTGAAGGAGGCATCCTGAAACATCATTTCTGGTCCTAGTTGGAAAGCGATCACCTAAACTAGGTGAGGGCCACACAGGTGATTTTTGTCGCAAAGTATATTTTTAGACTATGTCTATTTTTAGACATATGGATCATGTTCTATAAGTTGCGGGATGCTATTTGTGGATGGTTGTTCAAGTTGGAAAAATAGATGGATTTCTATTTTAGACATATTGGGCGGAATCTATTTTTAGATTGCCAGTCTAAAAATAGATATGTCGAATATTATTAGATCTTAATAATATTTGGATTCTAAACATTATCTTATTCTCTTGGAGCACTTCAGTTAAGTGCACAGATGTGGCACAGGAACTGACAGAAGGAATTACGATATTCCTTAGGTTTAAGTTGAGCTATTGCATTATACTTCAGTTAGAACTCATGTGACAGAGTTTGGTGGAGTTGATTGAGGAAGTTAGTGGAGTTGTATTCAGCGTAACTAATCTAAACATAGTTGAGCTATTTGTATCTAGTCTAACTGATTGATACACTAGTGAGAGTGGTGTGAATTAATTCAACAACAGGGGAACTCATTATTCAAATAATACATCGCTTAACTCTGCATGGACAAGCCAAGGAGACCAAGGCAAAGATAGTTGAAAGGGCAAGTGACTATAAGTGATGCATGGTTTGCATCCAACACTCAGTAGAGATGCCTATAAATACTACGTGAGAAAGGCTGGGTAACACAATTCTCATCAAGAGGCATTCTTCAACAGGGATTGCGCAGTAGAGGCAGGCTAAAGGCTGGCAAAGATCGGTGCATGGGATTTGCAAGATCAGGCCTAATTAGTGTGTATCAAGTGGAGATTATACTAAGAGCTTGTGAGGAGCTTTCTATGATGATTGTTACATGATCTCTATGACATATATAATATATAGATAGTTGGGGTTTTCAACTTTAAGCTTTCCCATTAAATATTGTGTTCATATGTGTGATTGTTTGTGGTTTTAATGTGTGCATGCAATTGATTTTATTTCCGCATGTAATGATCCATGGTAGAAGAGATTATGTATTGTGCATGAAGTTAAAATAGTGTGTGATCAGGAGAATCTCGGTGAATAATATATCAGTTATTCAAATTTCTACATGAGGGTCCAGTCCCTCCCTTGGCCTTATTGATAACTTATGTTTTTAATAATTTTCCCTTGGATTCACCAATTCCTTTGGTTTATAATATTAAACCCTTTGGTTTATTAGTTCTTTTGGTTTATAATATGAATAATCGATCAATCTCATCCAAGATCAAATGTCACATTCTAAATTTTTTTTTCTTAGTATGAAAATGACCCTTGGCCAGCTATGGTCATAGTTGGTCCAATGTTGGATTGTGACAACATTTGTCTCAATGTTTAAATCAATTCCCTTGGGTTCAACAATTCCTTTGGCTTATAATATTAAACCCTTGGGTTTATTGGTTCTTTTGGTTTATAATATGAATAATCGATCAATTTCATCCTTGATAAAATGTCACATTCTGACAAATCTTGTCTCAATATGAAAATCACACATGGCCAACCATGGTCATAGTTGGTCCAACGTCGCATTGTGACAACAATTGTCTCAATGTTTAAATCAATTCCCTTGGGTTCATCAATTCCTTTGGTTTATAACATTAAACCCTTGGGTTTATTAGTTCTTTTGGTTTATAATATGAATAATCGATCAATTTCATCCATGATCAAATGTCACATTCTGACAAATATTGTCTCAGTATGAAAATTACCCATGGCCAACCATGGTCATAGTTGGTCCAACGTTGCATTGTGACAACAATTGTCTCAATGTTTAAATCAATTCCCTTGGGTTCACAAATTCCTTTGGTTTATAATATTAAACCCTTTAGTTTATTAGTTCTTGTTGTACATTGGGTTCACGTTCCTCGTGTGTTTTGCGACATGTACTAACTGCCTCTTGTGGATCCTAACTGAAATTGTAGAAGAGACAATGCTCTGTTTTGGTCTAACGAAAATCGTGATTCCAACATTTGGTATCGTAGTTGTTTCGCTCAAGGGGATGAATTTGCTACCGAGGGTTTTTTGTTCAAAGCTCGAGGTAGACCCCGTTTCAAGGAGATCTCAGATCGATTCTTTGGTGCTGAAAGAAGATGGCGAGCGGCGGGAAGATAGAGATAGAGAAATTTAATGGTCAGAGTTTTGAGTTATGGAAGCTCAATATGGAGGATATGTTGGTGGATAAAGATCAGTGGATCACGGTAGATCCAGGTACTAAACCAACGGCAATGTCAGATGAAGACTAGAAGAAACTCGATCGAAAGGCTAAGAGCACAATACGATTGTGTGTCTCAGATTTAGTATTATTGAATGTATCTGGGGAAGCTACGGTGAAGAATTTGTGGGAAAAAATTGGGACTTTGTACCAATCTAAGTCTTTGGTGAATAAGTTGTTCCTGTGGAAAAATCTGTATAACCTGAGGATGAAGGATGGAGACTCAGTGATAAAGCATCTGAACGCCTTCAATACTGTGGTAAGTCAGCTGTCATCTGTTGATATTAAAATCTCAGATGAAGATAAGTGCCGCTTGTTGCGTTTCTCTACTGCACTGTGACGCTTTGGTTATCGCAATAGGTGAGCAACTACCTTGAATTTTGATGACACTGCCTCTCTCTGCTATCGGAGGAAATGAGATGGAGAAATATGGAGGGCTAGAATGGAGATGCCTTATCTGTACGAGGAAGGTCCCAAAACAGAAACAAGAATAAGGTTTCGAGTGGGAGATCCAAATCTAGAGGGGGATCTAAATCTCCTGGAAAGTTTGTAAAGGTATGATGGAAATGTGGAAAGGAAGGGCACTAAAAAAAGGAGTGCAGATCTAAAGCTCCTGAGAAAGGAAAGGGATATGATGATGCTCCTTCTGCAGAGGAAAAAACCACCTCGGATGAAGGTGGGGATGTGTATTTAGCTTCTTCTTCAAATACACATGTAGATCATAAGTCATGGTTGATTGAATCAGGTGCATCCTTTCACTTCACTCCCCATAGGGAGTGGTTTTGTGAGTATGAGAAATATGATGGTGATGTCTTCCTAGGGGATGATAGGAAGGCCAAAATCATCGGACGTGGAAAGGTCGTTGGCAATATGATGAAGAGTGTTGTCCTTGATGGCAACCCATTGAATGAAGATGAAGACATGGGACTGTTGACATGTGTTGTCCTTGATGGCAATCCACTTGATGAAGTTATTCTTGACTTGTTGGACTTGGTAAATGATGTAAATCTGATGTATCTACAAGTATGTACAGAAAAGAAAGTGAAGAAAGGAATTCAGATTGTGCTAAATCTATGATGCAAGAGTATGTCTCAAGGAATACGCGGATATGTCTAAGTGAAGTCACGTATGCACGCGGAAAAGAACGTGCCAAGTCGCGTATGGGCTAAAGCGCTCTAAAAGTGCAAAACCAGGGGTAACCACCATGGTATTGACCCATTTTATTGGGTAATGATCTGCCTAATTGACCCCGTCCAGGAATACCATCGGAAGTAATGTTGTTTTGGCTCATGGTATTGAAAAAGGGGCTCATGGTATTGAAAAAGGATAAACCTATATAAAGAGATGAAATTCATTATGAAAATCATGAGTGTGGGTGCAAGATGTCTGAGCTTGAATGAATACTTCTCTGTGAAGTATATCTGTATGGAAAGGGTAAAGGTTGATGATAGATCTGAATCTATGATGCACCTATGAAGAAATGATGAAGCGGGATATCTAGATCTGAAATGTATTTGTATCTACTAGATCTGTTTATGGAGTGATTAGATCTGTGATGAGGTGAACATCTGTCTGAAGTAAAGGGTTGAATCTGAACTGAATATCTGATCTGAAGAAGTATGCTGCTCTATAATGATTGAAGATCTATACGCTACTTCGCCGCAGAGGAAGCGCGTATATACGCGGATTCGCTGAATATAAAGCGCGTATGCGCAATGAAATATACACAGAGGTATACGCTGGTTTGTGTGGACGGAAGCGCGTATATACGCGACATCAGTGAAGTGAAAGCGCGTATGCAAACTAGGGTTTGCTGAAGCATGGGGTATGAAACATCTGATCTGTTCTGCTGTATTACTGCTATCTGATCTGTGTTGTCTGAATTGATAAGTATCTGTTGGTGATGTATGTTTGAGCTTAAAAGTATGGAAAGGGTCCAGTCTGAAAATATGATGAAACGTGGCCTGCAAGTTGTGTTCTATTGAAGTTGTTGGATCCAATGTGAAAATTGATGAAACGTGGTCCAAGGTGGTGCTGAGGGTTGTAGCCTTCAGTCAGGGGGTTGTAGCTCCCTTCCAGGTGAGGCTGGTAAACGAGATCGGGGGGTCGTAGCTCCCTTCCAGGAGAGGCTGGTAAACGAGTGAGGGGGTTGGAGCTCCCTTCCAGGAGAGGCTGGTAAACGAGCGCATGTGGGTGCCTGCGTGCTGGTCAAGTCTGCGCCAGCACATATGTTGTAAGATGTTTTCTCTATAATAAAATATTGAAGGCTGAGCAACTGCAGCGGTGGTTTTCTCCCGACTTGGGTTTCCACCTAAAAATCCTGGTGTTCATGTGTGATGCTTTGTGTGATGATTTGTTCTGTTCTTACTGCACATGTTTACTGCTTATTGAATATCTGATGAATAAATGAAGGAATGAATTAAGTGAAGAATTAATGACATAAATAGATATCTGTGTATACGCGAGTTTCGTAAAGGGTATCCGCGTATATACGCAAGTCTGGTTCAGGAAAGTAGCGTATGCGTTTTAGAAGCAAGAAAAAGTGAAAGTTTTGAATATGCAGAAAATACTGATTCACCCCCCCCTCTCAGTATTTTTTCCCAACAATTGGTATCAGAGCAGGTCCTTGTGCAGAAGCTTGATCGCTTAAAGGAGATCCGTCGCAATGGGAATTCAAGAAGGAGTAATGTCTATAAAGCCACCTCTATTCAATGGAAGCAATCTGATATTCTGGAAGGTACGTACAAAAGCATATCTGCAAAGTCTTGGTGCAGATATATGGGCAATCGTGGAAGAAGGTTATCAATACCCGACAAGTATTCCTACTGATGCAGCTGAAAGAAAGAAGTATGAAATCAATGCCAAAGCAGTGAATGTCTTATTGGGAAGCATGTCTGAATCAGAATTTTCTAAAGTGATGCAACTACATTCGGCAAAAGACATATGGGACAAAATCATTCTAAGCTATGAAGGAGACACAAAGGTAAAAAGTGCAAAACTCCAAACTCTTAGAATTGAATATGAAAATTTGAAGATGCATAGTGATGAGAGTATTGCCCATTTCTTCTTATGTCTGGATGATATTGTAAATCGAATGAGAAATCTGGGTGAAACCATAACTGATACTACTTTGGTGGAAAAAGTCTTAAGATCTTTGACTTCAAAATTTGACTCTAAAGTTTCAACTATTGAAGAAAGGCAAGATCTGCAAACTCTTACTATTGTTCAATTACATGGTATTCTGACTGCTTTTGAAATGAGACAAGGAGGTCCTTCTCAAATCAAAGAAGCTGCTTTTAAGGTATCTGCAAGAGGAAAGGAAAAGGAGGTTGTCAAAGAATCCAGCTATATATCCGATGAAGAAGAAGCGAATTTCGTGAGAAAACTCCAACTAGGAACTGAAAGATTCAAAGGTAAGCTTCCCTTCAAATGTTTTGAGTGTGGAAAAGTTGGTCACTATGCTGCTAAATGTCCTTATAAAGAAAAACAGGGTAAAGGAAAACAATTTGAAAAGAGGAAGAGTTATTATGCAAATGAAGATGATGATGAAGTGTCCAGTGAAGATGAAGAAGATTCTGACCAAGCTCTACAAGTGATCATGGCAAAGAAGCAAAAGAAGAAGGTTACTCGAGGAAAGGAGATACCTCAGAAATCATGTATAGCAAAAATTGAAGAAGATGAAACAGATTCTGACGAAGCTCTACAAGTGCTCATGGCAAAGAGGAAAAAGAAGAAGGCTACTCGAAGCAAGGAGATATCTCATAAAATTGAAGAAGATGAATCTGATAGTGATTTGGGCCCTTGTAATCTTCTTTGTGCAAGCAATGGTGTAGAAAGTGAAAGTAAAGTTGTGGATCTAGAACAAGCTATCAAGATCAAAGTTGAAGAACAAAAAAAGGAAATTGATAAGAAAGATTCTATCTACAAAGAGATGATCTCTCAAATGAAAGATCAAATAGAAATGCTGAATGGACAGGTGGACAAGTATCAAAGGTTTCATAATTATGCATCCAATCGAATTAAAGAACTAGAAGTGGAAATCAACGATCTAAATGCAGATCTCGAAAAATCAAGCAAGAAGAATGAAGGACTTGAAGCAGCAATCATCTTTCTACAAACAGATCTTGAAGCATCAAATAAGAAGAATGAAGAACCTCTGTCATTTGAAAAGGAAGGCCTTGAAGCAGAAATCATCTCTCTCAAAGAAGATCTGGAAAAATCAAATAAGAAGAATGAAGAGCTGCAACAAACATGTAAAGAAAACGAAAATTGGTTGAAAGAAGAGATTCTAAATCTGAAGGATCAAGTAGAAGATGGAAGAAGGAAAGAAGAAAGCATGACAAAGCAATGTCAAGCCTTGGAGGTTGAGGTAAACATTCTAAAAGGTAAATTAGAAGAAAAGGTTAAAATTTTGAGGTTTCAAGATAGTACTAATATTTTGGACAATATTCTGAGTAATCAAAGGTCTCCTGCTATCAAACTTGGTCTTGGTTTCCATGAAACTGTTAAAGGAGAATCTAGCTCACAAGGAAGTGCTAAAAATTCTGAGGATGTCAATGCAAAACCTGAAGTGTTGAAAGAGACAAAAGGTCAACCAACAATGATGAAATCTCAAAGGAAATCAGTCAATAATGTTGAATGCTTTAAATGTCATAATTATGGGCATGTTGCAACAAATTGCAGGAGCAGATCATTTCAGCCTCAAACAAACAGTTCCTACATAGAAAGGTACTCTGGTTTCTTCAAGGGATATTGTTTTTCATGTAACAAGTATGGACATAAAGCAGCTGATTGTAAAGGAGGAAGATTAGAAATACTCATTATGATTCTTATGCTTATTTCTCTGGACACATGAGATGTTATTCTTGTAACAAGTATGGACATGTAGAAAAGGAATGCAAGTTGAACAGATATGAGAAATTGGATAACTTCCAGCACACAAATAGAAAGTTCAAACAAATCTGGAAAAAGATGGAGGACCGATCAGAAACGTAGGGAATTCTGACCCTACTGCAGTCATCCGCTTCTGAAGCTGACTTTTCTTATTGACTGCAGGAATGATGTGGGAAACATTATGAGATTGAGTAATGTATCGTCAAAGGGGGAGCAATGTATGATGACTCTCATGATTGATTTGATTATTCTGGTTATATGTATTTCTGACAGAGCATCTAATATGAAGAATATAGGTACATGAAGTACAAGTTCAGGGGGAGATGAAGGAATGTGAAAAATTTCTATGCTTCACTTTCCATACGCAGGTTCTATTAACAAAAGTCGCGTATACACGCAAGTTCCAGCAGACACAGTCGCGTATGCATTGATGATAAGAGAATTTATATGATAGTTGAAGATCTGGAGCAGAGGTTCAGGGGGAGCATCAGTTTGACTGTTAATAACTGTATTATTTCAGCTTAGTTTCTCAGTTCTAAATAATGAGGATACGATACATGGTTTCTTGTGTTGAAGATTGTAGATGAGTCCTGTTTGCTTGTTGATGAAGAGTATTCATTGTTGAGATGAAAGTCCTATAATTCGGAGATAAGGACAGTTCAAGAAGAGATTGTTGCTGATGACTTGCTGATGAACGGATTCAGGTTGCACAAGTTAAGGAAGAGCACTGGTTCAGGGGAGCAACAAGTTGAATACTAATGATTGCATTGTTGGCAATATGACTGCTTATTCTTTGGTTTGTGTGATACTCATGCTCAAATGATGATGACTTGGTATATGGTTTATTATGATAAGATTTTGATTCCTGGTTACTGAAAAGTATCTTTTGTGCGTACACATGGATGAGTTGGAAGTCGTTTGATTCATAAATAAATCTTGAAGAGTTTGTTACTATGGTTGAGATCTTTTGCCTACATATGTTATTTCATGTTAAATCTTGAAGATCTTGATGATATTGGACCACATGGATGATTGCTTGACACATATTTGAAGATGTTGTTCTGGTATTATAATCTCTCTTGGAAAGATTGTAATGATGCTGCAAAGAATCTGAAGGCTTGGTTACTAATGTGCTTATTTTACAACCGTTGGATGACGCTTGAAGACACAACTACATTGTTCTATCTATCTGTAGTCCAGGGAAGCATTCAAATATCTCAGAAAGAAGCTGAACACTGTCTTTTTCTCACAAGAGGATCAGATCTGGTTAAAATATAGAAGATGGTATTGGATATGCGGGTTTCCTGAAACACAGTCGCGTATATACGCGAGTTCATGCACAGAAAACCGCGTATGTCTGATTGTTGACATTTTTCTGTTTGGAGTCAGCTCTCTTCAGCACAGTTGCAGTGTTGTTTGGTATCTCTGATACTGTTTGGTATCTCTGGTGGTGTTCCAGTTCTCATAATTCTATTTCTAATGTTTTGATAAAGATGCCTTGATGATTTGTTGGTGAAAGTGTTCAAGATGCACAAACTAAGGGGGAGCCTTAGTCATATGAAAAGGATGCTTGGATGCACAGTTTCAGGGGGAGCATTAGCTTTGCTGTGTATAATGCATTGTTGGCATTATGATGGTTCTGAAATATGTTCTTTTTCTTGAAGTATTTCTGGTGTTGGTCATAAATGGTCATATTTGTAATTTGATGAAAAGGTCTTGTTGAGACCCATGATGTAAAATTGTAATATTCAGTCATGTAAGGACTTGTCAAATTTGTAAACCCACTTGGTTGGGTAGCTGAGTCAAATATTGTAAACCCACTTGATTGGGTAGCTGAGTCAAATCTGTAAACCCACTTGGTTGGGTAGTTGAGTCTTTTATGTAAATCTACTTGGTTGGATATTTGATGTAAGTATGAGTCATTGGTGATAGGAAATTCATAGAGTCATGTACTTCATTGGAAAATATGTTTGAAGATTCAGCATGAACTCAGGGGGAGCTTGGTCACTTCAGTATATATCAGATCTGCAGAACGCTTCTTCCACATGTGGAGAAAAGAGGGAGAGTATGTTGGTTTTGATCCATCCTTTTCCCTTGATGTCAAAGGGGGAGAGTGACATGGTGTTTGAATGAAGAGAAAGAATGGTGTCAAAAATGGAGAATGTGACATGGTGTCATTGTATTCTTAATGTACCTATCTGTTGTGGTAACCAAACACCATCGTGGTTGCCATCAAGTCCAAAGGGGGAGATTGTTGGCAATATGATGCAGAGAGTTGTCCTTGATGGCAACCCACTGAATGAAGACGAAGACATGCGACTGTTGACATATGTTGTCCTAGATGGCAATCCACCTGATGAAGTTATTCTTGACTTGATGGACTTGGTAAATCTGATGTGATATGATGTTTGTTGACAATATGATGTAGAGAGTTGTTCTTGAATGGCAACCCACCTGATGAAGATGATGGCAACTTACTTGATGAAGTTGTGCTTGATAGAATATGTCTTGATGAAACTGTTTAAAGATGAAAATCTGATGTATCTACAGAGATTACAGTAGGTAATGAAGAAAGGAATTCAATATGTGCTAGATCTATGATGAAAAGAGTATGTCTCAAGGCATACGCGGTTTTGCCTAGGAGAAGTCACGTATGCACGCGGTAAAGTACATGCCAAGTCGTGTATGGGAAAAAGCGCTCATAAAGTGCAAAACCAGGGGTAACCACCATGGTATTGACCCATTGTATTGGGTAATTATTCGTCTAAATGACCTCGTCCAGGAATACCATCGGAAGTAATGTAGTTTTGGGCTCATGGTATTGAAAAAGGGGCTCATGGTATTGAAAAAGGGTAAACCTATATAAAGAGAAGAAATTCATTGTGCAAATGAAGAGTGTGGGTGCAAGATGTCTAAGCTTGAATGAATACTTCTCTCTGAAGTATATCTGTATGGAAAGGGTAAAGGTTTGATGATAGATCTGAATCTATGATGCACCTATGAAGAAATGATGAAGCGGAATATCTAGATCTGGAATGTATTTGTATATGCTAGATCTGTTTATGGAAGGCCTGGATTTGAGATGAGGCGAACATCTGTCTGAAGTAAAAGGGTAAATCTGAACTATATATCTGATCTGAAGAAGTATGCTGCTCTAGAATGGTTGAAGATCTATACGCTAGTTCGCCGAAGGGAAAGCGCGTATATACGCGGCTTAGCTGAAGGGAAAGCGCGTATGCGCAGTGAAATTAACTCTGCAATTTGTACGGTATATACACCGGTCGATGTGGACTAGCGTTCATATACGTCATATAAGTAAATAAAAAGGTATGCAAACTAGGGTTTGCTGAAGTATGGGGTATGAAATGTCTGATCTCGTTCACAGAGCCATTGGTTCATCTGTGGTTGAGTAAGCATTCATGGTGATGTATGTTTGAGCTAAAAGATGAAAAGGGTCCAACTTCCGTCGCTGAGACATGGCTCGTAAGTGGTGTCCTAAAGGAAGCTTTGGATCCGGGCAGAAAATTGATGAAACGTGGTCCATAGAGGTGTTGAGGGTTGTAGCCTTCGCTGTGGGTGGTAGCCTTCCAGGCATAGTTGGTAAACGAGATCAGGGGGTTGTAGCTCCCTTCCGTGTGAGGCTGGTAAACGAGATCGGGGGGTCGTTGCTCCCTTCCAGGAGAGGCTGGTAAACGAGTCAGGGGGTTGGAGCTCCTTCCAGGAGAGGCTGGTAAACGAGCGCAGGTGGGTGCCTGCGTGCTGGTCAAGTCTGCGCCAGCACATATGTTGTAAGATGTTTTCTCTATAATAAAATATTGAAGGCTGAGCAACTGCAGCGGTGGTTTTCTCCCGACTTGGGTTTCCACCTAAAAAAAATCCTGGTGTTCATGTGTGATGCTTTGTGTGATGGTTTATTCTGTTCTTACTGCACATGTTTACTGTTTATAGAACATCTAATGAATGAATGATGGAATGATATAAATGAAGAACTAATGGCATAATTAGATCTCTGTGTATACGCGAGTTTTATGAAGGATATCCGCGTGTATACGCTAGTTGGCTTCAGCAAAGTAGCGTATGGGTTTTAGAGCATGAAAAAGTAAAAAGTTTCAGTTTACCCTAAATACTGATTCACCCCCCCCCCCTCTCAGTATTTTTCCCAACATAGCGAAGGTTATAAAGAAGGTTTTTAGTGTTATAAAATTGAACAAAATTGTCAAAAAAACATTTGCTACAACATCCATTTTTGGTAACAAAGGTTTTGACAGAGCTTCTAACGGAACTTCAACACAAATAAAAAAAATTGGGTGGCCAGAGGTTTTTATAGATGGTTTTCTCACCAGTGTGTGCATCATGTGTGAACGCACTAGACCGTTTTACCCTGTACGCACCGATACTATAAGTCCACCAAGCACTGAGATGGAAAACAAATTTCAGAAGGCTCGGGGCGTTTAGCAACGTTCTGATGCATGTCACTCACAAAGACACACCGGGCCTGTTAGAGTCAGTATCTTCATCCCTCCGTCAGAGATCAAATCTCTCTTGTTGCATTTCCTTTTAGGTGTCTCATTCAGTTTAGTCAGCTGCATTCCATTAGGAGCATGGATCATCTGACGGAAGGGTCTTGTCACTCATATCCCTCATGTCATGTACCTGCTGGTCTAGTTCTGTTCATCGAAATCATTTACAGTCATGTTTGGTCTCCTGGTTGGAAAATATTCATTTTAGGATTTTTAGTCTCATTAGGTCTAGGGTTTCATCAATCTAGTCTCAAATTTTCTAATAATGGCCAGCAGGCATATGAGGAAGCTTCAAATAAGGTTTCATTGCAAAAATTTCATTATCATAATGCTTGATAATGATTTTTCTTCAAAACTCTGTTTTGAAGAAAAATTGTCTATTTTATCCTTTTGTAACAAATGCAATGTAATTTTCAAATTCTTCAGTTGTAATAATGCTCCATTCACAGCCCTGGTCGCCTTTGCCAAAACTCCATGCCATCCATCCCTGCAAAACAAGCAACAAGCTCATCATTCAGTCCAAAAGTTAAAAACAAGAAAAACAGAGTTCTTCTGAAAAAGTGTCAAAGTGTTCAAGCATTACAAAGTGGGTTTTCAAAAAGCAAAAATTAAAATTTTGGGCATATAAGATATTTTCATGATCCAACACTCCATTTGCATGCCAAGAGATAGAATTGAGCCAAGACAAATCGTGGAGGAGAAAAACAAGTGTTTGGAGGGCAGACTGTGTGTAATTTGCTGAGCGCGACGCACTGGGCAGGTGTTGCGATGCATCAGTGGTGTGCGGCGCATCGGGCAAGTCGACTGTGTGTAAATTTGAACTGGAGCCAGCGCATTGGAGGGGCGTGGCGCACTAGGTTAGGTGCGCGGCGCATTGAGCCGAAACACAAATTTTTCCCATTGCTTCAAAAAACTCCAAATCGACTCGGTCTATTTTGTCCAAGTAAGTTCATGTGACCTTTTAATTTCCATTTACAAATGTTTGATGTTGAATATGAGAGTTTGATTGCCAAGTCTCAAACCCTATCATCTTGTTGAGAATTTCTCCCTTAGGGTTTTGAAGTTGGTATTTTAAAAAATAATTTTGTGCCAAATACTCAATTCCCCACCTTATTTTTTCTTCCCCCTCACTATTATCTCATTACTACAGTTCATCCCCTATCTCCCTACGTCCCTAAAGCCACTCATACCCATCTCATTCCCATTATCCCTATCCCATTTGAAAATTTTTCCCAAATCCCAAGTTACCCCAAAAAATCAAGTGGCTGTCCCTTGTCCCTAAATTTATCAAATCACAAGTTTTCAAAAGGAAAATTCCACTTGGTTAAAGTCCATTGTCCCCACTGCCCTATTTCCCCACAGTCCCTCCCACACAACCATACATTTGGCACTAAAACAAAAGTACCCAAATTCTCATTTTCATCTCATACAAGCCGACATACACCTTGCATAGACCTTGGACATCATGGAGACAGATACTGATACATCATATGACCGAGATAGTGATTCCACCACTGAGCTACATGCACCTAGAAGGCCTCATAAGAGTGGCAGACATGTGAGAGAGGAGCCCACCTCATTGGTTGAATTGTAGGCTTGTCCAATTGCCATGGAATGCTTTCAAGAACAGTCATGCTATCAGTTTTGTGAAATGATTTCTAGGATCCATTATCATCAGGAGTTGGCTTGTTTGTTTGTATTGCATTTACATGATGGTTAGGTAACTCTTGCTGGTGTAACTTTCACTTTGACACCTGAAACTATATCTCAAGCAACCGGAATACCGAATGTGGGTGAACAGTGGAACAAAAGACAACAGGTGGACAGAGTGCATTATGAACCATATATCAGGCCTAGATTTGTGAGAAAACCCAGTAGAGTGTTCCCATTCTGGTTCCTAAAGGAGTCCTATGCGCCTCTGATGAAACTCATTATCAGATACTTCAGTTGTGAGGGTCGGTTTTCATGCCTCTATGCCTACCATATTAGGTTATTGATGCATTTCACCAGGGTGAGGATGATGAACATCCCTTATTTCATGTGCCAGAATATCGAGAGAATGACCACTCTTGTGCAGAGGAAAACTCCCGAGCTGTAGTACAACAATATTTATCACTATGCACTCATCAAGATCGTAGTTGTGCATCAGCTCGGCTTGCAGGGTATTTCTTGGGAGGATTTCATTTCCAATGATTTCTTCATAGTTCCTCAGGTTCCTTCGGAGGTTGTCCATGATGCAGGTGAACCTTCACATCAGTATGGAGGTCAGGAAGCAAAGACTACTAGTGTGCCGATGTATATCACTTATCAGAGAGGCACTAGAGGATTATTTGTAGCAGCCTAGCGAGTACTATCTCCACCTACGGTGGAAGGGGTCTCGTTTCCATCATCAGAAGCACAGGTACAGGTACAGGACAGAGGTAAAAGTCCTATGCGGGATGAGGGGCCTTCAGGAGGCCAAGACACAGGTTTCATACTGATTGATGAGGATTTGAGCTCTCCAAGCTCAAAGTTGAGAGAGACTATTCAGGAGCAAAAGGCGGAGATAGACACATTGATCGTCAAGTTTCAAAGAGCTCAATGGATCATAAAATACTTGGAGCAGCGAAAAAAAAAGTTGGAAGATCAGAAAACAATCATGGAGTTGCAAAACATCCATGAGAACCGGCAAGCTGCCCAAAGAAGTCAAACTGAGATGACATCCATTGAGCGGGAGATTGAGGCTGATAGAGAGAATTGGCTTGAGAGGGTCAATATTCATCTTGAGAAGTTGTTGGAGAAGGCAAAAAATGAAAATAACATGCTCAGGCACATGAATAATCACTATTGGGCGAGGAATCATGTTTGCAAGGCGAGAATCAAAATCCTGAAGGCAAAGCTAAAGAGGGCACTAAAGTGTCGCAAAAGGCATGATAGACTCCAAATTTTGGCCGAATATTATTTGGCCCAGCATAGCGCTTGATGGTGGACATTCAGCCCAAATTTCAAGAAATTTGGGAAATTTTTTGTCAATTTTGAAATTTTTGTCCTTAAAACAGATTTTCCTGCCCGACGAGTCGCGTCACTTGGCGCGCGCTTATAATTGGCAGCTCCTCTTGGGGAAAAATTTTCATTTCTAGATTTTTCATCAAAATTTATGCATTCCTACCCATTACCTAAGGATTTTGACAAGTTTTGGGTTGCCAGAAGGGTCAAAAACACCTTAAAAATGGCCTTTCTGCCACTTTTTGGACACACAGGAAGCAGTGTTGGGAGATTTGATTTTTGGAGGGGAAAATGACAACCAAATTCATAAATCCCACTTTTTTTGGAAATTATACAGGCAGATATTTCCAACGAGCTATCCTGCACTCAATTTGGACTCCGGGAAGGCCCTCAAAATCAGCCTCAAAGTGGAGCGATGCATAGAGATTTCAGGCGCGGCGCATTGGGAAATTTGGCCTAGTTTTCACTCAGTAACTCAGTTTTTCGCCTATTTTTGGCCAGTTTGACTCTTTTATCTTCATATGTATAGCTCTTGATGTAACTTGATGTAATTTCATGACTTTGATGTAATTTTTGCACATTTTTACTCGTGCAAGTAGATTCATTCACCAAAAAGTGAAATGTAATTGAATCAATAGAAAATTTGGCGGAAATTTCGACGGCCAATTCATCGCTATTCTAAAACATAGTCATCGCAAGAGCGACAATTCGAGGGTGGGAAAAACGTGGTTTACCATGTCGTCACAGTTCCGACGCAATTAAAAAGTTTCGCACTATTGACACTTTTTCCGTCGCTTCCAAACAAGCATCACTCTTCCGACGTTTCCCAATCCGTTGCACTTCCAACCTTTGTAAATTGTCGCACTTTCGACGAAATGTGGTCCGACGTTTTGAACGTCGCTCTTCCGACGTTTTTAAACTGTTACAATTACGACGAAATGTGGTCCGACGTTTTGAACGTCGCTCTTCCGACGTTTGTAAACTGTCGCAATTCCGACGCAATGTGGTCCGACGTTTTGGACGTCGCTCTTCCGACGGTTGTAAACTGTCACAATTCCGACGAAATGTGGTCCGAAGTTTGTAAACATTCGCAATTCCGACAAAATGTGGTCCGACGTTTTGAACGTCGCTCATCCGATGTTTTTATACTGTCGCTCTTCCGACGTTTCTAGTCTGTCGCAATTCCGACGCTTACAAGGCGTCGGTATAGCAACGACAGGTTCAATTTAAAAAAAATAAAAAATGAAACTCTAAAAGAGGAAAAACGTTGTTTTGAATATATTATATGAAGTAAAATAGTCCATGAAGTCATTACATTTTCACATTTGAAGATTGGAACCCAAATATCCATCCAGAAAAGTGGAAGTCCCACCCCAGACAATGATAGAAAAATACCCCATGTCACATACAGCGACTTGATATAAAACCCAGTAACGGTCCACATGGAGATTATCGACAATCTGAGAAAGCATCTAAATATGCCCGAGGCATCTATAAGAAAGTGAAATAGCAGTATGTAGAATAGTAAAGCAACAGATAGAGTACCGACGTCCATTGTTCCAAATACAAATTAAAGTACCCAAAATCCTCGAATAGAGAAAAACGCTAATCATGTGAGGAGTGTGATATGTCCAAAATATAAAAAGACCATCAGACCATATCAATAAACCAGCAACATAGACCAGCATCGCTAGTTTTGAAGGCAGAGTGATAAACATTAATCATTTTTTTTCATAAGAGAAAAAACGTTGTTTTGAATATATTATATGAAGTAAAACAGTCCATGAAGTCATTACATTTTCACATCTGAAGATTGGAACCCAAATATCCATCCAGAAAAGTGGAAGTCCCACCCCAGACAGTGATAGAAAAATGCCCCATGTCATATACAGGGACTTGATATAAAACCCAGTAACGGTCCACATGGAGATTATCAACAAATCTGAGAAAGCATCCAAATATGCCCGAGGCATCTATAAGAAAGTGAAATAGAGTATGTAGAATAGTAAAACAACAGATAGAGTACCGAAGTCCATTGTTCCAAATACAAATTAAAGTACCCAAAATCCTTGAACAGAGAAAAACGCTAATCATGTGAGGAGTGTGATATGTCCAAAATATAAAAATACCATCAGACCATATCAATAAACCAACATCGCTAGTTTTGAAGGCAGAGTGATAAACATTAATCATTTTTTTTTCACAAGATAAAAACGTTGTTTTGAATATATTATATGAAGTAAAATAGTCCATGAAGTCATTACATTTTCACATCTGAAGATTGGAACCCAAATATCCATCCAGAAAAGTGGAAGTCCCACCCCAGACAATGATAGAAAAATACCCCATGTCACATACAGGGACATGATATAAAATCCAGTAACGGCCCACATGGAGATTATCGACAATCTGAGAAAGCATCCAAATATGCCCGAGGCATCTATAAGAAAGTGAAATAGCAGTATGTAGAATAGTAAAGCAACATATAGAGTACCGATGTCCATTGTTCCAAATACAAATTAAAGTACCCAAAATCCTTGAACAGAGAAAAACACTAATCATGTGAGGAGTGTGATATGTCCAAAATATAAAAATACCATTAGACCATATCAATAAACCAGTAACATAGACCAACATCGCTAGTTTTGAAGGCAGAGTGATAAACATTAATCACTTTTTTTTCACAAGAGAAAAAACGTTGTTTTGAATATATTATATGAAATAAAACAGTCCATGAAGTAATTACATTTTCACATCTGAAGATTGGAACCCAAATATCCATCCAGAAAAGTGGAAGTCCCACCCCAGACAATGATAGAAAAATACCCCATGTCACATACAGGGACATGATATAAAACCCAGTAACGGTCCACATGGAGATTATCGAAAAATCTTAGAAAGCATCCAAATATGCCCGAGGCATCTATAAGAAAGTGAAATAGCAGTATGTAGAATAGTAAAGCAATAGATAGAGTACCGACGTCCATTGTTCCAAATACAAATTAAAGTACCCAAAATCCTTAAACAGAGAAAAACGCTAATCATGTGAGGAGTGTGATAACCATCTACAGAAACCCAGGCTCGCTTGTAAGATCAGGCTCGCTTGATTCCAAAATTGGTAACCATCTGTTGCATCCGAGATGTAAGGTTCAAGCTCGCTTGTTTCCATTAGTAGCCCGCTACAGCATCCACCCTGTTCATAGCAAAAAGGTTCCTGTAGATATACAGAGAAAGAGTATAATACGTAGACCATATAAACATGGCTCTGTATTTCAAAAAACAGGTTTAAAATAGAAACAGGGCAACATTTGTTTTTCTAAGTAAAGTTAATCTATTAACAGTGGGAATAAAATTACACCGAAGTCAAAAACATTGCCCAGACTCATGGCAAATTTGTCATCAAAAAATCAAAAAATTAAGAAGACTGCCCTCATACAGGGAAACCAGTCTTGAACGTTTACAGAATTCAAAAATATTACAGAGGTCCAGCACAGTAATATAATCTAAAAGCAGCCCAATTAAGTGGGCCACGAAGCAAGAAAAACAAATTAACCAAACTACTCCTCCGGCTCCTCGACGATTCGGCACCATCCTTCGGAAGGTCCAGGATCACTAGGTGCTACCTCCACATTCATGCCACGGCTCCCCTCCTGAAGGCCCGAATGTTGGCCGGCTTTTTCCGAGCTTAGACCTGCCGGATGGGTGCATTCTTCCTCCGTTTGGGCCTCCTCGCGGAAAACCATAGTGACTGAAGCTGTAATTCGTGGGCAGTTGAGATAGCAATTAAAGGAAAATTGCACAGTGCGCATCGTGGGAGAAGGTGAACTAGCGGTGGGGAAACAAGGAGCAGGGGAATCCATACGGTGGCCAGATCCTACAACCCGACCCCGCCCACTCCTAGTATTTGGATAGTGACCTGCATAATCACTGGACTGGCCGAAAGATAACTCGGTTGAGGGGCTGGAGGGAGCGTGCAGGAGTGGACCTCTAGTGCTCCCCCTACGGCAACGCATCCTTTGACGCACGCAAGGCATGGGTGCAGTCTCACTAGCAGTGGGCACAAGAGGAGACAGAGAAGCAGAATTCTAAGAAACAGAGGAAGACAGACAAGGACTAGACCGAGAGAAATGAAGATATGCAGCAAGGTCTACGCAGCAGTTCAGCTGGCCACTTCTCCTTCTTGTCACAGTGAGCAGGCAGTGTAACCCAGCAACCGGCTCGTCTGAAAAACCATAGCGAAATGCCATTTTATCAATGCAATGCAATCGAAGGATGCTCGTCATAATTAATCTCTGATCATTAATGAGAGCCGAAGGCCGGATCATATTGGAGCATGCAGAATCGCTAACGGGAGTGGAGGTCCGATCTTGAACAGTGTTAAAATTTAATGCGATTTGATGTGAAAACCTTGGAACTTAATTGAACAGCATTAAATCTTAATGTGATTGATATGAAATCGCCACATCCATGTCCCATCACCTTAAACGCCATCGAATGCACCCGCAGCCGGGAGCAGGGCAAGTTTTTATTGAGGACACGTGGCAGAAATTGATTGGAGCGGATCTTTGTTTGGGCCGCTCGCGCAGTGGAAATCCGAACCCGAAAAATATTAGGGCGAATTTGATAAGAAATTCGCGTCACAACTCTCCCTCCGTACGCCAGCCAACTTCGGACCCGAAAAAGATTAGGGCGGAATTCATTTGGTTTTCGCGTCACAAAATTGGCCGACGTCAGCAGGCTATTTTGGAACGCGAATTTGGTTTTAATTATGGTTTATCGCCGTTTGAAGTCCGGCGGGCTCGACTTAAGAACAATTTTGTTTGATCCCATCTTATAAAATTTGTGTTGGTTTTCTTTGATAATACACATATTTATAATAAATCATGGGAATACCACACTAAACATGTGGAAAAGTTATATAAATTATTGAGAACAATCATTTTTATGTAAAAAAATCCAAATGTGCTTTTGGGAAATAAGAATTCGAGTATTTGGTTCATATTGTTTTAAAGGAAGGAGTGAAGTTGGAGCCTCAAAAGATGCAAGCTATTACAAAATGACCTATTCCTAAGAAAATCAAGGTTCCTTTGGCATTCTCTCTTTTAATGGATGCCATGTCTTCTACACCAACATCGGTTGAACCTAATTTTCGTAAAACATTCATAGTAGAGTGTGAGGCACTAGGACAAGGAATTTATGTAACATTAACACAATAAGGGATATCATTGGCTTTTAAAAGCAAGGAATTCAAAGAAAATATTTGGTGAAATCTACGTATGAAAAATAAATGGAAGCAATATTACATGCAATAAAAAATGGGATAGTATATCATTGGGAGGTACTTTAAAGTCAAGATATACCATGATAGCATAAATTATTTTTTGAAGCTATGATTTTCATTAGAAGATTAACAAAAATGAGGAGAAAAAATGCAAAGTTTTAATTTTGAGATAATATGCAAAAAGGGTAAGGAAAATTTAGTACATGATGCTCTTTCTAAAATAGAAGAGGCCTCAAATTTATATCCAATTACATTTTCTATTCCTAGGTGGCTAGAAGAAGCTTGCCATAATGGAAAAATGACAATAGTACTAAACAAAACTAAAATTTATAAAGGATGGGATGAACTCTATGGAGCATTGGGAGTGAAAGAGAGATATACTTTGGTGCAAATGTAGAATATTTTTATGCATGCAAGCATATTTGAATAAAAAAATATTAAGGGAGTCCCATGTCTCTCTGATGGTAGGATGCAGGGTTCCTTAAAACATCTCAAAGGATAAAAAAATATATTTTTGAAGGAGTGAAGAAAGATATTCAAAATTTTGTAAGAGAAGGTTAGGTTTGCATAATAAATAAAAGAGAGATAGTAAAATCTCTAGGGTTACTTCAACCATTCCACATACATATTCAAAGACTAGAAGATATATCAATAGAATTTATTACAGGGTTACTAAAATATAAAGGTAAGTATTACATTTTTGTGGTCATTTATATAGACAAATTTTGTAGATTTTTTTGTAGAGCTCAAAGTACATAAACAACAAGCCAAGTGGTAGAAGTGTCCGTGAAAGAAATTCATAGTCTTCATGGTTTTCCTAAAGTAATAGTAACAAGAAACTTTTGGAAATAATTATTTAATATGAGTGAAGAAACACTAGCTGCCATGAGTTCTACATATCAAACACAATCAAATGGTCAAACAAAAATAGTTAACAAATGTTTTTAAGGTTATCTACAATGTTACTCTTTAGAAAAGCAACTTAGTATGCCATAATTAATAATCATTCCCCGTTCACTTTTGTTAAGAGGTTTATGTCAGACGATGATGCAGGGGCATTAGGCACTAGCCAGCAATGTAGGAGGTTTTGTCCACATGTTGTGGCTAGGAGGGTTCGAAAACATTTGAGTTGTAACAGCTAGGTGTCAATACCTCAGCTGACTGTATTACTTAGACTAGTTAGAGTTGTAGGAGTCGAACAGTTTCACTTAGTTGAATTATTATAATTAGACCTTTTGATTTCTAGAATGGTCCTCTCAGAGGAACCGAAGAGCCATATGTTATGTATATAAATTGTAATTCCTCGGATGAATAAAAGTAGAGAGGGAAGAGGAGAGTAGAGAGGGGATTTCTGCAATAAACCTCCGTGTGTGAACAATTGTTTCCAGTTAAATGATTTCCAAGCTTAGTTGCCATTGAATTATCTCGAACTGCTAATTGTGAAGAATTGTTTAACTGTGAGGCGATTGGGTACTGATAATTCCATTCTTCTGTCTTTGAATTCCCTGTGAACTCACCCCACCTGAAGGCGAGGTCTGTGTAGAGAACCGGGGTCATGAACATTGTTCAAATATAAAAATCCCGCTTAATAAAGAGACAAAATTGTTGTGCCTTCGGAACTTGACCCGAGGATTGGACATGAGTTAACAAACAAAAGGATATCAGAACCAGACTTGCACCCGTGGTCAAGCCCTGTACCAAAACCACGAGCGGAATCACAAAAGCGGGTTTCCCATATCGCACCGCTTTTGCGGAGTAGGTGGTATTTCCTATTCGCGAGTGATTCCATAGGGAATGCGACACGTGGTGAAGTGACCCCCGGAAAACCACCGTTTAACCCGCGCCATTGCACGTTAAAGCCCGACTTTGGAAGCCGAGCGAGATTGCCAAGAGTCATTGATTTGGAGAAGGGCCATCAGACAGTGGTCGCACGTTGAACTTGCCCGGAGGTTAACTAAGGTGTGCGGAGGATAGCCAGGTACGATACGCGTGTTTGATTGGTTATTGATATATATATAGGTGGGGCCGGAGTATAATGAAATTGTTTAATTAAATGATTGGTGGATAATTAGCATAAGTCTGGAGCGTGATTTTTGTAAGGCTGGGTAGTGAAATATAGATCCGAAAGCTCATTACAAGTTATTTATTTAAAAAGAAACGTGGAGTATAAATACAAAGTGTTGAAAGTTAAACATTGGTTATAAGGCTTGGAGATAATATAAAGTCGGGAATATAAATTAAATTCCAATCATTGTGGATAGTATTTATTTATCAAATTCTACGAATTTCTACGAATTTGATAAATAAACCCGAAGAAAGAAGAAGTCAATTAAGACTCAGGCTGGAGGAAAAGAACGGGGTAAACCAAGGGAAAATGATGACAGAGCGATTGTAGACACACCAGCTCTCCTTAGGGGTCCAATTTCAGTTTTGTTGCGTCACACGATGATCTCTCTTCTCTGGCATTTACTTGTATTGAAGATCATTATTCTAGGAATAAGGAGTTATTTTCTCCAAAAAAACCCTAGCCAAACATTGACAATGCATCAAGGATATATTTCTATGCTTCATAAGTACATATGTTCTACTTCTAAATCATGTCTTGGAAGTGGTTGTTTTGTTGGAAATTATTCACCAGTTGGTTTCATACCAAAGTCTTTTTCTCATTTTCAGCATCCAATACATGAAAAAGATAATGGTTTAAAACAACATAAATATTTGAAATTTTGCAAGAATTGTCTGGCACACTTTCAATATGAATTTTGAAGTCAAGTGCATGATGCTGTATAGGATCAAGTGTCATTTTGAATACCAAATGTTTCACAAGAAACTTCTCAACATGCTACTCTGCAGTAAGGATTAAATGACAATATTGCATCAACTATTTCCATAATAAAAGTGCACCTCGGCCATAAGACTAAACAACTACAAATGTTGTAGATCTAACAAGACCACACAATCAAATGTATTCCACAAGGCCAATACTGTATGAAAAATGAAAAGGATTTTGCAACCAAAAATGCCTTAGGAAACTAATTCAATTAGATACACCAAACCATCAGCAAAAAGGAAAACCAGCCTACTCGGCCCCAATACTTTCAACTGGGTCCTCTAATTCAACCAATAAAAAGGCCAAAACCATAGCATTGAGATACATTTCATTACACTGTCAATAAAAATAAAATTTGACTCAGCCATAACCCTTTCCTTTTATTGTTGTGAAAAGATTTATGCATTACTCTAATGTGGCTAGTCCATAGGCCAAGTAGACCACTACGTAACAAATATGTTTCCTTTCACCTTTGAGTTTTCAAATTATGCCTACCAAATCTAAGACATTTAAGAGGGGGAACTAATACAACGTTAAAAAGAAAACCATAGCACACATCTACAAATTACCTCCTTAGCTACTATCACACCATCATTAACTATTTTCGGAGAACCATGCTTGCTCTCCAAGACAACATTTTGCCCTTCACCCCAAGGGTGACTCCAACAAGATCAACAATTTTGTTCACACCGCCTGCAAGAAAAATTGACAATGATTTCAGTAAGTGTACAATTGAATGCTAGAACATATGCCAAAACAACCCTCCATGAAAAATTAAAATAACACATTAAAATCGAATATAAGTGGACAAGGAAACATCCACCACAATGAAGTTTCACATGCAGGTGACCTTCCTTTAAACATAATTTTTTCTCTGACCTGCAATTTTTTTGTCACTGAGCCATCCTTGTTGAAGTACAACTCCTTTTCCATAGTTCTTGTATTAACTACCTTCTCTCTGTCTCGTAATCTCAGATTCCCTCTTCTTCTTGAGCGATTAAAGGAAATGGGTGAAATAACTGAAAGAGAAGACAATTGTCTGCCATAATTATCAAACATTGCACCCAACTTCTTCCCCTTTCCATTGTTACCCAATGAGGTAGATGTGGCAATTGTTGTCATACTGCCCAAAGCAGAGGCCATCTTCTCTTATGCTGAATATAGAATTACAAGATCTTCATATTACTATGAACCTTAAAAAACATGACTCCCATTGCTAAAAACCACTTTTAAGTTGTAACAGGCAAACTAAACAACTATCGCAACTTTTGGCAACTTCTGGAGCATTAAGAGAGAAAAAACCAAAGAGAAATACAACCAAAATCCTCATTTTAATGAGACCAGACTGACTATATATTTGCATTAATATAATAGAAAGAAATCACGACTATATTAAGGCCAGCACAAAACAATCTTTAACCAGTGTCTCTCGCGGCCTTCAGGTTGCCATGCTAGAGGTTGCATATTTTTAATTTAAATTATTGACCTCTCGTGCCCATCTATGAATGCATACAATGGGATATCTACATCAAATGCTCCTTTATATCCCCAAAAACAAATTCCCTACTACAAGAGCACCAATATTGATGGATCACCCCACACCATCCCACCCACTAGAAACGGTGAAAAAGGAAACCCAAGAAAACTTCTGAAATATCTCAAGATGACTATATGGGTGGTTCTTATGAATCAACCAACCATTCATAACATGCTCATCAATCCAAACCATGAGTATTATGTGATAATATTCAAGCAGGCACTGAATCGGATTTCTGAAGCTATGTTAGAGAAACCCTAAACTCTCACTGAAAATAGGTGAAATGTGGCACCACTCAGAGATTGACATGTGCCAATTGGTACAAGTGGTAGAAAATTGGCATGCTCAAACAACGAGGTGATGCAAGAATGACATGAGGGAGAAAATATCAGAAAAGCCCCAACTCTGGAGAACTAAAGCTCATCACCAACCTGAGATTGACAACTTTACATGATGTAACCTATGAAATCGTAAATGGAGAAATCATAGTAACAATAAAGTAACCTATGTAAAAATAAAGTCGGATTCATCCCGGGAGTGGTAATGGGAGAAATCATAGTGAACAATAGGAAACATGCAGAGTTGCTTACAATCAAATAGATGAAAAAACACATACAAAAAACCTAGATAATAATCATGAACAAGCTTAATATTGAATTATGAACCGTAAAGGAACTTACAAAATGTGACATTACGAACCTGGTCAAGCGCACAAGCAAAAATATCCTGGACATGACCCTGGTTGACAAGTTGTATTGCTCATGATGCAAGAGGATTTGTACCTGCACCGCCAAGTCAATCAAAATCCATCATTATCTATACAATAAATACAAGTAATTGATGTAGTATTTTTTACTCTAAGATGCATTCTTATGATAATGTTAGAACATATGTTGAAAATGTCAAAACATACCTGAATAAGCTCTTCTTCGTTTCAAGAACAATTTATTGGAGTCGCATGAACTTGGAACAAGCCTCCCACGATCTGAAAGAGTAGCAACTAAGTCAGCAGTGACTTTTTTGTTGCTACGCTGGATCAAGGGAGGTTTGCTCCAAGATTAAATCGCTCCAATAAATTATTCTCTACTAAACAGGGCCAACCACGTGAAGGTGGAAGCTCTTATGGCCCCTCCCCGCCCCTCACATCACTCTCAATTCCCCAATACCGAATCTATATTTCATCTTTTACTTTCATGAGCATAAAAAAAAAAATTCAATAACTAATAAAAAAAACAATTCAACAAAAAGTATGCAAGGAAACATTGCAATTAATGCTTGACATAAAAATAGTATGATAAATGAGTTTTTTATATAACGCAAAAAACGTTCCAAGTATGGTAAATTTTGTCTTATAATAATACAATATTTTACATTATCGAATTTTCTTTTTCTTCTTCCTATTTCTAAAGCTCCTAATTACATCATCAATATCATCATGCTCTGCTCCTGTTTCGTGCCTTTCGACCTGCACTGCTGACCTATTTGCGTAGTCACGATGTCTGGTCTCATCCAGTGACGGGGCATCGCCTACAAAAACAGATAATATTAAATTTTAATTGTCAGTTTTTAAATATCATTGAACTAGTTCGGTAATATTAATAAAAAAAATTGCAATGAGATTATTTACCTGGTGCACCGGTTGTCGCCGCTGACCTAGTTGCGTAGTCACGATGTCTGGTCTCATCCAGTGATGGGGCATCGCCTACAAAAACTAATAATATTAAATTTTAATTGTCAGTTTTTAAATATCATTGAACTAGTTTGGTAATATTAATAAAAAAAATTGCAATGAGATTATTTACCTGGTGCACCAGTTGTCGTCGCTGACCTAGTTGCGTAGTCACGATGTCTGGTCTCATCCAGTGACGAGGCATCGCCTACAAAAACAGATAATATTAAATTTTAATTGTCAGTTTTTAAATATCATTGAACTAGTTCGGTAATATTAATAAAAAAAATTGCAATGAGATTATTTACCTGGTGCACCAGTTGTCGCCACTGACCTAGGTGCGTAGTCACGATGTCTGGTCTCATCCAGTGACGGGGCATCGCCTACAAAAATAGATAATATTAAATTTTAATTGTCAGTTTTTAAATATCATTGAACTAGTTCAGTAATATTAATAAAAAAAAATGCAATGAGATTATTTCCCTGGTGCACCAGTTGTTGCCGTTGGGACTGTTGCCCTGTCTTCCTCTCTGGTGGTAAGATCCTCAAGGGAAACATTCTCTGTCATTTAAACAAAAAAAGTCATAAGGACAACCATCAAGGTATAATTAGAAAAAATTATGAGTGGAAATTAATTACCGTCACGGCCCTCACTAATAGTAGCATTGTCGACCTGGTCCCCACTACAATGATCAGGTTGCACGTGAGGATCATCTACATCTAGCTCTAAAACTGGATTATTTTCCTCGTCAGTAGTGATGCTCCCTTGATTTAAACAAAGTTGTTAGACATTAAATTTATGGACGAAAACAAACATATTGAAAGGTTAATGTTTTACCTTATCAGGCATTCTGGATCTTGGGACCTGCCCCAAGCTTCTGCGACGTTCAACTACAGCTTGATAGCCGAAATGGAAAGAGATATTTTTATCTTCCTCTGTAGTTTCTATTCCGAAGTCATCACCCTACATTACATATTATTGTGTACTTTTAATCATATTTGATAGGATTACAAAAACGTTGGAAGGAAATACAATTAATTATAAGATGTTTAGCTACTTAATTACAATTCTTGCAGCTAATTTCAAGTAGCCGCCTTGGCCTAGCTTGTGATGGCCCTTTTTCTCAATCCTAGCTTTGGTTGCCTTTGAGGTGTCAGACAACCTAGCATCAACAAAATTGAAGTCAGATATGACGTAGCACACTTTTATTTTAGACATAGAGAAAATTAAAGCTATTGAATTAAAGTTGTAATTTACCTTGCGGGTCTAGTTGGCATTTTTCCTTCTTTCTTTGCCCTTTTCTCTTTTCCGTCATGGATGAGTGCTCTCCAATCACTCTCTGTAACTGCGAGAGGATGCTCATATCTAGGGTTAAATTGAAATTGCGTCCTATAGGTTTCCCTAGTATATTTCAAATATTTGCTGGCTACCCGAGTCACCGCTGTTCTGTCAAATGTGCCGACCCCAAAAAGGGCTTCTAGATAATCTAGAAGTTCTTTTTTCAGGTTGGAATTCTGGGAATTCCACCCTGTGCGTATGGTTGGGCCAAAAATTACCAACGCATGGCTCTCTAGAAACCTATAGAACTCATTGTTTCCTACACAGAAAAAAAAAAGAAAAAGATATTATCATTAATTTAAAAATAAAAATCATGATAAATATGTTTTAGATAAAGTACATGAAATAGTTAAAATATTAAAATTTACCTGGGAGTTGTACATGCTTTATAGAGACACCTTCATCGTTCACCAACAACGTGCCATTAATGGTCCCTGTGGAGCTTACACGTGTAGCTCCAGGAAACGCAATAATGTAGTTGGCCATATCAGCCTCATCATTGCCAACACGTTCAGCAGTTGGCTGGGTGTCTGCTTGGGCAGGGTGTGTTTCTTGGCTAGCACCTAAAGGAGTAGAAGGTGTACGAGAGGGTTGTTGGGCAAACTCTTGCCCTTGTGTCCCACTACCACCAACACCGGGTTCAGTAAATGCCAGAAAACGCTACATACAAAAGAACTTTTTGTTAGTTTAGTCAATGTAAAAATTAAAAATCAAACTATCACAATTCATCTCATGCAGAACAAAAAAAAATATCCTTTTGACTTTTTATTATTACCTGATATCTTTCTAGCTGCCTCATAAGATGTTGTATCCTCTCTTCTGTTTTAGGTGTTTGAGGCGCGTCTATCAAAGTATTAAATTCCGACCTTGCATCTCGTGCCTTTTTTTGCAACAAGAACACTGGAGATAGGGATGAAGAAAGCTCTTCCTCAAAGAGGGAATCATCAGGCGTACCATGGCTAGGTGTCTGCATATTTGAACAAAATTAATATTATTTCAATTATGTAAATAACTAAAATACCTGAAGATAGAGCAATGCTGGCACTTTACATGTTCTTCCGTTGGCCTCTTTCCGTGATCATCCTGTCTCGGGGTTGTTCCTGCACTGCTCTGATCAGTCTGCCACATTGCAATAAAATTATAAATGTAAAAACTTGAAAACAATATCTAACTTGAAAACACAAAATGAAAACTGAAATAATTTCTAATAAGACACCGGAAGACAGAGTTAGAGTTTCAAATATGCCTTGCATTGAATTCAGTCCTGGAAACATGTCATTGCACATTAAGGCACCCAAACAAGAGATGAGTTGACAATGAAGACCTTATTGAATATATTGTTGGAGCAACTTCTAGTAAACTTGTTGTGAAGAACTTGAGGATATTTTTGGAGCAACATTGTTGAAGCTAATGGTATAGCATTGTTGGAGACGATCTTGAAGGGCCTTCAAGTGAAGCTTTTGGAGCAACTATTGAAAAATCCTTAAGAGCATTTAAGTAAGGCACTTTCTATCTTCCATCACCTTTTTCCTTTCAATATCCTTTAAACGATTTTGTTGATATTTAATGTTTGAAATCACGTTATAATTCCTTGATTATATGTGTTTGGGGACTTTCCCTTTGAAATTACCCAAAATACCCTGGCAATTTTATCTTCAGGATGCATGTCTGACCCTATTGTTCAATATTTTGATTGATAGTAGTAAACATAGAGAGTTAGGGGCTCTTGACTTGGTTTGGTTGGGCCATTAGATCCCTAACATCTACTAGGGAGAACCCCCCTTGAGTTGGAGGAGAGCTAGCCCGAAGTGAAAAGAGGTTGGTGAGGTGACAATGGGGCTATTGAATTACACATGGTATCACACTTTAGCTTTAGGACTTTATCTCGAGAAGTGCGAGATTTTTCTATATCAATTCTCAAATTTTTTACAACACTATTGTTAAGAACTAATAAGAAGTGATGTTGAGGGGTTTTTGGGTATAAGAAACAATACCATTTAAAACTAGGGTTCTCAGTCCTTGGCATTCCTTCACCTGGGCCTAGGGGCACACTAGAATAATTTCACACTAAACCATGCAAACTTAAAAGTAACTTAACAGATCCATAAAGTAATAATAATCATAATTCCTAATTTCCTATTATACGATATGATGCAAATTATTCAAACATGAAGCAATGAAGACATGCAATGTCTGAATTTCAAGATTGATGAACCAATACAAGAAGTTAGAAACTACAACTTTGATTCAATACTTTGTGTCCTAACTCTAGGAAGGAATCTAGTTTGTAGGAATGAAGAGGTTGTTATCTTTACAATCCCATCCCAACATCAAATTCAGTGATAAGTTTCTATGAGGTTCTGGGTCAAGGAAACATTCACTCCACGAATGATATATTTAAGTAGGCTTCTACTATTCTGGGAAAACACCATACCTATAATGCATTCACTTGCATGTATAAAGGGAAAGGAAAACATGTTTCATACAACGGTGACAAAGGCATCTTGGGGAAAGGTATCTTCACTTTTTATTTATGTTGTTCACCCACACCACTCTCGTGTTTTCACTAATCCTCTTTTGTCATTTTTGGATTCAAATTAAGTTAAGGCCTTAAGTATTTTTTGACCTTTCGGTGTAGTTTTTATAAGTGGCATGTATGGATTTTCCATTAATTCTGCACTTTTTCTCTTCATGCGCATGTTTCCCGGGAAATCAAATGCATGATTTAGTCCCATACATTTAACAAGTTGTTGGATCAACTCCATTGGCAATATCATGTTTCCTATTCAATCAAAATTTATCTCAGTTAAGGTAGGTAGGAAGGTTTTCCCTTTGTATTAATAGGGCACTTCTAGCTTGCATTTTTATTATATCTTTCAAATTTAGTGTCGTTTCCATTAGGGCATGAATTTTTGCAACTTTCAAGGTGAGAATGAACAAAGACAAATTTTTGTGATGGATGACTATATATGACTCCATGGCCATAGGAAAAGGCACTAATCTACTTCTTCAAATATCTATAGTTCTCATTCACCTCATACGGAGATGGTCCCTGATTTTGAGCCAAATGTTGCAACAAAAAGTTCCCCCCCTCCATAATTTGATATTCAATGGAAATTTCTTAAATTGATGATGGGGCATGATTATGGAACATTGGAACATACATATGTAATGGAATTCCAAGATCATGATATATGTTTGCATATGTTTAAACTTTATGGAGGTGGTGGAGCAAAAAAGAGCTCAAATAGAGCTGAAATTTTTCACATAAAAAGGATTGTGGGCTTGACTAATGGTTCCATTTAAAAAATGATATCTAGACAGAGAATAAGTGTAGCATGAAAACATGCATTGAAAATCCATCTGAGTTTGCATTGTCTTACTTCTGATGGATTCAAATTTGGGTTTCAAAATGCCAGGTTATGGCATGATTTGTCGAGAAACCCTTAGTTGGATTCTCATGTTGGTTTAATTTATATTTTAAGTTTGTTTTGCAATCTTTGGGTGATAGTAACTCATGAACTAGGTTACCAATGTGTAACAATCATATTTCAAGAATAAAGATGTGATTTTTTTTTATATTATTATTATTATCTATTAGCTACGAGTATTGACACCTAATGCCTGGAATTTTGACATCTTGATAGCATGGATAATTTCGAAAATGTTTCTAGTAATGTTAACATAATAACTATCATTACATGTCTTCAC
This sequence comes from Pinus albicaulis, assembly GCA_034641835.2. Lineage (NCBI taxonomy): Eukaryota > Viridiplantae > Streptophyta > Pinopsida > Pinales > Pinaceae > Pinus > Pinus albicaulis. The sequence continues at coordinate 619,062,837 of CM076572.1, read as the reverse complement.
TTTTGTCACCATAATAGACCTGTGATATGGAATCATCACACAACTTCATATGCTATGTCCCAACAAGTTCAAACTGGTTGAACCTACCTCATAGTGTGGTTATTAAGGACAAGTTGCTTAGTATATAACTCGATAGCATAGACCGCGTTGCAGTTCTAAAAAGAATCCTCAAGTGTCAAAAAAACTTCACAATATGTTCTACTATAAAGCCTTTTGGGATACCTGAAATAATATATGTATCATTGATGACTTTTAAAGTATGACAAGATCCAGAGGGAAAGGATATCAATGGAAGAGTGATCCACCAATGAGAACCTAGAATTTAGCATCAGATGAGTTAGAGTCTAGGAAATTGAAACCCTATAATTTTAATTAGTGATGAAGGACATCACATAGGTAATTATATTTTCATGTAGAATAATCTGTTAATTCAAATTTAAACTACATAATATGAAAGGCATACTATAAATTTTTCCACGTAAGTCCAAACAACCTATAAAAAGGGAAAACCTTCTTTTCCATGGGAAATAATTTACCTTTCCTTTTTCAAGACAATCTAAATCACAAAAAATATGAACTATACTGCACACATTCTTGGATAATGTGAAAGTGGAAAGGAATACCCTACACAAGTGATGCACACATGTACATTTGAACACTAATAGATTTTTGTAGTTGAAATGCAATGCTTGTTTTCATTTAAATGTAGGGTTTTTAAAGCAAGGAGAAATAATGGTTGCCAAATTAATAAGCGTTTCTTTGGGAAAAATTTAAATCTTGTATTGGGTGATGAAGATAATAGAGGGTATTTAATCTTGATTCTTGACATCTAGAGAGAACCCTACAGCCTAACACAATCCAATGGAATTGACCAAAAAACCCAAATAGATTCAACCCTACTATAGGAGGAAGGGCCTGCAGTAAGAACTTACCATTTTGCAAGAGCTGAGGGCGAATGCTATTCTGCAAGAGCTGAGGGCGAATGTTGTTCTGCAAGAGCTGAGGGCGAATGCAGGGCGAATTCTATTCTGCAAGAGCTCAGGGCGAATGTTGTTCTGCAAGAGCTCAGGGCGAATGCTGAGGGTGAATGTTGTTCTGCAAGAGCTGAGGGCGAATGTTGTTTTGAAAGAGAAGAGGGCGAATGCGCGCGTGATATCAGACATTAATGTAGCACACATGTACATTTGAACACTAATAGATTTTTGTAGTTCAAATGCAATGCTTGTTTTCATTTAAATGTAGGGTTTTTAAAGCAGGGAGAAATAATGGCTTCCAAATTAATAAGTGTTTCTTTGGGAAAAATTTAAATCTTGTATTGGGTGATGAAGATAATAGAGGGTATTGAATCTTGATTTTTGACATCTAGAGAGAACCCTACAGCCTAACACAATCCAATGGAATTGACCAAAAAAACCCAAATAGAGTCAACCCTACTATAGGAGGAAGGGCCTGCAGTAATAACTTACCATTTTGCAAGAGCTGAGGGCGAATGCTGTTCTGCAAGAGCTGAGGGCGAACGCTGAGGGCGAATGCTGAGGAAAAATGTTGTTCTGCAAGAGATGAGGGCGAATGCTGAGGGCGAATTCTGTTCTTCAAGGGTGGAGGGTGAATGCGCGCATGATATCAGACGTTAATGTAGCTATTGCGATGGATACGAAACAATAAAATCATTTTTATGCAGCGCGCATATAAGTTTTGTATTTTTATGTAGCGCGCATCTAAGTTTCGTATTTTTATGTAGCGCGCATATAAGTTTCATATTTTTATGTAGCGCACATATAAGTGTCGTTATACCGACGACGGAAAAAGCGTCGCTACTGGGACGGCTGCCTCCAAATGTTGCAATTGCGACACTTAGACGTTGTGTCGTACTTGTGACGTTTGGAGGCAGTCGTCGCAATAGCGACGCTTTGGGCCATAGTGTCGAAATTGCGACGTCTTCCTCCAAATATCGCAATTGCGACACTTTTTCTAAGTGTCGGTATTGCGACACTTTTCTATAAACGTCAGTATAGCGACGGTTTCGGGTGGGATGGAAAAAATTTGGGGAAATTTCCAACATTTGGTCAAAAGCGTTGGAACCAAGTGTCGGAATTTCCGCCAAATGTAGTAGTGAATGAATCAGTTTCCTATCTTATATAGGCAAGCTGTTCCACTACCTATTTTTCAGTTCTTAGTTTAGATCTTGTTGAAACAGCTCCTAAACTAGTGAGCTCGACCCCTAGAGGCATGGGGATGAGTTAGGCTTGTCTATATCTTGTATTTTCTTAGTCATTTTCAGGGTTGGACACTTGGGATTGCATTGAGATCTGTTGTACATTTCATCTCTGCATCTTGGCAAAGGAAAGACCAGGGTTTGCAGCACTCTTTGGGATCCATGTGGCTCTATGTTTTGATGGTGTGTTTCTCTCTTTGATTGTAAGTTTACTGATGTTTCATGTGTATCATTTTCCTTCTCCTTTCTCCTCAAATTAAACAAACAAGTGATAAAAGTGGAATTCATTAGATTTGCAGTGCTTTGCCTTGAAGTTTTGTTTAATTTTCCATGTTTTCTACTGTCTGAAGAGGATTCTTGAAAGCCTCTTGCCCTCTTCAACTCCTCCCCGGTCTGATTTATCCATTTCATTCAATTCAAAGCATCAAAACATTTTCCTTTCTTTCCCCATTTAGCTCTCTGCAAAATTGATCATTTCCCAGACCCAAAATCTGCCTTTCCCTTTGATTCCAACAAAAACCCCTCAAAATCAAATCAAAATATTTCACATATATACCTAGCCTAAAATCAACCTTTATTTCAAGTCATCTCAATCCTTATTGATTATTTTTGCTGAGACTGACAAGGAGAGAGCCCTCTCACAATTTGGTAGGGCTAGCTACCAGATTAAGCGTGGTTTGATGTTACCCTAGATTCTTCCTTCTTCAGCCTGAGGTAGATTTAGGCCATAACATAGTGGCGACCATACTGGGGACACAAATGGTTTGCTTGTTAGTGTTATTTGTTTTATAAGCTACAGACGGAGCCTGAAGTTATGCCAGGTAGCCTTCGAAATGCTCTTTCTTTGCATTAGTGAAAGTAGATAAACGCTGCTTCAGTCAATCTCCGGTCTAGTTTATAAATGTAACACTTGACTTGTAAATTGCCCCAGTACATCAGATAATTCTAGACTTTGGATGATGAGTTTAGAATTTGATAGGTTGAAAAAGTTGGTTTTGTCCCTTTGATTTTTTAAAATAATTCAACACACTGGCTTCCAGACGACATACTAGAGCAAATCCAGATCCCGATCCACCTCCTGTGTATGAAAACCCCAATCTTATTTCGAGAATCCTTCGTCGAGAAAGTCTTGTGATTCCTCTGTTTAAATCTCATTCATGTCCCGCTGTTTTTGAGTACCTTGAAGATCTTGAGTTTGATGAACAATTTGAGTTGTCATTGTTTGAGACTAAGTCTGAAAGTGTTATTGATTCTACTGTCCAAAATCCCGAGTTTATCAAATATTTTGAAATTGAACAGGCTAATAGATCCATTGACAGTTACATTTTGAATATTTAGAATTCCATTGTGGCAACAAATATTCCTAAGTTCATAGAATCTGCATCTGCAACTCTTGGGTCATCAGCAGTTGCATCTGGTTCACAAGTTCATATCGAGCCTCCTTTCATTCCTACCATTCCCGTTCAATCATCTATTTCTGATCGAAAATATGTAGCAGTATCGCCTCCATCTACACCACATACACCTCATACATCAACTGCTCTGACTCCTCCTATATCTCCAAGACCAGTTGTAAATCCACCAAGAGCAATGGCTGCCCGATTTGCACCTCTCGTATTTCCTCAAAACTTAGATTACATGCCCGCAGATTATCAAAGCAAAATTCCATTGTTCGATGGCACTCCTCAAAGTGTAACTGCTTAGCAACATGTGGACAGAATGGCAGATTTCTTCGACCTTCTTGAAATTGATGCGGAAAATGTGACAATGAGATTGTTTGTACAAACCTTTGGAGGAGAAGTGAGAAAGTGGTTCAGAGCTTTGCCGGCTATAATTATTGCTACATTGGCTAATCTTCAGAGACAATTCTTGGATCGATGGGAAGTGCAGAAAGATCCTCTTTCAATCCTTTCAGAATATGACAATATCAAGCAAAATGTTGGTGAGTCCATTCAAGACTATTGTATTAGATTCAATTCTGTTTACAATTCAATTCCTGATGATATAAAGCCACCTAGGGGGTCGGCTTTAATTAAGTTTCCAGATGGATTCGATCCTGACATGGCTTATTAATTGAGAGAAAGAAGTCCGGCTACATTAGAAGATATGCAGAAAATTGCAGTCAGTGTTGAAGCTAATTTGAATGCCAAGAGAGCTAGAATGAGAGCTGAAAAGAAAGTAGCAATAAAGGAAGAGGTTTCCACGTCAGATCAAATGCTTCGGAAGATGGAAAATATGTTTGAAATATTAACACTTGATAAGCCTGAACCGCAGATCAAAAATCCTAACTTCCGTGGCCAGCAGCAACCGCAATTCAGAATCAAGCAAAGAGAGCAGCGAGCACAAGAACCGACAGCACAACAGCAAGTGAAGACACCCTTACAGCAAAATTTTGTTGGTCCGGAATCAGATGATGAAGAGAATGTAATAGGAGAAGAGAACCATTTCTTTACACCTGATGATATGCTAACTTTTATCACTGAAGATGAGGAGTATGCAGAAAATTTAGATGTACAAAAAGATGAAGATTTCATCTTGGCAAATGAGACAGCTCTTGAAGAAGAGTCTAATGAGTATCAAAGGGGATATATGAATGCCTTGACAGCTCAGCAGTGACATTATTCACTTAGAAACAGAGATGTCCCTATTAATCCAATTCAAAAGAGAAAGGAAGTTTCAGCACCAAAGAATGATTCACCCATGGCGCAGAAGAAGGGAAAAGAGATAGCTGATCCCACTACTAGAAAATCCCCATCAGCAAATGAAAGATCCAATCAGCCAATTGTATCAAAGGAGAAAAATGAAAAGAAGGATGTTCCAGCCAAAGAGGTAGAGAAAATTTCAGTTTTTAACTTAGAAAATGAAATTGCTAACTTGAAAGTTTCCATTCCTTTGACTGAATTGATGAAGAATAGCAGTTATAAGGGTCAGGTGTCTAAAATTTTGAATTTAGATCCATTGTCTGATATGGTGAATGTGGAAGATGATCAACCTGAGTTGATTTTTGGTCCAGCACTGGATGGTGAGTCTCCAGATAGTGATGTGCCTCCTTTTTATATCAGCCTTAGATTGCATGATTTTTGTTACACAATGCTATGTTTGATTCCAGGGCCTCTCATAATCTCATGCCGAGGGAAATCATGGAAAAATTGGGATTGGATATCACTAGAAAGTGTCATTATATTTACTCTTTTGATTCCAGTAGAGTAAGATGCATTGGGCTTATCAAATATTTGGTGGTCAGCTTGGATCAGATTCCTACTAAAAATGTTTTGATGGATATGGTTGTGGCGGATATTCCTCCTAGATTTGGCATGCTTCTTTCCAAATCTTGGGGAGCGAAACTAAAGGGAACATTGCAGCTTGATTTCTCCTATGCTACTATTCCTGTGTTTGGTCAGATGAGGAAATTATATCGGGAGCAAAAGATGAAGTATATGATCACCAGCAAGGAGAAATCGGTAAATCATCCAATCAATTATGTACATACAGATTTAGAGTCATTTGTTTTGTATTCAGATAGTTTCAATGATGTAAATAGCCAATTAGTTGAAGTAGAAGACATTCCAGAAAATACTGAGAATTTCAGAGAGGTTTTGAAGAAAGAGAGACAAAAACTTGAAAGTTCTGCTGAGCAATCAACCTTCCGACAACAGCAAAAAGTTGATGGACAACAAGCAGAAATAACAGAACAAACAGAATTTCAGCACTTGGAAGAAGATTAAGATGGTTTGTGGACCATGTATTTTGATGGTGCAATAGGAAGTGATGGTGTTGGAATTTGCATTTGGTTACGCAACCCTTTTTCCGCCCCAAACAAGGTATCGAGTAATGTAAGGGTCTATTCTTATAAATTGGCTTTTGATTGTTCAAATAACGAGGCTGAATACTAAGCTTTAATTGCTTGTCTGAAAATTCTTAGAAAGTTAAATGCTAAGAGGATTGTAGTGTATGGTGACTCCGAATTGGTTATCAAGAAAGTGAAAGGTGAATATCAAGCTAAGCATCCTCGAATGCGGTCTTACCGAAATGCGGTTTTAGATATCTTGAGATTGTTTTCAGATTATACTTTAACATGTGTCCCTCGTATTCAAAATGGCATTGCAGATGCACTTGCAAAGGTAGCAAGTAACTTAAAAATTCCGATGAACTCAAGTAACAAATTTTAAATTCATGTGAAGCATCGACCGACTGTCCCAGACAATCAGAGATATTGGCAAGTATTTCAAGATGATGAAGAAATTGACGAATTTCTGCAAAATAAAGGTAAATTCAAAGACACTTCTATTGATGTGGAGCATGATGATGGTGGGGCTGATGTGCAAGTAAATCAGATGGAAGTATTGCAGCTGAAGGATAATGTCATTCCTAAAGGTCTAATACCTTTAGAGGAGCTTTTTGATCAAGATGACGTAGCTAGAAAACCAACCTTATGGCCAACCGAAAAGGGAGTTGAAGATGTGAACATTGGATCAGCTGAAAATCCAAAGATGGTGAAATTGTCCAAAGCATTGCCACCAGAGGTAAAAGAAAAATATATTAGTTTGTTTTCTTATTTTTCTCATGTATTTGCTTGGGACTATTCAGATTTGAAGACATACGAGACAAACATAATTCAGCACCCCATTCCGATCAAGCCAAATCAAAAGCCCTTCAGGCAGAAGTTGAGAAGAATAAATCCGAAGTTGTTGCCCTCAATTGAGAAAGAATTAAATTGGTTGTACAAGGCTGGTATCATTGTTCCTATAAGGTTTTCAGATTGGATCTCTAATTTGGTGCCCGTACGCAAGAAAATAGGTGAGATTCGTTTGTGCATTGATTTTAGGAATCTGAATAAGTTTTCTTTGAAAGATAATTATCCATTACCCAAAATGGATCACATACTTCAGCGAGTAGTTGGAGCATCTCGTATGTCACTACTCGATGGTTATTCTGGTTATAACCAAATTCTGGTCCATGAGGATGATAGAGACAAAACAACGTTCACCACTCCGTGGGGAACCTTTCATTATGTTAAAATGCCTTTCGGTTTGAAGAATGTTGGTGTGACCTTTCAGCGAGAAATGGATATGGCATTTTCAAATGAGAAAGATGTTTTTCTAGTTGTGTGTCTTGATGATTTGACAGTCTTTTCAAATTCAGATGAAGAGCACCTTTACCATTTGAAGATTGTTTTTCAGCGGTGTAGAAAGTATGATGTGTCACTCAGTCCGAAGAAGAGTTTGTTTGCCATGGATGAGGGCAAAATTCTTGGTCATATTATCTCAAAATATGGCATCTGCATTGACCCAGCTCGAGTAGAAGCTATTCAGCAAATTGATCTTCCCCGAAACAAAAAGGAGATCCAATCATTCAACGGTAAGATGAATTTCTTGCGCCGCTTTGTGCCTAATATTGCATAACATTTAAGGGAGATTACAAACATGCTTAAGAAATATAGCGTAGTGAAGTGGATTGAGGAGGCTGTAAAGTCTTTCAATTTAGTGAAGTTGGCTCTTTCTTCAGCTCCGGTTTTGATCAGCCCGGGCTATACTCAGGATTTTATTTTGTTTTCATTTGCCTCGGAACATACTATGGCAGCAGTATTGATGCAGAAAAGAGATCAACATGAAAAACCAATTGCTTTTTTCAGCCGAACCATAATAGATGCAGCCTTAAATTATAACATCATTGAAAAGCAAGCTCTTGCTTTAGTGAAAGCATTGAAATATTTTCGAGTATATATTCTGCATTCTCATATTCTTGCTTATGTTCCTAATGCTGCTGTTAAGGATGTTTTAGTGCAAACAGATCCAGAAGGGAGACGAGGCAAATGGATTGCTGCCTTGTTGGAGTACGATGTGGAGATAAAGCCTACAAATATTATCAAAGGACAAGGGTTGGCTAAGCTAATGGCTGAATCAAATTTACATGCCTTGGAAATCAATCTCATTGCTGCTATGTCCGAGGAAAATGAAGAAAGTTCGCTAATTCAGGTATCAGAAATATTTGTTCATTCTCCTTAGTATTCAGATATTGTATATGTGCTCCAAAAATTGTCACCGCCGCTAGGAATGGCTAAAAACAAAAGTAGAACTCTGAAATTGAAGGCTGCTAAGTTTTGTATTTTGAACAATGCACTTTATTGGAAAGATCCCGGTGGTGTTTTGCTAAATTGTTTGGTGGAAGAAGAAGCAAAGCAGGTTATGGAAGATTTTCATAAGGGAGATTGCGGAGGCCACCTTTTCTGGAAAACGACGGCCAACAAAATTTTGAGAGCGGGATATTATTGGCCGAATATTTTTGCTGATGTGTACAAAATTTTCAAAAGCTGTCATGAATGTCAGATTTTTGAAGGGAGGAAGAAATTGCATCCTTTTCTGCTTAAACCCATTGAATTAAGTGCTCCTTTTCAACAATGGCGTTTGGATTTCATTGGCGAGATCCATCCTGCTTCTTTAGCTCAACATAAGTGGATCCTCACAGCGACAAATTATTTCACGAAATGGATTGAAGCAATTCCCACCAGGCAAGCCACAGATGTGGTAATAATTTCGTTTCTTGAAAATAATATTTTGTCTCGTTTTGGTTGCCCGAATAAGTTAATTACTGATAACGCAACAGCTTATCATCCACAAGGCAACAGATTGGTAGAGTCTTCGAACAAATCTTTGGTCAATATTATTAAAAAGTTGCTGGAAATTAACAAGAAAATTTGGCATAAGAAGTTGGTCAATGCACTTTGGGCAGACCGAGTGAGTTAGAAGAAATCCATTGGTATGTCCCCCTTTGAGCTTGTATATGGAGTTGACACGGTATTTCCTACCTCTCTCGCAGTTCCAGTGGTCAAACTTCTGCAGGAAGCTAGCAGTGAAGACGATCATATGCAAAGGAGAATAAATCAAATGATCCATTTGCGGCAGACTAGAGAGGAAGTTTTCCAAAACACGTTCAAGCTGCAGGAGAGAATTAAGAAAATATATGACAGAAAAGCAAAAGCGGACAAATTTCAATTGGAAGAAGTGGTGCTGAAATGGGATGCAAGAAACGAGGAAAAGGGTAAGCATGGTAAGTTCAAAAAACTCTGGAAAGGACCCTTTAAAATTGCTGCATATCGGGGTCAAAATGATTTTCTTCTGAAAGAGATGAATGGGGAAGATTGTCCAGGAGGGCCGGTCAATGGTCATTTCTGAAATGTTTTCTGTTGTTTTACATTCTCACTGTACATACCATTTTATTTCAGTTTCATTGCAAGTGTGTGTTGTGATCTTTTCTTCAGTTTGGGGCCCGAGGTGAAGGCTATAACTCTGAAGATTGATTTTATATTTGGTTTGAGTTTGTCGAGTCAGGTCTTTCAGTCATTTTGGTTTCAAAATTGAGTCGGTTTCAGTCAAGTTTCAGTCAATAAATTGAGTCAAAAGTCTTGCGTTGATTTGTTGAAGTTATGGACTCCATAGCCCAATGGAAGAAAGCACTTCCTACTCTCCCAGAAATCTATAGTTCTTGGCACCTCCAAGGAGATACCATCCCCATTGGAGCCAATGTTAGAGTCGGTATCTTCATCCCTCCGTCAGAGATCAAATCTCTCTTGTTGCATTTCCTTTTAGGTGTCTCATTCAGTTTATTCAGCTGCATTCCATTAGGAGCATGGATCATCTGACGGAAGGGTCTTGTCACTCATATCCCTCATGTCATGTACCTGCTGGTCTAGTTCTGTTCATCGAAATCATTTACAGTCATGTTTGGTCTCCTGGTTGGCAAAGAATCATTTTAGGATTTTTAGTCTCATTAGGTCTAGGGTTTCATCAATCTAGTCTCAAATTGTCTAATAATGGCCAGCAGGCACATGAGGAAGCTTCAAATAAGGTTTCAGTGCAAAAATTTCATTATCATAATGCTTGATAATGATTTTTCTTCAAAACTCTGTTTTGAAGAAAAAATGTCTATTTTATCCTTTTGTAACAAGTGCAATGTAATTTTCAAATTCTTCAGTTGTAATAATGCTCCATTCACAGCCCTGGTCACCTTTGCCAAAAATCCATGCCATCCATCCTTGCAAAACAAGCAACAAGCTCATCATTCAGTCCAAAAGTTAAAAACAAGCAAAACAAAGTTCTTTTGAAAAAGTGTCAAAGTGTTCAAACATTACAAAGTGGGTTTTCAAAAAGCAAAAATTAAAATTTTGGGCATATAAGATATTTTCATGATCCAACACTCCATTTGCATGCCAAGAGATAGCATTGAGCCAAGACAAATCATGGAGGAGCAAAGCAAGTGTTTGGAGGGCAGACTGTGTGTAATTTGCTGAGCGTGACGCACTGGGCAGGTGTCGCGACACATCAGTGGTGCGCGGCGCATCGGGCAAGTCGACTGTGTGTAAATTTGAACCGGCGCAGTGCATTGGAGGGGCGCGGTGCACTGGGTTAGGTGCACGGTGCATTGAGCCGAAACAAAAAATTTTCCCATTGCTTCAAAAAACTCCAAATCGACTCGGTCTATTTTGTCCAAGTAAGTTCATGTGACCTTGTAATTGCCATTTACAAATGTTTGATGTTCAATATGAGAGTTTGAATGCCAAGACTCAAACCCTATCATCTTGTTGAGAATTTCTCCCTTAGGGTTTTGAAGTTGGTATTTTAAAAAATAATTTTGTGCCAAATACTCAATTCCCCACCTTGTTTTTTCTTCCCCCTCACTGTTATCTCATTACTGCAGTTCATCCCCCATCTTCCTATGTCCCTAAAGCCACTCATACCCATCTCATTCCCATTATCCCTATCCCATTTGAAAAATTTCCCCAAATCCCAAGTTACCCCAAAAAATCAAGTGGCTGTCCCTTGTCCCTAAATTTATCAAATCACAAGTTTTCAAAAGGAAAATTCCACTTGGTTAAAGTCCATTGTCCCCACTTCCCTATTTCCCCACAGTCCCTCCCACACTACCATACATTTGGCACTAAAAAAAAAGTACCCAAATTCTCATTTTCATCTCATACAAGCCGACATACACCTTGCATAGACCTTGGACATCATGGAGACAGATACTGATACATCATCTGACTGAGATAGTGATTCCACCACTGAGCTACATGCACCTAGAAGGCCTCATAAGAGTGGCAGACATGTGAGAGAGGAGCCCACCTCATTGGCTGAATTGCAGGCTTGTCCACTTGCCATGGCATGTTTTCAAGAACAGTCATGCTATCAGTTTTGTGAAATGATTGCTAAGATCCATTATCATCAGGAGTTGGCTCATTTGTTTGTATTGCATTTACATGATGGTCAGGTAACTCTTGCTGGTGTAACTTTCACTTTGACACCGGAAACTATCTCTCAAGAAACCGGAATATCGAATGTGGGTGAACAGTGGAACAAAAGACAGCAGGTGGAAAGAGTGCATTATGAACCATATATCAGGCCTATATTTGTGAGACAACTCAGTAGAGTGTTCCCATTCCGGTTCCTAAAGGAGTACTATGTGCCTCTAATGAAACTCATTATCAAATACTTCAGTTGTGAGAGCCGGTTTTCACGCCTCTATGCCTACCATATTAGGTTATTGATGCATTTCACCAGGGTGAGGATGATGAACATCCCTTATTTCATGTGCCGGAATATCGAGAGAATGACCACTCTTGTGCAGAGGAAAACTCTTAAGCGGCAGTACAACAGTATTTATCACTATGCACTCATCAAGATCGTGGTTGTGCATCAGCTCGACTTCCAGGGTATTTCTTGGGAGGATTTCATTTCCAATGATTTCTTCATAGTTCCTTAGGTTCTTTTGAAGGTTTTCCATGATGCAGGTGAACCTTCACATTAGTATGGAGGTCAGGAAGCAGAGACTACTAGTGTGTCAATGTATATCACTTATCAGAGAGGCACTAGAGGATTATTTGCAACAGCCCGGCGAGTACTATCTCCACCTGGGGTGGAAGGGGTCTCATTGCCGTCATCAGCAGCACAGGTATAGGTACAGGACAGACGTAAGAGGCCTATGCAGGATGAGGGGCCTTCAGGAGGCCAAGACACAGGTTTCATACTGATTGATGAGGATTTGAGCTCTCCAAGCTCAAAGTTGAGAGAGAATATTCAGGAGCAGAAGGTGGAGATAGACACATTGACCATCAAGTTGCAAAGAGCTCAATGGATCATAAACTACCTGGAGTAGCGAAAAAAATAGTTGGAAGATCAGCAAACAATCATGGAGTTGCAAAACATCCGTGAGAACCGGCAAGCTGCCCAAAGAAGTCAAACCGAGATGACATCCATTGAGCGGGAGATTGAGGCTGATAGAGAGACTTGGCTTGAGAGGGTCAATATTCATCTTGAGGAGCTGTTAGAGAAGGCCAACAAGGAAAAGAACATGCTCAGGCACATGAAGAATCATTATTGGGCGAGGAATCATGTTTGCAAGGCGAGAATCAAGATCCTGAAGGCAAAGCTAAAGAGGGCACTAAAGCGTCGCAAAAGGCATGATAGACTACAAATTTTGGCCGAAGCTTATTTGGCCTTGCAGAGAACTTGATGGTGGACATTCAGCCCAAATTTCAAGAAATTTGGGAAACTTTTTGTCAATTTTGAAATTTTTGGCCTTAAAACAGATTTTCCTGCCCGACGCATCGCGCCACTTGGCATGCGCTTATAATTGGCAGCTCCTCTTGGGGAAAACTTTGCATTTCTAGATTTTTCATCAAAAATTATCCATGCCTACCCATTATCTACGGATTTTGACAAGTTTTGGGTTGCCAAAAGGGTCAAAAACACCTTAAAAATGGCCTTTCTGCCACTTTTTGGACACACAAGAATCAATGTTGGGAGATTTGATTTTTGGAGGGGAAAATGGAAACCAAATTCAGAAATACCACTTGGGTTGGAAATTAGATAGGCAGATATTTCCAACAAGCTATCCTGCACTCAATTTGGACTCCAGGAAGGCCTTCAAAATCAGCCTCAAAGTGGAGCGACGCATAGAGATTTCAGGCGCGACGCATTGGGAAATTTGGCCTAATTTTCACTCAGTAACTCAGTTTTCCGCCTATTTTTGGCCATTTTGACTCTTTTATATTCATATGTACAGATATTGATGTAAATTGATGTAATTTCATGACTTTGATGTAATTTTTGCACATTTTTACTCATGCAAGTAGATTCATTCACCAAAAAGTGAAATGTAACTGAATGAATCGGTTTCCTATCTTATAGAGGCAAGCTGTTCCACTGCCTATTTTTTCAGTTCTTATTTTAGATCTTGTTGAAACAGCTTCTAAACTAGTGAGCTCGACCCTTAGAGGCATGGGGATGGGTTATACTTGTCTATATCTTGTATTTTCTCAGTCATTTTCAGGGTTGGACACTTGGGATTGCTTTGAGCTCTATTGTACATTTCATCTCTGCATTTTGGCAAAGGAAAGACCAGGGTTTGCAGAACTCTTTGGGATCCATGTGGCTCTATGTTTTGATGGTGTGTTTCTCTCTATGATTGTAATTTTACTGATGTTTCATGTGTATCATTTTCCTTCTCTTTTCTCCTCAAATTAAACAAACAAGTGATAAAGGTGGAATTCATTAGATTTGCAGTGCTCTGTCTTGAAGTTTTGTTTAATTTTCCATGTTTTCTACTGTCTAAAGAGGATTTTTGAAAGCCTCTTGCCCTCTTCAACTCCTCCCCAGTCTGATTTATCCATTTCATTCAATTCAAAGCATCAAAACATTTGCCTTTCTTGCCCCATTCAGCTCTCTGCAAAACTGATCATTTCCCGGACCCAAAATATTCCTTTCCCTTTGATTCCAACAAAAAACCCTCAAAATCAAATCAAAATCTTTCACATATACACCTAGCCTAAAATCAGCCTTTATTTCAAGTCATCTCAAGCCTTATTGATTATTTTTGCTGAGATTGACAAGGAGAGAGCCCTCTCCCGATCTGGTAGGGCTAGCTACCAGAGTAAGTGTGGTTTGATGTTACCCTAGATTCTACCTACTTCAGCCTGAGGTAGATTTAGGCCATAACAGGGCCAATAAAAGGTGCATGCACCAACGCCGTTAATGTGTAAAAACGCACTAGGACGTTTATGTGTCAAAACGCATTGGGCCGTTAAGTTATAAAAATGCATTGGCGTGTTAAAGTCAAAACATACCGGTGCATGCAACGCCTATCCGCCCGCCTGGGTGGTAGTCGTCGATAAAGCAAACCATTCGTTCTAATTGGTATTGGTATTTGGTGCGATGCCCATAGGTTGTAGAAACACACCGATGCATAGTATCACACAAATGCATCGGTGCACAGTAACTAACACACTCTGGTGTTCATTTTCTATTTTTTAGAAACATCAACCCGTGACATTGCAATTATTGTGATTTTTTAAAATTCATTATTCATCAAAAGTCGACAAATATATTATAACATTAGTCATATCAATTAAATTTTTATTAGTACATTTGAATGTGATGTTTGGATGAATTTCTTATATCATATCATCATATTTCACATCTCTTCATTATAATATTTAATCATCTATATATTTAATCAATGGTGTAGCATTTCACAACAACAATGGAGAGCACAATAGAATAAGTTAAAACATATTTTATTAGATATATATATATATATATATATATATATATATATATATATATATATATATATATATATATATATATATATAACACTCTTTTTCATACAAAATGGGGCAGTTATTGGTATCCATTTGTCTTTCAATTGAGACACTATGTCCATTACATTAAACAAAATTTCTTATTTCACAGACAAATATTTCAAAAAATACAACGACTTGCTTTGATATCCAAACATATTGATCATCACTCTTCGCTGGAATTGCTGTCACTGCTCGAGCTACTTCCATGACTTGGGTTATTTGGAGGAATGTTTTGTTCATTGTGTTGATTGTTTTCTTCTTCTTCAAGTTCCATCTACAAACATAAAAATAAAGTGTAATGAGTGTATATACATTGGTGAGAATAATGAAAAATACAATATTAAAAAATATACATCAGTGTAAATAAAAAAGAAATGTACCATAGCAAGAATTGACTCGTGAGATATACAAGTTCTTTCAAAACCAAATTTCATTCCATATTTCAACAATTCATTTGTTCGCGCGGTTCCATACTTTGTTTCCTGCAAGTTTTATACCCCATAACAAATCATAGATTTAATAGAAAATAATTTTTTGTTCTATTAATTATAGACAAAGCTAAGTAAAACAAGATAGATGCTTACAAATTCCACAATTAATTTTTGATATGCCAAAATATACTCACAACCCATATTTAACCCAATGTTAATCAATTCTTCTGATGGTTCTTCTTTTTATGTTAGAACATGTTTGAAGATATTCAATGATGATTGTTGTAAAACAACTTAAAATATACAAAAATAAAATCTATTTAATTTTTTATAAGGAAGTAAAAATTAATCACAAACATAGATATCAACCATTTTCTTCCTTGTCATCTTGTTTTATGTGTTGAATGGGTTCCCTTTTCTTTTCTTTTCTGCAAGAAAATACTTGAAAATTAATATTTAATACTAAATTGTTTATTTATTGTACCTAATCGAAAAAATCAATGACTACATATTACATTTGAAGCACGTTGTTGTTGATATGGATCCTCGTGTGATGAAATTATGTCCATTTCTTTGACCATTTCCTTGTACACCTTTCTGGACATTCCTACTAGCATATTTCTTATATCAGCTCATTCATCCTTTGAGATTTCCATAATCTTCCTGAAAATGTAACATGACAATAAACTATTTAATTTTTATATTGATGTATGAAAATTAGATATAACAAAAGTGATATTTATAAATGATTGCTTTGTAGTAATATATACATATGATTCTAGAAAAACATTTAAAGGAATATTACTTTTTCAATCCTTCTTTTTTGTTATTGTATGTTTTTTCTATTAAAAGTCTAATATGTCTCATTGACCAATTCTCTCGAAACACATCTTGTAATTTAAATAAAAAAAATTTCTTGGAATCATTGGATTGATTTTTGTATTGTAAGTGGAAAGAATTTTTATACATTCGTTCCACTAGATCCCTCAAAATTTTGTAAAAGCTTTTACCCCTTCCGTTAACCTCCAGCACCACTCCCCCAAATGCGATTGTTAGATAGCAGTAAATATGGCAGCCACCTGGCCATGCAGATGAGGGACACCCATCCTCCTCACATGGGTGCACATGAACACCCCAGCTTGCTTAAATTCCAGTGCGTGGGGAGATTATTTGCCACCCTCGAACGTCTCCAATCGACCTCCTCGCTCCACTCCTCCATTAACACAATCTTGTGCTCATTAATTTCATCTTTCATGCCTTTTCCACCCTCCATGGCCCAGAAATCTGCTCACCCTACTTCTCACTTCGGCATTCAACTCTCCCTCTGGCTTTGTTCTGACACTCCTTGCGCCTCGGCCAAGCCCCTACTCCACTACTCATTTCACTTTGGATTTTGGCTCTCCCTCTACTCCCTGACGTGATGCAGTGTTCCCTCTGTTGTCTCAACCTCTTTCTTGTTCCTCCGTAATGCCCCGTCACCATCGCATTTAGTGTCGAAGAGGTGGTGGCTGTTGTATTCCCTCTAGGCCGCCCATTTCTGCCATTTTTGGTTGAACAGTGAACCTATTGGTCGACTGGGCAGAGCCGGAGATCCTGAACCCCATTAACCTCACCGCTCGCCTTTTTCTTCACCTTCCCGAGTCTCCCTCTGAAGCCTCTAGCTCTGTTCTTCGCTCCAGAAAATGCTGTCGCAAGTCAACCATATCTCCTGCCTCCTCCTTCTCTCCTCGTAATATGGTGGCCTTGCCGGTTCAGTAGACCTCAAACAGTGAACGCAGTTGCAGCTCAAGCTCGAACGAGGATGGCACCAAGGTGGATACTGAGGCTCATGCGGCTTCCTCCCCTCCACAAAATGCCCACGTGGCTCTCCTTCCTCTGTCAAATGCACATGTGTCCAAGCTGGAGGTTGATGAGTCTGGGTATGTGTGAAGAATTGTGGAGGAGCCATTCCAATCACCGGTACAAGATGATAAGAATCCAACATCATAACTCCTGGGTTCTTCTTTCTAATTCTAGTCAATTTCCTGATACTTTGTTGCTTCTTTTTTACTGGTTTTGTTTTAAACATGTAATGTACACGGCTGGTTTCCCACTATGGGAAGCATATTCTAAACTTCCTGAACTCATCACTTGGGCTGGTTTCCCCGTCTCGGGCAACCCCTTTTTTGTTGTTTTGGAAACGAAATTTCCCGTTGGAATTAGCTTGCCAACTTCAGAGGATGAGGACTGTAATATTTTGGACTGTATGATATAATAGAAGTAGACCAATTTAGAAAAAAAAAACCTCCAGCACCACTCCAGATGAGCTTAGGAGAAATTCATTTTCATTTGCATGTCCTATTTTTTTCTTTTCTTAGAACAACATTCCTTTTCTTCATTGTTGGTCCCTGTAGAAAATTAAACATATATGAATTAATAGATTGTTTGAAACATGTTATCTAATATTTTAAACTATATTATTAATGAAAATTCAAAAAAGAAACTCATATTGGATTGATAATTTTTTTTTTCATTCACCTCATTCATCCTTCTGCAATTTTTCCATCCAGCTTTTACACCCTTGCGGTCTTAGATAAAAAATAGTCTTATCGAGCTTCATCATTTTGTGGCTCTGCATGATACACACTAAACAATACATATTAGTTAAACTTACATATAGTTCAAAAATAAAAAAATTTGTAAATAATTTACAAAGAACTTGCCTTTTTTTCTTTTCTAGACGTGCGATTAGTATTTTTGTTACTTGAACTCCTGTCATCCATTTTTTATCAATATGAAACCTATACCATTCATTAATATATTTTATAAATAAATCACATACTTTCAAGTAAAAAAAAAAATCAAGAAAACGATGCGCGTTTCGCAACGTACACACTGAACGCGATGCGGTAGGTTCTTATAAACACACTACCAATATAGTATAAACATCGTACGATGCTCTTTGTCAACAAGGAGACCCATTGCGTTATATTAATACTGGAGCACCGATTAACATAAAAATAAATTAATAAAAAAGTATTTTTATCAAACAATGTTTTTTGTGAGTACGCGCCCAATGCACTATACTACAACTGTGCACCTGCTTGCTATTTTAAACAGTGCACACCGATTAAAAAAAAGTTGGTTTTTAAAAAATCGTGCAAGGGCCGACATGGATTGCGATCCGACTTTGCAAGTGGTCCCATGGGTTAGATCTCATATGCCTATATATATAGTAATATAAACCTTATAAATCTAAAATGAAAAGCCCTAATTGTGAAGTCACATAAACAAGAAAGAAGCAAGGGTTTAACGTAAGAATGGATTTTTTTGTTTTGTTTTCTTAATTTTAATTAAATGTAAATAGGAATAGATATTTTAAATGATTTTATTAGTAAAATGCACAGTAATTTTTTTTTTACTATGCATGTATTAAATCTAACATAAACTGTAAAAAAACAATTATTACACTAAAATTTAACAATTTTCTATACTACAGGGTTTTTGTGTGAATCACCAGACATTTCAATTCTGATTCTCCGAATAGTGCTACTATTTGAAAGTATTTTTCTACTCCACAGTGCTCTCGTGCTCTCTTGCTCTAGATATGTCTCTTGTGCAAATCCCTCCCTGAATTGTTTGCAAAAATAATGAAACAATGAAAAGCTTTTACTATTTAAAGAATTTTTTTATGAAATTAGATTTTCGAAAATCATTTTCCACCCATTTTTCAATTTACCACTTTTTTTCACTTCAAAAAAATAAAGTTGCGCTTTTTTTTCCCCGAAATTTGGTGCATTTGTTAACTAACAACATCGGTGCAGCCATTAATAAAAACACACCGGTGCGATTAATAGTACATTAGCACCGATAACAATAAGTCCCTTTTTAAGGCACCGAAATTACTTTTGAGTATGTACACCAAAATTTATTGTTGATTTTTCTCAATTATAGGGACAAAATCTCATAATTATATCAAATGGAAAATTGTTCAAAATCCAGCTCATTCCATAATATTTCTCAAATTCCATCGAGGGGTTCTCCCTATCCATCTCCAAACGTAGTTGCTTCAGATTTTATTTATATTTTCATTATTTGTTTATCCATGTCAATCAGCTGAATAAAATTAATGTATACAAATTTGCAGGTTCGTGCAAATTCAGAATCGATTTCATATGCACAAAATATTCAAACAATTCCAAAACATCGAAAGCTTTTATCAGGAGTAGCATACCACAAGGTGCGATTGGTAGATGAAAATGGACAGCCGCTTCACCCTACCAATTGTAACATGCCATCTTCTAGCCACAATCTTGGGACAATGATGGTAATAATAATTTTTTGGTATAATGTAATTATTTCTACGTCAAACCAATTAATCATGCATTGATGTGCTTAGTAATTGATATCATCGATTTTTTACTAATCATGTTCAAATATATTTTTGGAAATTATTAGGATTGTAGTGATGATGACTGACTTACCTACCATCTTTTGTTGCACACCATGACAATGTCAATCGAGAGAACGCTGAATTAAGAGAAAAACTCAAAGAGGAACGATACCAAGAATGGTTGAATCAACCACCTATTCAATTCCCACTATGTGCAGATTCACCAATTAGGAATGACTACATCAATAGTAGTTCTTCACAAGCTGGCAATGGAGGAAATAAAATAGAGGTTGGTATGCATGATTAATTAAGGGATACTATTTCCATGGAGACAATGTTGTTAGATGCATTCCCAAACGATGATCAGGTAGGGGATGATGCTCATATCACTGTTACCTTTTTCGAAAGCCTTAAATTTGCTTCCACCACCCCTCTCTTTTGAACTGGAAGTCAGTCAAATTCTACCCAGTTGGGGACAACGATGTTACTGTACAAATTGAAAGCAAATTTTGGCTTGTCTAATGCATGTTTCTTGAAAATTTCAAGGTAATTAACCATCAAGTCGCTTATATTTTGGGAATTATAATGACACAATCAACATTACAAATGGTCAATTTTATGAACGTTAATAATTGTTTGCATTAATGTGTAGGTTTTAAACCTGAAGAAATTATCTACACACAAATATGTACTCAGTAGAAAATACTCAATAGCGAGAGCATAAAACATACGAAAGCAGGATAAACACGAGAGATTTTCCCTGATCCCAAATCGGGACGACCGGCTTGATTTTTCATTATATTCCTTTTAGTGTTACAACACATATATACATCTTTGCTGAAGCATACATAAACCCCAATCCATTAACCCTGGATTAGAACATAACCGTAGTTCCCTTGACCGGATCTACAAAAAATACCAGGGGTCGAAAACCATCGTACCCCAAAACCATGTGCAAAACCATGCACAAAACCATGGGCGTAGACTACACATACCCAACATTCTCCCACTTGTTGTTTTCTTTCCGTAGGGGGCCACAGGAGAGCTTAGTCATTGGCCCAATTCTTCAACACCCATTGTTTCTCTATACCAAGAGAACTTTTGAGTGCTCAGAGACATTGTCAATGCATCTGCAACATTATTCAAAGTGTCCACTTTTACCAGCAACACCCTTTTAGCCTCAACCATATCTCTAACAAAGTGATATTGAACATCAATGTGCTTTGTCTTTGAATGATAAGCAGGGTTCTTAGCCAAGAAAATTTCACTTTGGCTACCACAGTCTATCCTTATAGCTTGTTATACCAACCCCATACTTGAACACAATCTCTGCAACCAAATTGCTTCCTTGGTTGCATGAGTGGCTACTATGTATTCTGCCTCTGTAGTTGAAAGAGCCACTATAGATTGTCTTTTACTCATCCAACTAACTGCGCCTCCAAATAGGCTAAACACATACCCACTTGTAGATCTTCTTTGGTCCAAATCTCCAGCCCAGTCTGCATCAAAAAAACCACGAATGTCCAACATTCTTTCCAATCCTAGTCTTCTCTGGTAGCACAAGACATAATCACTAGTGCCACGTAAATATCTAAAAACCCGCTTCACTGTTGTCCAATGCTCATTCCCTGGGTTTAACATAAACCTGCTCAATACTCCCACTGCATGTGCAATGTCTGGTCTAGTACAGACCATTGCATACATCAGGCTACCCACTACACTTGCATATGGAACACGGGACATATACTCCTCTTCTTCTTGTGTCTTGGGACACTATTCAATGAACATCTTTACACCTACAGGAATAGGAACATTCACCGGTTTACTATCCTGCATATTGAACCTCTGCAATATAGTCTCAACATACTTCCTTTGGTTTAACCAAAGCTTCCTCTTTGCCCAATCTCTCTTAATTTCCATGCCCAAAATATAGTTTGCAGCACCCAGATCCTTCATGTCGAATTTGGAGAACAGTTGGGTCTTCAAATCTTGGATAATTTCTTTGTCATTTCCAATCAAAAACATATCATCCACATACAAGACCAAATAAATAACACGGCCACCAATTAATTTAAAATAAACACAGTGATCCTCCTTGCTTCTGGTGAAGCCAAGTCCCCGTATATAGGTATCAAATTTCTGATACCACATCCTTAGTGATTGTTTTAACCCATACAGAGACTTCTTCAACCTGCATACTAGTTCTTTCTTACCCTTCACCATAAAGCCTTCAGGTTGCTTCATGTAGATCTCCTCTTCTAGATCCCCGTGAAGAAATGTTGTCTTCACATCCATCTGTTCTATCTCAAAATCAAATGCAGTAGCAACAAATAGAAGTAATCTAATAGAAGTAACCTTGGCAACAAGAGAAAAAATATCACCAAAATCAATTCCCGGCACCTGGGAATAACCTTTTGCTACCAACCGAGCTTTTTATTTCTCCACCTTGCCTTCTACATTCATCTTCTTTTTAAACACCCATTTTCTCCCAATGGGCTTCCTTCCAGCCGGAAACTCCACCAGATCCCATGCCTCATTTTGTGCAAGGATGCCATTTCATCAACCATGGCCTCCTTCCAGAGTTTTCCATCCTCTGAATCTACTACCTCCCTGACAGTTCTGGGATCATCATCAGTTATAGTTAAGGAAAAACCTGAACAAAAAGCAGATGGACTATACCTTTCTAGTTGCCTTCTTTCCCGAACTGATCTTCTCAAAGCTGGGGTTTGTGGCTCTTCCTCTTCTGAATCTTCTTCTGTTGTAGAGTCTGATTCATCCTCCTTTAGCTCAAACTCTATCTTCTCAAGTTCCTTTGGTAGGACTTCATGTGTAACAACATCTTTCACCTCTCTAAACACCACATCTCGGCTGTACACAACCTTCCTTGTTTCTGGGTTCCAAAGCTTGTAACCCTTTAAACCATCCTTATACCCAATAAAGATGCACCTTTCAGATTTATTATCCAACTTGGTCCTTTTCTCCTTTGGAACATGTACATATGAATCACATCCAAATACCCTTAGATTTGAAAGAGAGGGTTTCTTACCAGTCCATACCTCATGTGGAGTCTTATCCTCCAACGCTGATGAAGGTGATCTGTTAACTAAGTAAAATGCAGTCTCCACTGCCTCTGCCCAGAATTCTTGTCCTAACCCAGTACCACTGAACATGCTTCTTTCCTTTTCCATCAACGTTCTTTTCATTCTTTCAGCAACTCCGTTTTGCTGTAGTGTGTATGGAGTATTCTTCTGCCGTGCTATACCACACTTCTTACAGAACTCTTCAAATTCCTTCTTGCAGAACTCCCCACCATTATCTGTCCTCAACGCCTTTATCTTCTTCTCTGTCTGGTTTTCCACCAGAGCCTTAAATTCTTTAAATTTGTCAAGGACTTCAGATTTCTTCCTCAAGAAATATATCCATGTATTCCTTGAGAAGTCATCTATGAATGAAACATAGTACACAGACTTTCCCAGTGATGGAACTGACACAGGTCCAAACACATCACTGTGCACAAGTTCTAATATCGTGTTCGCCCTCTTAGCACCAGAAGGAAAACTCACCCGATTCTGCTTCCCATATACACAATGTTCACAGAAATCGAAATCCAGAGAGCAATTAGACATACCTTCTACCATACCATTTCTATGTAGTATCCGAAGGCCCTTCTCTCCAATATGTCCAAGCCTTTGATGCCATAGCATGGTGTTTTCTCCAGAGACAGCTAGGCTTTCCACTCCACTTTCAGGAACCACAAAACTGTTACACCCATCAATAACAGTGCTACCTTGAAGCTTTTATAGAGTTCCAATCTGAACTCCCCGCATTAATACCAGTTCTCCCCGAACCATCTTGCAAGTATCTTTCTCGAACAATTTTTTTACACCTGCATCATCCATCTTGCTTACGTAAATCAGATTTCTGGCCAATGCAGGAATATGCAGAACACTAGGAAGTGTTCTAATACTTCCACCTTTTAGCTTCAGCTTGAATTTTCCACGTCCAACGATTCCGGCCTTCTTATCATCCCCTAATAATACAACACCACCATCATACTTCTCATACTCGGAGAACCACTCCCTATGGGGAGTGAAGTGAAAGGATGCACCTGAGTCAATCAACCATGACTCATGATCTACATGTGTATTTGAAGAAGAAGCCAAATACACATCCCCACCTTCATCCGAGGTGGTTTTTGCCTCTGCAGAAGGAGCATCATCATATCCCTTTCCTTTCTCAGGAGCTTTAGATCTGCAGTCCTTTTTGTAGTGCCCTTCTTTTCCGCATTTCCAGCACACCTTTACAAAATTTCCAGGAGATTTAGATCTCCCTCTAGATTTAGATCTCCCACTCAAAACCTTATTCTTGTTTCTGTTCTGGGACCTTCCTTGTATAGATAAGGCATCTCCATTCTGACCCTCCATATTTCTCCATCTCATTTCCCTTGACAGCAAGGCTGAGACAATGTCCTCAAAATTCAAGGTAGTTGTATTGCTACCTATTGCAATAACCAAACTGTCCCACGAATCTGGTAAAGAACACAACAAACTGATGCACTTATCTTCATCTGAGATTTTAATATCAACAGATGACAACTGACTTACCACAGTATTGAAGGCGTTCAGATGCTCTGTCACCGAGTCTTCATCCTTCATCCTCAGGTTATATAGATTTTTCCGCAGGAACAACTTATTCACCAGAGACTTAGACTGGTACAAAGTCCCAAGTTTTTCCCACAAATTATTTGTCGTAGCTTCCCCAGATACATTCAAAAATACTAAATCTGAGACACACAACCGTATTGTGATCTTAGCCTTCCGATCCAGTTTCTTCCAGTCTTCATCTGACATTTCTATTGGTTTAGTACCTGGATCTACTGCGATCCACTGATCTTTATCCACCAGCAGATCCTCCATCTTGAGCTTCCATAACTCAAAACTCTGACCATTAAATTTCTCTATCTCTATCTTCCCGCTGCTTGACATCTTCTTTCACCGCAAGACCGATCCCGCGCGTATCTTCCCATCGAACAAAAATTACCTCCCACGCGAGCAAACCCTCAAAGAACAAAACCCTCGTCGAAACAGCTCTGATACCAAATTTAGGTTTTAACCCTGAACAGAAATTATCTACACACGAATCTTATAACAGAAAATCAACAATAGCGAGAGCATAAAACATAAAACAGATAAACACAGAGATTTTCCCCTGGATCCCAAATCGGGACGACCAGCTTGATTTTTCATTATATTCCTTTTAGTGTTACAACACATATATATACGTGCCGAAGCATACATAAACCCCAATCCATTAACCCTGGATTAGAACATAACCGTAGTTCCCTTGACCGGATCTACAAAAAATACCAGGGGCCGAAAACCATCGTACCCCAAAACCATGTGCAAAGCCATGCACAAAACCATGGGCGCAGACTACCCACCAGAAATTAAGGACCAAAAAATTTTCACCAGGGCACTGCCTCGGACCTCGACAGGGGGGGCTACCGCCCCCCCTGTGACCCCCCTGTTGCGCCCAACACAAAGGGGGGGCTATCGCCCCCCCACGCGTGCTTAGTCGTGGAAAGAATGTAACACATACCCAACATAATGTACATTTAATATTTTCCATGAGCAACTACAAGTTATTCAAAGATAAGGTTCTTCCGAGTGATAATGTCTTGCCCAGTAGTTACAAAGAGGCAAAGAAATTGTTGAAATTGTTGGGTGTTGAGTACATATCATATCATGCATGTCCAAATGGTTGTATTTTATATAGAAGAGAATATGCAGACAAAGAGATATGTCTGAAATGTGGGCATGAAAGGTATGATAAAAAAAAAAAAAAGGGTAAATAACGTGGTCCTCCTTTTAAGACACTGAGGCACATGCCTATAATCCAAAGGATTCAAAGGCTCTTTCATTGCAAATAATTAACTGTGTTGCAGGGATGGCATGCCTCACATAGAAGTAAGTTGGGAGTTATGTGAATCCCAACAGATTCAATATCCATGAAGCATATAGAGGATACATGGCCCAAAAAATTCAAGGATGAAGTACGAAGTCTATGACTGAGCATAGCCATGGATGGCGTCAACCCATATTCCCTCCAGAACACCAACTATTCTATTTGGCCTGTAGTAGTGATCAATAACAATATCCACACATGGTTTTCCGTGAATAATGAACATCTTATGTTGGCTCTCATAGTCCCGGGTAGAAGACAAGTGAAGAATATGGATTTCTACTTATAACCACTGGTAGATGAATTGAAGGAATTATGGGACAGGATAAATGTATACGATGTATCAAGACCCATCACAAAAGAGAGTATTTTTACGTTGTATGTAATATGTGCTTACACGACACATGATTATCCAGACTTAGGATTTTTCTCTTGTAAATTACATGTTTATTGATTTGTTTATATACGTAACAATATTATTTCACATATTAATTATTTAATTCATTGTAATTGTTTTGATCTTCATGATATTCTTTAACATGCCATGCATATTGTATACAATAATTTCGTAGGTCTTGTAACAAAAGGGTATTATGGATGTAAATTTTGTGGGCCTTCTCTGAAATCTAGATGGTCCAACGACCTACGAAAGCCAGTGTATGACTAATCCAGGGTATTCCTCCCATAAGAACACCCTTACAGAAGAGAAATATCTGCTTTCAATGGTAAATGAGAGAGAACCCAAAGGCCTGCAATAACGACACCAGTTGAATGGCTTAGAGAATATGAGATAGATAAGGAGAAGGAGTTCGTAGAAATCTTTGATTCAAATGAGGAGCCTATGCTCAATGATCTAGAATTATTCGACACCTATGTTGAGAAATTTCCCATTGGGATGAAAAGGAAATCTATCTTTTATAACCTCCCATATTGGGAGCATCTTAAGATTACCCACTTATTAGATCCCATGCATATATTTAAAAATGTTTCATCTTACTTATGGAGGCACATGTCATTGAAACAAAGTGACACATTGGCTGTTAGGAAAGATCTTATTACTTCAAAAACTAAAAAGGAACATTGGCCAAGACGATTAGGAAGTACTGGATCAGAGGTTGGTCCCTATAATTGGTATTTCAAAGAAGGTGATGTCCCATGGATTTTAAAAAAAGATGATATTTCTTTGGCAAAGGAAGTTATAAGGGGTGTGAGGGTGCAATCTTCATATGGATATTCACTACGGCGTTGCTTCATCATGGAAGACCATTTGAATATTATAAAAGTACATATAATGTCAAAAAAATGATTTTATTATTTGTTATATTAATAAATTTTATCCCATGCAGGGATCATAAAACATAAATAATTTTGTATATTATTGCATGTGTTTATAGCTTTGCAGTGTCATTATCCTTTTTTCATGCATGGGTGTGTGAAACGTGACTTCCCCCAAGACCTAGGATGTGCCATATATAAATTATCTGCATTTGTACGTTGGATCGAGTCAAAGGAGATTCATGTGGCTAGCATTCCATGACGGTGTAAAGAGATAGTTGAGATTGTTTGTATGTTTGAGAAGGAACTGTCGATGAGTTTCATGGACTTGCAGGTTCATCTTCTAATCCACCTAGTAGATGAGGTTGAATTAGTTGGGGTGGTTTCTTGTCGTTGAATGTTCTTCTTAGAGAGGTACATGAAGAAATTGAAAGGTTTTTTTAGACAAACGAAAAAACCCGAGGGGTCTATGGCAAAGGGGTACATATCATATGAGTCTTTCTATTATTATGGAGAGTACATCAAGCAGATCCACAACAGACTAGGTGCAGTGATTTGGGATGATGAAAGGGATGAAGAAAATAGAGAAGGGGAGCTTCTCCAAACGAATGGAAAAAGGTGATTGATAAAGAGTAAGCGACTTATAATTTTTCAAATTTACATAAAGTATTCGCGTTGAACTTTGATATAATATATATTTTGATCTCATATGCACTATATGTCGGTTTGATTTCATCAACGAATGTAGAAATTTAAGAAATCAATAAATTCATTCTTTACAATTCCGAAGTGACACAACTGTGGGTCACATTGTACGAACAAAAGAAGATGAAATGGGATAGTGACAGGAAAGAATTTAGATGTTTGAATGGTATAAGTGTGCCTTATCGTGATCATGTAAAAGAAAATATGCCAATTATATTCCCCAACAGTTGGGTTGTTGACCAAGTTAGAGAGAAATATGGTGCAACCGGTCGTTACCCGTGTGCTGAAGAGGATGCGCTAAACACAGGGATTGGGTGAAACAATTCAGTAATAATATATTTATGTACATTCTAAACTTAATAATTTACCTTTGAAATGTAACACCTATATTTCATATTTTAACAATTGGGTTATTAGACACATGACACTATGACTTTTTAAAATTTTATAGGTGCATTTGTTCCCATCTATGTGGGCATATGGACACCATTTTCACACAGAAAATGTGGATAATGGACACATGACACAAGACCATGGAGTGGCATTCGAGTTCTATCAATCCATTCGAGCTAGCTGACGTTATCAAAACCTAGTACGCGTGACATTAGGTTACATCAGAAAGATACAAGAGATCATTGAAGTGAACTTCTCTTATTTCCAATTTGTTGTTTTAGGTGCAAGTGGCGGGACACATTCGATTGGAATAATGTAAAGGAATATCGTGATAGTAGGCTGATATGTATCAACTCTAGAAATATGTGGGATGAAGCTAAGGAGCCTTATGTTTTCCCCAAACACTGCAACCAGGTATTTTTTTGCCCAGATGTGTTGGCTAGGGATTGGTGGTTTGTATCAAGACATGACCCTAGATCAAAACATATTTTTGAGAACAATAGTGTTATCATGCCAAGCGAGCTGGAAGATAATGAGGGTGATCATGAGAATAGAGAGCGATATGGTACATGTGTTATTTCATCATTTATACTATTTAAGATGGGTTTTTAAAAAGAATAAGACTTAACCTTATTCTTAACCTTATAACTAAGACTTATTTTTTTTGAAACACTATAATATGTATTTTGAATTAATTGGTTTGCATTGTGTTAATGTTAAAATCATTTCACTTGATAATTTGCAATTATGCTGATCTCGAAAACAATGCACTGTATCAAGTTCTTTTTGTTTAATGTCAATTCATAAAATAATACAACTACTTGATTGCTTTAAATGTATGCGAATGATATTTTCAAAATTTTTAAAAATATATTAATGTATATTGTTATTTTTGGTAAGTAATATCATAATAAAATAATGCTAATTCTAAACATGAATTTATTTGCATTATTTTGTAAACTTTATTATGTTACAAAAATTCATATTATTCTAGATTTATTATTTTACAATTATTTATATTCATACAAATTTACAAAGTTACAATTTTACAATTATGGTAATTTAACAATATGTACAGTATACATTTTACTTACAGTAGTTATGGTTCAAAATTGACAATTAATTTACAATTTTACAAATTTACAAATTTTACAATTTTAATCAAATTGAATCATAACAATCCATGCAATTACAATTACAATTTTACAATTTCACAATACAATTACAATTACAATTTTACAAATATTTTACATACAATTACAATTAAAATTACAATTACACTTTTACAATTTTACTTAAAATTACAATTAAAATTTCATTTACAATTACAATTACAATTTTACATACAATTACAATTAAAATTAAAATTACAATCACGATGCATACAATTACAATTACAAATTTACAAATTTTCAAATTTTACAATTTTAATAAAATTGAATCATGACAATACATACAATTACAATTACAATTTTACAATTTTACAATTACAATTACCATTTTACAAATATTTTACATACAATTGCAATTACAATTACAAATACAATTTTACATACAATTACAATTAAAATTTCAATTTCAATTTCAATTACAATTTTACATAAAAATACAATTAAAATTACAATTAAAATCAC
This sequence comes from Pinus albicaulis, assembly GCA_034641835.2. Lineage (NCBI taxonomy): Eukaryota > Viridiplantae > Streptophyta > Pinopsida > Pinales > Pinaceae > Pinus > Pinus albicaulis. The sequence goes on along the minus strand of CM076572.1, from coordinate 619,033,214 downwards.
GATATATACAATTGCAATTACAATTACACAATTTTACAATTACCAATACATAATATTTAATAAATATCATGACTTAATATTAAAAATAATCATCATGATCATGATAACCATCGTACGAACATCATATTCTAAAATACACATTCAAATTTGCTAACATCATCTAATCATCGTGATCATGATCATCTAACAAAACACAAGCATTGTATAACATCATCACAATACAAACATCAAATATACATCTCATGTCAAATAATTGCTATCACATACACATCTATCTGCAATCACATTAAATGAACATATCTAACATGACCTAACAATATACACATCATGATGAACACAAACATGTAAATTAAGTACATCAACATGAACACAAAATACATGCACTATATATATATATATATATATATATATATAACTGCATATAAATGTCAAATATCTAGTGGTACTACATCAATACTATAACTAGTACCAGTCAATTCTTGCTCAATCGATGGTACAACCTCATGCTCAGATGGATGACATGCTTGCTCCAAAGTTTCATGTTGATTAGATGGTGCAGTCTGCTCAAGAGGTGCCTGCTGATCAGATGGTGTAGTCTGCTAAGCCCTAGCGCAACTCCCAGGGGCTGCCCTACTTTACTTTATCAACCCGGGGTTCGCACAAACTTGGAGGTGACGATGCTATATACATAACAGATGCATTCTACTTATGTCATCCTCTTTCGCTCTACGAAAGTGTGCCACTTCTAGGGTTTCTTGGTGAAGTATAACACACTTCAAAGAAACTAAACTAATTTGAAGAAAGGAAATGACAGAAGGAAACTAAATTAAATTGTTGGAAATGACAGGAAGGAAACTAAACTAAATTGCTGAAAGGAAATGATAGAAAGGAAACTAATTTAACTTGCTAAAAAGAAATGGCAGAAAGGAAACTTATTTAAATTGTAGAAAGGAAATTGATTTAACCCACACTTAACTTGGCCAATTAGCTAAACACACTCTACTTATCTTATGCTCTATCTATGCAATTATTCATGACCTAATTCTAATTTGAAGAGGTGTTCCTTGTAGTTTGGGGAGAAATGGGGTAAAGGTGCTAATGGAGGGCTTAACCACATGGGACAAGGCTTATAGGTGGAAATAGGGGTTTAGACTTCATTAAACCTTATGATATCGCAAAAATTATTTGGAGAGGGAGGCTTAGAAAAATGTGATGGCGGAATTGCAATGGGACAGAAGTGTGATATGTGATATGGCCGAAATTGTGAAATGAGAAATGCGATGGGTGGCGTGGAATAGTGCTATAGTAATGTCACAATCAGCGGTTGGGAGCGGTAAGCGTTAACAAATCGGGAGTGAAATGTGCGAAGTGAGAAATGCGATAATGTCAAAAGGGATTGAGGTAAGTATTAAAAGAAAAAGGGAAAAGGTTGCGAAATTCGATGGGTGACGTGGTAGCAGGGTATGGTAATGTCACAATCAGGGTTCAGAGTGGGGAAACATTAATGGAGAGCGGATGGAGATTGTGAAATTTGAAATGCGATGGGAAGAAATTGCAAAATGCGAAATGAGATAGCGCGAATTTTGAGGAGGAAAGGCAGAGGTCAAACTTTTAATGGTTTTTTCTGAATAAAAAGGGTGTGGAAGCTGTTAAGGAGAGAAGAAGAAGGGAAATGGAGGTGCAACAACAGTGCTTAGGCATGAAAACAGAGCTGGAAAATGAAGCGGGACAACTTGATGAAATTCTCTAGGATAGTTGATACTTATTCCTGCAATCAAACCTGCCGATTCATGCACGAAAACAGACAAAATGTGATAAAAATAGTGAACGAAAGACTCAGACTGGTAATGAAATTTCTACCCTAAACTCAGAAGCAGTGAACATAAAGTAATTTTTGGCTCACGGGAAGGGCTACCCTCCTCGAACTCTATGGACAGAGATAAGAGGGGAAGGCTCGATCCACAGCTTTTAGATTTTTCCTCTATTCTATTACTCTCATAAGAAAATGAAAAAAAACTACAACAGCACACTGAAAAAAAAAACTAAACAACAATGAAACTAGCTAACTATTCAAGAATAAAACTAACTAAATGGCAAAAACAAAACTAGCTAAATGACAGAAAGGAAAGAATGATAACAACAAAGAAGCTGAGGCACATGGGTTGGGCCTTAACCCACAATCCCAGCTCTCTGGAACTAGATCAATAAAAAATCATCTGAATACTCATTGAATTACAAAAATACAGTCTTATTACACCCCAAAGGTCTTAAATAACAAAAGCCTAATAGCTATCAGCAAAAGTTCCAAATGGAATTGAATGGATCAGAGTCGACCCTAATTAGCTTTTGATTAGCTTTATTTATCATCAATGGTAGCTACCAACAACTCCATAGAAAATAGTGATGATTGTCCACTTTGAATCCAAGTAAACCATAGATTGAGTGCACTTCATCTTCGGTTTGCTTGCCTTCCTTTGATAGTTAAGGAGGGTGGAAAACCCCCTTGAATCTCTCCAAGATTTCTCCATAATTTCTTGACATTGTGCTCATTTATTCTTCAATCTTGATCGAAGGGAGCAAGTCTCTAAATTTTATCCTTCTCCAAATCTGCATAATTTGCCCAATATTCTCACAATATTCTACAAAAATAACCAATATTAGGCACAAATATGCAATTACCTTTAAACCTTCCTAATAACATATTAAATCATAAGAAAACATTATTAAGTGCAGAAGGAGAGATTTAATATATATTTTTATGTGCATAAGAAAGGTATATGGGCCTAAGAAAGGTTAGATGGGCCTTATTTTCTATCTAATTTAGAGGCCCATCATCACCCCCCTACTGAAACTGTTGCTCATCCTCTTAGCAACCTATTCATCCTCTTTGCCTTATGGTTCTTCCTTCATGCTGGCTTATTTCATTTTCTATTTACTGGCCCATGCGCTGCTCCTCCTGCTAATATTCTTGATATTATTCTTGCATTTCTTCTCGTAGGTGCTTCATGGAGGTCCTCAGATGCATTAAGCAAATCTGTTTCGCATGCCAAGAGGTGGTGGACCCACCTTTTATTTCATTTTTTATTTTCTTACTCTTTTTTTTAATTGCATATAGAATAAACTCACAGTTCTTTTTTCTGTGAAATGAGTTCACCCTTGGTTACCCCTTTGGCACTCCTTGCCTTCCTTTACATGAGTTGCTTACTACCCACTTTCTCAAGTCCTTTTTACTTTTGTCTTGTTCTTCTTCTTAGTGGAAAAAGTGAGGCTAGTCACTAGATAAGGCTAAGGTTGCTCTGCTACTGATTTTGGCTATATTAAAAAACTTTACTTCTCACACTTTTTAATGTTTTCTTAAGCTAAAATAGATTCGAAGAAAGGGTTAGATGATTGCATACGTGAGCCTTACCATTGATTTGTTTTTACAGGTGATATTGAAGCTGCTGATATGGTTGTTGAAGTTGTCTTCAGTGGTTTTGAAGTTGCTCTGAAGTTGCATGTGATAATCTACTTGAGGTCATTTTGGAGCTTCTGAGCACAGGAGGAAGAAGTCCAAGTTTGGCTACCTTTGACCAGGGTGTTGACCAAATTTTATTTTTGTGCCAACTTGTTGTTTTTTTGTTTGCAAAGGTTGGAGAGCACTTGCATTCATTAGAGAGAGATACATGGAGAAATGCAATTTTTTTTTTAAGGCCTACTAGCTGCCTCAATGAGGTTTTCCACTAGTAGGTCTACCTAGGGGCTTTAAAGGAGGTTTTCACCTAGGATATTTTATTTTTCTCTCTTTTTTTTTCAACCCAATGACTGCCTCATGGAGGTTTTCAATTAGTGAGCCAATCTTAGATGCCTCAAAAGAGGTTTTCACCTGAGATTTTATTCTTTCCATTTATTTATTTATTTTCTTTTTTCACTTTCCTACTCTACTTGAAAAAATAAAACCTTTTTCAAGTATAGGAATACTTCCAATGGAGCCATGTACACATCAATATGACAGATAAAATCATGTGCACACTTCAAATACATGCTTTGACATGTACTTAATATGAGAGATGAATTGCTTTGATTGGGATTGTATCAAGTACCGTTGGAGAAGAGTGTGTTGTTGTAACTTAATGACTGTTTGGAACCATATGTCAATATATTTGTGATGCTCCTAGTCCAGTTGCTGAGTTGGATCGCCTTGGATGTCCTATTCTATTATGACATTCAAATATTCCTCTTTTTTTTATTGTTCTCTTGAACACATGGAGGAAATTCTGGTAAACATGAGGAAACTTTCTCAACATCTGATTCTGATGCCGGCTCTTCATCAAGTGAAACCCTTGATATTTTCATCTCCTCATTTGGATCTTCTTCTTCTTGATGTTGTCCTTTAATGACATTAATAAAATCTCTTCTTTGCAATACCTTTCTTGAGCTAAGATGAATACCATCTAGATCAAGAGGAGATGTTTGGAAGTGTTGTACCTCAGCATTTTGAGTGAGTTGAGATACTTCATTGTATGGGTTTGGAAATGGTGGTACAGGTAGTTGTGTGGGGGCAGGTATATGAGATGGATGTGGTTGAGGTTGTGGTTTTGGTGGAGGTGGATGGTATGGATAGCATGGAGGATATTGAGGGAAATATTGAGGATGTTGAGGATTTTCCCAATAAGGTCCTTGCCAACCATGTGGCCAAGATTGGGTTTGAGGTTGAGATGGCAAAGGTTTCCAAGGAGGGAGTGTGTCCCAATTAGTTTGAGATGGATGTGAATAAGCTTGACATTATGAAGTAGGTCCTTGCATCATATCAATTTGACTAGACTTCTAGGCTCTCCTTGGAGCTACATAACATAGATTCTTTGGTGATTGCCTTGCTCCATTTTATTCTTGGTAAACTTATTTAAACCTGAGGAATGATGAACAATAGTTAGTAGCATATGATTCTGCATGTATAACAAAAATATCAACATCTTCTTTTTTCTCATTTTTCATTCTTAACATTTCTACTAGTTCACTCAGATTGCTAAGAATTTCTGTTTTAAAGTTATCAAGAAAATTTCCAAGTTCATCTTGCCTTACCAATGTTGATGCTGATTTACTTAATCTTTCCCTTCCTCTTGATATGTGCTTGCATGTTTCACAAATTTCTTCAAATGATAGTTGGTATACATCTCCTCTACTCATGAGATTAAGGAGATCAATACACTCATACCTAATTTTTCTAAGTAAGAGGGTTTTTGGTGTGTCAAATCCTAAATGATGCATTTTTTCCCTCTTGAAATTATACGTGAACCTCTCTATTAGATCCTCAAGGATCTCATCTTATTCTTGGTTCATTCTAAAAAATTATTCTCTAAGATCATGATCTTTGTATTTTTCTAGAAATATCTTTTGCATATCATTCCATGATCTTATTGAATTAGTACCTATACTCATGAACCATTTAAGAGCTCTATCCTTCAATGTTGTAGGAAAAAATCTCAATTTTTGAGTGTGTGATAAGTAGCCATAAGATCTACAAAGTATCTCAAATTCAAAGAGAAATGTTTCTGAATCCTCTGTCCTCATACAATGGAAGTTGGGAAGGAAATATGGAGGGATGTTCTTCATATGTACACTGATGTCCATATCTTGAATGGGAAACCCAATAATATATTCTTCATTGTCATCATATCCATCCATATCTTATACCTTCAAAAGTGTATGGTGATGTGGTTCTTACTCCACCACGTGGTCAAGTAGGGGGGTTGGTATTGGAGAAGTATTTTTAAAAAATTTCTGAGTATCTGTTGGAGAGGTAAATCCCCTCTACGGACACAGGAAATCCCTACTAGCCCAGATTGGGTATAGCAACAATCAATCATGCAGTGACGCAGGTCTGTAGTTACAAAACGACATGAACATAACGAGTTGCCTACCTCAGATCCTACACAATGTTCGTCGAAGAAAGGATGACGCTTCCCGTCCTCCACTTTGGCAGATCGCGATCCTTCCGCTTAACACGTCCGAACACCTACACACATGCAGAGAAACACAACGATACACAGCATATAATCTAAATCTTGTAACCATACATCAGTCAGAGAGGATGTAATTCATTGCATCAATGACAAAGACACATGAATGAAACCATAATCAAAGTCGCTTATCATTAATAATAACAAAGGAAAGATACAACCTAAAGCTCTGACGCTGGATCTTCCTTCGGTAGGGCTGACAGTGGAGCATGTCTCAATGAAGCTTGTCGGAAATGGGACAAAGCTCTCTCTCTTCGGCTTGGCTCTCAAAGGTTGTCTGGCGATAGTCTCCTTGCTACAGATTCAACTCTTGCTTCTAGCTTGCTAAGGGAAAATGGCAAGCTTTTATAGATGGTGGAAGGGGAGTTGGGATCCCTACAATTGTGGGATTGGACCTATCCTTAAGGAATCTTCCATGATAGGTGGAAAACCACCTCCCATACATGGAGATCCGAAGCCAAACCTCCCAACCCATTTTAGAGACTCGTTCAGGAGTTTGTTGGAATCAAACTTTCGCCATTTATTTTTTAAAAGCAATCCTTATTAAGCTTGGCACGAGTGGGAAATTGGGACAAAGCGCCAGTTGGCACGCCCTCTTTGGTGGATTTTCCCCATTGGCGCGAGGGCTGAACTGGATGGTCACGCCAAGGCCAAAAGATCAATTTTTAGGGTTTTTCAAAGGAAAATTTCTTCAAATGAATGATTATCCTTGTTAAGGGGGATGCCATGAAAGTGATTTTAGGTTATGTCACTGCTCACAGGTCATGGGAAAGGCCCTCCAATGTGCAGGATGGAGAATTGTAGGGACGGTGACAAATTACTGTGTAACAGATGCCCCCTAAAGCATGAGGCCCGAGAGAGAGAGAGGTATGAAATGCTTTATGAGAGCGTGCCCAACTGAAAACACTGTCATTGGAAAACCAACGTAGACAAATACAACTGATATCTCAAATACATGATATGTGGTATGGGTTTAGCCATCCATAATAGAGTATACAATAATCAAGATCCAAGGTATGGACGCAGCCATCTAGTAAGGATCATCAAGCAGACTCAGGTATGGTCGCAGCCATCCAATCAATGAGTCATGTAAACAATCATGAGAATCCACAAAATCCGCAGCCTGGATTCCATTAGACAAAACCCAGGGTCTTGCGCTCCATCTCGACCCGAACCGAGTACAAGTCCTAGCATGTGAATAAGTGAGCTGAAGTCGAACACATAAGAACATCGTCTGATTACCAGCTAATGATGAAAGTCGTTAACAAGCGCAAGAGGATCCACCAATAATGATGATGGCCCTTTAGGTACTAGAGGTACAATCCACGGAATGTGAACAGTGAGTTGACATCGAACACTCACAGAATCATTCGATCGAAGGCCAATGATGAAAACCTTGCGTCGAATGTGAAGAACCTTCCATTGAGGCATGCAGGCTCCAAGGTACCAGAAGGGAGTCTCTAGATCAGCTTCCTGGATAATGAGCTGAAGTCGACAGGAAGTGACCTCGATCGAAGGTGGGCCATAATGTTTCCCACATCATCGATACAAGATAGAGGAACATAATGTTCGTGAATCAGGATCAGATGAGAATCAGAGGAGGGTTAAGAACTGCAGAGGTCAACTTCTCTTGAACATATCGGTGGAACGACACTGGATTTGGCAATATTTGACATCAAAAGATCTGAGGTCATGATGACAAGGCAAAGAGAAGATGAGTGGTCAAAAAGGATTACCCAAACCCATGGAGGCAAGCAGAAAACAAGATGGGATGTCCCCAACCCGACACGAATGCAGACAAGTGCCATGTTCAAGAGTGACATACTGCCGACACGACGATGATACTGGTTTCATTTTTTCCCCACCATTTCTGGCGAGTACCTCTTTATTTTTACACAAGCTTGAAGAGGATCCCATATGCTTGTCATATAAGTTTGTCCTTCAGACAAATCCAACCTAGTACATTTAGCGAGCCCTAGGAAGGAGGAACTCGAGTAATGTCATTATGACAAAGTCCGATGTCATCAATTTTTAATGAGTCTAACAAAGGAAGAACTCGACATCTTTTCATGTTTAGAGAGTTTGAAAAGACAGCGGAAAAGAAAACTCCAACAGTCCCTTTTCGTAGGTAGTCTCATAGATCCGAAAAGGTAGAAAAATATATCTGAGAACCTCCTAGTTGTGATAGGCTAGGGTATTCCTTTTTCGTAAATAATCTATCTTAGCTAGAAAAAGGGGTAAACGTATACTGGGTAGATTTCGTTTCGCATCCAATTTAACGAGATCAAAACGACAAGCAACTTGGAAATATTTTCATGTTTAGAGAGTTAGAAAAGAGCTGAAAGGTGACTCCTCCTGGAGGAACGAGTGGTATAAAGGGCAGCAACTAGTTCCAGTGATGGTGGAACTATTCAGAACAAGATAAAGGTCAAGAGGCTGGCTAACAAGACCACTCATCACAGCAGTTCCTCAGGAATGGGTAAAACAACCAATTGAAGGCATATGATTGGCAAAGTAGATAGGGATGATTGAATGAAAAAACCAAGGCTCATCTAGCAAAACAGGTTGATAAAGTGGCAATCACAAGAGGTAAAATGGGAATAGTTTCATTTTTACACAAGCTTGAAATCAAGAAACTCTACTTGAAGTTGGTTTCATTTTTACACAAGCTTGAAACAAAGATAAGCTATGCTTGAAACTGGTTTCATTTTTACACAAGCTTGAAATGGAAACAAACTATGCTTGAAAAATTAAGCATGCCCCCAGCATGGTGACTCAATTCGAGGTACATGAAGAACCTCATCTGATTACCAGCCAATGATGAAAGCCGTTAACAGACGCGAGAGGATCCACCAATAATGACGATGGCCCTTAAGGTACTAGAGGTACAATCCACAGAATGTGAACAGTGAGCTGATGTCAAACACCCGCAGAATCATTCGATCGAAGGCCAATGATGAAAACCTTGCGTCAAATGCAAAGAACCTGCCATTGAGGCATGCAGGCTCCAAGGTACCAGAAGGGAGTCTCTAGATCAGCTTCCTGGATAATGAGCTGAAGTCGACCAGAAGTGACCTCGATCGAAGGTGGGCCATAATGTTTCCCACATCATCGATGCGAGATAGAGGAACATAATGTTCGTGAATCAGGATCAGATGAGAATCAAAGGAGGGTTAAGAACTGCAGAGGTCAACTTCTCTTGAACATATTCACGGCACGACACTGGATTTGGCAATATTTGACATCAAAAGATCTGAGGTCATGATGATGAGACAAAGAGAAGATGAGTGGTCAAAAAGGATTACCCAAACCCATGGAGGATAGCAGAAAACGAGATGGGATGTCCCCAACCTAACACAAATGCAAACAAGTGCCATGTTCAAGAGTGACATACTGCCGACACGACGATGATACTGGTTTCATTTTTTCCCCACCATTTCTGGTGAGTACCACTTTATTTTTACACAAGCTTGAAAAGGATACCATATGCTTGTCATATAATTTTGTCCTTTGGAAAAATCCAACCTAGTACATTTAACGAGCCCTAGGAAGGAGGAACTCAAGTAACATCATTACGATGGAGTCTAATGTCATCAATTTTTAATGAGTCTGACAAAGGAAGAACTAGGTGTCTTTTCATGTTTAGAGAGTTTTAAAAGACAGCGGAAAAGAAAACTCCAACAGTCCCTTTTTGTAGGTAGTCTCGCAGATCCGAAAAGGTAGAAAACTATATCTGAGAGAACGTCCTAGTCGCAATAGGCTAGGGTATTCCTTTTTCATAAATAATCTATCCCAGCCTAAAAAAGGGGTAAACGTATACTGGGTAGATTCTGTTTCACAGCCAATTTAATGAGATCAAAATGACAAGCGACTTGGCAATCTTTTCATGTTTAGAGAGTCGGAAAAGAGCTGAAAGGTGACTCCTCCTGTAGGAACGAGTGGTATAAAGGGTAGCAACTAGTTCCAGTGATGGTGGAACTACTCATAACAAGATAAAGGTCAAGAGTTTGGCTAACAAGACCACTCATCACAATGGTTCCTCAGGAATGGGTAAAACAACCAAGTGAAGGCATATGATCAGCCAAGCAGATAGGGACGATGGAATGAAAAAACCAAGGCTCATCTAGAAAAACAGGCTGATAAAGTGGCACTCACAAGAGCTAAAATGGGAATGGTTTCATTTTTACATAAGCTTGAAATCAGGAAACTCTGCTTGAAGTTGGTTTCATTTTTACACAAGCTTGAAACAAAGATAAACTATGCTTGAAACCGGTTTCATTTTTACACAAGCTTGAAATGGAAACAAACTATGCTTGAAAAATTAAGCATGCCCCCAGCATGGTGACTCAATTCGAGGTACATGCCCCCCAAGCTTCAGTCCATATGAAAGGCAGATGGAGTGAAGGTTCAAAAAAATGAGACCAAGGGAAAGACTCAACTGGGATTTTACGAGATCTTATCAAAGACTCGAATTGAACAGGAACGTGCTTCATTGTTTTAAAGAGGTTGACACACTTAAAAGAACTATCCTCAGATGACCTTGTTTCATTTTTTAAAGAGCTTGACACAAGCAGATGAACCATGCTCCAACAGACCTCATCATAATGAATGAGAAGTCATAGCTTCCAAGAGTTGCCCGCCTGATGGAAGGAAAACGTCTTGGAAGTCTGGACCTAATGCCCCCAACACACGATGCACTACGGCACTATCACTGAATACGGGCATAGGACAGGTAGCCACATAATTAACCTATGGCGAGAAAGATACAACTGGCGGATAAAGACCCAGAAAGGATGATGGTGGACCAGATGTCATGTTAGGACCAAAGAATGAAAGCTGATCAATGGTCACGATCCGACCTTGGTGCGGAAAACACATCACACGAAAGAGGGAGGAGACAAGCGCTCCCATGGCATAAGTATAATTGCGGCCCAGGAATATATTAAAGTCCAAGGGGCCAAGAACAACCATCACATCCATATGGATAGTTTTCCCTCCCAAAGTAACAGGAAACTTCGAAAGGATCCCTAACAGTTGACTAGTTCCTTTGTTAAACGCCAACAGATTCTGCGTAATATTCACAAGCGGTGGCGAACTGAAAGCTTGCCAAGTAGGTGAGGATAAAATAATAACAGATGCACCTTCATCTATAATAGTGCTGGGTATGACCAGATCAAAGGTCTGTACTGTGATCTCAAAGGGCACATAAGAAGGCAGGCGATAACCTGTGAAACGACCCCAATCGAAGGAAGCGACCAAAATACTTGGAGGGGCTACCATCGAACCAAGATGGTCTTCCCCTGGTGTTACGGAAGAAGAAGGAGCATCCTCCATGACCTCCATCATGGAGTCGGGAGGGGTATCCTCCGGGACCTCCATCACGGGAGGCGGAGGCCTAGCTTCTTGAGGTATAGGGATAGGAGAATCTTTCTCCAAGTCTAAAGAATCTGAAGAAATAAGAAGAACATGAGGGGTGTGAGATCCACTCTCAACGGAAAAGTCCTGGTGCACCGTAGACGGGGCCAACTCAACCAATCCCACGACCAATGGTTGGTCATGAACGGATTCCTGAATTTGAATTTCCGGGGGAGCGGGATCGACCAAGGATGACTCTTGACCGATCGTAGGATCAACTGGTGAAGGACTCAAAGAAAGCTATTTGTAACCAGCCGGAAGGCATGGTGCAGAAACAGTTGATTTGTCCAAAACTCTCTTGGCTTCATCCATATACAGACAAAGGTGAATGGCATGGTTCCCTTCTCACAACTTACAGGGATTGGCAAGCTTACCCTGCTTCTTAGGAGCTTTACCAGCACTAGCTGAAGATGTGCCCCCAACCTGAATCCCGGAAGCCAAAGGCAACGACGGATGACCGTTGGACCATACTTCGAGCACCTTGGGAATGCCAGGTCAATCTTGAAGAAGATGGTTTCCCTGACACAACATTCAAGGGAACTTAGCTTTCCGCGGAGGGTTGGAAGGTTTATCAAGAGGAGATGTTTTAGGAGCAGTAGGTGCAGCCATAGCCTCTCTTTTATTATACTTCTTCTTCTTTGTCTTCTTCTTCTTCCTCTTAGCCACTTGGTTACTAGAATCCAGACTTTCACCAGGCGAAGTAGAAGAGGAGGACACAGAAACAGGCGAATAAGGGGAGAGGTCCACCTTGGAATCAACGTGATGTTGTTCAGGCGGAGGAAATAATTGAACAGTAGCTGGGACATTCGGGACCACAGAGGTTGAGAACAACCAAATAGGCAACCCAAAAGTTAACCCAGGAAGGGACGACGTTTCCATATAAGGAGCACCAACATTTCCAAAAGGAGGAAAAGGACCAGGATTCCCATCAGAGGGGATTCCTTGGTTGGTGAATTCCGGAAAAGTTGCCATTGGAAACGACCCAAAACAACACCCTAAGGAAACTAACTTTAACCGGGAATATTTCGTGGGCAGTTAATTTTTAAAACATTGAAACAAAACTCTATCGTTTCATATTTTAAGAGTCAAGAAACGAGTAAAATATGACTCTATCTCTTTCAGTTTGGAAACAAGCATGAAAGGACAAGTGCTTGATGATCTTTTCAAATTTAGGGAGTCAGTAAAGATTAAACTGACTGCTCTGGTAATCTAGGTAAATGGGTGTACCAGATATCCGTGAACTTCCATATACACCTTGGTAAAAATGAAAGAGAAATCAACCAAGGACTTGAAGTACGTGCAGGTAATCTCCCCGAATGCTGTGTCCGATGTATCACGGGTAAAAGGTGGCAGACTCGGCTTCCTATGGATAAAGGATAGCAACCTAGTGGGGTCTCCCTTTATATACATGACGGTACAGGGAGCACAAGTCTGTACTAGCGCTGTCTAAAGCCAAGAGGCGAACGACAACTTACTAGGTTTAATGACGCCGGAACATGTCACTAGCCTAGACCTCTAGATATTCCGTTAATGTTTCAATGTTGCCTTAAGGTAAATTGAATAAATTTTAGAGTTGATCTTCAATTATGTTTCAATTTCAGGCCCTAGCGAATGGTATGTCTCAAAAATCCTCTAAATGCACACTACATGCCACAATATATCACTTTGTTCGATGAAGAGCTAACTACGAGAAGGTTGAGAGCTTTTCAAATAATAACAAAATGAATGGAAAACATCCACCAATGTCTCTAATGCACGCTAACAAAACTAAAATCTTTTCCTTTACAGTTATATAACACTAATAATGCAGAAGAAGCTTTCAATTTTCAATAACTAAGGAAAAGCAAAGAGATTTGTTTTTCAATGTTTTAAAGCAAAATGCACCACACGAAAAGAAAAACTAATAAAGAGACCGATTTGAGAAATTATGGTGAAAGAGTAGAAACAAGAAAGTTCACTCAATACAAAACACACAATCAGACCTCAAACTGATAGAGAAATCCCTCAAATCAAAGAGGAATCCCAAAAGACTCATGCAAACCGCGTGATCTGGACTCGAAATGAGACAAAGAGAAACTTGAACTAAGAAGAGAGAAATCAATCAAATAACGCAATGATACAATAAAAACCAACCAAACGAATGCAAGGAAGAAAAAATGAAGTTGACGGAACAAGCGAAAACCAAAAACTCCCACAAGAGGCTCAGCACACAATAGCACCAAGATGCCCTAGGGCTAGAATGTAAAACTGATGGTAAAGGGCAAACAACCGGAGGATAGAGGTCAAACACAGTCAAAAAGGACTTCAAGGCACTCAGACAGTCGGAAAAACAACACCAAAACCAAAAATCAGACTCAGAGGGCTCAAAAGAAGAAAACCCTAGCACCAAACAGGGTTGGCGTGACTATTTGGATGTATCTTGCGCCAAAATAGGGTTGGCGTAGGGGCCTAGCTAGCAACAAGCACGAGCTGGTGCTACTGTCAGGCTAAAAAGCGCGCCAATCGAGTTTACTAAGGACAGAAATGAAAAAGAGCAAGAAGAGAGTAGATCGGGTATTGTGAGGGCTGAACAAAGGTTTTACACCAGAAAGAGACAGACCAGAAGAGAAAGTCAAGTAGACACAAGCCAAAAACAACCGAAAGAGACAAGATGAACTCCAATCAAATCCCCAGCGGAGTCGCCAGTTTTTTGGAGAGGTAAATCCCCTCTGCGGATAGAGGTGATCCCTACTAGCCCATATCGGGTCTAGCAACAATCAATCATGCAGTGACGCAGGTCTCTAGTTACAAAACGAAAAAAACATAACAAGTTTCCTACCTCAGATCCTACGCAATGGTCATCGAAGAAAGGATGACGCTTCCCGTCACCCATTTTGGCAGATCGTGATCCTTCCACTTAACACGTCCGAACACCTACACACATGCGAAGAAACACAATGATACACAGCATAGAATCTAAATCTTGTAACCATACATCAGTCAGAGAGGATGTAATTCACTACATCAAAGACAAAGACACATGAATGAAACCATAATCAAAGTCGCTTATCATTAATAATAACAAAGGAAAGATACAACCCAAAGCTCTGACGCTGGATCTTCCTTCGGCGGGGCTAACAACAGAGCACGTCTCAATGAAACTCGTTAGAAATGGGACAAAGCTCTCTCTCTCTTCGGCTTGGCTCTCAAAGGTTGTCTGGCGATAGTCTCCTTGCTACAGATTCAACTCTTGCTTCTAGCTTGCTAAGGGAAAATGGCAAGCTTATATAGATGGTGGAAGGGGAGTTGGGATCCCTACAATTGTGGGAATGGCCCTATCCTTAAGGAAGCTTCCATGATAGGTGGAAAACCACCTCCCATAAATGGAGATCTGAAGCCAAACCTTCCAACCCATTTTAGAGACTCGTTCAGAATTTTGTTGGAATCAAACTTCTGCCATTTATTTTTTAAAAACAATCCTTATTAAGCTTGGCGTGAGTGGGACACTGGGACAGAGCTCCAATTGGTGCGCCCTCTTTGGTGGATTTTCCCCATTGGCGCGAGGGTTGAACTAGATGGTCGCGCCAAGGCCAAAAGATAAGATTTTAGGGTTTTTCAAAGGAAAATTTCTTCAGAGGAATGATTATCCTTGTCAAGGGGGATGCCATGAAAGTGATTTCAGGTTATGTCACTGCTCACAGGTCACAGGAAAGGCCCTCCAATGTGCGGGACGGGGAATTGCAGGGACGGTGACAAATTATTGTGTAACAATATCCATACTCCTATGAGGCATGAAAATTAGATGTTTTTGTATTTTTCGATATTTGATAAACAACATGAAAAAGGAAAGAAGAAAAGGATGCTAAAACATAATCAAAGCATCTACTAGACACCTCCCCGACAACAACGCCAAAAAGTGGTGAGCCCTGGTATTGCACCAAGATTTCTACAACTCCCAGGGGCTTCCCTACTTTACTTTATCAACCCAAAATTTGTACAAAATTGGAGGTGACAATGCTATATACACAACAGATGCATTCTACTCATGTCATCCTCTTCCACTCTACGAAAGGGTGCTACTTCTAGGGTTTCTTGGTGAAGTCTGTGACACTTCAATGAAAGCAAACTAACTTGCAGAAAGGAAATGGCAGAAGGAAACTAAATTAAATTGCTGAAAAGAAATGACAGGAAGGAAACTAAACTAAATTGCTGAAAGGAAATGATAGAAAGGAAACTAATTTAACTTGCTGAAAAGAAATGGTAGAAAGGAACCTAATTTAACCCACACTTAACTTAGCCAATCGGCTAAACACACCCTACTTATCTTATGCTCTATCTATGCAGCTATTCATGACATAATTCTAATTTGAATAGGTGTTGCTTGCAGTTTGGGGAGAAAGTGGGTAAAGGTGCTAATGGAGGGCTTAACCACATGGGAAAAGGCTTATAGGTGGAAAGAGGGGTTTAAACTTCATTAAACCTTATGATATTACAAAAAATTCTTTGAAGAGGGAGGCTTTGAAACGTTTGATGGTGAAATTGCAATGGGATGGAAGTGTGATATGCGATATGGCCGAAATTGAGAAATGCGAAATGTGATGGGTGACGTGACAGAGTGCTACAGTAATGTCGCAATTGGCGGTTGGGAGCGGTAAGTGTTAACAAAGTGAGAGCGAAATGTGCGAAGTGCAAAATGTGATAATGCCGAAAAGGGATTGCAGTAAGTCTTAAAGGAAAAGGGGAAAAGGTTGTGAAATGCAATGGGTGACGTGGCAACAAAGCACTGTAATATCGCAATCAGGGTTTGGAGTGGGGAAATGTTAATGGATAGCACATCGAGATTGTGAAATGCGATTGTGAAAAGGAAATGAAAAATGTGAAATGTGATGGGATAGAAATTGCGAAATGCGAAATGCGATACAAAAATTTCGAGGAGGAAAGGCAGAGGTCAAACTTTTAATGGTTTTTGTGAATAAAAAGGGTGTGGCAGCTATTAAGGAGAGAAGAAGGAGGGAAATGGAGGTGCAACAACAGTGCTCAGGCGTGAAAACGGAGATGGAAAATGAAGCGGGACTTCTTGATGAACTTCTCTGGGACAGTTGATACTTATTCCTGGAATCAAACCTACTAATTCATGCATGAAAATATACAAAATGCATGATAAAAATAGTGAACGAAAGACTCGGACTGGTAATGCAATTTCTTCCCTAAACTTAGAAGCAGTGAACATAAAGTAATTTTTGGCCCATGGGAAGTTCTACCCTCCTCGAACTCTATGGAAAAAGATAAGAGGGGAAGGCTCAATCCATAACTTTTGGAGTTTTCCTTTATTCTATTACTCCCATAAGCACATGAAAAATAACTACAACAGCACAGTAAAAGAAAAAAACTAAACAACAATGAAACTATCAAAAACTAGCTAACTGTTCAAGAATAAAACTAACTAAATGGCAGAAAAAAAAAACTAGCTAAATGATAGAAAGGAAATAATGATAAAAACAGAGAAGCTGAGGCACATGGCTTTGTCCCTAACCCACGAGCCTAGTTCTCTGGAACTAGATAAATAATAAGTCATATGAATACTCATTGCATTACAAAAATACAGTCTTATTACATATCGAAGGTCTTAAACAACAAAATCCTAATAGCTAGCAGCAAAATTTTCAAATGGAATCGAATGGACCAGAATAGACCCTAATTAGCTCTTGATCAACTTTATTTATCCTCAAGGGCATCTACCAAAAACTCCCTAGAAAATAGTGATGATTGAGTCCACTTTGACTCCAAGAAAACCATATATTGAGTGCACTTCTTCTTTAGTTTTCTTGGCTACCTTTGAGAGTTAAGGAGGGCAGACAACCCCCTTGAATCTCTCCAATATTTCTCCATAATTTTTTGACATTGCGTTCATTTATTCTTCAACCTTGATCTCCCAGTGGCAGGGAGCAAGTCCCTAAATTATCTCCTTCCACAATTTGGCATAATCTGCCCAATATTCCAACAATATTCTACAAAAATAACCAATATTAGGAACAAATATGCAATTACCTTTACACCTTCCTAAGAACATATTAAATCATAAGAAAACATTATTAAGTGCAGAAGAAGAGATTTAAAATATCTTTTTATGTGCATAAGAAAGGTAGATGGGCCTAAGAAAGGTTAGATGGGCCTTATTGTATGCCTAATTTAGAGGCCCATCATAGTCTGCACAGGAGGTGCCTGCTGATGAGTTGTCGACGATGAATCCTGCTCAGTGGATGGTGCCTACTCAGAAGGACCTGGCTACTCAGGATCAGGTGCCTGCTCAGTCGATGTCTGTGTCTGCTCAGGACTAGGTGCCTGCTGAGATGGTGCAGAATGCTTAGAAGATGCATGTTGGTCATGACTCGATGTTGGTTGCTCATCTCCAGTGCGAGGTGAAGGAGAAGGAGGTGGAGTACTAGAATGATGATCACTCCCCTCATGATCCTTATCATCAAATGAGTTTCTATGTCATGCATCTCCACGACACCTATCCCTCCTAGCCGCTAGTACTCTGGAAGATCCAATGATATGATGCCTAAGGGTCATCATATCGCGGGGTATGTATCTCCAGAGCTCTGTGAGTCTAAGATCACCCTGGATCTCTCTGATCGTAGCAGGGCAGACTCCCTCATCAACCACGAGTCAACATAGTCAGTCACCCAAATCCATCCTAAATCAGATGTCCTCCCTATGTTGCATCCTGCATGTATCTGCACCTGAGGATCATGTTTGTCACCCTGATCCGCCGCCTCCACCATCTCCTCATCATGATCTACACCCGTATTATCCAGTGGGTATGGAATCATGTCCCCAATGAAATTTGTGCCAATATTTACAAAATATATAGTACAAGACATTAATTAGACAATTTCATAATTTAATAAAACAAGTTAAAGAACGTATTAGAATAAATTTTATTCTAATTAAATAATTAAGAAAATAAAATGAAACTATATTAATTTAAAGAAAACACTAATATTACCTCTAGCATCCGGTGGCTCATCCTGTGTGAAGAGGATGTTGGTACACCCTCGCCAAACCAAACCTGCGTACGAATGCGACACCATCGCAAACGAGTGATCATTAGCACTGGCTAGCAATTCTAGTGCATCACTAGATATCCTGGCCGAATAGTTGGACAGGCCCCTCTTGGGCATCGTCTAGCCCCACATCTACATCAGTACATGCAACATCAGCCTACGAGGCTGCTGAACAAAAGTAGGCCTTGTCTCCAGAAACCTCTCAAAAAAAAAAAAAAAAAAACTCTGAAGCAAAAGGGAAGGTCAACCTCCCACATGCCTGAGAATGATATCTATCTAATGCTATACAAAACTGCTGCAAAAAAATGGCAGACCATCTCATAAGTCGTGGTGTCTGGAAGAAATAATCAACATAAAATAAAATCGGGCAACTAATGTGTTGCCCATCACTAGTATAGTGTGCAATGGTCGCCATTAGTAGTGAGAGGCACCTCACCTCCTCTATACCAAACGAAGCAATGCATAACTAGCCACCAGACACTTAAAAATATGCAGCAAAAAGTATATTGTCCCTAATGTATCTCTGGGAGTACGCCAACTGACTCCCTGCTACATAACCAACGGGGACATCTAGGAACTGGGGAAAATCCAACCCTCTCCTAGATAGGTCAGTAATAAAATAGATGTCCTCCTTAGAGGGCTTGTACCACTGCCCAAGACTGACCCGAAAGTCCTATCAGTGGGCATCCCACCTGTAGATCATTTGTCCCAATAACCCACTGTTCCCCTTTAGGGATGTAGCCTCCTTGTAGAACTTGAGGAGGCCTACCTCACTTAAGAGAAACTGTGTGGGTGTCGTAATAGGGTGAGGGTACAACAGTCTCTTCCCCTGTGTCTCCCACAGTTGAATCATGTTATAACGGTCCTCCATATGCTCTTGTTGTTCCCCTTTCTCTCTTCGCTGACGTCATTGAATGATTCACATAGTAAATAAGAAATGTATTTACATATATATATATATCGGTGCGGTCGTTTACAGGACCGCACCATTAATTATGTACTATTGGCAGGCACTACGTTGACAAAACTAACTGCCCTGGGGTGGATTGTTTGGTCAACGCACCACACAAAAAATATTCTTGTTTGTGTGGTGCGTGCATGTTTTTAATGCACACGATGCGCAATGCGTGATAAAGAAGTATGCACCCATAACAGTGAGTTACTGTTTTTTTGGGCGCACCGACTGTGTTTTTCTTCAATAAATTATATATATATATATATATATATATATATATATATATATAGATACATTTTTCATTTAATAAAAAAAAAATATTTAATATGTGAATCATTCAATGACGTCAATGGAGAGAGCAAAGGGAACACCAAGAGCATATGGAGGACCGTTATAACATGATTCCGCTGTGGGAGGCATAGGAGAGGGAGATACTTTTGTACCCTCACCCTATTATGACACCCACCCAGTTGATCTTATGGGAGGTAGGTCTCCTCAATTTATATGAGGAGGCTACGTCCCTGAAGCGGCACAATGGGTTATTGGGACAACTGATCTACAGGTGGGATGCCCACCGATAGCTTTTCTAGGTCAGTCCTGGCCAGTGGTATGATCCCACTGAGGTGGACATCTATTTTATTACTGGCCTATCTAGGAGAGGGAAATATTTTCCCCAGTTCCCAGATGTCCCTGTCGATTATGCATTAGGGATTCAGTTGGCGTACTCCCAGAGATACATTAGGGACGATGTAATTTCTCCTGCAGATTTTCAGGTGTTCGGTGGTGAGTTACGCATTGCTTCGTTTAGTCCAGAGGAGGTGAGGTTTCTCTCACTACTACTGATGACCATTGCACACTATACTAGTGACGAGAAGCACATTAGTTTCCCCATTTTATTCTATGTTGATTCTTTATTCCAGACGCCACAACTTGTGAGATGGTCTACCATTTTTTTGTGGTATTTTTGTATAACATTAGATAGATGTTGTTCTCAGGCATGTGGGAAGTTGACCTTCCCTTTTTCTTCAGAGTTATTTTGTTTATTTTTTGAGAGGTTTCCAGAGATGAGGCCTAATTTTTTTCGGTAGCCTCATAGGCCGATGTTGTATGTACGGACGCAGATGGGGAGCCAGATGATTCTCAAGAGTGGCTTGTCTAACTATCCGGCCAGGATATCTAGTGATGCAATAGAGTTTCTAGGAAGTGCTGATGATAACTTCTTCATGATGGCATCATGTCCGTACATGTGTTTGGATTGGAGAGTGTGTACCAACATCCTCTTCACACATAATGAGCCACTGGATGCTAGAGGTAATATTAGTGTTTTATTTAAATTAATATAGTTTCATTTTATTGTCTTAATTAATTAATTAGAATAAAATTTATTCTAACACGTTCTTTAAATTTTTTTATTAAATTTTCTAATTATTGTTGTGTACTATATATTTTGTAGATATTGGCATATTCATTAGGGACATGACTACACCCCCACCGGATGATCCGGGTCTATATCATGACAAGGAGATGGTAGAGGTGAAAGATCAGCATGACAGACTTGATCCTCGGGTGTAGATACATGCGGGGATGCGACATATGGTGGACATCCGATTCATGATTGAGTTGGACGATTGACTGTGTCGACTCCTGGTTGATGAGGGAGTTTTCCCTGCTATGATCAGAGAGATCTAGGATGATTTTAGGCTCACAGAGCTCTTCAGAGACATGCCCTACGATATGATGACCCTTATGAGTCATATCGTTGGAGCTTCTAGATTACTAGAGGCTAGGAGGGATGTGCGTCGTGGAGATGTGAGACAGAGCAACTCATCTAATGATCATGATCACGAGGGGAGTGATTATCATTTTAGTACTCCACCTCATCCTCCTTCACCTCGCGTCAAAGATGAGTATCCAACATCGAGTCCTGATCAGGAGGCATCTTCTGAGTAGTCCGCACCATTTCAGCGGGCACCTAGTCCTGAGAATACATGACCATCGACTGAGCATGCACCTAATATTGAGTAGGCACCATCCACTGAGCAGGTTGCACCATCGATGAATCATCAGCAGATACGTCCTGAGCATACTACACCATCTGATCAACATGCACCTCCTGAGTAGACTGCACCATCGACTAAGCAGGCCTCGACTAGTACTAGTTATAGTATTGATGTAGTACCACCAAATATTTGACATTTATTTGCAGTTATATTACAGGTGTATATTTTTTACATTATATATATATATATATATATATGGTGCATGTATTTTATGTTCATGTTGATGTACTTAATTTACATTTCAGTGTTCACCAAGATGTGGATATTGTTAGGTCATGTTAGATATGTTCATTTAATGTGCTTGCAGATAGATGTGTATGTGATAGAATTTATTTGACATGAGATGTATATTTGATGTTTGTGATGTGATGATGTTATACAATGCTTGTGTTTTGTTAAATGATCATGATCAGGATGATTAGATGATGTTAGCGAATTTGAATGTGTATTTTAGAATATGATGTTTGTACGATGTTTTATTTATAAGGTTAAGTCCTCTTGTTTATAAAAAAACATCTTAAATTGTATAAATGATGAAATAACACATGTAACATATCACTCTTTATTCTCATGATCACCGTCATTATCTTCCAGCTCACTTGGCATGATAACACTATTGTTCTCAAAAATATGTTTTGATATAGGGCAATGTCTTAATATGAATCACCAATCCCTATCCAACACATCTGGGTAAAAAACACCTGGTTTCAATGTTTGGGGAAAACATAAGGCTCCTTAGCTTCATACCACATCTTTCTAGAGTTGATACATATCAACCTACTATTGCGATCTTCCTTTACATTATTCCAATCAAAGATGTCCCACAACTTGCACCTAAAAATAACACATTGGAAAGAAGATAAGTCCACTTCAATGATCTCTTGTATCTTTCCAACGTAACCTAATGTCCCTCGTACTAGGTTTTGATCATGGTGGCTAGCTTGACTTGATTGATCGAACTCAACTTCCACTCCACAATCTTGTGTCATGTTTCCATCATCGGCATTTTCTGTACGAAAATGGTGTCCACTGTATTTATCTCTGACTTGGTCAGCAACCCAACTATTGGGGCATATAATTGGAAAATTTTATTTTAAATGATCATGATAAGGCACACTTCTACCATGCAGTCATTTGAATTCTTTCCTGACACTATCCCATTTCATCCTCTTTTGTTTGTACAATGCAACCCACGGTTGTGTCACTCCTAAATTCTAAGGAAAGAATTTAATGATTGCTTCAATTTCTACATTCAATGATGAAATCAAACCAACATATAGTACATATGACATCAAAATATACATTATATATAATTTCAACGTGAATATTTACTTTGTGTAAATTTGAAAAATTATAAGTCGCTTACTCTTTATCAAGAGCATTTTTCCATTCATTTGGAGAAGCTCCCTTCTCTTTTGTCTTCATCCCTTTCATTGTCCCAAATCACCACACCTAGTCTGTTATCGATCTGCTCGATGTACTCACTGGCATAATAGAAGGACTCATATGATATGTACCCCTTTTCCATAGATCCCTCAGGTTTTTCCCTTTGTCGAAAAAACCTTTCAATTTCTTCATGTACTTCTCTAAGAAGAACATACAACGACAAGAAACCACCCCAACTAATTCAACCTCACCTACTAGGTGGATTAGAAGGCGAACCTGCAAGTTCATGAAGCTCGTCGGCACTTTCTTCTCAAACATACAAACAAACTCAACTAGCTCTTGACGCCACCGTGGAATGCAAGCCACATGAATCTCCTTTGACGTGATCCAACATAAAAATGTATATAATTTAGATATGGCATGTCCTAGGTCTTGGGGGAAGTCATGTTTCACACAGTCAAGCATGAAAAAAGGATAATGACACTGAAAAGTTATAAACACATGCAATAATATACAAAATTAGTTATGTTTTATGATCCTTGCATGGGAGAAAATTTATTAATATAACAAATAATAAAATCATGCTTTTAACGGAAACCCTAACGATGGCGGAAAAACCCAAGCAATAGCGGTCAAACCCTAACTACCAGGTTCCCTAGCTGAACTCGCCAGATATTGGCACTGGCTATGACATGGATCGACGGGCTGAACCTCAGGTTTTATTTCTGCTACCAGTTTTTTACTATTAACATTCTGTTGCGGGTTTTTATTACCCCTGAGATTCATGAATATTTGGCTTCGTTTTTTATATATCTATTTCCTTTGTTACTTGCCGACACAAGGTACAGTCATCCACGTGGGAGAGGGCACCTCTCTGCTGTAGTCATGGTTTTCTCGCAGGTGAACTGCTCTGTCTCCTTTCTTACTACACTGACAGATCAACAGAGGGGCATAATAATACCTTGGGTTACATTATCCCTGCCCCCCCAGCATACGAGATCAGCTAAAAGTATTGAGTTTTCCTCATAACAAGGAAGGTTGGCGTGGGAAGGTTTTGGACTCATCGAGAAACGGGGGTTTCTACTGCAATGTGAAAATGACTAATGATGAGTTGGATTATTCTTTGGACCATTTGAACCCATCTCAAATATGGATCGGTTTATCTCCTCAACAGACTAACGGGCTGTCTCATGAGGTGGACCTTGTGGGCAAGGAACATGTGGCCATGGAAATAGGGGAATCCTCCATGTCACAATACACTCTGGAGGGAATGCTTCCAGAAACTGTGGCGGTTAGTTCAGAGCCTATTTTGGTGGCATTGGCATCCCCATATTATTATATTCCCTTGCTGTCAGTCCTTATACTATGGGAACAGCAAGCACAAGACACACCGGATAGCGAAAGGAATTAATCATCAACTAGGCTCAAAATCTGGACTGCGAAAATTTGGGGGAACATCCTAGAACAACTTTCGGGGGTTCTAACGATGAACAAAGGCCGGTTTGCTCTTATATTCCCACACCAAGACATGAATGATTGGGTCCTCACCAAATATTGGCACATTGAGATGACCCTTGTTTTATTGAAGAGATGGACACCCTTATTCGACCCAGAGAAGGAGAAGTCAGTTGCAGGACCAATTTGGGTTAGAATGCCCAAGTTACCATTACAATTTTGGTCTGAATAGGCTCTTTGTTTCAATGGAGAGAACTTGGGGATTTATCTAGACCACGATAGGTCCTATCTTGAGACTGGGAATATATCAGTGGCTCAGATACTTGCCCATTTGGATCCGAGGAAAGGTCTCCTGGAGGCTTTCAACCTGCACTACAAAGACATGGTGGGAGTTCAGGTTCTGGACTACGAGGGGGTCCCGTTTAGATGCAGGCATTGTCATGAGGTATGACACCTATACAAGGGGTTCCCTCTCATCATCGCTGCCATTGTACCTACAAATATCCTGGTGCATGTTGGGACACAAACAGTCAATTTGGGGGAGGATACTTTGGCACAAGATTTGGCTCCATTCGAACCCACACCGAACACTACCTCGGGCTGCACCATGGCTCATCTTGCTCACCCAAAGGCTCCGCATGGCATTTCCCATCCTCTGGAGGAGGAAAACACTTTGATCCCGGGTACTCCTCTTGTTACTTCCCTTACTCTTATTTATAAATTTCATCACACTGTTTCCCCTGCTATATCTACTGTTACTTCTAAAATTTATTTAGTCAATTGTAATCTAGATTCTCTTAGCTGCCCTGTTGCAACTACCCCCCCCCCCCTACTGATTCTTGGCTCAACCCCCTCACCCTTGCTTGATAATCCTCCTCCCTATCCATTCCAGAATTTTCGGGTCCATCTGTTGGACACCGCTATAATCTTACATCAGCCTCCAGGTCCATTAACTCACAAAACTTCAGTCTTGGTGTTGACATCGATGATTCAATCCCCAAAGTGTCTAGGGGAAGACCTTCCTCCATTACCAAGGAAATTAGAAGGGCTAGTATGGAGGTTGCAACTGGGACACAAACCTCTATAGATCAGGTTCTTAGAGCAAAGAACACTCGAGGCAATGGGGATCCATGATTTTCCTATCTCTCAAATGTAGAGGTTTGGTCAGTCCTGACAAAAAATTGGCCCTAAAGAGATTATTGGCCCTAGTTCGTGTGGATGCTCTTTTCCTTCAGGAAATTCTGGGTGATAGATTGTATATTGCAAACTTACTATCCACCTTGCTCGTTGGCTGGACCTTTCAGACCCTAGATGCTAGGGGCGTTTTGGTGGTTTTGCCTTGGGGCTCAATAATAGAACCATACAGGTCAACAACTAGTGGGGTTGGGCAGGAATCCTGGGAGATGACATTACTATTTGTGATTCTGATCTACCAATTAGTTTTATCAATGTATATGGTCCTTGCCAAAACAAAGAGGAATTTTGGGACGATTGGATGCACTGTTCTATTATGCAGAGAGACAATATTATTTTGGGTGGGGAACTCAATTTCACCATTGGCCTGTCTGAATCCTGGGGACCTTGTGCCACCCCTGACCCAAAATATTCATATTTTGAAAGAATGATTGATGAATCTAATCTTTTAGATCTTGTTATGCCTAAGAAGCTCCCTACTTGGAGGAACAGGAGAATTGGGGAGGCTGCTTTGGCTAGAAGACTTGCCCGATTCCTGATCAAGGTTCCTATGGCTAATAAATTTGAAAAATCTAGGCAATGGGTCGGGGCGGCCGACTCCTCGGATCACTCCCCCATATATCTTTAATTTCACATGGGAGACCAAAATCCCCGCCCCCCTTCAAATTCAACTCAAATTGGCTCGAAGAGCTTGAATTTCACTGTTTGGTCAAGAGTGAACAGACTCACTATGATCAAAGGCCAGATTTGGAGCCTGCTCGAGTCCTCTACAACAACTTGTCTAAACTAAAGGCCCTCACCATCATTTAGGCCATAGGGAAGAAGAAAGTGGAGGAGGATTCGTTAATGAACATTGAGATAGAACTTGGGAATATGACAGGTTCGGACAGACTCAGAAGAGGTTACATATTACAAGTACATTTCTCTTAGGACCACTATGGATGGGATCAGAGGACACATTCAACACTCTCTTGGATCATCCATCATATGTAAATTCATAACTAGACCCATCCACGTCATTAAAAAAGGACTGGCCTGGAGAATTGGATCAGGTGAATAGGTTAAGATTGGTGTGGATGCATGGTCGGGCAGTGGACAAGATTATCAATTGCCATTAGGAATCAAGAAACATCTGTCTCATACTGGTGTTCATTTCATCTCATAGATTTCATACCCACTCAACTCTACATGGGCATCTCAGGCATGGAAAACTACTCATGAACTTGATATTCCCAAAATTTGTCAACCGATCTGGAATCGACACCTCAGAGCTCTTCGAACTACAAAAATCAGGCCGACTGATCGGGAGGACGAAATATTATGGGCCATCTCTCCCAGGGGTCAATATACACCAAATGAAGGGTATTCCTCACTGAGCGAGTTACAACAACCACATATGAAACAGTGGTGGTGGAAAAATCTATGGAAATTAATGGCTCCTCCTAAAGCCAGACTCTTTATGTGATGCATCCTCTCAAATTGCACTCCCACGGAGGACAACCTCACCAAATGGGAAATTCATGGGCCCTCCAGATGCATCTTATGTAATCTCCATGCCGATGATGTGGATCATTTGTTTCTAAACTATCCTGGTAGAAAACACATTTGGCATATCACGACACAGTCCTTGGGCTCCACCCTATATTGGTATGGAACCTCGGTTTTAGAGGCCTCGAATAATTGGTGGCATGCTGCAATTTGTCCAAAAGATCGCAATATCCCCCTCCTTATTCCATGGGGGACATGGTTGGCTTGCAACTATGCGATTTTTATGGGTAAAGCTCCAGAATGGATCAAAATCAGTAGCAACATAGTCCCCATCTATCATCTCATCCCGAATGATGCTCCAACAACACAAAACAGAATCATACAACCTGAATATATTGACAAATCCATCCTTTGGGCCTACTTTGATGGTTCATCCATCGCGACTAGATGTGTTGGGGGTGAAAATCTTCACATCTCTGATTCTCACTGCTATAATCTCAAGATGGGACTTGGACTTGGAACTAACAACTATGTTGAACTAAACAGTCTCAGAATCCTCCTCATTTTTTCCTGAGAGAAAACTTTGCAAAAGGATTCAGATCTTTGAGGATTCAAAAATCATTATCAATTGGTTTAACAATGGAGCTCATTATCATGCTCATACTCTTATATCATTGTTGGATGAAATAATGGCTCTTAAATTTTATTTTGACTTTATATCTGTTACTCACATTTACATACAAAGGAATCATATGGCTGAAAAATTATCCAAAAAGCATCACAACTAGAATGGGGACGATGGCACATTTTTTAACAGGTTGGACAACTGGAATATCAATACTACCATAGACCCTTCATTGAGGACATAGGGAAACTAGGGGGAGTCTAGGCATACTGCACATTTTTGGGTTTTTTGTGGTCTCGTTGTTATATAACTGTGCTTTGTAAATATCTATGTATTTATTTTTCATGCATTTCCTATTTTTACAAGACAATTATGTTTATGTTCTACGGCTGATATATGACTCTATAAAGTATTTTTTATTTACATGATATATGCATAGATGATTATGCTGATGATACAACATGTAATTTTTCTTATATATAATGAAAAATTACGAAGTTTTTCCTTGGAAAAAATATAAAATCATGCTTTTGAAATTATACATACTATTAGAAGATTCAAATGGTCATGTGATTTCAACCCCAATAAATGGTCTTCCACGGTGAATCAATGATGTACTGAAGACCCATATGAAGATGACACCCTCACAACCATTATAACTTCCTTTGCCAAATAAATATCATCTTTTTTTAAAATCCATGGGACATCACCTTCATTGAAATACCAATTAGAGGGACCAACCTCTGATCCTGTACTTTCTAATAGTCTTGGACAATGTTTCTTTTTAGTTTTTGAAGTAATCAGATCCTTCCTAACAACCAATGTGTCACTTTGTTTCAATGATATGTGCCTCCATAAATAATATGAAACATTTTTAAATATATGCATGGGATCTGAAAAGTGGGTAATCTTAAGACTCCCAACATGGGAGGTTATAAAAGATAGATTTCCTTTTCATCCCAATGGGAAATTTCTCAACATAGTTTTTGAAGAATTCCGGATCATCGAACATAGGCTCCCAATTTTAATCGAACATTTCTATGAACTCCTTCTCCTTCTCTCTCTCATACGCTCTAAGCAATTTAGTTGTTGTCGTTATTGCATGCCTTTGGGTTCTCTCTCATTTACCATTGAAAGTGGATGTTTCTATTATTTAAGGGTGTTATTCTGGGAGGAATACCCTCGAGCAGCCATACACTAGCTTTCATAGGTCGTTGGACCATCTAGCTCTCAGAGAAGGTCCATAACATTTACATCCATAATACCCTTTTGTTACAATACCTGCGAAATTATTGTATACAATATGCATGGCACATTAAAGAATATCATGAAGATCAGAACAATTACAACAAATTAAATAATTAATATGCGAAAGAATATTGTTACGTATATAACAAAATCAATAAACATGTAATTTACCAGAGAAAACACCTAAGCCTGGATAACGATGTGTTGTGTAAGCACTTATGCAATACAACGTAAAACTCCTCTCTTCTGTGATGTGTCTTGATACATCGTATACATTTATCCCATCCCATAATTCCTTCAATTCATCTGCCAGTGGTTTTAAGTAGGCATCCATATTCTTCACTTGTCTTCTACCAGGTACTATGAGAGCCAATGTAATATGTTCATTATTCACGGAAAACCATGGGGGGATATTGTTATTTATCACTACTACAGGACAAACAGAATAGTTAGTGTTCTGGAGGGAATATGGGTTGACGCCATCCATGGCTATGCTAAGTCGTAGACTTCGTACTTCATCCTTGAATGTTTCGGGCCATGTATCCTCTATATGCTTCATGGCTGTTGAATCTGTTAGATTCACATAACTCCCAACTCACTTCTGTGTGGGGCATGCCATTCATGCAGCATAGCTAATTATTTGCAATGAAAGAGCCTTTGAATCCTTGGGATTATAGGCATGTGCATAAATATCTTAAAAGGAGGATCACGTGATTTACCCTTGTTTTTTAATTTATCATAGGTCTGTCATGTCCACATTTCAGACATATCTCTTTGTATGCATATTCTCCTCTATATAGAATACAATCATTTGGAGATGCATGATATGATATGTACTCAACACCCAGCATTTTCAACAATTTATTTGCCTCTTCGCAACTACCGGGCAAGACATTATCACTCAAAAGAACCTTATCTTTGAATAACCTACAGTTTTTCATGGAAAATATTAAATGTACATTAATGCTGATAATTATTAACGTTCATAAAATTAACCATTTGTAATTTTGATTGTGTGATTATATTTTACTTGATGGTCAATTACCTCAAAATTTCCAAGAAACATGCATTCGACAAGCCAAACTTTTCTTTCAAGTTGTACAGTAACATTTTTGTCCCCAACTGGGTAGACTTTAACTAACTGCTAGGTCCAAAGAGAGGCGTGGTGGAAGTAAATTTAAGGCTTTCGAAAAAAGTATCAACAATATGATAATTATCCCCTAACTGATCATCATTCTAGAATGCATCTAACAACATTGTCTCCATGGTAGTCGTATCCCTTATGTAATCATCATTACCAACCTCTATTTGATTGCCTCCATTTCCAGCTTGTGAAAAACTACTATTGTTGTAGTCATTCCTAATTGGTGAATCTGGACATTGTGGGAATTGAATAGGTGGTTGATTCAACCATTCTTGGTATTTTTCCTCTCCGATTTTTTCTCTTAATTCAGCCTTCTCTCGATTTTACATTGTCATGGGTGCAACGAAATATGGTAGGTAGGTCGGTCATCATCACTAGAATCCTAATCATTTCAAAAAATATATTTGAACATTATTAATACAAATCGATGATATAAATTAGTAAGCACATGAATGCATGATTAATTGGTTTAATGTTGAAATAATTACATTATACCAAACAATTATTATTACCATCATTGTCCCAGGATTGTGGCTAGAAGATGGCATGTTACAATTGGTAGGGTGAAGCGACTGTCCCTTTTCATCTACCAACCGCGCCTTGAGGTATGCTACTCGTGATAAGAGCTTCCAATGTTTTGAAACTATTTGAATATTTTTTGAATCTGAAATTGATTCTGAATCTGCATGAACCTGAAAATTTGTATACATTAGTTTTATTCAATTGATTGACGCAGATAAAATAAATTAATTAAATTAGATAATGAAAATATAAATAAAATCTGAAGTAATTACTTTTGGATATGGTTATGGAGAACTTCACGATGGACTTTGAGAAATATTATGGAACAAGATGGATTTTGAAAAATTGTCCATTTGATATAATTATGAGATTTTTTCCCTATATTTGAGAAAAATCAACAATAAATTTTGGTGTACATACATGAAAGTAATTTTGGTGCCTTAAAAAATGACTTATTGTTATCGGTGCTAATTTACTGTTAATCACACCGGTGCGGTTTTATTAACAGATGCACCGATGTTGTTAGTTAACAAACACACAAAATATCGAGAAAATAAAAGCGTAACTTTATTTTTTTTAAGTGAAAAAAAGCGGTAAATTGAAAAATGGGCGAAAAATGATTTTCATAAATCTAATTTCATAAAAAAACTCTTTAAATAGTAAAATCTATTCATTATTTCAATATTTTTGCAAATATTTTCAAGGAGGGATTTGCACGAGACATACCTGGAGCAAGAGAGAATGAGAGCACTGTGGAGCAGCAAAATACTTTCGAACAACAACACTATTCAGAGAATCGGAATTTGAAACATCTGGTGATTCACACAAAAACCATGTAGTGTTAAATTTTACTGTAATGATTTTTTTTTACAGTTCCTGTTAGATTTAATACATGCATAGTAAAAATTTTAAATTTCACTATGCATTTTACTAATAAAATCATTTACAATCTCTATTCCTATTTACATTTAATTAAAATCCAGGAAAAAAAAAATCCATTCTTACGTCAAACCCTTGTTTCTTCTTGTTTATGTGACTTCACAATTAGGGCTTTTCATTTTAGATTTATAGGGTTTATATATATATATATATATATATATATATATATATATATATATATATATATATATATATATATATATATGACATATAACCTATGAGACCACTTGCAAAGTCAGATCCCAATCCATGTTGGCCCTTGCATGATTTTTAAAAAAAATAGGTTTTTTTTTTTTAAAATCGGTGCGCACTGTTTAAAATAGCGCACCGATGCATGATTGTAGTATAGCGCACCGTGCGCGCACTAACAATAAACATTGTTTGATAAAAACAATTTTTTATTAATATATGTTTATGTTAATCGTTGCTCTGGTATTAATATAACGCGTTGGGTCTCCTTGTTGACAAAGAGCACCATACAATGTTTATACTATATTGGCGATGCATTTATAAGAACCTATCGCACCGCGTTCGATGTGTACATTACGAAAGGCGCACCGTTTTCTTGTTTTTTTTTACCTGAAAAGTATGTGATTTATTTATAAAATATATTAATGAATGGTACAAGTTTCATATTGATAAAAAAATGGTTGATAGGAGTTGAAGGAACAAAAATACTAATAGCACATCCAGAAAAGAAAAAAAAGGCAATTTCTTTCTAAATTCTTTACAAAAATTATTATTTTTGAACTATATGTAAGTTTAACTAATATGTATTGCTTAGTGTGTATCATGCAAAGCCACAAAATGATGAAGCTCGATAAGATTATTTATGAGATAAGACTGGAAGAGCATAAAAGCTTGATGGAAAAATTGCAGAAGGATGAATCAGGTGAATGAAAAAATACTATCGATCCAATATGAGTTTCTTTTTTTAATTTTCATTAATAATATAGTTTAAAATATTAGATAACATGTTTCAAAAAATATATTAATTCTGATATGTTTAATTTTCTACAGGGACCAATTACGAATAAAAGGAAAGTTATTCTAATAAAAGAAAAAAAATAGAACATGCAAATGAAAATTAATTGCTCCTTAGCTCATCTGTAGTGGTGTTGGAGGTTAACAAAAGGGTGAAAAAATTTACAAAACTTTGAGGGATGTAGTGGAACGAATGTATAGATGCTCTTTCCACTTACAATACAAAGATCAATCCAATGATTCCAAGAACCAAATTTATTTAAACTACAGGACAAGTTTCGAGAGAACTGGTCAATGAGACATGTCAAACTTTTAATAGAAAAAACTTACAACAAAAAAAACGATGGATTGAAAAAGTATATATATATATATATATATATATATATATATATTACTACGTCAAAGCACTCATTTATAAATATCAATATTTAATTTTCATATATCAATATAAAAATTAAATAGTTTATTGCCATGTTACATTTTCAGGAAGATTATGAAAATCTCAAAGGATAAACAAGTTGATATCAGAAATATGCCAGTACGAATGTCCAAAAAGGTGTACAAGGAGATGGTCAAAGAAATGGACATAATTGCATCACACGAGGAGCCATCTCAACAACAACGTGCTTCAAATGTAATATGTAATCATTGAATTTTTCGATTAGGTATAGTAAATAAAAAAATTAGCATTAAATATTAATTTTCAAGTATTTTCTTGCATAAAAGAAAAGAAAATGGAATCCATTCAACACATAAAACAGGAGGACAAGGAAGAAAAGGGTTGATATCTATGTTTGTGAGTAATTGTTACTTCCTTTTAACAACTTAACTAGGTTTCATTTTTGTATATTTTAAGTTGTTTTACAACAATCATCATTGAATGTCTTCAAACAGGTGCTAACATACAAAGAAGAACCATCAAAAGAATTGATTGACAATGGGTTAAATATTGGTTGTCAGTATATGTTGGCATATCAGAAATTAATTGTGGAATTTTTAAGCATCTATCTTGTTTTACTTAGCTTCGTCTATAATTAATAGAACAAAAAAATATTTTATATTAAATCTATGGTTTTTTATTGGGTATAAAACTTGCAGGAAACGAAGTATGGAATTGCGCTAACAAATGAATTGTTGAAAGACGGCATGAAATTTGGTTTTGAAAGAATGTGTATAGTTTACGAGTCAATTCTTGCTATGGTACATTTCTTTTCGATTTACATTGATGTATATTATTTAATATTGAAATTTTCATTATTCTCACCAATGTATATACACTCATTACACTTTATTTTTATGTTCACAGATGGAAATTAAAGTAGAAGAAAACAATCAACACAGTGAAAAAAACATTCCTCCAAATAACACAATTCATGGAAGTAGCTCGAGCAGTGACAACAATTCCAACGAAGAATGATGATCAATATGTTTGGATATCAAATCAAGGTGTTATATTTTTTGAAATATTTGTCTGTGAAATCATACATTCTATTTAATGTAATGGACATAGTGTCCCAATTGAAAGACAAAGGGATACCAATAATTGTCCCATTTTGTATGACAAAGAGTGTCTTATATATATATATATATATATATATATAATGAGTTTTAATTTATTCTATTGCATTCTCCATTATCGTTGTCAAATGTTACACCACTTATTAAATATATGGATGATTAAATATTATAATGAAGATATGCGAAATCTGATGATATGATATAACAAATTCATCCAAACATCACATTAAAAAGCACTAATAAAAAATTAATTGATATGAATACTGTTATAAGATATGTGTCGACTTTTCATGAATAATGAATTTTAAAAAATCACAATAATTGCACTATCATAGGTCGATGTTTCTAAAAAATAGAAAATGAACACCAGTGTGTGTTAGTTACTACGCACTAGTGCGTTTGTATGATATTGCACACTGGTGCATTTCTACGACCTATGGGCACCGCACCAAATACCAATACCAATTAGAACGCCCGGTGCACTTTATTGATGACTACCACCCAAGCAGGTGGATTGGCGTTACATGCACTGGTATGGTTTGTCTTTAATGTGCCTGTGCATTTTTATAACTTAATGACCTGGTGTGTTTTAACACCTAAATGGCCCAGTGTGTTTTTACACCTTAACGACGCCGGTGCATGCACTTTCTATCGGCCCGATGTGTCTTTGTGGGTGACACGCACCGGGAAGTTGACGCCTTGGGGCTTCCGAAATTTTTTTTCCATCCCGATACTTGGTATATTTACAGTACTGATGTATATAGGGTAAAACATACCAGTGTGTTCACACATGATGCATGCACCGACGAGAAAAACATCCATAAAAACCTCCATCCGCCCAAATTTTTTTAGTAGTGTTGAAGTTCCGTTAGAAGCTTCGTCAAAACCTCCGTTACCAAAAAAAAATGTTGTAGTAAATGTTTTTTTGACAATTTTGGCCAATTTTATAACACTAAAAACCTCCTTTATAACCTCTGATAGAGGGTATTTTCCTTGTAGTGGTAGGTTTAATTAATCTAGGCTATCTTGGCGCTGTAACACTTGTACCTGTAGTTGTTGATTGGCACTCTGCTTCTTTGTCTGTAGTTTCCACTATTTTTTGATGGCCAGTGATCACCACTTCTTGGTATCCTTGGAGTTGTTCATTAAAATCCTTCCAAACATCATTTAAGTTACTTGGAAATTTTAAATCCTTGGTTTGAACTTCAATAGACTTATCCTCTTTAGTTTTTCTAAGAACTTCAATATCCTTAGGTGTTCGCTCTTTTTCCTATTCTTTCTGTGTGATGGGTTGGGATACCTCTAGCATATTCAAAGAAATCCCTTCTAGTATTTTGTTCCTGTATTGCTTAAACTTTGAAAACTGTTGTGGATTAAGGCATGATGCTGCTAACTTCTGAACTGCATAATGTTAGAAAAATTATATATTACAGAGAAATGGAACACATAAAATATGCGAAAACAAAAACTCATAAAACATATAATACAAGAGAGACACAGATATACATGGTTCACCCAATTTGGGCTAATTCCATCCCAAACAGCCAGTCCTTCCTTTATATTATCCAGTAAGATGAAGAGATATAATCTACAATATATCCTCTATAAAATCCTCTACTATCTCTCACAACCCTCTTTTCTGTTTCTCGCTCATAATACACATACAATACCCAGCCGAAATACATTATCCTCATACCAAACGAGGGGTTTCCTTCTAAGGCAAAGAACCCTACATTAAACATAACTTGTACCATCATTTCATCCGACTAATGAACGACCTAGATTGACTACAAAATTACTATATTTTACAAGGCAATTTTACATATGTTTTTAGCTTCGGGGGCACCACCCCCATTGCGTGGAGGGTTGTGCAGTCTTCCTGAGGTATACATCTAGCTGAAACAAAGACCTCTAAATCAAGATGAAAATCAAGCTCCACACCCAACATAGAATAAGTGTTGATTAACTCAAACAAGTCATCAAAATCATCATCTTCATGCACAAATGGTATGATTTTCACTTGAGTGGTGAAATCATTAGCAACTTTTTTTGGGTCATATTGTCTGTTTGAAATTGTATACAATTTAAAACATAAAATTTGATTGACCTCTAACCCTACATGCTTATATTTGTCTAACGCATAGACACCACAATGAATAGGAAAAGAAGGCCATGAAGCTTTCTTGGCTTCCTTCACAAATATAATTAATCCATTACCAAAATTTTTATAAGTGATTTCTCTTGTGAGAAGCTTATCCGGAACATACAATGGTAAAACATGTGGTTGAGCCAAGCTTCCAAAAACTCTGACATAGGTAAACAATTCTTCACTGAACCATTTTCCAATGGAGGAGAAGACAGCTTGAGCTTCCTTAGATAACCTGGGGGCATTTTCATTGAAAACAACTTGAAATAAAGGGAACATAACTCCATGGCATATTTTATAGAAATGATTTTCATATTTTGACTCCCATAGAATATTATGATAGACATGAATGGGAAGATGGTCTTAGGTAGTCCATTTCCAACCCATGGTTGGAAAATCTGAGGTAAAACATACAACATCCATAATATAAGTGCTCATGCAAAATGCGGGAAAGATTTTGCATGAAATCGAATGATTGTTTCTATATTCAAGAATCTAGGTGGCGATATTGTTGGAGAAAATGGCTCCCTATTCCATGATATAATAATTTGTGACTACTTCCGTAAGGGGAACCCATTCAACTGAGAATTTAGTGGTATCAGGCTGACCGAAGAGTCTATACATCATTGCAGCAACATAATAATAGAGACTAGCAAGGGAATCATTTGAATACATACCCTTATCATCATTTTTATGTTTTTTTAGGTTGCTTCTCCAATTCTTTATAGGATTTGGCTTTAGCTCATTCTCCTTGGTGAATTGTGCCAGAAATGATTTATCGTAGACCTTCTATGGGTCTGGAATGTGATACATTGACTTCAAATATTCAGCTTTGAAAGATCATATCATTGTTCCTTTGCTCGTTAGGAAAGTTCTGTCTCTAATATTGAGATTGTTGATTATCCATCTTACCATATTAGTATATGGTAAAATTTTGGGGCCTGCAGCAATCCGATGTAGAAAGGAGTTGGTGACTTCTTCTATAGTAGCTTTTGAAGAATCAGAAGGATCTGCAGTAGCTTTCTGTTCAACCTATGGGGTTTCTCATCTTAAAATAACTTATACATCACTTCCCAAGAGGAAGAACCACTCTGTGATCTAAATTTCGTGTCTGTGAATAAAGGGAGAATCTCTGTTATTTCACTGGCAGTAGCTATAGGATTTTCGGGTGCCATAGGTTTCTTGGATTTATTTGTAGCTTTCAACATTTATGAAGAGTTCTGTTTATTTGGACTAGCCTGCGAAAAATCAAGAATGATAAGCAGAAAAGAGGAAATCTTGTTTTACAAATAATAAAGTACCATAATAATGGAAATAAAAAGAAATGAAACTTGGCATGCAAATAATCCAGGAATTCAATACTCTTGCGATCAAAATCATTTTCAGAAGCATGGGATGTAAAAATCGTTAAGTTATGAAATTAATGGAAATTATGTGTTTATGTTCCCACACAATCATTCCAACATTTAAAAAATATATTTTCACATCGCAGATTCCATTTGTGTGTGAACCTTTTCTAAAATTCCGATCAGCTACCTTTCTTCGATTGTGATATCGCAATCGCAATTTCAGCGGAAATGAACAAGGGGAAAGAGTGGTCACATAGCAAAAGTGTGATCCAATGGAGTATATTTCTTCGGGGAAATATAAAGTATGGTTTAATATTTTCATGATAAAACTGTGAAATGTTGTTTGCGATTGACTACGTGGTGGAAGTGGGTCCCGCAGTTTCTTTCTCATGGAATTTTGTTTGGGAAAAGACCTTTTTCCTTTATTAAAGTGCTTTGTTGTATTTCACATCGCAATTTGTGTTGAGTGGATTTATAGGAGCCATATGTATTTTATGCGATATTTTGATTTACTTAGCATTCTCCGCTTAAGTGTTTCTAAAAGGAAAACTCAACATTTTTAACCCACTTCATTCATATTCCTATTTGAAATCATCTATTAAGGGTTTTATTTTTTCTACTCTAAATTTTTTAAAGGGTATCCATTATTTTTCTAAGGTAACTATTCTAAAATAATGAGGATTTTTGAATTGTAGAACACCACCTTTTTATCATAGCCACAAAAATGGGAGGGGGATTTCACAGAAGGGAGCCCACTGATATCAAAAGAGTAAGACTGCACCTTCAAGTAATGGAGATTTTCAAGAACCACCAATGGCTAGGTTTCTTCGAGCTTCTAAAGGGTTTTTATGAGGATATAGCTTGATATTTTTCAGTGGATCTGCAATCACACTCAAAGGAGAGAGCCACCACTATGGTTAGAGGCCCAGCCATCACACTTTCACCTGAACTAATCATAAGAATCACCACTTTTCCCTTAGGAGTCAAGTGGATTAAAGAAGATAGGATTCTAAGCACTGCAACCAAGAAACACTTATTTCTGCTAGGAGAATACTTCATCGAGGAAAAGAATGGAGTGAGGAGAGAAAGCCTTCCATACCCCTAGGATTAAGTGGCCTTCCACATCATGAAATTAATTTCCTGTGAGGGAATACTTAGTGTAGTCTATGGATATGATTTAATTTTATTGAATGAACTTAGATTTCAAGGAGAACTCCCTCTAGAACAAATGTTGATCATCCCTCATTTCCTCTTGAACTCAATAACAAACATGAGAAAAAAGGTGAGGGAAAGGAAGTACCAGAATTTGGCTCATCATGGCCTCATCAAACTAATAGCGAGTGATGCTCTGAGCAAATTAAACCTCCCTATGTATTGGTACTCATTCATAGACATGGATAGGGAAGCCTTCATATCCACCCAAATAGGACAAACCTCTGCCTCTAGTCTCGGAGAGAGGGAGATAGAAGAAGAAGAAGAGGGGGACGCTGAAGATGAGGAAGAAGAAGAGGATATGGAGGTTGAAGCAAAAAACACATAGATATTAAAACCAAAGTAAGGGAAATAAAAAGAAAAATAGGGAAATGAAACAAAGAAGGAAGAGACTGAGGGGAAGAAGGAAGAGAATACAGAGGAGAAGGAAATATTAGACCCTATGCTAGGCACTGATACCTCTACTCAATAGAACATCATATCACTAGAGATAATAGAGAAGGAAGTGGTTGCTACCCTAGCCACTTTGAGCACACTAGTGAAAGAAAATATGAAGAGACAAACACCCATGTACTTCAGGATTAGGAAGAGCCAAAGGGAAAGTAAGGGGAAACCATAGACTCCAACTAAATCCCTATTACCATTGAGGAGTCACCCAAGAAGGTTGATGAAATAAGGTTAGAAGAAGGAAAGTTTCAAGAGGTAACCTCACCTGTGAGGACCCCTGTGACCTACATAAGAAGACATTCATTAAGGTTGGCATCCCCTATAGATCTACCAACTCCCACAGACCCTCAAAAGACAGAAAAAAGGGAGAAACAAGCAAGAGAGGGTTTTCCACAAGAAAAACAGAGTTTGCTACAAGAAACTCTATCTTTGCTACAGGAAACTCCAACAGGCCCAGAATCAAAGAAAGAAGCCTTGGATGAGGGAGAAAAGACACCCAGGGTGGGCAAGAGGCCCAATAAGTTGAGGAAAAAGCACAAAATGAAGGGAAATATGCCAAAGGGGAGGAAGCGAAGGATGAAAAGGAGGAGCCTACCTCACTAGAACCTGTACCCAAAGACATATCAATAGTGTCACACCATAGCCCTCAGCCAAATATCAACTTCTACTATACATTTATTGAAGGGGGAATATTGTTTCCTCAGAATTTTACAGTACCTTTATTCTATTAGTTGGAATAGGAGAGGGCATGCACTCATAATTGGATGGATATTGCTACAACCAAAGGTGTGCATGACGTAGGGGTCGTGGAGGAAAAATTAATTGAGTTGGGAAGGGATTTTTCTGACGTTAGGCTTAGAGAATCCATGTTGAAAGAGCAGCTTCAGGAAGCCTAGGCAGAGGATGAAAGATTGCAAGATCAGCTTCAACAAAAAGAAAAACAAATGGCCACCATGGAAGATTTGTGCATGGAGGCCATTCAGCACAGATACCCATCATACTCCTATGCATTATACCTCAAAGAACATTGTCTCCTATTTCAAATCAGGACACTAGCCTCTCATGGGTCCTTACCTTTTCATAACTGCAGACAATTCATTGACTTTTGCAACTAGTCAAGGATGGAGGGAAAGGAAAAGATGGTAGAATTCTACATGCACAATCTTGTGTTGACATTATTGAACATTTGGGACCCTAGCCCTAGAATGGGAGACATGTAGTTGATGGAATTAGCCTCTTGGATGGTTAATGAGGAAGAAACAGGACAAGAAGTAAGGAGGGTAATGAGAAGAGAAAATAGGGAGACTCTACACATTAGGGAAGAACTATTCAACCCTAGGGGGGTCATCAACAACCATCTCAAGATAGAAAAGGATGTTGCACTTGTAGGAAAGTACCTCAACACACAAGCACAAGACATTTTCCATTTTGATGATGTTTCTGGGTTGTTGGGAGAGGAATGCATAGTGGCTAGTCAAATGAGATGGAATTTCCTCCCTCCGGGTCTCAGAAACTGGGAATACCACACCCTAGAGAGATTGAGAAGTTCTCTAGAAAGGGCACCACTATACAAGAGGGCCATGCAGGCCGAGAAGATTCAGTGGCTTGGTTTGAAACTCAGTCCACCTTTGTTGTTGGGATTGAGTGATGGGAAATACCAAGATGAGTAGAATAGAAAATGGGAGGAATTAGCATAAAAGAATGATGGGTTTTACCCTCCAAAAGGGACTCCCACACTTCTTCCTTGGGAAGTCAGAGGGTCCATTAAAGCTTTGAAAGAGATGCAGAAGGAGGACTAATTTTCTCAGAGGATGAGCAACCATTTGGTAGGGGGGCGATGATGAGCTCCATCATTGTATAATTGGAGTGGTTAATTGTCACCTTTTTAGCCTTATTATTCTCTCTTTCCCACATTTAATTATATTATGTTCTTATTTTGATAGTGTATATGGCGATTAAGGCTTGTCATACTTCGAATGCCTAATATGGGTTAAATGCAGGATAATCAAGAAGATATTGAACTTTTGATGAATATTTTGCAACTAAAGCTCGAAGTAGACAACAAGAAGAGATTCTAGGAGGATTTTCCACCTCCTTACTCCCAGAACCAGCCAAGGGATCCTCGAGATTCCCTCCAACAAATTGAAATCAAAGGCATCTAAGAAAGTGGGAGATCAAGTGCACCAAAGCTCCACTTCTCTTGCAGTCAAAGGGGAAACATCACCTACTTTTTAGGGATTTTTTGGTAGCTACCCTCTAGGTTAAATAGGGTTGAGCAAGAGCTCATTAGGATTCAAAGTTTGAAGGAAGCTAATATACTCTTTTCTCTTGCAATAGGTGTTTGAGACTTTTATGATTATGCAATGAGACTATTTTCTGCAATAAGATGAGTATTCATATTGTCCTTCACTGATTTAGTTTCATAGGGCTAGGCTTGTGGGTTAGGGCCCAATCCATTGGCCTTAGTCTCTCTTGTGTATTCATGTTTATTTTTATTCCATTGTAGCTAATTTGCTTTATGAGTTTTAGCTAGTTTGCATACATTTCAATTCATTTTTTTTAGTTTTCTTCCAATTTTTATTTGTTGTAGTTAAACTTACATAAAGGTTGGTAGAATAACATATAAACTCATAAAGTTGTGTGTCAAGCCTCCTTCTCTCATCTCTTTTATTGGAGTTTCAGGAGGACAAATCTTCACCACGGGCCCTAATTTTATGTTTAGTTTATGATTTCTTGGAAAGAATAGTTAGGTTGTTTTAGTTTCATGAACATGTCTAGAATACTGAGTTAGAGTTTTTTTTGAATTCTTAAGTAGGTTTGATTTTCAAATTCAACTCAACTTTTCCATCTTCTTAATCATAGGTTTGCCAATGTTTTTTGCATGAACATGTAGTTCGCTTGCAGGTTCAAGTAGCACAACAAAGGAGGAATTCACCGGCACCCTTAGCTTCATTTCTCACCCATCATAGACCTCCTTTCCGTCAAATTTCCTTTAGCCATGTTTTTGAGATTTTCACCTTCACACCATGAGCAGCCCCAGAAATGAAAGACGAGCTTCTCAAGATGTTATGATCTTGGCCAAGGGGTTGTCCACCTTCCATTAATCGAAGTACACCCTCATTCCACCTCCCCTACACTTTTATTCATCATTTTTGGCCTTAGATTTCCCTCAGATTGTTTCCTGTAGCAATTCAAGACTTTCGTGTAGCACTACAAGAAACCTACAACAGACCTTGTAGAAACACCAGTGGGCCTCTCCTTAAGCCCAGAAACCATCATCAACCTCATACAGGCCTACCAAAACCATCAAGACACCTTCAGCCTTGCATCCATGATTTCAAACCCTTCCTAAGCCACCTTATGACCTTCTCCTCCTTGTTGCAAAACAATGCATTTACACAGCACAATTAGATCATGATTAGATGCATGATTAAAAGAATGATAGTTAAAGCATCAAGTAGAAAGAGTGTTTTTAGCCATTTTTCCCAGTAATGTGTGAGTAGATTAGCCTTCTTTTGGAAATTTCAATTCAGCCATTTACTTCATGAAGGTACATAGTTTTCTTCTATTTATTTCCATATTTTAAATTGCAGTTTTCTTTCCTTACAGAATAGCTAGATGTATTTTCTTGCTTCAGAATAGTCCTTTGATGGTTAATAGAGTAATGGTTTTGAGTCACTTGTAGTTCTAGGTCTAAATCAAAAGTGTGACAAACTTCACCCTAAAATCCTATCAATACCACCCTTTCATAGGACTCAGATGAGGATGGCACGAGTAGAATGCATCTGTTGTGTATATAGCACTGTGACCTCCAAGTTTGTACGAACCCTAGCTTGATAAAGTATATTAGATTATCATCTGGGAGTTTCAACACTCTTGGTGAAGTAACAGGGCTCACCACTGATCATCAACCTTTGCAGAAATCAAGGCATTTTCGATGAATGGGTTTTCTTCAACAATTCCACTTGGTGATAAGGTATAAGAAAGGTATCTACAATAAATTTGCTGACATGATTTCTAGGCCTATTGTTAGTGTTGCTACTATTCTTAAGCATAATTTTTCTTTTCATGAGAGTTATGTTGAACAATATTCTTTAGATAGTGATTTTCAAGATGTATATGCAACTTTGAGTAAAGGAAACTAAGTAGAGGAATTGGATTATCACATGCATGATAACTTGTTGTACCATCTTGGTAAGCTTTGTATTCCATAGGGAGAAAGAATCAACACTATAAGAGAGGCACATACTTCTCTTATTGACGATCATTTCGGTGTAAGTAAGATGGTGGCACATCTACAAAGGTATTTTTATTGGCCTCGTATGCTTGAAAGTGTTTCACATTTTATTAAAGGATTTTCATTATGTGTTGTTAGTAGGCCTAGAAATAGAAAGCTAGGATTGTACATACCACTTTCAATACCTTCTCTTCCATGGGAGAGTTTTTCTATGGATTTTGTTGGAGCTATTCCTATGTCAAAAAGGAAGCATGATTATATTTATGTAGTTGTGGATAGGTTCAAAAAAATTTGTATTTTGATGCCATGTAAAAATCAAATTACAGCTGAACAAACTGATCAGTTATTCATTCAGAATGTATCGGTGCATTTTGGATTTCCCAAATCCATTGTTAGTGATAG
Source organism: Pinus albicaulis (assembly GCA_034641835.2). Taxonomy (NCBI): domain Eukaryota; kingdom Viridiplantae; phylum Streptophyta; class Pinopsida; order Pinales; family Pinaceae; genus Pinus; species Pinus albicaulis. The sequence continues at coordinate 618,989,443 of CM076572.1, read as the reverse complement.
AGAATCTCGCTTTGTTGGGAATTTTTTTTCAAGATTGTGGGGATTCATGGAAATCAAATTAAAAAAGAGAACAACATTACATCCACAAACATATTGTTAGAAAGAGGTGGTGAAAAGGACGGTGATGCATCTTCTTCGTGGTTATTGCAGAAAGCATCCTAAGTTGTGGGATGAACATTTGCACTATATTCAGCATGCTTACAACGGGGCCAAGCATTCTTCAACCCAAACCTCTCCATTTGAGGCATGATTGGGATACTTGCCTAAATATCCTTTGTATTTCATTTTTGGAAAGGATGTTTCTATTGATGTTCATAGTGACATAGAAAGAGCTAAAAGGTTCATTGAAAAAATCCAATTGGTACATCAAGGAGTTCAACAACAAGTGAAAAAAGAGTCAAGGCAAGTACAAAACAAGACATGATAAGTATCGTGTAGATCACAATTTCCAAGTCGGTGATGAAGTTTAGCTTCACATTAGCAAAGAAAGACTTCAAGGAGAAGGTAAAAAAATGAAACCAATTCAATATGGTACATTCATAATTTTAGAAAAGATTGGTGATAATGCCTTCACATTGGATTTTCCTTCATATATGCAAATTTATGTTGTTTTTAATGTTGAGAACTTAAGGTTGTATGAGCCTCCCTTGATTGAAGATCAAGGAGAGAATGTTCAGATTCCTTTTATTGAGGATTTATCTCTTGAATATCTTGAAGAACTATAACAAGACACTATTCTTGACAAAAGAACAACGACTTCAAAATGAGGGAATGTGGAGTACCTTCATGTGGGGCTCAATGGAACAAATCCAAGAAAATCCAAATGGATCGAGATTGGAAAGGTGAGGGAACTATACCCTCATCTACTGAACAAATGAACGTGACATTTTGGGTTCCAAAAGCTTCCAGTGGGGAGGAGATCAAGTTCTCAAAAATATGCTCAAAAATAAAAATTGTCGGAATGGTGTGGACCCTAAATTACCACATATATCTTGTTGTTATGAATCCAGCACAACTTGTTTCGCGGAAAACTGACACTGTATGCTCCGGAAACGAGGTATGTTCATTTTCCAAAATAGGTAAAATTTTGGCAAAAATTGTGCAGGTTGCCCAGTCAGCAGTCTGTACAGTTGACTGGGCATGGTTAACTGGGCTCTTTAGACCAATCCATTCGTGCCAATTTTCTGAATTTTATTGGTGGTGGTCGGTGAATATTATTGGCTGGATGGTGGCAAACCACATGCTACCACGTGGCCCAATTGGAGGCTGCCATGTAGTAGCACGGGGGCCAAAAATTTTATTTTTAAGTCTGAATTAACCTCCACAGGAGTCGATACTGCGACCTCACAACCAACAACACAACGCTTTCACCAATCGAGCTTACCATTGGTCCTTGTTAACCATACAAATTGACCATCATTTGAATGTTAAGCGGCAGAGGAGTTGGGGTAAGGGGCCAGGGCTTAGCCCCAACCAACCCATATAAACATACCATACAAATAATGGCACAGGACCACGGGCGTGGAGGCGGAGCCCTCCGATTTTTAATAAAAAAATTATTATTTCGGCCACCCATATTTAATTAAAAATTCAGACTTAAGGCCTTGCCACGCTTTTTAACGGTCCCACAATTTGTGCCGAAAATCTGCCAAATTTTTGCTCCGTTAGTGAAATTAAGGGTGAAATTGTAGGACCATTTTGGATTTTGGGGAATTTGTAGAGTGCCTAGCAACAAAGCTAGGGAAGCTCATAAATTCTTCAATTTTTGACCAATTTGGGAGCATAAAGAGGCTAAACAGGAATTTTGGACAGTTCTGAAGCTAATGGAACATGTTTTAAAGCCATTGGAGCATTGTAAACTCATTTAAACACCATTTTTTAGCATAATGATATAGGTTCAAGCCATTGTAATTTTTACCAAGGAGACATAGCCCAGGAGGGGTGAAATCCTTCATCACTTGCTGGGTTGTGGTTATTTTTATGGTGTATTTGTCTGCTATTTTTTGTTGTTAAGAGTTTAAATTAATGCTTTATGTGTATAAAAATTTAACATAAAAGCTCACTAAAGCTCAATTTTAACACTTGCAATATAAAATTCCTCAAGCACATTTACATTAAGATCTCATACAAATCAATAGACCACTATAGAGGGGTATATTATTGAGTTTTTTGTGGAGGGTCATCAATATTTTTTTAAGGTTGAAGTCATATTCAAATTAGGGTTGCAAGGAGGATTGCTAAAGCAAATCTCGTTGTGGATTAAATTTCTAATGGAAGAAGAGAATGTTTTGGTGTTTCAGAAGCCACCTATGACAACTTAAATCCCCAAAACTGGGGGAAGGGCGTAAAGGGGGGAATTCTATTTGGATGGGAGCTATGAAAATATTGAAGAAATGGAGGCATATGACTTCTGGAAGGCTAGATATCTAAGAGAAAAATGGAGAGAATAGATACTTGAAGAATGGCAGGAGTAATATTTGCAGGAGATCTATAGGCGAAAAAAGGAGTTAAACCAAGCAGGAGTGGTGTTGAGTAGTCCAAAGGTGCGAGAAGGAGAAAGAAGTCACATGAAGTTTTAGAGAAATGGGGATGATGCTAGAGTGAAACCTGGTCCAGTAGGAGCGGTCAAGACCATTATAGTGACAAAGGTTTAGAGAAGTAGTAAATATTTTACCCTACCAGCAGAGATGGGAACACCAGATAGATTGAGCCCTACAGGCTCTGAGGAAATCCCAGATGATGACATGCACTTCATTATGAGGAGATATTTTTCAATGAATAATGTGTCTCCTACGATTATTTATTTGTTTCCCAGTAGCTCAGGTAGTACCTCGTCCAACCTTCCCTTGGTACTTTATAACAACCATGGTAAATTTTTGTCTAAGCTAGTTAAAGTTATTAAGGTCCACAATGTACACACTTCCTACAATATTGGCCCCTCTATTGGTAAAAATAGTAATTGTAGTTTGGGTCCTCAAGGATTGTCACAACCGGGTTCCCAAGGAGTCATACTCGTTTCGTTAGTTCAACCGTGTATCATTGGTAACATGGCGGGATCCCTTACTAGATATCCTGAATTCTCTAGGAAATGGAATGAAGATGTCGAACAACATTGGTATCTATGTGAGGCCATCTGGAGATCTCACTAGACTTCAGATGCCAAGAATCTTATTCAATTTCTGACCACTCTTCTATATAGAGCATTGAGATGGTTTATCTAGTGGTCTGCACTACAACAGAATCCAACGATAGATGAGGTCTGACAGGAGTTCGTTTAAGAGTTTAAACTACCTCAGACTAACCAGCAAGGGATATCATAACTATGGGAATTTAAGCAGAGGGAGGGTGAAATTTCCTGGGATATTATGAAGATATTTAAGGATGCATTGGAAAGCTAAACTACCCTATTGAACCCAATAATCAGTGAGAATTGTTTATCAAGGCGTTATTTCCACTCACATGCACACCATTAACACAACAGAATATTGATACTTTGTAGAACACCCTAGAAAAGGTGGCATGAATCAAGACCATGGTAGGATACTCACATGAACATCGAGGAGGAATGGTCTCCCATGACCCTACCCTCACAGAACGGAAACATAAAATCATTGATCTAACAGAGAAGTTAAGGGAAATGTATTTGGTGCAACTGTCACGACCACACATTTGGTGTACTAACTTTCATGTCGAGGGGCATCATGCCAAAAAGTTCCCAAAAGTGAGAGGCCCAAGCACACCTTCTGTACCGGCAGGACCCTCTACATATTTATCCACGCCTAGAGTTGTGCAGGTTGGTATGCATGGGTTATATGCATGGCACACACAGTTCCACTCTTTTCCTAACCAACAAGGTGAAACTCCAAGTGAATATTGTGAAATTTGAAGGTCCTATTGGCATCTCCCTCGCCCCTTTCCAATTTTATATAAGTATTCAAATGTACGAAAAAATGTTTTCTATGAGTTTTTTGGTTCAAATACTCACCACACTAATCATTGCAAGGCATTAGATGCCCTAGCTGACTGACTGGATCATTTTTCTTACAATATCAATGAAGCTCCTCGAGGACGAGGAGGTGGAGGAACAAGGGGGGGAAGAACAGGAGGCAAAGGTACGATCTATTGTTACAATTTTGATCAAGAGAGGCATGTTGCAAGAGACTATTCATTGCCCATAATACCCTGGTGATCTTAGTGCAAGGTCAACACACATGCAACGGAAGACTGTACAGAGTTGATTTCAAGATGGGAAGAGCGCAACCACCAAAGGGGAGAAAATATAATTAATTCCGAACCAAGAGAACTCGAGACATCTCTCCTTTCAAACATTAATATAGTCACCCAGGGAAGGAAGAATACCGAAGCTAACTTGGGAACCACTAAATAGCCAAAAAGAATAAATTCGGTCTCACCGAAGCTCTGGTATAATTCCAGCGAGTAGAATCATTATTGCAAATAGGCTGCATAAATTTTTAATAAATTGACTCCAATTGTTGACCTCCAAGGAGAACAACTAGAGCCTTCAAAATATAAAAGCCCGGACCTCTTGTAACATAATTACCAACCTATAAATAAATGGTTCAGGTTGTTTTCTGCAGATTGTGAACAATGAGAAAATGCTTGGACAATTGTGGGAAAATATTAAAGTTGTTGTTAAGGATGGGGTGGTCGGGGAAGGACTCATTTCCACCAATCTACTTGAAAGAAACTCCACATGGGTGCACAAGAACAAGAAGAGAATAGGGAGGGAGTTTCTGATTGATGCACAAATTTCAGGCTTCCAGATCAAAGATAAAATTATAGACTTGGGCTTAGATGTGAATATCTTGGTGAGGAAAACCTAGGAATCCTTGGGAAGGCCTAGGTTGGTGTTCTGTCCAATTCAGTTACGCATAGTGAACCAATATTGTATCCATCCCGTTGGATGTTTGGAGGATGTAGAGGTTGACATAGTAGGGTTAAAGACTTATGTTAAATTCGAGGTAATAGATATTATGGGAGATAAAGACCCCTATCTGACATTGCTTAGAATAGACTGGGCCTTTGAAAATTATGCAGTAATTGATCTGAAGAGGGAGATGATGACCTTTGAAGTGGATGGATTTAGGGTGATTCAGCCCCTAGATCCGTACCAAGGGTCGAGGTTCACAGAACCATTGGATGACAGAGAATAACTTGAATTGTTGGACCAGTTATACCAACTGACAGTGGGAAAAAGGGAAAACTATATTAATCCTACAACAAGAGGATCGATCAAATGGAGAATTTTTCAAAGCTTTGAAGTTGGATATGAGGTTGCATGGGATGACTCAAAATAGGGCAGGCATGAGATCAACTCTAGGTGCTGCACCATGATCCATTGTACCAATTGGGTTGGTACTGAGGTACGAGAATTTCCTATTTTTAATAGCATGGATTTTGTTACTGATTTTGTTAACAAAGTTGATGCAACCATCACCGAAATACACAAATTACCCTTACTGGATGTTTCCTTATAAGCGACGCCAACAAGGTGGTGGGTCTCTCACTGCAACCATCTCACAGAGTGGAAAGAGGTTAAGACAACATCGGTGGCCATATTTGGGTATTCAAAGGACTACCCACCTAATTTTGTTAAGTATCAGGGGATCACCAACCCTTAGAAACACCTACAAGACTGTAAGGCCAGATGGATCAGAGAAGGACTTCCAAAAAAATTGTGGGTTACACATATTTTTTCACACCCTATGGACATGTCTAAAGGTGTGGTAGATGAAGGAAGAGATAAGAATACAAACCAGTGAGTGGGATCATATGGCAGCTCAGTTTATTAGTGATTTTTCCTTCAATGATGATGACGAGAGGATAACAGTTTCTTTTAAAGTCGTAAAAAGTAATTTTCTCTCAATAAGACAGTTTACTAATGGCTACATAGACCAGAACTCCTTTGATCACATATATGAATCCAGATTCCATGAATTCATGGCTTGCAGAAAGATAGACTAGGACTTTAATGGAGATAATTTAGAGGAATTAAGGCATGTGACATTTAAGGAATATGAAGGGGATAAAATATTTGAAGATGGGTATGTAACTGCTAGTCTACAACTACTACCTCTAAAGTTGTGAAAACACAATATCGTCGCTGAAGAGAAGCGGAAATTAGCTTCGATTGGAGAATATTGGGATGATCAGAGTATCAAGGAGATCTTCGATTTCCTAAGGGAATATAAAGACATGTTCCTTTCATTCGTTGCAGATCTTAAGGGTATTAAGGGGGAGCTAGGGGAGATGAAGATGGTTCTTAAACCCGATGTAAAGCCAGTAACACATTGTCCATATAGATTGAACCCGAGGGTCAAAGAGAAGGTGAAGAAGGAAATAGAAAAAATATTGGTAGTAGGACTTATCTTCCTGGTTGATGAGGTTTATTGGGTCATTCAAATCAATATACATAACAAAAAATATTATGAATAAATATGGCTTTGTGTGGACTACCGAAGTCTAAAAAATTCTTGTGTTCATGACCCTTTCCCCACCCCTATCAGCGACAAGGTCCTAGAAAATGTGGCAAGAAATTAAGCCTACTCTTTTATAGATGGATTATCTGGTTACCACCAAGTCCATATTGCAGAGTACGATAAGAATAAAACAACATTCATGAGCGTATGGGGATCCTATGCCTACCATTTCATGCCTTTTGACTCGAGAATGTGTCAAAAGTGTTCTCGAGGATCGTAATTGTTGCATTTCAGGATTATATTCACTGGTTTTTAGGTTTACATGGATGATTGGATCATATACAGTTTAATAAAAATACATTCCATTTGCTCTGAGTTATGTTTGAACGTTCTAGACAACTGCATAGTAATTTAAACTTGAAAATGTGCATATTCATTGTCCCTTTCAGAACATTTCTGGGCCATATAGTATATAAAGAGGGAGTATGTGTTGATCCTGCTAAAGTTGCACTAATCCTAAATATGCCCCCACCAAATAGTATTAAGAAGTTGAGATCCAGCCTCGGCCACACTATATATTACCACAAATTCATCCGTAACTATGTCTTGATCACTACACCACAGGAGAAGCTATTGAAGAAATATGAAAGGTTTGTACGGTCTGGTGAATGTGAAGTTGATTTCAATGTGCTGAAGGAAAAGCTAGAAAGTGCACCAATCTTGGTTTAACCAAATTAGAAAAATCAATTTCATTTCCATATCAATGCATCAGGAATCACCTTAGGAGTTATTTTCGCTCAGCCGGAGATGGAAACTTTGATCAGCCAATATGCTTTGCTAGAAAAAAATTGTCCATGGTAGAAAGGAACTACACCAAAAATGAGCGTGAAGCACTTGCGATGGTGTACTCGCTACAAAAATTTCAACACTATCGTATGGGGAGCCTATTCAATTTCTCTACTGATCATTCTACCCTGAAGTACTTAGTGAAAAAACATGTACTCGAAGGAAGGATTTTTAGATGATTTTTTATATTCTAGGAGTTAAAATTTCAAGTAATTGTCAAGCCAAGAAGGATGAACATGGGTCCTGATCATCTTTCCGAGTTAAAATCGGGTGAAGCCGGGGGATCCGTAGATGATAAATTGCTAGATTTCAACCTGTTCCGAGTTGATTCCATACCAGACTACTTGGAGGACATTGCATTAATATTAGCCATAGGTAAATGCTCATAGGAGTACACAAAGACACAACAAAGGTGCATGGTGGTTGAAGATGTGGACTACCAGTTGATTGCATGTCAGTTATACAAGATAGACCTTAACCAAATATTGTGAAGGTTTTTTCTTGAACATGAGAAACAAGATGTATTATGGGAATTCCATTTAGGAGTTGTGGGTGGAAATATGGGCATGGCCCAAGATTTTCTGAGATGCAAAGGAATACACTTAGAAATAAGATGTTTTAGAACACGTGGGAAATCCATCGCACCAGGAAAAACTTCCCTTACAGTCGATACGTGTATTCCAGGCCTTTTAGAAATGGGTGATCAACTTTGTGGGACCCATTAATCCTTCGACCTGTCACTCCCATGGCAGATACATTATCACTTCCATAGATTACCTTACCAAATGGGCTTGAGTTGCACTAGTTAAATATTGCACTGCAAACACTACCTCTGAGTTGCCCTAGTTATCACCTAGTTTAGGTGCCCCTGAAGCCTCACAAGTGAATAGGGGACCCAATTCATTAATGAGAAAATCGCTTAATTGTTGCAAAAATTTATGATCCAGCACCATAAGAGTAGCCCATACCACCCTCAAGAAAATGGTACTGTGGAAGATTTTAACAAAATCCTATAGAGGGGCCTCACCAAGATATGCTCTGCTAACTGAGACAACAGGGATGAATGGGTGTCGGCCACATTATGGGATTCTCATACAACATCAAGCGCCTACATAAGTATATTCCATTCCAGATTTTTCATGGATGAGAAGTCATAATACCCATCGATTTAATCATACCCAACCTCTTCATTGCATGGGCTACACATATGACAAAAGATGAATCAATTAAAAATTTCTTGGATGAAATTTTGGAGTTGGACGAAGAAATATTCGTAGCACATTTCCACCAAACTGTCGAGAAGGAAAGGCAAAAAGCATGGCATGAAAGACACATAAAGTGTAAATCCTTTGCAGTTGGGGATCGGGTTCTCTTATATGAAAGTAAGTTATTTAAACATCCGGGAAATTTGAGAATGTATTGGTTAGGACCATTCATTGTTGCGGAAGTGAAAGACTCAGGAGATGTCAAGCTAGCAAAATCGGATGGAGTCTTACTGCCTAGATGGGTGAATTGTGCACGCCTAAATCCATTCTATGGTGCAACCAATTCTACATCAAACTGATTTGATCTTTGAAAGGGGATCTTAGTTAGGTATAGGTAGAGTTAGTTAGTTATTTTAGCTTGTTAGTCTCTTCAGTTGCGTCAGTTATTTATTTATGTCAGTCATTTCAGTTGATTCAGTTATGAATAAATTTCTGTCATTTATTTTAGTAATTTTAGTTGAGTGCCTCCCTCTACCACTGCTTGTGGTCGAGGAGTCTCACATGGAAATTGTCTTATCCATAATAATTAGTAATAATTCCCTGCATGTTAGGGCCCTATATTACTAGTGTACTCCCTTATTGTCGTTAGTGTAGCCCCCTTATTTTTATTTTTGTACCCTTGTTGTGCCCTTATATCATTATTGTTAGGTCGACTACGATTATATTGTGACCCCATGGACTCCTATATATAGAAATGAGGTTTTGTCAATTGTATCATCCAAGAATTTTTCATTTATGTAATGGAAAGGAGGTTTCCCCCTCTAAGTGGATGATTTCTAAGGCGTTGATCTCTCTTTTCTTCTAGTTTGGAGCTCGCACTAGTAAATTTGGCAGAAATTCCGACACTTGGTTCCGACACTTTTGACCAAATGTCGGAAATTTCACCAAATTTTTTCAACTTTTTCAAATCCCGCCCAAAACCGTCGCTATACCGACATTTAGAGACAAGTGTCGCAATACCGACACTTAGAGGCAAGTGTTGGTCTTGCGACGTTTTCAAAGTAGCGTCGTAATTACGACGGATTTCTGAAGTATGTCGTTATTGCGAAGTTACAGAGACAAGATGTCGCTATTGCGAAGTTTAGAGGAAGGTGTCGCTATTGCGACATTTAGAAGAATGCGTCGCTATTGCAACGGTTGGTGGCAAAGTGCTGCTCTTGCGATGGTTGGTGGCAAATTGTCGCCCTTGGAACGATTAGGCAATGTGTCGCTCTTGCGACGGTTGGTGGCAGAGTGTCGCTCTTGCGACGGTTGGTGGCAGAGTGTCGCTCTTGCGACAGTTGGTGGAAATGTGTCGCTCTTGCGATGGTTGGTGGCATGGGTGTCTGGTGGGATAATCCCACATTCATGAGGTGTACAAGCGATATTGGTGTTTATATACGAGTTGAGGCTTTACATGTTTCGATTACGAGCCCAAGGCTATGCACACTCATACAATCAATTGGGACTCAGCGCATGCGCTCAGCCCCTCCCCTCATGACTTGGATTTGGTTGTGGTTTAGCTTGTGGTTCTTTGCCTCGGTCCTGTGGTGATTAGTGTAGGTGCTGAGCTAGGCACTCGACGGAGTAAAAAGCCCACAATTTAATTAAAAATATAAACAATTTGTAAAAAGCCCACAATTTTATTAAAAATATAAACAATTTGTAAAAAGCACACAATTTTATTAAAAATATAGACAATTTTATATTAAATATAAAATTGATATACAATTTTTTATTGGGAGTAAAAAGCCCACAATTTTATTAAAAATATAAACAATTTGTAAAAAGCCCACAATTTTATTAAAAATATAAACAATTTGTAAAAAGCCCACTTTTATTTTCTTTTTGCTTATTGAGCTCCCATTGAGTTCAACACGTCTTGGGTTTTCTACACCATTGAGAGAGATAATTGCTAAATATAATTATTATTTTCTTTATAGGATAATTTTCATCAATGGAAGAAAACATTAGAGGTGGAAAAAAAATTCAAAAGGGTGAAAGAGGTGATGGTAGAGTTTATTGCCCTTGCAAAAAATGTTGTATGAGAAATAATGTTAGAGTTTTAATAGCAACAACAACAATGTGTTGTAGGAAATATGGGCACATTGATGGTGTATCGAATGATTATCGTCCCGTGGTAATTAATTATCTATCTTCATTTTGATTATATCGTAAAATTTTATATTGTTTTTATATTTTTATATGCGCACTAATGTTTAATGATTAATGTTTGTAATTTTCATAAAGGCACAGTTGCCCCCCAACTTTTTGCAGATGATCAACTAGCTTCCACAGCTAAATAGTAGTAGATTAGATGATGTTGCACCAGTACAAGAGAATATTGCAGCAAATATTAGTATTGGAAATGATGTTTTAAAAGGTGCAGTACATGAAGCGAATGATGAAGGTAAATTTAATGATCCCGTGGAGGTAGATCATGATGACAATAATGAGACAGTTCACATTAATGATGGGACAAATCAAATGCTCCAAGACTTGTATGGTGAGTCAGATGATGATGGTGGAGATAGTGACAGTATTTATGATGTACCTCTGATTAAAAGGTCAAGTGAACGACTTTTTGAACACTCAAATGCAACTCTTCTCTCTGCTACATTGTTGTTGGTGAACTTAAAGGTTATGAATAATTTGTCGAACAGATGTATGACACAACTCCTAAGGTATGCAATATGTATATATGATCACATATATGTAAATTTTGATTATTTTCCCTTTTTTTAGTTGTAATAAATGTGTAAAATAATAATTCAATACTTATATATATATATATATATATATATATATATATATATATATGATTAATAATCTTTACATTAACTAGTTTTTGTTTATGTTGTAGATTGTTGGGTGAATATTTGTTACCATCGCCAAATACTTTACCTCGAACATATCGAGATCTACGTGCTATTATGAAACACTTTGGAATGGAATATAACACTATAGATGCATGTCCTAAAGATCATATTATATATTACGGAGAACATGCGTCGAAAACAGAATGTCCGAAATGTGGTACCAGTAGATATCGAACAGATCAACTAACCAAAAAAGTGCCTCAAAAGGTTCTTCGTCATATTCCCATAATTCCACGTTTGTAGCAAATGTTCAGGTGTAAGAGCATAGCACAGTTTATGGATTACCATTCAAAGAATAGAAGTGGAGATGGTGTTCTTCGAATGCCTACAGATGGTTCTGCATTTAGAGAAATTGAGGAAAAATATGTAGATTTTAAAAATGAACCTCGGAATGTCAGGCTTTCATTGGCAGCTGATGGTGTTAATCCATTCGAAGAGCTTATATCTACTTACTCAGTGTGGCCTATTTTCGTTATCAACAATAACATTCCTCCTTGGATGTCAATAAAGAGGGAGCACATAATGTTGACTATGATTATTCCAGGTATTTGATACATTATTTTTTTGAATGTAACATTTTCATTTCTCTCGTTCTTTGCATAAATATATATTTTATTTATTTACTTACTTATATATGCATATATCATGGTAGTAATTATTATGTACCGTAATTTTGAACAATTAGGTAAGTACCAGGTCAAATATATGAATGTATATATTGAGCCTCTTATCGATGAGCTAATACAGTTATGGCATGGCATCACTATGTATGACATCACTAAACCAATCAAGCAGAAGAGATTTCAATGTCGTGGAATGCTTGTATAGACAATTCATGATGCCCCAGGACTAACACATGTTTGTGGTATGTAATATTTCGTTGCACTTTAATATAATACATAATTATCTAAATTAGATATACCATATTGCATGTTTTAAAAATGATCTCATAGTATAATTTTTATTGATCCATCTATTGCAGGTCTTCAAACAAAGGGTAGATTTGCATGTCCAGTTTGTGGCCCTAAGATGAAGTATCGTCATTCGCCAGACTTAAGAAATATGGTGTTTGATGAGTTTAGGCACTTCCTCTCTAGGAACCATAAGTATCGTACTACTGAAAAACATATTTTCAATGATAAAGAAGAAACTGGATTAAAACCACGAATAATGACACCTCAGTTGTGGATGTTGGAATATAACAGAATTAATAATCGTCAAGCAGCTGGTACGTAATTTGTGTATATGTATATATATATATATATATATATATATATATATATATATATATATATATATATATATATATATATGTATATATATATATATATATATATATATATAATTTGTTTATGTAATGTTTGGAATGTTTTTTTAACTAATGAATTTATTTTATTGTATTTTATAATTAATATTGTTCTGATTTATTTTATTCTTTGATATCAAGGTCATCGTCACGGTGAAGGTACTAATATTGTACTTCCACCTGGAATGAAATGTTATCCTTCTCAATTCGCGAGGTTGCCCTACTATGAGGACCTAAAAATAGCTCATTTGTTTGATATAATGCATGTCGGGAAGAATGTGATAGAAATGTTATGGCGAACCATAGATGGTGCACATGATAGAGATAAAATTGACAAAATTTGTGCTGACATTGAGAAATTGAATCATGCAATGAAAAGTGTGATCGACAGATCAAATAACAATGGAGGTCGAAATTATAATAATATTCCATGGTTATTAATAGAACAACAAAGAAATGATGTAAAAGAGGTCGTTAGAAGAATTAAATTTCCAACAGGTTTTGCTTCAAACATAAATAATATCTTAATGAAGAAAGGTGACTTCAGTGGGGTGAAAACACATGATTGGCATACCTTTGTTAAGGTAAATTTTTTGTTATACGTTTTTGTATGTTATTGCTTGAATACATATTTTAAATTTTCCTTTTTTCTGTTTAATTTGGAAACCAATAACGATTCATTTTTTATTGTTATAGTATGTTCTACTTGTATCTCTCCCAAACGACTTCGACAACAATGTCAAACAAGTTATATATGGTCTTAGTAAATACATGAGGTAAGTAGTTTTGATTTATACGCAAAATCTAATTGCTACAATTTCTTTTCGTACTTAATGAAATGATGTATTAATTTACTTGTAATGAAATATATATTATGTTTCATTGAAATAACCTTGTGTAATGATTTGCAGATGGTTGTCATTGAAATAAATCCATCAAGATGAAATAAATTATTGGAAGAGAGAAATTCCTCAGCTAATGTGTGAAATGCAAAAGTATCTACCTCCAACATTTTTCAATGCACAAGAACACTACTTGATACACCAAGTTGAGGAGATTGAAATGTGTGGACCAATACACACAAGGTCAATGTGGATGGTCGAGAGGCACCTGAAATCCTTCAAGGCTTTGGTTAGACAAAGAGCACGACCTGAGGGTTCTATGGTGGAGGGATATGTGGTATATGAATCCATGGTGTATATTATTCATTATCTTCCTATATTAGCTGCGCTAGCCATGAAGGCGGTGGATTGCATTTGGGATGTGAACTCCATCAAAAAATTTGAAGTGGAGCACTTGTTGGGAAAAGGTAGAATGAAGAAAGTGAGAGGTAAAAGATTTATTATGTATAATACATATAATGTTTCATTTTTTTACATCATGTATATGATCATTATATTCATTTAGGTCTTATTCTTTCATATTTTATTAATTAATATAATTTATCATGGTTATAAGTAATATTTATTAATATTGGTGAATTATTGTTTTTTTATTCAGGTGCTCAAGATTATGAGGCACTACTTTTATACATTGCAAACAATCTTGAGTGGATGAGTGAATGGATTGAAACATGTAAATCACGTAACAACAGTAGGTTATCATGACAACTACTGTCTGAATTGATTAGAGAAGTGTATCGTAGTGGAGATGGAAACGTTACTGACAGGGAAATCGATTTAGCATATGGTTTGAAAGATAGAAAGGTAAGCAATTAATTCACCTATTTTATTCATTACTTATTTTATACTATATTTATAATGTGACAACAAGTTTGATTTTTCAGATAATTTTCATGTTGTGTAAATTATATGATTAATTATTAATTAAGAATGTATCTTTTTCATGTTTGGCATATTGCAGTTGAAACACCACAAGGCTATGTGGTGCAATGGTCATAAATTTCGCGTTAAAAAGTTGGATGATAACAGGAAAACTTTTGATAGTGGGATAACTGCAATATTCCAGGTCATTAATGTTTCCTCCAGGAGTGACAGAGATCCTCGAGAATCTAAAAATAGATATTATGGGTTTTTAGATGATATAGTTGAGTGTGACTTTAATTCCTTCAAAATAGTTTTGTTCGACGTCAAATGGTACAGGCTACGAATGAATGTACGTGATGATGATAGAACACTTATTCAACATGACAATGTATTTCCAATGGTTAAAACATCATAGTTTGAAGCATGAAAAGATCGCTATGTTTTTCCAAGCCAATGAGAACAAGTCTTTTACTCAGAGGTTCCAAGTGAGAACGAATGGTCATTTGCTATTAGATATGATCCAAGAGGAAGGCCATTAGAGTATACTGTAGAGGAAGATGATGATATTGATCAAGAAGAATATGATGCAATGACAGATGAGCAGGAAGATGCATTGACAGACGAAGAAAATATATTAGAAGATGAACCAGGCATAGGAGATGAGGCAACAATTATTGATGATGATGTCGATGAGGATATTATTGAAAATGACATAATTGATGATGATGATGACATGGTCGATCATTTCAACACCATTTCTGAATCAGATGTTGGTATAGATGTCGATCAGTTGGATGAAGATCAAGAAGATACAAAAGAAGAATATTGATACAGATGTTATGTTCGAGTATGAGCTGGTATGTTATAACTTTATATTTTAATATGTATGAATTATTGTCTTTAAATAATTTACTAATTATGTGGGTTTGTTGCATGTTGTTTATTATTTCAAACCAATAAATAATGGCCTTAATATTGTACAAGCTAAACTAAAATTATATGCATTTTTAAGTCAAACCTAAGTTGTAATTTGAAAGGTTTTAATACCTATGTATATGGTGGAGAATTACCGCCATAAACTATGGTTTTAATAGGAATTTCAAACGGATTACAAAGGTTTTGGATTAATCATGGCAGGCCTTTCAAAATTTTACATTAATCACTATAGCTACCCTGCATGTAATCAGTACTACAGCTCCTTGCCTTTTCTAATCGACTCAAACCCTACTGGATATACGCCTTTGTAGATCAGTACTACAACTCCTTGCCTTTTCTAATTGACTCAAACCCTATTGGATATACGCCTCCTACTACAAAGAACCGCCTATCACACAAGAAACTCCAGAAAGCAGGCCCTTGCTGCAAAGAACCGCTCGTCATGCAAGAAACTCCAGAAAGTAGGCCCTTGCTGCAAAGAACCGCCCGTCGCGCAAGAAACTCTAGAAAGCAGGCCCTTCCTCCATCAGCAGGAAAAATGGTATGGCCAAACAGAATTTTGCCAGATTTTGAAAAGTGATTTTACCATTTAGAATGCCCAGGATCTGAAACAGAGCAATAACTTGGGCTGCTCGTTTTCCTTGAATAGGGCATGCCTGTAGATTTGGTTTTGTTTTTAATAAAATTCAATGTAAGACATAACGAATTCCCCAAACCTCAATCTCCAGCATGCTTTCCATAAAATTTGGCAGTTGATTTCCATCATCACAATTTGGTCTTTACAAGAAGAAAAATTGATCACCATTTCCTACCATTTTCCTTCAAACAATATTAAGCACATGCAGTCATCATCCGACTTTGATAGATCCATCAAAAAAGAAGACCAAGAAAGACATGCTTTGAAAAATATCATATATTCCATACACACTCAATACAATACCACCAGAGCTTCAATAAGGACGGGTGCAATATACATTAAAAAGCGGGATTTCTATGACTAAAAACCCTACAATTTGTAAGTTCAATATATATATGAAACCAAACCATAGCACACCAATATTTAGCGCCTTAAAACTAGGATCAGATAAAAATATGGCTACAACTATCACTGCATGTAGACAAGTATGCGAGAGAATTTCTATTTTTATTTTAAACTGGCGAAGCCATCTTCGTGCTTTTTAGGCAGCATCCACTTTCTCATTATATCTTGGGAGTTCTGCAAGAGACACCTAGTCACACTGGGGTCAAACCCAGTTCACCTTTTCCTGCTGATTAGCCTCCAATCTGTTCACTTTTACCTGGAGAGATTTAACATATCTAATAGTCTTATTAAGGACAACAGCAGTGTGCATGTAATCTTCACCAGAGATTATATTTCTCAGAAGTTGGACCATTCCTTTAATTCTCTCTTTTTTGGATTTCTTGGCAGAAGCAGATTTCCCTGAAAGAGATTTATGTGACTGTCTGCATCTAAGTGTGCTATTCTTTGTACTTCCCTCAGTCAACATGCTAATAGCACTCAATGCACAGATATTCTTGTTGTTGCATTCATTCTCATTGGCATTTTTGCAATTCTTGGTTTGGATGTCCACTTCCTGGGTCGGAGTGACCAGAAGGGAGTTATCAAACAAAAAATAGTTGTCATTTATGCTATACTCGCCAACCAATTCTTCAATAATAGCAGGTCCAAAGTCTGCCTCCTCTTCTTTATGTTCCTGTTGATTAATACCTTTTTTCTTGGTAGAAATCCCAGCACTAGTATCATCCCTAGCTTTTGTACATGCCTTTTTATTTCCACTATATTCACTTGGTAAGTGACCAGTGCTACTCTCCTCTTCATCAGAACTCAAAAGAGCGTCTAAGTTTGTAGTGTTTTCATGTAGATGAGTCTGAGAATCTCTAGAGTTTCCTTTGCTTAATACATCACATCTCACACGAATTGCATCTTCATTTTCAACCACAGGACAATCAATAAACTCACCCCCATAGTTGTCCAGGGATATCATGCACAATTGACTCAATCCCATATTTGGAATAGTTGTAAAAGATGTGGGAATAGTTTCCTTGTACCATGGAAAATTAACATCCCAGAGGCCTTATGTTCCTGCAGCCAGTACTTAATTGTTTTTTTCTCCATGGCCATGTTTTTAGGGTTGGTCTCTTTCTTTGCCTTGCCATTGCCAGGAAAAATATCCGAAAAGATCTGTACTAGTGCACGGTGAAAATTAAACCCACATATGTTCATATTATAGTCACACATGAACATACTATTGTAATAATTAGGTGCTTGTAATTGGAAAGCATCAAGAAATATAATTTGTGATAATTTATCAGCACACTCACCCCCCCAAACATTGGCACAATTTCCACGTGGCATGGATGATACATCTCCCTTGACAGGAGTTATAAATTTAGCATAAGGGCCAGATAAGTTTTCCATGTGGATATAATTATAGCTAATGCTAAACCTCAATCTCCAGCATGCTTAAAACTAGGATTAGATCAAAATATGGCTACAGCTATCATTGAATGTAGACAAGTATGCGAGAGAATTTATATTTTTATTTTAAGCTGGCGAAGCCTTCTTCGTGCTTTTTAGGTAGCATCCACTTTCTCATTATATCTTGGGAGTTCTGCAAGAGACACCTAGTCACACTGGGGTCAAACCCAGTTCACCTTTTCCTGCTGATTAGCCTCCAATATTTTCACTTTTACTTAGAGAGATTTAACATATCTACTAGTCTTATTAAGGAAAATAGCAGTGTCCATGTAATATTTACCAGAGATTATATTTCTCAGAAGTTGGACCATTCTTTTAATTCTCTCTTTTTTGGATTTCTTGGTAGAAGCAGATTTCCTTGAAAGAGATTTATGTGATTGCCTGCATCTAAGTGTGCTATTCTTTGTACTTCCCTCAGTCAGCATGCTAACAGCACTCAATGCACAGATATTCTTGTTGTTGCATTCATTCTCATTGGAATTTTTGCAATTATTGGTTTGGATGTCCACTTCCTGGGTCGGAGTGACCAGAAGGAAGTGATAAAACAAAAAAAATTGGATCCTTTTGACAAGAAAATGCTACAAAAAAACGCACAGACAATGACTGTAGCTATCATCTCAACCTAAAAACAGTAGTCAGCCCATTCCTATCCATTTTCTATTGAATCAGCTGATTCAATTACAACCAATGAAGTTACAATACAAGTCTGTAATGCCAAGTTCTAGGATAGTTGGACCCTTTTCCTAAAGCAAGAGTTATTCAAATTAAGAAAAGAGGAGGGTTTCAAGGTTCCAAGAGTTTATTTCTTGACTCTAGCTGAAAACATGGAATGAAGGGAAACCAACGAGTCTTGTTATATTCAACCTATGGAGGAGAAGCCCTGAACAAGCTAGTCAGGTGATGTAGCGCTTAGCCCCACACACACTATTTTTTAGCTTCTCTCACCTTTGTATTTTTCCGGAGTATCCTGGGCAGGGCAACCTTGCCACTTTATATCACTTGTATATTTTAAAATTTCTTTAATAGAAGTCTTCCAATCATTCACTGTTTTCTTGAATACCACAACAAAGTTGTCCATATCCAAATTGAGGATCACTAACATTTATTCATGGCCATTTACACTCTCACTTCTACACTTCCTCCTCCACCTCATTATAGATCATGAAATCTATGTTACTAAAAATTTCATTGATCGATTGATATTGTTGTGAAGCAGTCAACACAAATCATTTGATTTAACTCTCAATTTTTCTACAACAACATATTCTAAGAGGCACGGGTTTTCAAAAATTTGAAAAGGATTTTGTCAAAATGCTTTTGTTGTGAAAATGGAGAGTATATTTTATGAATTTCAAAGTTTCAATTAATTTAAATTGGTTAGATGTGATAGGCTAGAATCACTACAAGGAAAAGAACCTCTCGCATATGTTTTTGAGGAACCCCTTATAAAAATACCCCATACACCTGTTTGTAGTGTAGGTTACTAGAGGAGGTTGGTGAGTGGATGGTTTTGCGCATAACTACACATCTATGGTTGTATATTGTGTTCATTTCCACTGTTTGTATGGTACTGATGAAACTAGTAGAAATTCTACTTTAGAGGTCAGATCACTGCTATAGCATAATGTGATTATGTTGTTGCTTTTCTAGTGTTTTGTTTCAATTTTTTTGTGATTTATACACAGCAGACTCAATAATACTGAAATTATGAAGCTGATTTGTTTCGATAATTAATATACCTTTTTAGATTTTAAAATTTCACTACAAATAACCCATTTTAGTCTCATTGTCAACTCGTCTCTTGTTTGGGTGCCTTAATGTGCAATGACATGTTTCCAAGACTGAATTCAATGCAAGGCATATTTGAAACTCTAACTCTGTCTTCTGGTGTCTTATTAGAAATTATTTTAGTTTTCATTTTGTGTTTTCAAGTTAGATATTGTTTTCAAGTTTTTACATTTATAATTTTATTGCAATGTAGCAGATTGATCAGGGCAGTACAGGAACAACCCCGAGATAGGATGATCGCGGAAAGGGGCCAGCGGAAGAACATGTAAAGTGCCAGCATTGCTCTATCTTCAGGTATTTTAGTTATTTACATAATTGAAATAATATTAATTTTGTTCAAATATGCAGACACCTGGCCATGGTACGTCTGATGATTCCCTCTATGAGGAAGAGCTTTCTTCATCCCTATCTCCATTGCTCTTGCTGCGAAAAAAGGCACGAAAAGCAAGGTTAGAATTTGATACTTTGATAGACGTGCCTCAAACACCTGAAACAGAAGAGAGGATAAAACAACTTATGACCCAGCTAGAAACATATCAGGTAATAATAAAAAATCAAAAGGATATTTTTTTGTTCTGCATAAGATGAATTGTGATAGTTTGATTTTTAATTTTTACATTGACTAAACTAACAAAAACTTCTTTTGTATGTAGCGTTATCTGACACTTTTTGAACCCGATGTTGGTGGTAATGGGACACAAGGGCAAGAGATTTCCCAACAACCCTCTTGTACACCTTCTACTCCTTTAGGTGCCAGCCAAGAAACACACTCTTCCCAAGCAGACACCCAGCCAACCGCTGAACATGTTGGCAGTGATGAGGCTAATATGGCCAACTACATTATTGTGTTTCCTGGAGCTACACGTGTCAGCTCCACGGGGACCATTAATGGCAAATTTTTGGTGAATGTTGAAGGTGTCCCTATAAAGCACGTACAACTCCCAGGTAAGTTTTAATATTTTAACTATTTCATGTACTCTATCTAAAACATATTGTATCGTGATTTTTATTTTTAAATTAATGATAATATCTTTTTTTTTCTGTGTAAGAAACAATGAGTTCTACAGGTTTTTCGAGAGCCATGCGTTGGTAATTTTTGGCCCAACCATATGCACAAGGTGGAATTCCTAGAATTCCAACCTGAAAAAAGAACTTCTAGATTATCTAGAAGCCCTTCTTGGGGTGGGAACATTTGACAGAACAGCGGTGGCTTGGGTAGCTGGAAAATATTTGAAATATACCAGGGACACCTATAGGACGCAATTACAATTTAACCCTAGATACGAGCGTCCTCTCACAGTTCCAGAGAGTGATTGGAGAGCACTCATCCATGACGGAAAAGAGAAAAGGGCAAAGAAAGAAGGAAAAATGCCAACTGGACCCGCAAGGTAAATTACAACTTTAATTCAATAGCTTTAATTTTCTCTATGTCTAAAATAAAAGTATGCTACGTCATATCTGACTTCAATCTTTTGATGATAGGTTTCCTGACACCTCGAAGGCAACCAAAGCTAGGATTGAAAAAAAGGGCCATCACAAGCTAGGCCAGGGCGACTACTTGAAATTAGCCGCAAGAATTGTAAGTAGCTAAACATCTTATATTTAATTGTATCGCCCTCCAACATTTTTGTAATCCTATCAAATAACATTAAAAATACACAATCATATGTAATGTAGGGTGATGACTTCGGAACAGAAACTACAGAGGAAGATAAAAATAACGCTTTCCATTTCGGCTATCAAGCCGTAGTTGAATGTCGCAGAAGCTTGGGGCAGGTCGCAAGATCCAGAATGCTTGATAAGGTAAAACGTTAACCTTTCAATATGTTTGTTTTCGTCCATAAATTTAATGTCTAACAACTTTGTTTAAATAAAGGGAGCAGCACTGCCGACGAGGAAAATAACCCAGTTGTAGAGCCAGATGTAGATGTTCCTCATGTGCAACCTGATCATTGTAGTGGGGACTAGGCCGAAAATGCTACTATCAGTGAGGGTCGTGACAGTAATTAATTTCTAGCTATAATTTTTTCTAATTATACCTTGATGGTTGTCCTTATAACGTTTTTTTTTTAAATGACAGAGAATGTTTCCCTTGAGGATCTTACCACCAGAGAGGAAGACAGGGCAACAGTCCCAATGGCGACAACTGGTGCACCAGGTAAATAATCTCATTGCAATTTTTTTTATTAATATTACCAAACTAGTTCAATGATATTTAGAAACTAACAATTAAAATTTAATATTATCTGTTTTTGTAGGTGATTCCCCGTCACTAGATGAGACCAGACATCGTGACTATGCAACTAGGTCAGCAGTGCGGGAAAGGCACGAAACAGGAGCAGAGCACGATGATATTGATGATGTAATTAGGAGCTTTAGAAATAGGAAGAAGAAAAAGAAAATTTGATAATGTAAAATATTGTATTATTATAAGACAAATGTTACCACACTTGGAAAAAACTCATTTATCATACTATTTTTATGTCAAGGACTAATTTCAATGTTTCCTTGCGTACTTTTTGTTGCATTGTTTTTTTATTAGTTATTGATTTTTTTTTATGCTCGTGAAAGTAAAAATTGAAATATAGATTGGGTATTGGGGAATTGAGAGTGATGTGAGGGGGGGGAGGGGCCATAAGAGCTTCCACCTTCACGTGGTTGGCCCTGTTTAGTAGAGAATAATGTATTGGAGCGATTTAATCTTAGAGCAAACCTCCCTCGATCCAACGTAGCAACAAAAAAGTCACTGTTGACTTAGTTGCTACTCTTTCAGATCATGGGAGGCTTGTTCCAAGTTCATGCGACTCCAATAAATTGTTCTTGAAACGAAGAGGAGCTTATTCAGGTATGTTTCGACATTTTCAACATATGTTCTAACATTATCATAAGAATGCATCTTAGAGTAAAAAATACTACATCAATTACTTGTATTTATTGTATAGATAATGATGGATTTTGATTGACTTGGCAGTGCAGGTACAAATCCTCTTACATCATGAGCAATACAACTTGTCAACCAGGGTCATGTCCAAGATATTTTTGCTTGTGCACTTGACCAAGTTCGTAATGTCACATTTTGTAAGTTCCTTTATAGTTCATAATTCAATATTAAGCTTGTTCATGATTATTATCTAGGCTTTTTGTATGTGTCCTTTCATCTATTTGATTGTAAGCAACTCTGCATGTTTCATGTTGTTCACTATGATTTCTCCATTTACCACTCCCAGGATGAATCTGACTTTATTGTTACATAGGTTACTTTATTGTTACTATGATTTCTCCATTTACGATTTCATAGGTTACATCATGTAAAGTTGTCAATCTCAGGTTGGTGATGAGCTTTAGTTCTCCAGATTTGGGGCTTTTCTAATATTTTCTCCCTCATGTCATTCCTGCATCACCTCATTGTTTGAGCATGCCAATTTTCTACCACTTATACCAATTGGCACATGTCAATCTCTGATGGGTGCCACATTTCACCTATTTTCGGCCCACTTGACCACCTGAAAAACTCAAATCCACACACCATGTGTCTTTATCATGGAGTGCCACATGTCCTAGATATTTTAGATGCTAACATCATGCTTATAATGTGTTATGTCAACCAATCACAGTGGTCCATGTGGCCTTGTGCGATGTCACCAGTCTGGAAGAGATATTTGAGCCTTTTCTTTTCATGATTTTTCTATTATAATTTTTTTCTTCAGGACGGGAAATCCCTTTTGCAATATATGGGGATTTTCCCATTTCCCTGGAGTCATCTCCCAGGACACCCTTCAAGCCATCATCCAAGAGGCAATATGCAACTCTCTGTTGTTTCCCTCTTTCCCTTGAATTATGCTCTTCTAGAAGACCATTTAGGGCACTCTTCTAGCCCTTATCCCATTGCTTCATCATTGTATCAACTTCTCCCACATGCTGCTTCTATTTTTTGTCCACTTAAAGGAAGAAAACACTACTCTAGGGTGAGGTTTCTCCTCAACTATCCCTGCTGCACTTATGGACCAACCAGTAATATGAACGTTTCCCTTACTTATGGAGACACCCCCTATGCTACTGCACATTCAATTCCAGGAGCTACTTGCTAAGGAACACTCCTACACTATGCCTAACGCTTCTCCAAACAATGCCTTTAACTATTGTTGTATCAACCTCCCTTTTTGGTCTTTTAGACAAAGGTGACCCTCACACCATCAAGCACATAATGCTATCATAAGACTCAAACCCAATCCTACATCTGTTCTCCACAAACTTCTCTTCCAATTCCTTAAAATGTGATTTTTATTTTTTGAAGAACTCGGCCCCGGTTAGGGCACCTATCCCTGCTCAAATCCACCCTTCCTCCCACCTGTAAGCCTTCTTCTTTATGTGTTCTTGTTGGAGACAGTTGTGGCCTTATTGTGGCTTATAAGTACCTCTAATGGCCTTGCTATAGGACAGTAGCACATTTATATTTGTAAATGAAAATGAGCAGACATAACATGGACCGAATTTTCCCCAAGGAATAAGGTTTAGACTTGGACTTCTCCTCCTAGCCATGATAGTCCATGGTGAGTAGAATGGAATGGTTAGAGATGCTTTTCTATTGCACAACAATTCAGGACCTTGCCTAGTCTTGAAATTTTAATGACATTGGGGCTATGGAAACCTCCTACTCTACCTCTTGGGCCTTGGTATTGATGCATACAGTAAAATTGATCATATAAACTAACCAAGCCCTCTATAACCATATTTACAATCTCTTTTGTTCTTGGGAAAAATATACCTCTGGCAGAGACTAAATTATTTATAAGGCTAATTTTTGGTCCTGGAAACATTGTATCATTGAATATGAATGCACTGTCTACAACCTTATCCAATGGCTGGAGTTTCAAAACTCAATCTATGAATTTTGTAATTAACAATGGGCTTGGCAGAGTAACCAACGAAGGAGAGATGATCTCAAGCTAATCAACTGGAATTGTATTCCATAAAGGGCCTACGCAAATTCTTTACCATACAAAAAGTAAAATCAGAATGGGTTGTGGTTCATAGGCCCTATTGGAGGTCATTCCTTTAGGTTATAAGACTAAAAGGTTGATAAGGACTTCTTTCACAATTCTTACGTTTACAACTATTTTATATTTATGAATATATACAAGGGTTGATGTTGAACTGGGTTGTAACTTGTGAACCAATGAGAAGAGGCCACCAAATCTAAACTTTCAAGTAAGGAGAGAACTCTGTAATAGGCGAGAAACAAGTTTGTAGAATGTCCTCTAAGATAGTGTGTGGGGGAAACTGAGAGTGATACAAAACAAATGATGGAGGAGGTTTACAGGAATCCTTTAAAATTGTTGACCGAACCTTGGATTGCCATCGTAGAACATAATGATGTTGTTGGATAAAAGTGAAATAATGCTTTTAAGCTTTAGGATCAACCTGTACTTGATGTTATCTTTATAATAGAAACATAAAAAAAAAGTTGCATCAAGCATAGGACATCTACAAAAATTTACAGAGAGTTTTTTGCTTAGTGATTCCTAAGCGTTTTAAATTTTTTGCTTAGTTTTCTACCCAAAAAGTTGTTGGTTGTTGTTGAAATGTTTCCAAAATTTGTAAAACATTTCAAGATGGAACAAAAATCTTGCGCATTTCAAGAAACTGATAAAACATTTTAGAAAGCCAGAATGTCACCAAAACACTTTTTCAACATTTCATAGTGACACACTGGAATCTGTTTCTGATTTGGCAAACAACATTTCAAGGGTCCTCCTGGAGTGTTTTTAGTTACTTAGCTTGGATGCCATCAACAACGACAAACTATGTTATAACCAGAAAAAGATGTATGAATTGAGCATGACTCCATATTCTGGGCATAGTTGGGACTAATAATTGGATTGATATATGAAGTTTGTTGGTTTAAGGCATCCTTAATTGAAAGCATCACGAAGTCTTGTTGGCTATATAATTTTGTCGACTATTATTGGCATAGTTTTTTCAATCACAACCACCATTTATCTCTGTCATCAGTTTTTATAGCAAGTCAATCATATGATTATTCTCAAATAAGAAAAACATTCTAATCTAATACCTTAGTTACCTTTTCTTCATTAGACTGTCATTTCTTTTATTACTCACTCTCATCTACTTGTATAACAAAAAATGTTTGTTGGCTTGGAATTCAAACCAGCGTCCACATAAGCATCCAATAAATGTGTTGAAGTCTACCACTGGCATTTCAATCCCCTTTTATAGAAACTATCTTACCTGAGATGACTAGTACTCCCCAAGTCATTTATATACTAACCAAAGGCTCAATGATAGAGAAGTATAGAACTTCTTAATGGAGGTGACCGGTCTCTCATTGCTAGAAATATATTCCACCTCAGGGTTTTAGGCTTGGGCCAAGGGCCACATTTGCATAAACTATAAGAGCTTCTATCTCATCTAATATTGCATGTTTATGACCAATGTGTCATCCAACTGAACTCAAAGATGCTAGTTTAATTGTTGCAATTCAATTGTCCCGCTCCACTTTGAGTAGATGGTATCTGATATCAGCACCTATGACTTGGAAGGTTCACAGAAAAACCTATGATGGTACTCCATTAACATCTATGGAAGTGAATGCTAGATTTCAGAAACTATAAGAGCATCTATCTCATCCAATATAACATGTTTATCACCAATGTGCCATCCCACTAAACTAAAAGCTACTAGTTTAATTGTTGCAATTAAATTGTCCCACTCCACTTTGAGCAGATGGTGTCTGATCTCACTACCTATGACTCAGAAGTTTCATTGCAAATCATATGATGGTACTCCATTAATATCTATGGAAGTGAATGCTTGCTAATGCAAAGGCACTGTAGGGATCATCCAATCAAGATGGTGGGCAGTGTGAGCAGAGTGTTCAGATAAACTTAGGAATCACTTAGTTTTCTGCAGAAATGACTAAGTTGTTCATACGAGACTATATGAGTGAGTGCTTGGTCATTTCTCATATATTCAGTGCTTAGTTTTCTCTAAGCACTATTAGAGAATTGATCATTTATGCACTAGTCTCGTCATTTCTGTTATATGATCGGCAGCCTTAGCTGGTGATCGGATGCAAGGTTTTGAGGCCTATTTGGCATAAGACTGTTGCTATTTTAGGATAGAAAATGGAAACCATTTTCATTAGTTAGTATATCCGCTTCTCCAATGTGATACTCATCAAATTAAGAAACAGTGATGCCAAACTATATGGCCACCAACACCCAAATCACCTTTTCTTTTCCATCCCACAGCTTGCTCCTCCACTTCACAATAATAATAATAATAATAAATTAATGATGCAGAACTTTCAATATTTAACACTTCCGCTGTGCCACTCTGCAAAAACTACTCTTCTCTTTTTACACCTAATTTTTCACACTCAGATGTATTTATTTAAAATTAAAACGTACCCAAATTCACACAACAACCCTTCAATACATTAATCCTTGCCTTTTCTCGAACCCACTGGAGCTTGAATCGATTAGTTCAATGATTTCTGAGGTGAGACTTAGCATACCCAGAAACAATTTCTAAATGTCGTTCAAAGTGATCCCGTTACAATTGAAATTTCTCTCTTTTCATTAACCTGACACCATCTTGGGCTTTTTTTTTCCAACGCCATTTTACCACGTATTGATAAGCATTTAAGCTTCTAAGCTATAGGATAAACCATCTATTGTGTTGACACATTGCCACGAGCATGTTTATAAATATTAAGAATGGTGTTGACCTAACAAAGAATCTCTCAGGAATCAATTACGTCTAAAACTAAGAATGTAAAGGCCGGCTTGATTACAAGCATTTCCTTTGAGTTGAGTCCCCTGCATGACATCCTTCCCTCTGTTGCGAAGAACACAACAAGCTAATTTCGAGATATGAATGCCTCTGCTTTTTTTTGGTAATGCAGTTCCATAAAATGCATCTCATCCTGTCTTCAAAGTTAAGCAGATCTTAACTGTTGTCTGTAAACTGTTCTGATTTTGTCCCCTTAGATTAATTGTTAATCATTGTTGTGCTTTCTTTGTTTTTTATTTTTCCATTCATAAATAGAATGAAATTCCTCCTTTTCACTCAAAATTTTCTCATCATCATCACCCCAAAATTATTTTTCACTTGAGGATATAAGGCCTTCCAGGTGTGCAAACACCACTTCAACAAAAGCTTGAATTATTGTTTCCCCAAAACCCACATATCATCTCATAGTAATGTTGTCTGGTCAGTAGTAAGAGAATGATCCCTTAAGGCAGAATATGCTGGATCCTCAAATGAAATTGAAGTAACTGAGCTAAGGACTTCCAAAGGATTATCTGACCAAACAAAAATCTGAAGCAAGGCCTATCTTTCGTATTGTTGCAAGTCCTTGATGTTGTTCCTTTTTAAACATACAACTTTGGTTGAGTTTGGTTCTTGCTGAACATGCCTTTTTTAGGTTACACTGCCTATAAAGGCTAATCTATTAAATTTGGGGTTTTTCTAGTGTAAGATGGGCATTACATAAATGTGTGCGAGTTTTATATACCTCTCAAAAATGAATTCTTTAATGTCCAAAATCTGAAAATGAATGCCCTTCCATGTCTTAGGACTAATACTTGGATATGTCTCTTTGCTTGATATGGCAACCTTCAATCTCAAAATAAATCATCTCATTTTTATTTGTGGGTATGGACTGTCATATGGATAGGGGTTTTCTTCTGTCATATTTTGATTGTGTTCTTTCATATTTATGCCCATGTCATGTTCCTGCAATGCAAAATGCTTGTTTTTCATTCGTATTTTCTTTTACTTATTATAAATTGCATTTGCTTTGGTTTGATACACGTTTCCAATTCTTGCAGAAAAGGCACTGTTTGGAGAAAAGGAGTGGTATTTCTTCACTCCCAGGGACAGGAAGTATCCAAATGGTTCTCGCCCCAACAGGGCTGCTGGCTCAAGATACTGGAAAGCCACAGGTGCAGATAAACCCATCACTGCTAAGGGCAACAACAAGCGTGTTGGAATCAAGAAGGCTCTGGTTTTCTATGTCGGAAAAGCACCTAAAGGAAACAAGACTAATTGGATTATGCACAAATACCATCTTGCTGATGTCAATAGATCTGCAAAGAAGAAGGGCAACTTAAGGGTAAGCAATTGTTCCTGTGTATTGTCTTCTGTGCATATTCCTGTGTGTCAATAGATAGTGTAGGTGTTGTTTGGTTTAAAACACCTGTTAGGCTGGATGCCATTGTGGCCTAGTCGTGACAGGGCCCAAGTCAGCTAGACTCATCACTCTAGGGAATAAATCTATTTGGGAAACAGGGGTTTATCATTTAAGTTATAAAATCAAGGGTTTTCTCACGATTAGATCATGATGAATTGATGCTACACTGGTATCATAATGAGACTATGGATATTCATTTGATCAACATATTATTGATAAATATGATTATGTCCAACCATATTATTGAAGAGCTTCGAGGGCTTTCCTCATTTGATGACACATACACTTCAAAACTTTATACATTCATCATTTGTATACATGAGTTTAGATCATAAATATAGCATCATATAGCATTCAATTCTTTGTAATCATAATAACAGAGCTTAAGGATTAGAGGAATCCTAGTGATGCATTGAAATTCTTTGAATATATATATACAATAAAATACTTACTCCTTTTTCCTGATACGTATTTCTTGCATAGGTTTTGATTTCAATGCAACAACATGGTTAGATCAATTTCTCGCTTTCTAAACATAGAACCAATTTGATGGTTTTCTTCATATAAGTTGACTCAACATTTTCTTTGGATTTATCTATAACTTCGATTGATTTCTCTGTGATAGTTTAGATGATGGAAAGAGGCTACATGTCTTCCTAATGCCCAAATCAAGTGCATTAGTTTCTCATATGGATGTTTGGTCCTGAATGTCATCAGACTGTCCCCCGCTGGCAGCTGCATTTGTCACTTTCTTGTCATGTAAATTTGAAAACCTAAAAGTAGATGCTTCTTTTCCACTATTATTATTCAGTTGGCAACATGGCACTGCATCCTTTGTAAACCATCGTTCATCATAGTTAATACTTTGTCAACGCAAGTGTTATGATCTGAATATATTAATAGTTTATTTCCTGAAGGCATCCCTTCATAAAATTTGATGTCCGTTACACTAAGATCATCATCGTTTGGAAACTTCATAGTGGATCCTATAATATTCTTAATAGTGGATCGTTTGGTCTTTTTTCTTGCAATTGAGGTTGAGATGTGCAGTAAGGAATCACTGCAAGAGGTGTATGGAGAGTCCTTGCTAACACAATTATATTTACCTCCCTGCATATTTGAAATTGGAAGGATGTTACTATCAGAAAGAGTATTCCCTTCCTTGGGAAGTCCATCCTGTTCTCTGAGATTTAGCTTACTTCTTACACATTTAGAACTGCTACCTCTAGCCATGGTGTCTTCTTTAGGATTTTCCTCCCGTTTAGGGGGATACAGTCATTTCCATGCTTTCGTCTTTTCTTCAACCTTTCTTATACCTTGTTTTTCAAGCTTGAGCTTATGATCAGTATCGCTTGACTTGTTTTTCTTGCCACTATTTCAGAAGTCATCCCATTTTGTTCTTCTTAGACGTTATGGCATTTAAATTCTTCTAATTTTCTGATTTTTTCTGCGTGTTTCTTTTCTAGTGTCCTCCAAGACTTTGCTTGCTGCTCCCAAAACTCTGCATAGTTTTCCCAAAAAATTTCTTTCATTGGTTCCATTTTTCAAATTTTCAAATACCATCTCCATTGGCAGGACTTTTTGACAGCAAAATTTTGAATCCGGGCACTAAGGAGAGCTAGTCTCTCTCTCTGTCAATAATTTCACTCAATACAGGCTTCTACTCAAACCAAGGAAGTCTACTTTATTTTCTTCTTTCTGATTCATTTATCAAATTCTTGGAAATTGATTAATGAATGTATTTGACCATCCTTATGTAAACCCTGAACAATAGAGCCTTTTTTATTTTATTTTATTTCACGCTCAAGACTATAATATATATACTTTGTATTATAACCTTGGTCCCTTGTTTATAAAGCCCTTAATATATATTTGGAGCCTTACCTTTGTATATTTTATCGAATGTATTACCCCGACTCACAACTTAACCCACTCTCTAAGGTTTGAACATAATATAACAAAACGCTTTCATACTCTGACCTTATCACTTAACGTTAAACCAATGGTTCGACGACTTTAAACATATGCACAGCGCTTATAACATTCGACCATGGTTTATAACATTAACACAACAATCATATTGTATGGTGGTTCACTGGCCCCTCACATCCATCGTAATTAAACAGTGTTAAATCAACACAAAACCGCTGGTCTTTACCTGGAGTTAACTTCCGTGTAGTTGAACGCGCGATTATCGTCAGATCTCTTGGCCTCCAGATCGGACGACGCACAGCAATATCGCGTTATTTTTCCCGTCGGACCTTAACACGTCAAAAAAATGTGATGGGGGTGGTATTACCCCAGTGACATGGCAACATATAATAGGATCACGTTTTTTTTTTAATGGTTTCGCTCCGGGCCAAAGGCAGCACGACGTGAGTGGTAATGGGTTCCAAAACCCACTCTGGGATTAGAACAGTGCAAGACTGGATTTTTACTATGGTTAATGCATTTCTTTGTACAAACTCCGTCTCATTAACTCCAAGTCTAGCCTCAAACAATATCGCTCGACTAACGATGAAACAAGTTAATTTCTTCAATGGGCAGGGTTTGTCGCTTTTGACAGAGTTCAATGTTCTTTGGGCAAATGAAGTATGGCAGGTTTTCACTCCTATAAAGCTTTGTTCCAACACACAGAGCTTGACACCTTATACAAAGGCTCAATATCCCTCACTTGGGCTGAGAACCACTACAAACTCACTCAACCAACGGACTCACTCTCAGCCTCTTACAGGGGTTCTATATCAATTTGACACATTTAGATTAATTACTGAGAACCGGCACTCAACCACAGACAGAGAGGGCTACAAGAGATTTAACACAGCAATTGTTCTTCTTCAATTTATGCACAGAGTTCTCAATTCAAAATAATCATTCTTCGGAGAATGTCGATACATACACATAGATAGGAAATAAGGCTAATTATTATTCAACAGAGAATGCAGTTTCTTAATTTAATATTTCGCTGTCAAAATCCCCCCTTTCACTGTGTCTGGGGTTACAATATATATTTCACTATATGACTCCTCGGTTCCTCTCTGAGGACCGTTTTTATTCTAAACATAAAAGCCTAATTACATAATTTCTGACAACAGAAACTGAACAGATGAACAAAACCAAAACTATTCGACTTCTACAGCTATTAAATTACTCCTAACCGCAACAGACAGCTAAGGTGTTGACACCTTGCTGTTACAAATTTAAATAATTTCGAACCCTTCTAGCCACAACATGTGGACAATCCTCCTACATTGCTGGCTAGTGTCTAATGCCCCTGCATCACTTTTGCTCTGATACCATTGTAGAGTGCTAGGGTAATTTTTCAAGGGTTTCTCACATAATTAGGTATTTTTCAACATTTTCCTCTTAACAATTCACAAGTAACAACTTTATTATAGCCATAGTTAGTAATTCATAAGATAACACTTCAATACAGAATATGTTTCCCAGTCAACAATGTAACGAACAATTCATTTTAGTCCCAAAGTTTCAATCTTAACTGAGTTGAGCAACCAAATAATATAATTAATCATGCAGTCTATAATCACACGAAAATTTGATACTTTTAATGTCTCAACTACACTATATAATACAACTATCTAAAACGTTAAAAATCAGATCGTGTTCTAAAATGCTAAAAATCAGATCCTCTAGATCTTGCTGGCATCTTGTGGAGGATCACCATCCAGTTGTGTTTTAGGGACAACTCCATTGGCATGCTGCACTTCTTGGTGACTCATGTCTTTGAGTTTAGCACAGGTATGATTACTTCACTCTGGCCTCTACAACGTAGCTTGTCCCACAGTGTACCCTTCAAGACTCTACATTCCGCTTCAGGACCCTCCTCTTACAGTGAGAATTCTAGGGCTTCATCCTGAGGTGTGCTAGATTTATGCGAGGGTCATCCATTTGAATCTTCCAAACTCTCTGACGTTCACTCATGCAATATGACACAACTTCATATTTTCTTTCATGCATATGTGTTCGAGTTTAGAATTATAGATTAGCACATGGTTAATTGTTGCAAAGTGTTGATTGTGGTATTGTACAGTTACAGTAGTAATGGCTTTTTGTTTTGAAAGGAAATCCTTGTGTAATCCCCTCTCCTTCCTCGACACATCTAGATAGAGGACAGCTATTATGAGTCAGTTAATTTGATTTGAACCCATGATAAATGCCTTCCCCATCAGAACTATGCCTTGGGTGCATGTTCAACCAATTTTGCTAATTGTTGGATCTTATAGTGTTGGTTGATAGATACATATCCATAAGGTTTTTTACTCCATATGACCATGGCCTTGACTATTAGAATAAATGGACTTCCTCCATTTTATGTTACCACCAATGATATATGGCAGGTACCTTTGAGCATTGGTCACTCCCTGTAGGATATCATCCACCAATGGATCAGTCCATTCACAGTGGTTGATGAAGCTGAGGGCAAGCCCATATCTGAGCCTCCTTGTTTGTCCCTACAGCAGGCCTTGACATCCTCTCCATCCTCTCTGTTTTACTAAGCACTTAGATTTCCAGTCTCAATCATCTTTATTGTCCGTGCACATTATCTTCTCTTACACTCTCTCATAACTAGAAATTTAGCAATTAGTTTCTTGTTTTCTTGTAGACCTTAATATTTTTATGCTTTCAGCATTGTTCGAGGAGATGCTTTTACACTTCTACTTTGTACCTGAACTAGATGTGTTATCTTAGTCCCTTTTACCTACTTTTGTGGTCATTTGTTGGACATTAATACAGTTATCTTGTATTATTTTACATGGCGGCATTTTTTAAGTGTTGTTCTTATGCAACAACTGGTGGAGATGTAGGAAACTTTTATTATTTAACTACAGGTGGTGGAACTAAAACAATTGATCTTTTTTTCTTGTTTTTTTTCATATAACTATCATCCTTTAACAACACAACAGTTATGGAAAAAACACTTATTTTCTGTATGGCTAAATTTTTGGTGTGCTTGGACAGTCCTACATATTTCTAACTATAGCACATGCAAATATGTTTTCAAATGAAGTATTTTCCCCAATGGAACTCATGGGATTTTTATATACACATCTAGACGAATAATGTTATTTGTGTGTGCGCGCAGGCACTAATCTGCCTAAATTAGGGGTTTGGGTTTTGATCCCTAGCTGGAACTTGTATTACCTACACTATTTGATCATTGTTCTGTTACATAAGTTAAGTGTCCAGCTATTGGGAGCAATGGCTTACTGTGCACCTCAAAAGCTATCACAATGTCTTCCAAAAATTGTTCCTAAACTGTCTGAGGTTTGGATCAATGAAGAAATATTGAAGTAAACTTTGAGATTTCTTAGGGTTCTAAACTATCACAATCTTTGTTTTACCTAATTATCTTATTCTTTTGGTTCAGTGATCTAATTATTTGTCATGGACATTGCAGGTTTTAACAGACACACACCCAAAGGTTCAATCCACTGCTCAGATGGATTTACAGCAGGTAACATGCCTTGTATCCAAGTGTCAATTCCAATGGTCTCTATTTTGTTCAATATTTATTGCTTATTCTTCTATTCAAATAATTGTTATTTGACTGGTGCTAACTGCATCAACAGGTTGGCAGTGTAATCAAGAACCCTAAAATATCTACACTAGTTTCAACATTACTCTTGAGTATCTCAGATCCCAATGAATACACAAAGCATTCCCTTGGCATTCTTTTGCAGGTATTTTTTAAAGTTTCGTGTCAGGCCTTCTATACCATTTTTTGCGAGATTTGATGTTGTTTATTGATTACCGACATCTTGTATTCCTTTATCTCTTACCATCATTGCAGACAACATTTTTCAATACTATTGATGCTCCATCACTAGCATTGTTGGTGCCTATAGTCCACCGCGGTCTTAGGGAAAGAAGTGCAGATACTAAAAAGAAAGCAGCCCAGATTGTTGGAAACATGTGTTCTTTGGTAACAGAGCCAAAGGATATGCTACCATATATAAGCTTGATGCTTCTTGAAGTGAAGAAGGTATTGGCAGAATCTTTTTCCCTGTATGTGTCTCTGCCTCCTGTGTACATCCTGACCTCTGAAAACAACCCAGAAGACTTTGAATGATTTTTTGTAGACCGATAAATGTTTGAAAGGCTTGCTTGTAGTGTTAATATTTTAATTTTTCATAGGCTCTATGGCAGAAAGAATGTATTTGCTTTAGTAGTAAAAACTTCTAGAATCTTAAGTGACTGCTTGAACACCAAAAGCTGTCATTATATTTTTTCCCTTCCAATGAGAATACAAATTGTTAGCCTTAAAGGAGATTGGATTCCAACCACTTCTGTATTTTAGAAGCTTATATACATTTTTTTTAATACAGATATATTGCAGGATTTTTCCTTTACTAATATTGGAACTATGGCATCTGGATAACAAGTTGAGCAAGCACATTTGATAAAAACAAATTTTGCTACTCCAACTCCTTCAAAAAGCAATACCCTTGGGAAATGGAATAAACATGTTAGGGTGTTCTCATCAATGCCAAGCCATCATAGCTTATTACATTTCGATATAACATTCTAGTGATTATTGGGCTACCCTTGTACAAGACGAGCATTCTTGCTTGCTATGTTGCATTGTGTGGGTTTTGTTTTGAGATGTGTGGCTTGCGCTGTTGTTTGCCATAAAATTGCATTGTCCTGACAGGTCTATGTGAGATGGCCTGTCAACGTGCCTTTATTTCTCATCTTGCAGGTCCAAGCCAAGCATTGAGTCCAGTTTTTATTCCTTTATTTCTCATCTATTCGTTTTTACTACTATTTATATGTACCAAAAGTGCCATTGCCAATGAAGGTAGGTTTTACTGAGAATTTTAGGTGAAATTTCTTTAAATTTCTCAAGTTTTTGCCCTAAAATTTGAACTCTTGAGCATGCATTTCATCCTTGCCTCAACTCTGTCTGGTAGAGTAGACTAAAAATGTAATGGAAAACATGTTTGTTCAAGTGAAGCCTGGCCATATAGAACTACCACCTTTATGGACTCTGCAAGAGGATTGCCTTTTTTTTGGTTGCAATTAAAGTTGCATTTTGTTCATCAGGAAATACAAACTCTTATCAAATTGCAAGGTGTAATTCCAATCTAACTAAGATGGGGCGGACAACATGCCATGAACATCCAATTCAAAAGTGCTTGTTAGGGTTTAAGTAGGTTACAGTTCTTGTTCTTTACATTAGTTTTTGAAATATCAATTTGCTAAACTGTTTTAACCCAATTTTCTCTTGATTTTATGGAAATTGGGTGTTTAGATCTAGAAAATTTAATCTCTATTATTTTGGCTTCTCTTAGTATGAATACAATTTTAATATGTAAAAACCATTACAGTAAGTAATCAAGTGTTCACTGGAGAAGCAATACCCAGTTTCAATACTCATGCTCTCCACCAAAGTTAGAAAGCCCGAGTATTAGGATTCATTAAGTTGGACATGGAAAGCGTTTGATATGCGAGCTTTTAATGAGGATTAAACTGCAAGGGAATGAAGGTAAAGTTCCGCATGAAGGATAATTTTAAATGGGTTTTATAACCATTTTATGTCATGTTTTAAAGTTTCATTTTATTTTTTTTAAATTGAAACCGCTGTCGGTATACCGACGCATTGTAAGTGTCGCTCTTCCGACGCCTTATAAGCGTCGGTCTTCCAACGACGTGAACGTTTTCCCTTTTCATTGGTCTTGCGGCGTTCCATTTTTTTTTAATTTTTAAATGCCCGTCGGTATTGCGACAGTTCTTCTTGGCGTCGGTATTGCGACGCCTCTGCAAAGCATCAGTATTGCGACAATTTGGGAAAGTGTCCGTATTGTGACACTTTAATAAGCGTCGAAAGAGTGACGTTGAAAACGTCGGACCACTTATCGTTGGAATTGTGATAGTTTACAAAAGTCAGAAGAGCGACATTCAAAACGTCGGACTGCATATCATCAGAATTGCGACAGTTTACAAACGTCGGAAAAGCGACAGTTTGGAAAACGTCGGAAGAGCGACGGTTGTTTGGAAACGTCGGAAAATGTGTCGGAATTGCGACACTTTGGAAAAGCGTCGGAATTGCGACGTAATCACTAACCACGTTTTGTCCAGCCTCGAACTGTCGCTCTTGTGACGACTATGTGTCGGAATAGCGACGAAGTGCCCGTCGGAAATTGGGCCAAATTTTCTAGTGTCATTTCACAACATTTGATATCAGAGCTTTGGATTCTAGGGTTGTGCTACTTCAAATAGGTAATCGTGGAATTTTCGCTATAACTTTTTTCTACAAAGGTTCAAAAGCTAAATAAAAAACCCATTTGCGAAGAAATCCTGAGGAAATTTTTGTAAAAAATTCAGATCTTGGTTCATAATATTTTCAGAGATATGATCTGTGGAAGTTAGGGTTTTTGCAGGCTCCCAAATTTCATCTCAAAGAGGTGACCTTGTGAAATTCATCATAACTCTCTCTCTAAGCATCAAATTGGAATTCCGTAAACAGTTTATGAAAGTACACTGATTTCAGTTTCCTGTGTATCGATTTTAGAGCCGAAGGGGGAAAAGTGACACGTGGCACTCTGTACAAGTTCACTCTACTAAACCAGGCCATACTTAGGTCATTTTGGGAGATTGGGAATAAATTTGACTTGAAGAATCCAAATCAGGTCAGACCTATGGCATTGGAAAGAATATTTAGAAGGATACTAAAGGACTAAAGATAAAATCTCGAGGATCCAAAATTACATAGATACATCAGTTTCAATATTGAGCTCCTCAAAAATAAGAAAAAGGTGTCTATTTATTTTTTCAAATTTGAAGTGATTACAAGGGAATATTGAAGCATAAATATCAGTATTGGGTTCTAAAATCCCCCCTAAAAATTTCTATTTATTTATTTTTTCAGTTTGAAGTGATTCCAAGGGAATATTGAAGCATAGATATCAGTATTGGGTTCTAAAATTCCCCCTAAAAATAATTCCACACCCATTAAGTGATAAGAAGACTCTACTATGACTCATGAAGAGGAAGAAGTGCAACATGATATATCAAAATTACAAGACCAAGTGCAACAAATTTCGCTCTAGAAAAGAGTAACAAAAAATGAAATGAAAGTTTTGAAGAAGGGCGTATAAGCTAAGATAGATGGTTTGAAGAAATGCGTGGAGGTTAAGATGGATGATTTGAAGAATGACATGGAGGCTAAGATGGATGATGTGGAAACTAAGATGGATGGTATAGAAGGCAACATGGATGGTTTGAAGAAAGGCGTGGAAGCTAAGATGGATGGTTTGAAGAATGGCATGGAAGCTAAGATGGTTGGCGAGGAAGCTAATATGGATGGTATAGAAGGAGAC
The DNA here is from genome assembly GCA_034641835.2 of Pinus albicaulis. NCBI lineage: Eukaryota > Viridiplantae > Streptophyta > Pinopsida > Pinales > Pinaceae > Pinus > Pinus albicaulis. Next base: position 618,951,180 of record CM076572.1, on the reverse strand, counting down.
ATGGAAGATTTGAAGGAAGGTTTGGCAAAGTTGCTACAAGAAAAGCTTCCTAATGGCGAAAAGGTAGTATATGAAACTCATGATGAGAACAAAAGAAATGTTAATCATTATTTCATAGACTCTAATATTGGATTTAAGACCCACCATATTCCAAAGATAGATATGAGTAAGTTTGACGGCAAGGATCCGATAACTTGGATACTACAAATGGAGCAACACTTTGAGCTCCATAATATGCAAAACACACAAAAGGTACGCATTGCAACTTTATATTTAGAACAAAATCAGTTTGTATGGTATCGATGGATTTTTTATCGTAAACCACTGGTCACTTGGTCAATTTTTATAGAGGAAATGATAGCACATTATGAGGATACAAATAGCAACACCTTCTATAGCTAATTGATAAATCTCAAACAAAAGGGTTCAATGATGAAGAACATTGAGGACTTCCAAAAATTGAATATAAGGGTAAATAATATGTCAGAGGAAAATATGATTGATTTCTTCATAGGGACTCTAAATGATAACATCCAACATGAGGTTCACCTTTGGGAACCTGATACATTGGAGAAGGCATTAAGGTTGGCAAGAAAAATTGAAAGAAAAAGTATGGCGACAAGGAAGCCTACCATTCAAAACTATAAATATGGAAGTGTTGCTACTCCTAGACTTCCACAACCTACGAGGTTGACACCACAACAATTGGAAGAAAAGAGATCAAAATGGATTTTCTATAGTTGTGATAGAAAATACATTAAAGGTCATAAGTGTGCTGAGAAGAAATTATTTTACATAGATTTTGAAGAGGAGGAAGAAAAGGAACAATAAACTTCAAAATAAGAGGATATACACCAAGACCCAACCCTAGAGGAAGAAGAAAAGAATCTGACCATATTCTGTAATGCATTGGCAGGAATTACCACTCCTCAAACTCTCAAGATATAAGGACATATCAAGAAGAAAAACGTAATAGTGCTTATTGATTCGGGTATCATCCATAACTTTATTCATTGTAAAGTAGCCAAGGAATTGAATTTCTTCCTATACCCAGCGCCAGAGTGTCAAGTGATGGTGGAAAATGGAGGAACTATAAATTTCTCTGGAAAGTGCCATAATACCAAGCTAACCATGGGGTAATATGTATTGAATAGTTCAATTCTTTCCATTCCAATGGGTGGTGTTGATTTTGCACTAGGAGTACAATTGTTACAATCTTTGGGGATGGTAGCTTTTAATTTTCAAGAACTTTTCTTGAATTTTTTTTTGGAAGGAAAGGAAATTGAATTGTGAGGTATCACAGGAAAGCCAGGAAATATAATAAGCTTTAATGTCATGAAAAATATTCTGAATAAATAACAACGAGGCTCACAATTATGCTCACTAGAATTTCCAACATCAAAATCATCTATTTCTCCAGATCTCCAAAAGGTCTTGGAAAATCATTCCAAGTTGTTTGTAACTCCCAAAGGACTCCCACCTATTCGTGATCATGATCATGCTATTCATTTGATTCCAGGAAGTGTTCCTCCCAACATTAGGCCTTACATATATCCTTACTTCCAAAAGAGATAAATTGAACGTATGATAGCAGAAATTCTAGAGGCTGGTATAATTCAACCTAGTCAAAGTTCTTTCTCTGCTCCAATAGTGTTGGTGCACAAGAAGGATGGATCATGGCGCATGTGTCTGGATTATAGGGAGCTCAATAAGCTCACTATTAAAGATAAATTTCCCACTCATGTGATTGATGAATTATTGGATGAATTACATGGAGAAATTTATTTCACCAAGTTGGATCTTCGTTCAGGATATCATCAAATTAGAATGAAGACTGAAGACAGTCTGAGAACAACATTTCAAACTCATGAGGGTCATTATGAATTTTTTTTCATGCATTTTGGCCTTACTAATGCACCTTCTACATTTCAAGGGTTGATTAATTCCATTTCAAACCCTTCCTTACAAAATTTGTGTTAGTATTTTTTGATGATATGCTAATCTACAACAGGTCTTGGCTGAAGGATCATGTTCAACATGTTGACATGGTGCTCAAACTATTGGAGGAGAAACAATTATATAAAAAAACCTTCAAATGTTTCTTTGGAGTACAAGAGGTGGAATATATTGGTCATATTGTATATCAGGAGGGTGTTAAGGTAGACCCTAACAAAATTAAATCCATTAAGGAATGGAAAGTCCCCACAACCATTAAACAGTTGTGAGGATTTCTCGGGTTAACATGGTATTATTGCAAGTTTGTTAAGAATTATGGGAAAATATAAGCACCTCTAACAACATTATTAAAGAAACTTGCATTTTCATGGACTCCTAAAGAAACTAAGGTCGTTGAACATCTTAAAGAGGAAATGTGCCAAGCACCGGTCTTAGCTATGCCAGAATTCACAAAATCCTTTATTGTGGAATGTGATGCCTCAAGAAATGGAATTGGTGTGGTTTTAATGCAAGAATAAAGACCCATTGATTTTTAAAGTCATCCAATCAAAGGAAAGTATTTATATAAAGCTATTTATGAGAAGGAAATGTTGGTGATACTACATGCACTTAATAAATAGCGACCTTACCTAATGGGAAGACACTTCAAGGTAAAAAAAAATCATGATAGTATTAAATAATTTTTGGAACAAAGAATATATTAAGAAGAGTAGCAAAAATGGGTCACAAAGATGTTGGGTTACGACTTTGAAATCATATACAAAAAGGGAAGCTAAATGTTGTTGCAGATGCACTCTCAAGAAATGATGAGGATGTGGAAGAATTGTTTTGTGCCATTTCTATTATCCAACCAGATTGCATAACCGAAGCAAGGGAGGAATGGAAGAATGACGAAGAAGTATGGACACTCATTCAAAAGTTTCAGCAAGATCCCAGTACATATGATACATTAGTTGGAAAAATTATTCCATATGGTACAAAGATCACTAATATCTCTGTAATAATTCCCAACTAAAACAAATGATTATTTTTGAATTTTAGACCTCTCCCTTAGGAGGACACTCGATATTTTTAAAAACTTACCATAGGGTGAAGAAAGATTTTTTTGGGATGGCCTTAAATCTGATATTCAAAAGTTTGTGGCATAATTTTTGGTTTTCCAACTAAATAAAGTTGAGACAATTAAGACCTCGGGTTTGCTACAACCTTTATCCATTCCAAATCAATGTTAGGAGGAGGTTTCAATGGATTTTATCACAGGTTTACCTAAGTCCGAAGGAAAGAGAGTCATCATGGTAGTATTTGATAGGATTACCATGTATGCAAACTTTTGTGCCTCATCTCATCCATTTAAAGCAAGTACAGTTTCTACTACATTTTTGGAAACAATTCAAAAGCTACATGGAAACCGAATGATTATTGTAAGCGATAGAGATCCCATTTTCACTGGAAATTTTTGGACGAAATTAATTTCTTGTTTGGGTACTCAATTATCTCATAGCTCATCTTATCATCCTCAATCCGATGGGAAAACTGAGATAGTGAACTAATGTTTGGAAGGATATCTTCATTGCTTTGTATCTGATAAACAAACACAATGAATCAGTTGGTTACCTATGGTTGAATGGTGGCATAACACTTCCTTCCCCACTACAGCAAAATGACCCCATTTTATGGCACTTTATGGATATCATTCGTCGTCCATCACATCATCTTTAAGAGAAAATTATAAGGTTCAAGCAGTGGAAGATCACATCAAGCATCAACAACAAGCTCTCCAACTCTTAAAGGATAACCTAAATTTGACACATAATTGAATGAAATGACAAACATATCAACATCGCAGCGAGAAAATTTTTGATGTAGGTGACTGGGTATTTTTACGGCTACAACCATACAAACAAATGTCCCTCAAGCAAGGTAAGAAGGATAATAAATTTTCGCCAAAGTACTATGGTCCTTACAAGGTGTTGCAAAATATTATTACTATGGCATACAAATTGGAGCTTCTTGCTTCTTCCCGAGTGCACCCAATTTTCCATGTTTCATGCTTAAAGATGGTTATAGATGACAAACTTTGGGTTCAAAAAATATTTCCAAAACTTTATGAGGAAGGAAAAATCATATTGGAACCTAAATCAGTCATGGAAACAATAACTTAACAGCTACGAAATCGATCAATTTTAGAGTATCTCATCAAGTGGAAGAACTTACCCACTGAAGATTCCACATGGGAGGATGATAATTTTATACAAAAGCATCCAGAACTACTCAAGCGTTGAGGACAACACTTTTTTGAAGGAGAGGGGCATGTTAGGGCCCTATATTACTAGTGTATTTCCTTATTTTTGTTAGTGTCGCCCTATTATTGTTATTGTTGTACTCATGTAGTCCCCATATTGTTATTATTGTGCCCTGACATTATTATTGTTAGGTTGGCTAGGATTATATTGTGACCCCATGGACTCCTATATATAGAAAGGAGGTTTTGTCATTTGTATCATCCAAGAATTGTTTAATTATGTAATGTAAAGGAGGTTTCCCCTTCGAAGTGGCTGATTTCTAAGGAGTTGATTTGTCTTTTCTTCTATTTTAGGAGTTGGTTTCATAACATTGCATTAGTTCGAATTCAGGCTAAATCTCTCTCATAATATTCCTGACACGATATCGTCATCAATTTCTAGGAACATACCATCATATCATCACAATTAACCATCATTCCCACCATCCTTTTCATTTTTCGCGTCATCTAAGTCAGGTCCAGGTCATGGTCACTATTATTACCATGATTTGTATTGAGTATAAAAAGTTTACGTATGAATTAGTTAAACTATCTAATAAAAAACATTGTGTCAAATACTTTTATTTAGTTTTCATGGAAACAATAAGTTCTTCAGTAGCAAATTCGAGGTGGTCGAATTTCCCAGCCTGGATTCTATGTTGAATTCTCCTGATCCTCAGCCCAAATTCAAAACCCCTGTGTCTATTGTTTATAATATTCAAACCACAACAATGCCTAATACCATATTATTTTTTACAACACCTGAACTCAACTCCAGAGTCACTGAAATCGATCCTCTCTATGTCAAATATGACAAGTTTGTGCTCGTGGATAATGATCTCTCTGAATCCTTCCATTTCCCAATGCTCAAGCATGAAGTTTATACAGAATTTGTTTCCAAATTAGATGGAAGTCAGTCATCGAGAATTAAAGAGGATTTCATAAGTCTGCATAGGTTGATGCTACTAAATTTACGAAGCTTACTAGTGTTCGAAACTACGAGAGAAACAATGCAATGTACCAAATTACTCATTAGCCGAATGCATGGGGGCTCTCTCCAGCTTGAGAAGGAATACCCCATACACACCATCGACATTCAGAGACTCACATGACTATCTACAATGGGATTCATTGTATCATCTGTGTTCCAAAATACTTCCAAGTCGGGAATGAAGACGGGTGATGACAGCTACTACAAAAAGTATGATACTCAACGTAGTGGTAAGGGAGCCCTCATTAATCCAATGAACAAGCCTACCATAAAATTCACCTACTATACAATTGCTGGAAAGCTCATTCGCCATTTCTCAAGGGGCGAATTCACCTTGGACACCATCTTAGTAGTTGAATCTTGTGTCTAAGGAGCACAATTGAATTGGTACAGTTTTCTATGGAATGAGCTCTTTCAAGCTTGTGAATATGTCTAAAAGAGGGCCACATATTTTATTTATGGATACATTTTTGTTTCTTTAGAAATGATGAAGTGGTTCCCACCAAAAGGAAGAGAGATAGCACCAGTTGCTGAGGATCAATCCTTTGCACTCAGATATTTACCATGGCAGGCTTCCAGGGATCCCAACAGCAAGGAAATTAATAAGGCTTCTTTTGTTGGTTGGTAAGAGAAAATGTTGGCTATCACCAACACCAGGCCAAGGATCCCACCATTTCTCATAGATTAGTATTAGCAAGATATATGGTTTGGATTTAGCCATGGAAGCACCTGGGTTCGGCCTAAGTGTGTCAACCAAGACATGTTTCAGAAGTGTGCTCAGCCATTTGTTCCCTCGGAGGAAGCACTCCATACTGAAGTCTCGTCCTGGCTTAGAGTTGTTGGAGATATTAGGGACAAGAAGACAACATATTTTGTTGGGTGTGGAGCCTGATTATCTTGTTTACTTTGTATCACAGCTTTGGACCCCTGTACCTGAAAAGGGGCGGCAACGCCGCCCGAAATTTAATCGCTGCCGTGGGGGGTCCAGGGGGGGGCGGCAGCGATTAAAATTGCCTTGTAAAAGTATAGTAATTTCTAGTCAATCTGGGCCGTTCATTAGGCGAATGATCTGACGGTAGAAGTTATGTTTAGATTAGGGTTTTTTGCCCTAGAAGGCAACCCCCTTGTATATATGGGGGCATTGTATTACGGCCGTGTATTATGTGTGTATTCTCGGAGCGAGAAACAGAGAGGGAGACTGTGAGAGAGAACGGAGGATATTACAGCGGATCTGCTGTAGGTTTTGTCTCTTCATTTTTGCTGGATAATAGAAAGGAAGGACTGGCTGTTCGGGGTGGACGTAGCCCAAACGGGGTGAACCACGTATATCTGTGTCTCTCTGGTTTTATGTGTTTTGTGTGCTTGTATTTTCCGCATATTTTATGTGTTTCATTGCTCTGTAATATTTAATTTTCTAACATATTTGTTTGAAGGGTTTGTTCCTAAGTTTCTACTTGGAGAAACCCCTTCCACCTCCCAAAAGTGATTGGTCGAAGAAACACTCAATCCTATCATTAAGAGGCTCAGGACAAAGATGATATCCTTGTGTAACACTCTGGAGGATCTCAGGGCATCAATGAGTACCTTCCCTTCCTTTTTTGAATATATTAGTTCTAGTCCAATTACTTCTTTGAATTGTTGCCCATCCATTGCTTCAATTCCCTTAGTGGGACCCATTCTCATACTGGACCTACCATCAGGAATACTCACCGACTTACCACTAGGCCACCATCAATTTACAATAAATTGATTAAAGTGACCTCTACTCAAGTTGTTTATCTTACTAGCGAGGAACCCCAATATCACACGAACACACCCACCATCCACATCCACCATATCCCCAAGGTCGCGAAATACATCACCACAAGAATCCTCCACATCAGACACCATTTTTGACATTCCTCCATCTAGAAATATTTTCGGTGCTAAAAAAGAAATGGACGTAGACTCTATATCCAATCCATTACAAACACTACCAATGAGGCACTCACATTTCCCCCTACAAGAACAAATTATATTACTAATTCTATGTTATATTTATTACAAGCACTAGCCACATTCACGGAAATCGGTCAGCCTATCAACCCTGAGAACCTGGGTGCAGAAGCCATACACACTTTAGCCCTAACTTCCAACCCCGCCTCCCTGCCACCACCACAATTCAGCCCAGACCATATAAATCCTCACATCATCGAGTCCTCGTAGTGAGAAAAGTCACCTCAAGGGAAGTCTGAGAAATAAATTTCCAGCAGCTAGTCATTACAAATTCGGTACCCTACAACCATTACTATGACCCCTGATGACCTCCAAAGTTGGTCATCGTCTCAATTGATTAATTTCATTTAATTGGTTTCACACCAAGCGGAAGCGTTGCACAATAATCTGACAATAGAACATGAGAAGTAGAAACAAAAAAATATTTTCATTGCAAAAGAATGATATCACATTCTTCAGGAGAGGCAGACTCTACAAAAGTAGAACGATGAAATAAGTGAAAATTTCCAGGATATCTGGCCCTCGGTTTCCAAGATAGTCACAGATGCACCAGGAGAATTTTCAGCCTGCACTCTCTTAGAATGTTATGTTCACATCAAAGCAACCTGCAATAACCTCGTCTCAACAAAAAAAGAGCTCAAACAAACTATTTCCCCCACTCAAAGGGCGTTACTAGAGCTAGCATCTTAGTATGCCAGTGAGATCATGTAGAAAATCACTGAAGTGACTTCTTTGAAAGCCCCTACCATCTAGGCTATGGGAGAACCTAAAGGACTCCTAGCATAAGTTCGAGACTGGTCTGGCTACCTTGCTAAGAAAAATCAACTGGTTTACCCCTTGCGCCAACAGGCTAATCAGTTCTTCAACCAAGCCATGGCAACCAAAGACCACAATCAACAAAAAGAGCTCCTAGCACAAGTAGATTCCCTCAAAAGCCAGATCCAACAAATTGAGGACGAATCGAGTAAGACTAAGAGTCTTTTCCATGACCTCAAGCCACCCGCACAAGGTCACTTCCAAAAGCTACAAAATATTAGTGAGGAGGCAGAAACATAATGGAATACCCTATTGATGACACACCCTGCACAACCAACATCTGAACTCGTAGCACGATTCATCGATCAAGCAAGCATTATCACAAGTTCATGGCACGCAATAATTTCTAAGTACACACAGTTCAAGAACACAACCATTGATTCTGTTCCAGAGTTGTGTCCTTCATTTGAAGGAACAAGGAAACAAGGAGAAGCATTGGTAGGGTCACCACAACAACAAGAAGTAGCAACAGCACTAGCAAATGATTGATTCAGGGACGAGTGAATGGACCGTGGTCAGGGCATGTTGGGTCCTTCATTTTGGAAATGAAGTTTTGTCATGTTTTTATGGTTGACCACATTTTGACCAAAGTTGAATGGTGGGAAGTCACGGAGAAGGAAATAGAGGAAGGAGAAAGAATCTGTGGAAGTCTAGCAGTTGCAGTAGATCGACCAGGGAAATTAGTGCACATGCAATCATAGTTGAGTTGGAATGTTCACTGACAGTTGAGGAAGCAGATGCAGTCACACAACAGAGGAAGCCAAAAAGGAAAGGGCAGAGCATCCAGGGGAGAAGTAGCAGTCCAAGCGAGAAAAGTGGTTAAAAAGGTCGAAGGAAAAGCCAGAGAAGGGAGAGAAAAGTGTACCGAAATGTTGTCTCGGAGCCTCTTGAGCCTGCACGATTTTGTATTCTTCTGGTCATGTATTATGTTATATTGCTAGTCTTTGTTTTGTTCATGAGACCTATGAGATGAATGTACTAATGTAATTCTTCCTGAAACTAATGAAAGAGGAGGTTACATGGATGTTTAAGAGCCTTCTTGTGTGACTTTATGTGTCCCCTTCTAAAATTTTTACTATGAATGCATATGCATGTTAGACGTCCTTTCGAATGCTTAAGTTCTTACGATTGTATATTTGATGTCTTGGTTCTGGGTTTAATGAGTATTGGTAGCTTTCATGTGTTTTCTCCTGATCCTTGGTTTCAACACTTAAACTAATTAAGGGCGTGGCACGCCTCAAGTGAGACACCTTACTCTTCTTGAGTAAGGTGAAAATTTCAACGTTATGTTAGACTACGATGGACCCTTTGTTGGCCCATGTGCCTGAACCCAAGGTCTCAACCTGTTCACCATTTTTCTCCAGCACAAGTTTATATTGTTGAGTGGAAATCACTTTCTCGAAGGGAGGTAGTCTCTCTAAAAAATATCCTTTAACTAACATATTTTAAAGATGGTCGGTTAATTCCACAGGGTCTTGAATAGATGATGATCGGGTGCTCTGTTAAGGCACTCCTTGATGTGAAGTCACTGGTTCAATTCCCCGCCCTGATGGGGGTGATATATTGGACATGATGAAGATGTAGTCCTGCAAATAAACCAACCATTGATCTCCCAATGAGCATAAATATATGAAAAATTTAATATTAAAGATAATAAATGTTAATGGATTTAAGAGTAATATAAATGTATACTATTTTAATTTTTTATCTATTAAAGAAGAGGACAAAATTACATTCATAAAAAAATACACATTAAGATCAATAGTAGTGTTTATTCCTATGCATGACTGCTCTCTACATATAATTTTGACATTTTCTTGTAATCTCACTTCAAAATTCTTTGCAATTCATGGTCTTAGCAATCCTACTGCCAGATATTGGTTTTATGTTTTCAGAGATGAAGAATGATGGTATTTTATTTTACAGTGTTTTTATGATATACAACGAAAATGCAAAGATCTCTGCATTAAAATTATTATCTTGCAATTTATATTTTTGAGCCAGTATACTTTGGTTTACCAAAGACATCAAAGACATACAGGTATTACATCAAAGGCATACATGTATTACATCAAAGATCTATATAGCATGAATGCACGCAAAATTGTGTTGGTTGATGTTTTGCTCCTCTTTTGGGATGCCTATCTATTGATATCACTATGATAATTTATAATTGATCTCCTGAAACTTATCTACTAAGATCACTGCCAACCTAGGAATGTTCACAATCGCCAACTCATTCCAACCAACCCCTGACCATTTGCAATAGACCAACAATCAGGAGGATTCATGGGCATAAAGACTTGGTGAACTCAGGAAATCCTGACTCCAACCTCCAGTAGGGTCGGACCATAGTCAGGAGTGAGTGTATTTGGCATGGGGCATCGTAATGCCGCGTTCGATGCCCCGACCTCTATGTTACTCTAGTATAGTTATTTTTCCAGTATTGTAATAAAACTCAGAAATGTCTAAAACCTAGATTCATTAATATCAATAGACAACATCAATAATATCAATCTAATTACTAGAATGTATTAATAACCTTCAAATTAATATTAAAAACTAAGATATATAAACTCTATTACTTAATAATGAATATTATTATTTTTATATTAATAATTAAATATACTAAATATTTTTTTATAATTATTTTGATATAATAATTGGTTGGTTTGGGAATTTAGACCGAAAAATAATTTTGCATGAATATTATTGATTGCTAGTGACTATGAAATCTGTATCTTTATCTTTTCACATTGTGTTGTCTTTAGGTTTTTGTCTCTAGGATGATTTCATGTGATTAGAAAATTATAATTATTTGTGAAGGGAAATTTATGATAGTTTTTCTGAGTATATACTAGGTTTTATTTTCTGTGGGCCTTGTGCCTTTGCCCTTATTTCTTGGCATTGTGTAGTGGTATGTATGGTGAGGGTTTGGGTTTATACTTTGAGGGACTAATGCTCAATATTTTGATCAATGGAGTTTACTCTTAATTATATGCTATATGCATGAATATGTAAACATATTTTTATCATCTAGTAAAAAGTTGTTTGTTTTTGCTTATGAAAGAAAAAACTAATATATAATTTTTGAAAACTATTTAATCTCACAATTTTTTTTAATTAATATTAATTAACTTGACACAACCACATTAGTAGTCAACTTAAATTATCAAGTGAAGAATATCAAAATACTATAAAAACATTAATTTCATTTATACCATCTTTTATATATATTTAATAATATTATATAACTGATAAAAAATAATAATAAATTCATATAAATAATTATCCGTTATAAATTAAATATTTACATCATCATATAAAAATATATATTCATACAAACAAATATTTACATCATCATATAAAACATATATATTAATACAAAAACATTGAATTCTGAATATTTAAATAACTGACATGGATTATTGCACTAGGGGAAAAACAAATAAACCCCTCATGAAGAATTATAGAATATCATCAATGTTTATACGTTGCAAAAACTTCAAAATAAATAAATGCATCCCTTTGAAAAATCTTGGAAATAAATACATCAAAATTTCAAATGTGATATCCTTTTGGATCCCGACTCCTTTAAGGTACTGGAATGTGATATCTTGAAAATTAGTATATATTGCTAATTAGAAAATTACTAGTTGTGGTTCTTGCAATGGGAGGGGTGAGGAAGCTTATAACTGTTGGGTCCCACCAAACAGGCCAACTGTGGATGAAATTTGTAACTGCTATATCTAAATTATTTTTAATTGATAGTACTTGAAAAGTCTCTTTCAAAGGGTTTCTTGAATATTTGTTTTTTCTGAAAGTATGAGATCGGTGACTGTTATAATTAGATAGATAGCCTCTTTCAAAGATATTATTAGATGATTATAATTGATAAGTCTATGATCGCCTCTTTGAAAGGGATTATTTGTTTGTTACGAACTAAAATATAACATGAACTACAAAGGATACCTGTGTTACTTATGGGCTTCGCCCTAATGAACATCTACATGCTCTGTTGTATATTTTTATATCTTGAGTGCTAATAGAATCCCTCGGTAGACCGGGTTCAGTAAAAGGTTAAATGTTTACAGTGAAAGGTCAAACGACCTCTGGAATTCTTTTTACAATGAATTGTTCTGCTTCTGCCTTTATTGTGGCTTTTTCTTTGCGTTTAGAAGTTGTAAATAGTAACATTTTACTCTGGTGAATATATACATGTATACGTCGGTATGTTATAGCCCTTCTCTGGAGCCTTCGTGCCAATTCTGATTTATCTATTTGTGAAACTCCGTTATCTACATGCCTCTTCATAGTATTATTTTCTTATCTATATTGATATATAATATGTGTATACATATCGTTGTTGATTTTATTGTCATTTCAGCTATATGTTCTGTGTTTTATTTGTGCCTAATCTTTCTGGAATTATGCATGAGGATATTCCGTTTTTGACAGAATTTTTATCTCTTTTCCAAGAAATGAATGATCCGGATTTATGCAAGAACGCAACAGAATAAAAATATAACCATAAATACAGAGATGCAGCGGAAATAACACTTCATTTCATTAATATCAAAGAACTAAAATTTGCTTACAGACAGAATGGAAATAAACTAGCTGTGGCGCTCGGTAGCCATTCCCGAGAAGAGATGTGGTGGCTACAGCTCCTCCGAACCGAGTTACAATGAGGCTCAAGGGCCTATTTATTATTTAGAAACAATGGGAAATTTAAACAACAAAACCCTAACCTCAGGAGATGAAGCGCCACAATTATGGGCCCCGCTTTGGGTAAATTGGGTGTTTCCCAACTTCCCAGGGCGTAACTTTGCATACGATCTCAAGCTGACACAGACATTCAAGAAAGATCTATCCGAGGAATAAAAATTTGGAACGAGCAACATCGGTCCATGGACCCATGTTGCTCTCCGTTTTCCCAAAAAATGTCGTTTAGGGCCTCAAAACGGCTCCAGAAGTTTAGGATCCGAAAAACTGCTAAAAATAGTAAACTGTGCCGAAAATGAAAAACTGAAATAGACAATGGTGGAGCCCCAAGTGGAATAGGCGGGTGACCACCAATATCCACCTGGATCATTCCTCCCCCCTTAGGAAGCAATGGTCCTCATTGCGTTAAGTTCCTCCATGAGATGAGGAAATTTCTGCTGAACTTGGTCCCTGGTGAACCACTTTCCTTGGTGCAGGAGTTGGCCAGCTTTGACAACCCGATATAGTTGAATCTTCTGCTGGCGAGTGTTCTTGATTTGCATGTCCATGATACAATCTGTGGTGGCCTGTTCCATGCAGTCTGGATTTAACTCTGTTGGTGTGAGTTGTTCTGCAATGTCCGAGGTGTCCAGTAGAGGTGGAAAGTAAGGACGAAGGCAATCCACATTGAAGACTGGGTGCAGACCAAGGAATGGTGGAATACTGAGCTCGAAGGCATTGTTCCCTACAGCCTTGGTGATGGTGTACGGCCCGTATCGGAGCGGGCGAAGCTTGCGGTGGGGTCCAGTGAGGCGCTCCTTCTGCAAATGTAACCATACTTTGTCGCCCACCTGGAAGTTGTGTGGCACCCGGTGTTGATCATGGCGTTGCTTGTACCTGGCATTGGCTCTGTCCAATATATCATGAACCTGTTGGCGGATGTGTTGAATGCGCTCGATGAAGCTACTGGCTTTGTCAACTTCAGACTGGACATGAGCTGAATTGGCCTGAGCAGCTGCAAATGGCATGGCTACGTCAATGGGACATAGTGGCTGGAATCCCAAGCCCACCTGAAAGGGGCTATGGTCGATTGAACTGTGGAGAGCCCGATTATAACTATGTTGTACATAGGGGAGGCTCTTGTCCCATGTGCGTGGATGCTTTGAATTGTACATGTGCAGAATGTGTACAATCATTCTGTTGACGACCTCTGTCTGGCCATCTGTTTGGGGATGGAAAGCTGTGGACTTGGTGAGCTTGGTATCCAACATTGACTAGAGGCTGGACCAAAATGTGCCGAGGAACCTGATATCCCGATCTGATATGATAGACTATGGGATCCCAAAGTGCACCCACACTCGTTCAAAGAAAATTTTAGCAGTGGCTTCTGCTGTGATATTCTTCTTGCAGGCCGCCATAATGGCCATCTTCGAGAATCTGTCGACGACCACAAAAACACAGTCATTTCCCTGCTTAGTAGAAGGCAGGCCCGACATGTAATCCATGGAGATGGATTCCCAAGGCCGACTAGGGGTAGGTAGAGGAGTATATAGGCCTTGCTTCTTGATGGTCGGTTTGGCAATGGCACAAGCAGTGCAGGATCTGATGTGCTTCTCGACATCCTTTCGAAGGTTCGGCCAATAGAAATACTTCTGCAGGATTGCTACTGTTTTCTCGACCCCGAAATGCCCAGCGACTCGACTGTAGTGTGATTCCCATATCATCTTGGCACGCTCGCTTGAAGGAACACAAAGGTGTCCCAGGTGACATAAAAGTGCATCTTGGAGGTGAAAATTTGGAACTTGCGTGCCCCCCAAGAGTGCCTTGTAAGTGTGGCCGACTTCTGGGTCACTCTCATAGAGAAGCGGCCAATCAGAAGTCTCGTGCCCACAAGAGTTGAGCACGGTGGTGAGCGCCACGATCGGTGGTCGGCTGAGGCAGTCTGCAACATTATTGGTGCTACCCTTCTTGTACTTGATGTTCAAATGAAACTGTTGCAGATATGTGGACCACTTTTGATGGCGATCATTCTGCAACTTCCCTTGTGTCTGTATGAACTGCAGGGGCCGGTGGTCTGTGTGGATGATTGTTTCCTTCCCCAAAATGTAATGTTTCCATTGTCGACAAGCTTGCACAATGGAGTACATTTCTTTGTCATATGTGGGGTACTTGCGAACTGTGTCAGACAATGTCTCACTGTGAAATGCCACTGGATGTCCCTGTTGAGTAAGAACCGCCCCAATAGCATAGTCAGAGGCATCTGTCTCGATCTCAAATGGTTGTTGCAAGTCTGGTAAAGTGAGCACTGGGGCAGAACAGAGGCGGTTTTTTAGTTCTGTGAACGCCTTCTGTTGAGGTTCCAACCAAAAAAAAATTTCTCTCGCTCCTCCCTTGGTGACTTGACTCAAGGGCCAAGTGATATGAGAGAATCCCAACACGAACCTCCGATAGAAATTAGCAAGACCGAGAAAGCTGCGAAGCTCTGTTATAGTGGTTGGGGCTGGCCAATCCTGAATGACTTGGATCTTGGCCGGATCCACATGCACCCCCCTTTCATCAATAATGTATCCCAAATATTGAACCTGGGTCATGCCAAAAGTGCACTTCTCCAAATTGGCACACAACTTGTGTTGCCGCAGTGTTTGGAGGACTTGTCGGATGTGGTGAAGGTGCTCTTCCCAAGTCCGGCTGAAGATCAGAATGTCATCCAAGTACACCACTACAAATGAGTTGGTGAATGGCCGCAAGATGTCGTCCATCATCCTCATGAAGGTTGCGGGAGCATTCGTCAACCCGAAAGGCATGACCAGCCATTCAAAAAGGCCTTCCTTAGCTTTGAAGGCAGTCTTCCACACATCAGAGGGTTCAATTGGTACATGGTGATACCCAGACTTCAGGTCGATCTTACTGAAATATTTTGAACCTTGGAGTTGGTCCAGAAGGTCATCAATCCGTGGGATTGGGTACCTATTCCGGACAGTGATCTTGTTCAGCGCCCGATAGTCAATACAGAGTCTCCACGTCCCATCCTTCTTCCGTACCAACACGATCGGGCTCCCACAGGGCGATGAACTTGGTCTGATGTGACCTTTCTGCAACAGCTCCTGAATCTGCCTCTTGATTTCATCATTCTCCAGAACAGAGCGCCGATAGATCGGTCCATTAGGTAGCGGCGCATCGGGGGTCAGATCAATCGGGTGCTTGACCTGACAGTGCAGAGGAACCCCTGTGGGTGAGGTGAATATGTCCCCGTACTCCTCCACAACCTTATCCATTTGTTGCTGTTGTGCAGAGGAGCCCTGTCTGGAGGTCGTGGCCACAGTCTTCTTCTTGCCCTGGGGGCGGATCATCAGGAGAACGAATTTCCTGGTTTGGGAAATGAGCTTACTACATTGTTTTGCAGTAACCAAAGAGATAGTCGTAGGAGGTGGTACCTCTGGTATCCTGTACAACTTATTTCCCAAAGTAATAATAACAGCACGAGGTCGAGAATCATACACAGCATGACGCTTCCACAAGTATGGTTGTCCTAATAATACATCAGAAACATCAATAGGAGCAACGTCACATAATACCTCATCCGTGAAGGGCTTGATGCTATAGGGAAGGCGACACCGCTGGCTGACGCGGAGATCTCGTCCTTGGTGAAGCCACCCGATGGTGTATGGATGTGGGTGAGCTGTGGTCGGCAAGCCCAACCGCTTCACGGCGTCTGCTGAAATGAGGTTCTTTTTGCTCCCATTGTCGACAATGAACTGTACCGGGGAGCCCTTTACCCACATCTGGGAGTGGAAGAGACGTTCCTCCTCCTCTGGATCTTCCGGTTCCTCCTTTTGGATCTTTGCAGTGGCAACAGCGGCGTTGGGCTCCGCATCAATAATCTGTTTCCCTTTTTCATTCGCCTTTTCAGGTTCTGATTCGGAGTCAGAGCATGCATCTGACTCAGAAGCCCTCATCTCGGCCACTAGCGATTGCTTGGCCCGACACTCACTTGTGTTGTGAGTGGAGCTCTTATGGAACTCACACCACTTTCCCGTGTCCTTCTTTGGCTTTACGGTGTTGTTCTTTTCTTGTGGCTTTGACGGGTTGTCTTTAGCCGCCATGCTCTGTCCTTTGTTCTGCGGTTTGGAAGCACCTTTTCCTTGCTTTTGATTCACAGATCCAAAGTCTCGTTTCTTCTGTTTGAATTTCTACTCAATCTTGGCAGCATACCGGTATGCCGTACCAAGCGAGGAGATGTCGAGGAACTCCATTTCCTCCTGAATGTATCTGTGCAGACAGCTGCGATACTTTAGCACCAAATGTTTCTCTGATTCTTTGATACCCAACTTTGTGCGCAGGGTATGGAACAGATTCGTCAGCTCGTGCACATCTTGATCCCTTTGTTGTCGCAGCGTGGTCCATTGTATGTACTTGTCCTCATAGCTCCCCACGGAATAGTACTGTTCCTTGACGGCGTCTCGGAAAGAATTCCAAGTTGGTACGGCCGAGAACAGAGAGGGTTCTGTCTGGTCCTTGTTCTCACAGTAGGTTTCCCACCAGTCCTTAACATGGGGGGTAGCTTTGAGGAGTGCAAAAATAATCTTCTCCTGGTCTGAAAAGTCATGAACCGAGAAATATCCTTCTAACAAATTCAACCATCTATCTACGGCATCTGCATCTATTTGACCCTCAAATATGGGAATGTCAAAATTTACTTGTACCTTAAAAGGAGTCGCGCCTCCAGAGTGGCTGCTGGATGCAGATGCGCCGCCGATGGGTAGCCGTTGAAGGATCTGAGCAAAGTTATCCATCATCACGTTCCTTTGTCTTTCGAGGGCCTCCTCGAGCAATATTTTGATAGGATCTCCTGCTCCCTCATCTTTCTTTTCGTCCCCTATGGGCGTCCGTCGAGGTTTGCGAGGCTGATCTTGCAAAGGTTCCACCAGATCGAGCCCTAGCTCCTTATACCCCGACCTCGTTGGGGACATGCAAAGAAGGATCGAGAAAAAGCAGACCGCTCTGATACCACTGATCCGGATTTATGCAGGAACACAACAGAATAAACATATAACCATAAATACAGAGATGCAACAGAAATAACACTTCATTTCATTAATATCAAAGAACTGAAATTTGCTTACAGACAGAATGGAAATAAAACTAGCTAGGGCGCTGGTAGCTATCTCTGAGAAGAGATGTGGCGGCTACAGGCCTCTGAACTGAGTTACAATGAGGCTCGAGGGCCTATTTATTATTTAGAAACAATGGAAATCCTAAACAGCCAAAACCCTAACCCTAGGAGATGAAGCGCCAAAACTATGGGCCCCGTTTGGGTAAATTGGTGTTTCAACTTCCCAGGGGCGTAACTTTGGCATACGATCTCCGTTTGACGCGTACCATACCTCATTAGAAATATCTATCCGAGGGCTAAAAATTTGGAACGAGCAACATTGGTCCGTTGACCAATGTACCAATGTTGCTCTTCGTTTTCCCAAAAAACGTCGTTTAGGGCCTCAAAACGGCTCCAAAAGTTTAGGACCCGAAAAATTGCTAAAAATAGTAAATTGTGCCGAAACTGAAAAACTGAAAGAGACAATGGTGGAGCCCCAAGTGGAATAGGTGGGTGACCACCAATATCCACCTGGATCAATGAATCTATATTCGTATAATCTATTTTAATCTATGGTTAAACGAGATGTCCAGACCATCCATATTTCAGAGTTGCTTCCCACAATTTCTAATTGTTCGAGTATATCATAGGTCATCAGATAACGGCCATTTTAGGGTCTAGGTTTTGGCCACGGACCCGGAACTAACTGTTCTCTGGGTTTAACCTATAATAAATGTTTTATTATGTTTTCTCGTTTTATATGATAGTGCAAATATTATTTCTTCTATGTAATGTAGTATTAATGTCAGCACTACATTTCTACATAGTTCATGTATTTCTATCATTTCTTGCTTTAACCTTCTCGAATACATTAGAAAAGTACAGTAATAAATAAATTTACATCAGTCTAAAATGAGAACCTTCTTTTCAGATTTTAAAGAGCAAGAACTGAAATAAATAATATCCATGTCTAAACAATATATCAATACTTTAATATTTCTGCAGTTTTGTTTACTTATCTTGCTTCAAAACTAGCTGATGATGTCCTCCCTGCCATGAGAGAGGCGATTACGTCCCGATCATCTCCCCCCGTGCTCCACACTGAGTCAAGTAGGTTGACATAATTTCTAGAAGAGACCTCAAGACCCTTGGTCCAATACTTTTTCTTTTCCATGAATTCGGGAACACTGAGTGTTTTCCACTGGTCACTACCAGCTCAGGAATTCTCCACTCTCTCCCTTCCTATCCTCAGTCACAGAACATAACCCATTTTCCTCACTGGGATGTACTTTTATCCCTAGAGGAAAGGTAACTGTATTTAACTGTTTATGTTCAACCACTCTCAGTTCTTGGAATACTTGTATCATCAGTGTTTTAACTTTTTATGGAACCATCCATAATCCAATTTTATTTCAACAAAACATAATTGATTTATGTTCATTCATATAATCCTTTTCTCAAAAGAAATAAATGTTTAGTCACTTTTAAAAATAATTAACATAACAAGTAGCTTTCACTTAAGCCAATTGTCACAACTTCCCCATTTGGAAGTAAACACCATCCTCAGTGTTTCATTCCAGTTGAACACACAATTCTGGATAAGCCTCACGAATAAATCCTTCATCTTCTCAGGTAGCCTCATCCAAGTTGAAGTGCTTCCAATTCACTTTAACCTAGGTGATGGCTTGCCTCCAGAGCATGATCTCTCTTTGATTGAGTATATGCTGAGGTTCGACCATAAATTTTCTGTCTGGTTAGACCTGCATTCAGCAAATATTTGAATTAAATTCTCATAAAACTTATTAATTTAAGATATGATCTTTAATCTTACCCTACCTGAATGCTTTGCCAGTGGATTAAATTATTTGGTTCAAGCACGTATCATTTTAGTAAGGATACATGAAACACATTGTGCACCTGAATATGGCTAGGTAAAGTCAATCGGTAAGCCACAGGTCCCACCCTCTCCAATATCTAGAAAGGTCCATAGAACCTAGGAGCCAACTTCGCACAGGAGGTCCACCTTAGTGTGCTCTTCTTTGGTTTAATCCTTACATACACATGATCACCCACTTGAATTCCCGATAAGTTCTCTTCTTATCTTCAATACCTTCTGTCGATCTTGAGTTGCTTTCAAATTTTGTCTGATATTCCTTACTTTTGATTCCATCTCAGCCAACATCTCAGGTCCAAGCATCAACGTGGTTTCGGAGCTACTCCAATTGATTGGAATAAGACACTGTCACCCATACAAAGCTTCAAAGGGAATCAACTTAAGAGACTCTTGGTAACCATTATTGTATGCAAATTCTACCAAGTGTGGATATTCTTCCCATTTCGTTGGATGTTGCATCACGTACATACGCAACATATCCTCCAAGATTTGATTCACCCGCTTAGTTTTTCCATCCGTCTGGGGATGATAAGCGGTGCTGAATTTTATTTGGGTTCTCAAACCCGTAAATAGGGCCTTCCAGAATTTTGAAGTAAACTTCACGTCCCGACCTGATATAACAGTCTTTGGAATGCCATGTAATCTAAAAATCTCTCTCCTGAAGATATCTGCTATTTGCATGGTTTTGTAAGTTGATTGTGCAGGTATGAAGTGTGTTGCTTTACTCAATCTATCGACCACCACCATAATGGAGTCATTGTGCCTTTTTGATCTTCGAAAACCTGTAATAAAATCTAGAGATATAACTTCCCATTTCCACTCAGGCACTGGTATAGGCTGCAACAGTCTAGCTGGATGTTGATGCTCCACCTTAACCTATTGACACTCCAGACATTTGTTTAAATACTCTGCAATATTTCTTCACAAACCAGGCCATAAATAGACCTTTCTAATTGCTATTAGCATTTTCTGGTATCTTGGGTGTCCTGAGTAATTACTGCGGTGACACCCATTCATGATCAGCTCCTTTTAACCCATTCGATTTGGAATATATATGTTTTCCTTAAAGGTTAACAATCGATCTTTTCTAACTCCATAGTCAAAAAAAATTTCTTGTCTTCTGGCTTCCTCCACTTGCTACCATAAAAACCGGTATTCAGGATCCTTCCCGACTTCCTCTTTTATCTGATCTAAAAATTTACATTCAATTTGATTATAGCAAAGTTCATAAACACAATGCAGTTTTCTGCTTAAGGCATCTACCACACGATTTTCTTTATCTTTTACCTGCTGAATATAAAAATCAAACTCACTTTGGAAGGCATTTCATATTTCCTGATGAGTGTTTAGATCAGCTTGCTTAAAGTAGTTGGTTAGGCTGTTGTGATCAGTTTTGAACACAAGTATTTTTCCTAGCAAGTAGTGCCTCCATACCCAAAGTTTATGTACTACTGCTGTCAGCTCTAAATCATAGGTTGAATATCATTTTTCACACTCTTATAATTTTCTCGATTCATAGGAAGCCACTCTTCCTTCTTGCGATAAAATTGCCCCAACTCCTTCCTTACAAGCATCGGTACAAACCTCAAATTCTTTGTTGGGGTCAGCTACCCTCAACACCAGGGCAATGGTCAACAAATGTTTTGACCTTTCAAAACTATTCTACCATTCATTAGTCCATTTAAATATTTTTCCCTTCCTTTGTAAATAGGTAATTGGAAAGACAATATTTGCGAATCCTTCAATGAAACTTCAGTAGTATCCATCCAAGGAACGGATATCTGCCATGTTTTGGGGTAATTTCCATTACATAATAGTCTTAATTTTCTCTGGATCGACCGCTATTCCTTCAGCGGAAATGACATGGCCTAGAAACTGTATCTTCTTTTTGAAAAAAATCACATTTGCTGAACTTGGCATACAACTGATGTTTTCGTAACATCTCCAATACTATCCTTAAGTGCTCCTTGTGCTCTTCCATGTTTTTTGAATAAATTAAAATATCGTCAATGAATATCATAACAAAATTGTCCAAAAAGGATTGAAATATACCATGCATCAATCTCATAAATGTTTTCGGTGCATTACTTAAACAAAATGGTAAAATCGCAAACTTGTAATGCCCATATCGGGTACAGAACACAATATTGTATATATCCTCGTCTTTAATTCGGATCTGGTGATATCCAGATCTTAAGTCTTTTTTCGAGAATACAGTTTCCCCCTTCACCTGATCGAACAGGTCATCTATCTGTGGCAATGGATACTTATTTTTTACTGTTAATTTGTTGAGTTTCCTATATTCCATGCATATTCACATGGTTCCATCCTTTTCTTTACAAATAACACTAATGCTCCCCAAGGAGACACACTTAGTCGAATGTACCCTTTGTCCACCAACTATTGCAGTTGCATTTTCAATTCAGTTAGCTCTGGTACACTCATTCAATATGGTGCCCTTGAAATTGGTGATGCGCCTGGCATCAACTCAATAGTGAAGTTGATGTCCCTTCTTGGAGGTGAACCCAGTACATCTTCTGGAAACACATCCATGAAATCTTGTACTACTGGTATGTTTTCTAGCATAGGGGTCTTCTCTTTGGAATTTGCGTAACCCACCTGAATGGCATATATATTACATCATTTTCTAGTACACTTACTCATTTGGGAGGCTGTTATAGGTCGCAACTGCAAAACTTCTTGATTCCTTGTATTTCTTGACGAGTTCCATCTTTCTTTTTGTAATATATAATATTTTCTTTACAATCTACCAGTGTCTAGTGTTTCTCCAACCAGTCCATGCCCAGTAGTACATCATAGGATCCCAAAGGTAGTACATTCAGTTCCACGTTCAACTTATGGGTTCCTATTTCCAGTGTACAATTTGGAATTTTGGCACAAACTTTTCTTTTTTTCCCCAGTGGCTAGTTGTACCAGCCAAGGATTTTGAATTTTTTACTTTGTAATTTATAGATTTCTGCTATTCTAGGGTTTACATAACCTAAAATAGCACATGGGTCAACTAAAAAAGAAATAGTTTGTGAAAGTAGCTTACCTTCCATCTCAATCATCATTGGTTGGTAATTCGCCTGCCAATCCTCCAAAGCTGCATTAATTCTGAGTATATTCCGGGCTACATCTCCCACCGTAGAGGCTTCTTGTAGATTAGCTACTATCTCACTTCTTCCTCTATGTGGGAAATTTTTATAGTAATGAGCCTCACCACACCCCCAACACTGTAGAGGTGGCTTCTGGTTTTGTCCTTGTTCAGGTTTGCTGGAAGCCTCTGTAGGCCTTTCTTTCGTAGGCCACCATGTTATTTGATGGTTTCTTCCGAACTGTTTGCTCACTTAATTCCTTGCAGAATTCTTAAAATTATTGGTCCTAACATTTTTTAAATTTGAAATGCTTTTCTGCCCTTTTCTTGGCTGTCAATTTTTGCCTATTTCTCCTTTTGCCTTGGACTGCTGGTAACACATCCTTGCTTTTCAAATCGCTTCCTCCATGGTCCTTGGATTCATGAACTCAATTCGTTCTTTCATGTGGGTCGGAAAACTACTCAAGAATCGCTGAACCTTAGCCTTTTCATCCCTTAAATAAGGAACATATCTCAATAAGGAAGTGAACTTGGTTATGTATTCGTCCATTGTCATTTGACCCAACCTCAAATCATGGAATTCTCAGGACTTTTCGTCATAGAAATGTTCTGTTAGATATTTGTCTTTAAAGTATTGATGGAACTCATCCCATGTTACGTCCTGGTCTTCAATGCTGTGGACATTCTTGAATTTCTCCCACCACAGGGTGGCCTTCTCTCTCAACTAGTAGATGGCCAGCCTGGCTTTAAGATTTCTGTTGTACTCATAAAATTGAAATTATTTGTTCATATTAATCAACCAAGCTTCAGCCACCTCCTCTTTTTCTCCATCAAACGTAGATGGTTTAATCTTTCGGAACTCACCTTGTAATTCCACTTTTTGTTTCTTAATTTCTTTCTGTTCTTACACATTACCAGACTTAACCTCATTATAATTTATATTTTGTTATTTCGTTGTGAATGGCTTCCTTCCACTCTGTCATTGGTTTGGTCCTTCGCTTGTCGTTCATTTTCTTCTTACATTTCTATGTCAGGGATGAGTTGTAACACTCCTTGATTTTGTTTATCAGAGAGACTCTTGAGTATCATTTCCTGCTCCTGCATCAGGCGCTCATTGTCACACCTAACCCAGACCATTTCTTCCTGTAGCTTCTGCACAGTGCTTAGCAGTATACGGGTTTGGTGTTGTTGTTCCTCCAGCAGTCTACTAGTCCGTTGGTGCTGATCCACACTCAGTTGAATCCACATTTCAGGATTCATTTCTAGTTTGGATTGGGGTGTAGGTTCCCCTGAATTCTGAGGTGTTTGTTGTGTCGATCTCCTCCTCATATCGTCTTCTACAATGTTATTTCTTTTTTGTGCATCATTTACACACACAATTTATCATGTTAGGTGACCCCTAGGGTCCTAGTGTGTGAACGCTGCTCTGATACCACTTGTAACATGCATCATGGTAAATTAAAAAATTACATTTGCCCTTATGATACCTTAGATTCAACCAATTCATGTGCACTTAATAAATTTAATTCTAACTTTTCCTATACCATATGTTAAGGTTATGTTTGGGTGTCCATGTGGACCTATTACTTGGTTATCTTCTCGGCATATGAACTATGTTGATTCATCGTATTGAACCTATTTGCAATTGACTAAGACTACTTGTTTTTAATGCTCATGGCACCGATTGTTAATGTATAGATAATGGTACAATAATGGCATACTTGAAACCTTGATTATTGATTTTATCCATAGTTTAAAAAATCCCATTTGAAGGTTAAAGTTATTAAGCGGATTTGTTGTACTGTACTTGCATGGGTATTTGGTTTTGCACGGTCGACACTTGTATAGTTGATGGTCGTCGGATTTAGGGTTGCGAGATGTATGACTGAGATTTTCGCGGTACCCATTTAGGGTATTGACCTCCTCCTCGAAACCCTAACTACCTTCTCATTCTACATTCTTTGCTCTGTTGGTGTCTCCTCTGCAACTTCGCCATGAGCCTTGCTCTGCCGAGCAACAAACACTCCTCCAGCTACATCCCTTTCTCGCCATGGTGTGTGCCGAACAGGTAAACTTATCTCGCAAATGTAGATATGAAGGTTTCACCCATTGAAAAAATTTTAAGTATTCTTTGTAAATTGATTAGCTCCCCTTGCTTTGGTTTTTTCACAGGAGGTAGCGGTGGCTCTTTGTCGTCCGCTAAGCATTCATCGTTTGTAGCATTCTGTTTTGGTTTGGCGATGAATTCTCTAGGTTTTGAAGTACATGCGCCGGGGCTTGTAAGCTTCTTTATCCTCCACCGCCTACCAGATGTGGCCACCTTTCTTCATGGCAGGTGAGCCTTTTTCATTTAAACGCAAAGAGTTTTCCCAAGGCATATTACTAGCATTTGGTTACATTCCTGTTTGTGTTAACTCTTTCTTATAACTATTTCTAATCCTCTTGTATCCTCCTCTGTAACAAGGTTCCATCCTCAGACTATCGAGAGTTCTAAACTAGGTAAAGCTTGCTCATCTTTGTATTTTTCTCAATTTTGCAATCCGTTTTGGATTTAAATGATTACGTATACTAATTTTTGTTACACATTTCTCCTTGTGATGTAGGTAATCATTCCCTATACTTCTAGTCAGATTCTGGAAATGTGTTAGGAAATTTTCTAAATTTCTTCGGCTTATGAAACCATCCCTGCCATATCTTCTTACATAGGTATTTGAGTTTCTACCAGCGAGGAAATTGGTTTTCTGGAGTAGTGTTCTCCATTCTTGTTCTTCGGTGGTTTGTAACTTAAGGGTTCTGACATTTAGACATTTAAGGCACCAGACACAATTATTCTGTTACCTTTCTTTGTTTTACTTAAGGGCTTCACCCTAATGAAGAACTACATGCTCTGTTGTATATTTTTATATCTAGAGTGCTAATAGAATCCCTCGGTAGACTGAGTTCAATAAAAGGTTAAATGTTTACAGTGAAAGGTCATATGACCTCTAGAATTCTTTTTACAATGAACTGTTATGAATCTGCCTTTATTGTGGCTTTTTCTTCGTGTTTAGAAGTTGTAAACAGTAACATTTTACTCTGGTGAATATATACATGTATACGTCGGTATGTTATAGCCCTTCTCTAGAGCCTTTGTGCTAATTCTGATTTATCTATTTGTGAAACTTCGTTATCTGCATGCCTCTTCATAGTATTAGTTTTCTTATCTATATTGATTTACAATATGTGTATATATGTCGTTGTTGATTATATTTCCATTTCAGCTATATGTTCTGTGTTTTCTCTACGCCTATCATTTCTGGCATTATGCATGGGGATATTCCGTTTTCGACAAAAATTTTATCTCTTTTTCAAGAAATGAATCTATATTCGTCTAGTGTGTTTTAAGCCATGGTTAAACGAGATGTCCAGACCATCCATATTTCAGAGTTGCTTCCCACAACTTCTAATTGTCCGAGTATATCATAGGTCACCAGATAACGACCAGTTTAGGGTCCAGGTTTCAACCACAGACCCAGAATTAACGATTCTCTGGGTTTAACCTACAGTAGATGTTTTATTGTATTTTCATGTTTTATATGATAGTGCAAATACTATTTCTTCTATGTACTATAGTATTAACTTCAGCACTACATTTCTACACAGTTCATGTGTTTCTATCAGTTATTACTGTAACCTTCTCGAATACATTAGAAAAGTACAATAATAAATAAATGTATATTAGTTTGAAATTAGAACCTTCTTTTCAGATTTTAAAGAGCAAGAATTGAAATAAATAATATCCTGTCTAAACAATATATAAATAATTTAATATTTATGTAGTTTTGTTTACTTATATTGCTTCAAAACTAGCTGATGATGTCCTCCCTACCATGAGAGAGGCGATTAAGTCCTCATCTCCCCCCCCCGTGCTCCACACTGAATCAAGTAAGTTGACAGAATTTCCAAAAGAGACCTCAAGACCTTTGGTCCAGTACTTCTTCTTTTCCAAGAATTCGGGAACATTGAGTGTTTTCCACTGGTCACTACTAGCACAAGAATTCTCCACTCTCTCCCTTCCTATCCTCAGTCACAGAACATAACCCCGTTTATCCCTAGAGGAAAGGTAATTGTCTTTAATTGTTTCTGTTCAACCACTCTCAGTTCTTAAAATACTTTTATCATCAATCTTTTAATTTTTTATAGAACTACTATTTCATAATCCAATTTTATTTCAACAAAACATAATTAATTTATGTTCATGCATGTAATCCTTTTTTCATAAGAAATAATTTTTTAGCCACTTTTAAAAATAATTAGCATAACAAGTAATTTGCAGTTAAACATAACAAGTAATTTGCACTTTTAATTGTTTTATTTTTTAAATCTGTTTCATAAAAATGTTTTTAACCATCAAAATTCTTTTGCAATCCCTTCACCATCCATTATTTAATGATCACTGGATTTTCCCTTGGAAAATTTCAATTCATAAATTCCACGTCTCATAAATAATTTTATATTTGTAAAAATAAAATTTAAATATTATTTTATTTAAATATAAAATCAAGAATTCCAGGGGCTAAACATTTGGGGTTGGGGCCTTCCTTCTGCTCTCCCAAATTTACCTCAAATAATGGTTCAACTCGACCAAGGTCGAAGTTATTGTGAAATATTAGAAATTGGATAATTTTAATATTGAAATGTAAAAAACATTTTTAAATGTTTTTGAGTTTTGATTTGTTACGATAACGCGAAAAAACAAACACAAAATTCAACCTCGATCAATAATTTTGTATTTTTAAAAATAAAATTTAAATATTATTTTATTTAATATAAAATCAAGAATAATATTTTATAAATACAATTCTTTGTTCGATCTTGTCTTCGTCTAAAATCTGAGGTCGAGGTCGGGGCCTTCCTTCCGCTCAGGCAAATTTACTTCCAACTATGGTCGGACCGGACTGAGGTCGAGGTTATTGTGGACTATGTAGGGTTTAAAAATATCCACTTTAAATGTAATAATAATTTTTAAATATTGTTTATTAATTTATTAGAAGATTGGATATTTTTAACATTAAAATGTAATTATTAATATACAATTGATATTGAATATTTAGTCTGCTTGATTTAAAATGTTTTAAGAATACCCAAGTAATTTATAATTTTAAACTTTCTACTCAACTCATTTATGCTTTAGTTTAGTACTTAAATTTTTTTATAAATATTATAAATTTATTGTTGGTAGAAATAATAAAAACAAAAAAATTAAAGATTTATTTTAATTTTTTCAATTTTAAATTCAATTATTTTGAGTAATTTAATTTAATTTTTCTTATTTTTTATGATGATGATGATGATGGTTAACATCCACTGAGACCAATTTTTGGTCTATTGGACTTAAAGAAAAGAGTTATTGGACTTGGAGAGAAGCCTCCCGAGCTCATTATAATTTTGACATCTTAAAAGGCTAAAAAGTCAGTATTGCAACAGAGATTATGAAATTGAGCTCTAATGTGGTTGTATGTGGGGCACTCTAAGAGGAAGTGATTTTCATCCTCGATGTTCATATTCTCACAGAGATGGCAGATCCTTTCCATCCATAGCGTTTTAGGAACTGTCCAACGACCTGTTTCACTATGGAGCTCATGAGAGTTCGTTCTAATTTTGGCTATATTGATTTTCTTCTTTGAGCTAGTTAAAACAGAGAGATACTTTTGATCTTCTAAGGTGGGGTTGATGACCTCCTTATAATACCTTAATTTTATTTTAGCTGCTAGATCTTTCTCACACCACATTTTTTCTTTGAACTTAGAAGTAACAATTTTTTTAATGTTATTGATGTTTTGCAATGCAACATTCTCGTCGATCTCCCAATGGTTTAACCAGTCCCTGGTGTTTTTATACCAACCTCGTTTAAGCCTGAGGTGGTTTTCGCTGGAATTTAAAGCTAGCTTAGGAAGTCTATGGTTTCATATGCTATTGAGCTTGTGCTTGTACAACAAAAGCCTAGTCATAGCTAAGCTCTCAATAAGGGAAAGACCCACTTATATATATAGTAATTATTAGAATATAATTGTTATTAATAATTTAATTGTAAAATTTAAAATATTTTAAAATTTTTGGAAAATATTGAATTAATTTATATTTGTAAATTTTATCTGCTTCACTGTTGAGCGATCTTAAAATGTGATAAAATGTGATACCTTTCAAATCACTGAGGAGGATGTGGCATACACTGAGGATTTGCTCCAGAGCGACATTTGATGTGGACCGATTGCGAATCATGGACTGTATGACAATGGCCGAGTCGCCCAGAATGATGGCATTGTCCAGTCTGAGATTTTTAAGTTGGATTAGACCTTGATAGAGGGCCAGAGCTTCGACTCTGTTGTTGGATAGTGATCCAAGGCTCCATTCAAAAGTTAAGATCGCATTCCCAGAAGCGCTTATGATGATGCCCCCTATGCCGGCGATACCAGGATTCGATTTCGAGGCACCGTCAAAAAATAGAGTAGGTTTTCCTCTGTCTTTTATCCAATCTTTGAAGGAAATTTCCTTAAGACGAATTTTCCAAGGGGTGGAGCAATGAGGAGCGGAGGGAATAGTATGCTTGTTACCTATGAATATTAGCTCGCGGAGAAAAATTCTTTCATCAACACTTAGGTGTGAGGTGTCGACCCTGTAATTACTTTTTGCAGCAAAGATTTCTATGACTAAACTCTAGGATTTGTTGCAGAGCTTTCTGTGAGATGGCTCTTTGCCGCGGAAGATCTTATTGTTCCGGGAGAGCCATATATTCCAAAGGGCAGCAAGCGGAAGGGTGTTCCAGACCCTGCTTGGGAGTTTGGTCTTTTTATTTTTCCAAGGCAATCTGCTTTTCCATTGGAGAAGGAATTCAGCAACAGTGCCCTCTTGATTGATATCAAGCTTGAAGTAGGTAGTGAGGGCAGACCAGCAAAGAGTAGCGAAGGGGCACCTAAGAAAAGGTGGGATATAGTCTCTGCTGCGTTTTGACAATTGGGGCAGATAGAAGGACCTATGATCCCCCTTTTTTGGAGATTGTTAGCAATGAGGAGTTTGTCTTTCAGCAAGGTCCAGATGAAGAATTTAACCTCTGGGATGACTTCAGAGCACCAAACCATTTTCCATATAGGCCAAGTTGGGGCTAGAAATTGCTCAAGTTGCAAAGAAACTGGTAAGCAGACTTGATGATGTAAGCTTTGCCTGTGGGATCCCAACGGAATCCATCTAAGGCATTTTGCTGGATAGGAGCTAGACCATGCAGGTGGAGTTGTAAATTAGTGAGGTCTTCATTGAGAAGGAGGGGGATAGAAGGAAATTACCATCCGATCCACGACTGATTTCTGTTGTCCCATTTGGATATCTGATTTAGGAATTTGATGCCCATACTGTCCAAGTGACGAAGAATGTTCTGTGTGCCTGGTCTTTCGATGATGGGAATACCTCCCATAATGCGATCCTGGCCGATGTTGATGCAAGTGCCTCCTTTCGGAACTTTGTAAATTTTATATTGAATTCATTTATTACTCATTTTATAATTAAATTTATTTTTAAATATTAGAAATTAATTATTAATAAAAAATAAAAAATAAAAATTTAAATATTTATTTAATTTTTTTCAATTTCGAAATACAATTATTTTAACATATATATATTTATATATATGATTTGTAATTATTAAAATCTTAATATTTAAATAAAATAAAAATAAAAACAATGAAATAGAAATAACCTATCAGGATAAAGTAATAAAGTAAAGATCAAGGTATTGAGCCATCGTATTGAATTTTCGCAGAGGAAAAAGTGTGGAAGACCTAATAAAAGTCTTTTAAATTTGATAGTAATTAACATTAATTTTAGTATTATTAAGAAATATAATTAAATAATTAAGTAACTATATTATATTTAATAATTTATAATTAATTATATTTAATAATTATAACTCTTAATAATAAATAATTAATTATATTTAAATAATAATTAGTTAATTTTTATAAATAATATTTTATTATAATTTATATTATTAATTAATAATTATAATATATTAATAAATAATAATCAAGTTAAAAAGGTTTATAATATTTATTACTAGAATATTATTATTATTATTAATAGCATTTATATAACTTGGATTTTTAATATTAATCTAAAAAATAATGTAACCTTTGAAGCGGGAACTGAAACAAGTATTCGCTTTTTTGAGATAGCAAAAAATCATTTGATTTTGAAAAATGTTGATTCAGAATAGACTTATTGTTTTTGAGGTAGCAAAAAATCATCTTATTTTGAAAAGTGTTGTTTCAGAGTACACCTTTTTTTAGCATATTTTTTATGCTTTAATTTTACTTATGTATCAAATAAGAACATTTTTTATTTATTACACTTTAAATTTTCAAATGTATGAAGTGTGGATTTGGTTTTTAAATGTTGGTGATTTTGTTGCACTAAAAACTGTCACCTTGACATTCTGCTGACTATATGAGCTCATTGTCACTCATACTTACCTCCTCTGCAAGTCTTACAACCTCTACTCCTCATGTCAAGCCCTAAAACAGGAGAAAAAACCCTAAAAAGCTCCAAAACCCTGGGTACGCAGGTAATGTGAGCCTTACTTGCGTTCCTGGCTAGGGTACGCAGGTAATGTGAAGCAAAACTGCGTTCCAGAACGCGATTTCTCTATGTAATGCCTGCGTACCCCCTTCAAAGTCAAAAGGGCAAGAAACAAAAGTAAAAAATTTGTTTTTTGGTCAATTCTAGAAGCTTTTGGGTGATATTTTTTGGGGATGAGTACGCTCTTATAAGGTTCATGCATCCCACACCTTAAGGAGCTAACCCCTTGATGTGAGGAACCTATCCCTTTGAAGGAGGATTCTATCCCTTCATAGGTGGAACCCTAAACTCCTAATCTGCACTATAAAAAGAGGCATTGGGTAGCCTCAAAGGGAGTTCAAGCTTTAGTGTGTGATTGAGCTGAAGTGTTGTTGAGATTTAGACTTATTTCTGCTGAGATTTTTTGAGGAAAGATCACATACCTCTATGTGCTCCTGGAGGAAGAGTGCAAGACTTATCAAAGTAGAGGAGACTCCTGCTTCAAACCCCCGGAAGGCCTGTTCAACATCAAAGCTAAGGTTGTAAGGTTCTTCTGTTATTTTAGGATTAATACAATCAAGTTTTGTTTTTCTCAATAAATTGTAGTTCGATTGTTTATTTCAATAAGTTGTCGTTTGATCGTTTATTTCATAGATTCCTTGATCACTATGATAGGTATGTTTTATAATTATTTTTTATACATGTGCTATTTAATATTTTCTAGTTTATGATTTCAAGACTTTTGAAGACGACACTTTCAAGTGACTGAAAAGACGACACTTTGTTGTGACAAAAGAACTATTGTTGCGACGAAAGAACTATTGTTGCGACGGAAGAACTCTTGTTGCGACGGAAGAACTATTGTTGCGACAGAAGAACTAGTGATGCGACAAAAGAACTACGGTTGCAAATAAGCATTTGGATCTAAGGTAGGATCAACACCTTCATAGCATTTACTTGTAAAACGAATATATTTAGAGAAACACAAACTTAGTTGTTCGTTTCTTGCTAGATTGTATTCTGACACTAGGGAGATCGATCTTGTCCGCAAGATCGATTTATTTGGCCAACAAATTGGCGACTCCGCTGGGGAAAGAACTTGTTTTTATTTTCCTTTGTTTTGACTTGAGAAAATGTTTTTTTCTGATTTTTGATTGATTTGTATGGGCTTGGGTAACTTTGATTTACTTTGCTTTGAAAAGTTTTGAAGTTTTTTTTTTGTTTTTCTTCAACTTTTCTAGGGACCGCACATCGTTGCAAACCCTGTTAAAAGTCTTGAAAAACTTAGATTTCTTCTTTCAGTTTAGTTTATATTTGATTTAGAATTCCTAGTATCTGCCCAAATATGTATGTTTTTTGTCGAAAATCTCTTGTGAATGAGTTTCATAGCACTTTTGTTTTGAATTATTTTCTAGAAGTTTTGCATTTTGAGAGTGGTTTTCGCTTTGTCTCTGTAGTGACCCAAGATTAGAAGCTTAAAAGTGTCTTAGATAACCTTGGTATCTTTTATCTTCTTGATGAGTCTGATTTGGTTGTGAAATTCATTCTTTTTGAGAAATAGATCTAGTTTTCTCTTTGCAAATTTTTGAACAAACTTCGTTATAAGTTCTGAATTTCATTTTTACAAAAGAAAACATATCTGGATGTTTTTTTTATTTATTTGTTATTATGGGCAAATGAATCCTTAGTTTACTGAACAACTAAGCAAAACATTCTCAAAAAAAAAAATTAAAGCTTTTATTCAATTAGACTTTCAAAGTTTGTAGATCTCGAAATTAGTTTTTCGTAGTTTTGAGTGCTTTTTAGAACTTGTAAATTTCTTTTGAAAGAAAACTTGTTTTTGTAGTTTCGAGTTTTGAAAGAGAAAGGGATTTATTGTGAGCATTGATTATTTGTCTCGTTTTGAGTTCTTATTGAAAAAACAAAAATATTTTCTTTTCATTTTTTCTTCATGTTCAAGGAAAGAATTGTCTCTTAAAGGAATTGCATTCTCGAACTATTTATTCAGCTAGAATTT
The DNA here is from genome assembly GCA_034641835.2 of Pinus albicaulis. NCBI lineage: Eukaryota > Viridiplantae > Streptophyta > Pinopsida > Pinales > Pinaceae > Pinus > Pinus albicaulis. Next base: position 618,917,751 of record CM076572.1, on the reverse strand, counting down.
CATTGAAAGAAAAACGAATTGTTTATCATTTTAGGTGCATTTTTTAGTTTATTTGGAAGTCGAGTCTTCACACCATCAAAGTTTCATTTCCATACCTATTGACTTAAAGAACAGCCCATAAAAACAACACTTAATTAAAATTGATCTAGTAATATTTTCTGTTTCTAGGGCTCTTATCACCAATATAGCTTAGGCTAGTATCTTAGAGTAGGGAGTAATTAACTCTCCAAGATAGTAAAAACAAACAAGTAGATAAATCTTGCGGTAGGAAATAAATCCAATTGTAATTGGTACAATCTGGGAAGCTTCTCTTAAAGGAGTTAATCACGAGATCATGTCCGAACCTTTGAGACAATCAATTATGTTTCATTGGGAAAGATAAAATATTTGCGCGCATTACAAACGGTAAACCTCAGATTAACCATTGTCGAGGAGCCTGGGGTCACTTGTTGGTAAACCTCGGATTGACCATGTCAAGGAGCCTTCAAGGGGATTGAGACTTGTTACTCTGCCCTTGCGCGTGGAATCAGATTGTAGACAGTTCCCCCAGTTGTATTTGTTACTGTTGGTAACCTTAGTGTCCATAAACTTAAGATTATTTCCTAAGGTGACGGTGAAGGAAAGATCTCACTGTACCTGGAGCAGACGTCGACTAGACTCACTTGGACTCTCTGGGGGGTTTTCTTCACGCGAGATGGTTTTGTGAAGAAACTTGTGCCAGTCTGTTTCATTAAGCAAGTTGTCGAGGTAACTGTTCCAATTGCCCTTTATGTATTAAACTTCTACTAAGTTGGAATTCATCACCAACTAGTGTTTTTAGTACGGGAAGTTACTGTTTGTGCGTGGTTTGAACTCTTAGATTTTTTAGGCGTGTGCTTCAATTGTTTGTTTCTTTAGAGACTTTAGGTGTTTTTACTGAAATTTTCTTTGTTTGCGTGTGATTGATTAAAATTTAATCGTGACAGAATTACCGAGACAGTCCCGGAGACTTCAGCGGAAGCCCCCTGAGTATACACCAAGTCAGCTTGAAGGGCTGCGTGCTCTAGTATCATCTAGTAGCGGCAGAATTAGACCAACAGAAGTCGAAAGTAAATTTATAATTGTTCATCCTGATCATCAAATACCCACGACAGAACATATTCAAGAGCCGATTTCAGTTTCTGAAGTTACTAGTAGTATTTCTCCTTCCAGTGAACTAGCTGAAGAACCTGAAATTTCCGAACCTAAAACTGAACCTTCTGTTTTGGAAACATCCTCAAGATTCATTACTCCAACTTCTAGCGATCCTGGCTCACCTAGGGTAAGAAATATTGTTACTGAAGATCTTTTATCTAGCCTCATTTCTATTGAAGAAATTTTCAGTCCAGACGAAGAGGTCTCTCTTCTCGAATCCCCTCAGTCTTTGAATCTTAGGGAGCGTGAATCCATTTTCTACAGCCCTATTAGAAGTGACGCTTGGTAATTATCTATGATAAAAATTTTATAAAACCCGTGTCTTGCTTTTTCACCACCTCGAATTCCTTTTCATCCTACGCCCAGAGGTTACTATCCTTCATCTATCATGTCAGGAGAGTCATCTATGTTTTCCCAAACACCAAAAGCATTTTTACACGGTGGTCCTTCTGTTCCTTTGAGGTACCAGTCTCTTTCTGGTACTTTCTCAGGAGCAGCTCCTCGACCGATTGAACAAGTATTATCATCTAGTCTTAATGGAATTAAAATTGAAACGTCGAATGTAGAGCAAATTTTTATGATGTCTGGTAATATTCCAAATCCTCAACCTCAAGGTAGTTAGTTACCACCTGGGGGACAACCTCAGGGAAATCAGTTACCACCTGGGGGGCAACCTCAAGGTAGTCAGTTACCGCCTGGGGGACAACCTCAAGGCAATCAATTACCACCTGGGGGGCAACCTCAAGGTAATTTTTTCCCAGGACAAACTGTGGCACAATATTATTTTGGAGAACAACCTCAAGGACAGTACATACCCGAGGGTCAACCCCAGACTCAATATATCCCTAAGGGTCCTTATCAACCCCAAATTCAGTACACGCCTCAGGGTTATCAACCTCAAGGTCAGTACCCAACTCAAGGTTTCCAACACCTTCTGGTCAATCATTTGTACAAGGAGCTGGAAATTTACCTCTTAATTATCAACCCTACATTCAACCAAGCTATGGTCCTTACATTCAACCTTCTACGGGACAATACCCCAGAATGAAAATGGTGTGGGATCCATCCCAAATTCAACAGACTATGCAACCTAATGTGCAGTTACCTAGTCAACCTAGCCAGCCTTTGGTTTCTGGTCCAACCCAGCAACCTGTCCAGCCCACCGTTCAAATCCCTGTACCTAGTTTAGTTCAACGGCATGGGCCTAGTACACCTCAGACTCCGCCTCAAACTGCTACAACTACTACAATGTCTATTCAACCTATAACACCTATTTATGGAGTATCTGTAGCTCTGGTTTCTTCTATCCCTGCATCTGTGCAAATTCCTCAAGTCTCTGTACCCCAGTCAAGACCTACAGTTCAGACTTCGATCCAGATAACTACAGGACAAGCTGGTACAAGTACGATTGTCACGAGTCAACCGCAATTCACATATCAACCGTACCAGGGACAGTATCAATTTGGTCCCATTGCACAAAACCCAGTTTATCAGTATCAACCGTATCCTGGCTATACTTATCAACAGCCTCAACAACCACAGTTTGGTCCGGTTAATCCTGGTTTCCCGGGAGGTTATACCATTCCTAATGCAAATCCGATTCCAAGTTATCCTTGGTATTCTCCTCCCAGAACTTTTCTTGTTACTCAAGGTTTTCGCGACCCTAACCGTCAGTTAACATTTATTGCAACTTTGGATTTACTTGATTTGTCACGCCTTATGAATAATCCAATTTACTATCATCCGTATTGGCCGCCAATGCCACAGAAGTTGCCCAGTGATATACCGAAATTCAAGGGTAAGTCAAGAGAGCATCCATCAAATCACGTTATGACTTATCACCTCTGGTGTGCGTCTAATTCGATAATTGATGATTCAATTCGCTTACGTCTTTTTCAACGAACTCTTATTGGTCTTGCTGCCAAATGGTACATTGAGTTACCACGAGGCTCTTTTAATAATTTCAGTCAGTTAGCAACTGCTTTCTTAACTCATTTTCAGTTGCCTGTCAGATACGACAATGGCATGGAACTATTGACTTCGTTAAAACAATCCATGCCCATGTATATTTCTGATCATGTTCACGAATGGTGACGTAGAAGGCGTTTAATGAAAGTTTTCATTCCGGATCAAATTTTGGCGAAATGGTTTGTTAAATCATAATTACCCAAAATCACTGAAGATGTAGCTAAGGCAGGAGTTGTTACTGAGGAGCAAGTCATTTCTCAAGCTCTGTACCTTGACCTCGTATATATGCAGTCAGGTACTTTACATGAAAAAATCTTGGATCTTCCAAAACAAAGTCAAATAACTGCAGATCCTTTAGGATCTCATGCCGTCGATGGTATGATTGGTTCAGTTAGTACTAAAATTAAGAAGAAATCTTCAAATAATTCTTCTCCTATAATAACTTTACCTGATTCCCCGACAAGAGAATCTTCCGCTGAAGTTTCTGCCGACATCCATGTCGTAGAGTCATCTACGACCAAATCTAAATCTGGCAGTAAAAAGAAGGGGAAGAATAAAAATAAACAAAATTCAAAAGATAAAGCAGATAAAAATGAATCTAATGACGAAAAACGCAAACCTCGCTATCCTTGTTTCATTTGCGACAGGGATCATTTTACTAAAGAATGCCCACATCGAGCAAAGATTTCAAAATTCGTTAAAGGTTCTCAACAACCTACTGTCTTGAAGGATCTTTGTCCTACTCAAGATAGTAAGATGATTGGTTCTACCTCGAATGCCTCAGAAGATCCCATTTTGATGATGTCTCATGTTAGGATTGCGACGCAATCGCAAGATTATGGTAGTAAAAATCCTGTTGATGGTAAAGAAGCAGAATCTTCTAATTCGAACACATCAACTACACCTCCTCCTGTTTATGATCCACTACAGATCGAGAAACCCAATCTAGACCTAGTAATCAAACCGCCTGCTAAAGGTGTACTTCGTAAATCAGCTTTCAATCCACATGCGAGAGCTGCTCATAATTACAACATTGTTGAGGACGTAGCTATTTCCCCTTCAGCAATGTCGGCTCTGGAAGTGTTGCAATTGTGCCCAGCACAGCGTAAATTACTTTTGTCTGCCATAGGTGTTGTCGATATTCAGGATTCAAACCTAATAATCTTTGATTTAGAGAATAGTACACCCCACCTACCCCATCAAATGGCTTTCCAGATTCCAGTATTAGTAAAAAACAGACCCATTTTTCGGACTGTGATTGATGAAGGGGCTTCTACGTGTATTATGTCAATCCAGTGTTGGAAATCACTTGGGTCTCTTACACTCAATCAGTCTCCAACAATTCTAAAGGATTTTGATGGCCGAGCGTTCCATCCTTTTGGTATTTTGCAAGATTTACCTATAGGGGTCGAAGGCAAAACTGTAAATCTAGATGTGGATGTGGTTGATGCCCCTCTAGATTACAAACTTCTCCTGGGTCGCAGATGGTCTTATGATATGACTTTTGTTGTTTCATCGGTCTTTCGGTTTATCAAATTTCCACATCAAGGAAAGATCGTTACAATAGACTAGCTTACTTATTTCTCATCTGATCCAGCCTCTACAGAAACTATCCAGCACATCGGTAAAACGGTTATCCCTTACAACAATATTGGCGTAGGTTTGATTAATGATTTTGGTTTACTAGGAACTGTTTCCTTTCCTGCTCCTAATGTATCACATCATATTGCAAATATTCATATGATTTCATCGAATACTGTTACTTTTGATGATCCTTGGATCGTACCTTCCAATTCCGAGGTCAATTCATTTGATGACGCGATGCCTTTGAGTCCCTTTGAAATTGCATATCAGGTTGTACAGTTGCTTTCTGATCCTTCTTCAACCGAAACTGATCCAATGAATGTGATCCATGAGGAATCACTTTCTATATCTAGCTCAGCCACAACGACATTTCCCGATCTTGTTCATACTGATGAGCAGATTCGTGAACTTTTGTCTGTTGACGATTTACCATGGGAAGATCTACGTCACCGATCTTCGTTTTTACCTGAGCTGGATCATTTTGAAAATGATTTCGCTTCTATTTTTACTGCTGAATATGTCAAAGAACCGTAGAATCCATTGCAAAATCCTGATTCTGAGTTAAATTTGGAAAATATCTCTCGAACGATTCCTATTGACATTTCAGTTAAGCCTGGAATAATTGAAAACATTCATATAGGTGCTTCCTGTACGGATGATGAAATCCAAACTCATAAAGCCCTATTTCAATAATTTTATGATGTGTTTGCCTCATCATATTAAGAAATGCCAAGAATCGATCCATCAATTGTTATACATGAAATTAAGACTTACCCGGATGCAAAACCTGTCCATCAACGCTTACGTCAGATACATCCGAGAAAAGATGCTGCTATCAAAGCCAAAGTTGAGAAATTACTTCGTGCAGGTTTCATTTATCCAATTCCTTTAACCGATTGGGTATCGAATATTGTTCCTGTTAACAAAAAACAAGGAAAGATAAGAGTATGTATCGACTATAGGCATATTAATCGAGCTTGTCCTAAAGACAATTATCCAACCCCCTATATCGATCAAATTATCTATGATTGTGCCGGCAATGAAATTTTCTCCTTTACGGATGGTTTTTCTGGTTACAATCAAATAAACATACTCCCTGCTGATCAGCCTAAAACATCTTTCATTTTTCCATGGGGGACATTTTCTTATTGCAAACTACCCTTTGGATTGAAGAACGTTGGGGCAACTTTTCAAAGGGCTATGTCTTATGCATTTCATGACATTAAGCACATTGTGCAACCTTATCTCGATGATTTACCTTATCATTCATCGTGTAGGGCCAACCATCTCACTCATTTACGAGCTATCTCTATGAGATGTAGGCATTATCGAATTCGGCTGAATCCACACAAATGTGTTTTCTGTGTAGAATCGGGTCGCTTACTGGGATTTATTGTTTCGAAAGCAGGCATTCGCGTTGATCCGTCGAAGGTTGAAGCTATTGTCAATCTACCTCCTCCTTCGACTTTACGCCAACTCCAAAGTTTGCAAGGGAAAGCAAACTTTTTACGTCGTTTCATTCCTAACTACACCGAGTTAACAAAGGGTTTTACCAAGTTGTTAAAACAGAATGTTCCATTATTTTGGGATGAGATCGTTGATCGATCTTTTGATGCACTCAAACATGTGTTGACCCATGCACCGTTACTGCATCCTCCCAATTACAACCAGGACTATTTTGTGTACCTCGCCGCCTCTCATTCCACCATTGGGATGGTTTTAGTTCAAGAAGATGAATTCAACAATGAACATGTGATTTACTATCTTAGTTGAAATCTGCATCCTACTGAGATCAAATACACGCATGTGGAGAAATTGGCCTTGGCAGTTGTTCAAGTTGTCCAAATATTTCGTCACTGCATCTTATTACGCAAAACCACAATCATTTCTGACTGTAACCCTATGATGTACATCTTGACCAAACAATTGCTAGGGGGAAGTATTCCAAATGGATAGTTATCCTACAGGAATTTGACTTGGAATTTGAAAAATCCAAGGCAAAGAAATATTTGGTTTTTGCAGAACTCGTGTGTGATTTCCTGTCTACTGATACTGAAACTATGGCAGAGCAGCACATTGCGGACGAATCCTTGTTTCTGATCAGTACTCTTGATCCTTGGTATGGAGATATCATTGTTTATCTCCAAACCCAATCTTTTCGGCCTGAAATCTCACGATCTCAGTGATGGAAAATACGTTTCCAATCCCAACAATACAATATTATTGGTGATACACTATGTCATCGTGGAGCGGATTTTTTTTTCCGACGCTGTCTTACTCATGAAGAAGCTGAGAAGGTCCTAAACGACTGCCATTCTAGAGCATGTGGCGGTCATATGTCTGGGTATGCCACAGCCCAAAAGATATTGCGCGCTGGTTATTTCTGGCCGTCGTTATTCAAAGATTGTATCTATGCAATCCATAAATGCCACAATTGTCAAGTATTTGATCGTAAAATGCGTGCACCCCCTGCTCCTCTACACCCTATAATTGATGTCGGTCCTTTTGCAAAGTGGGGTATCAACTTTATTACATGTAACCCTCACTCGGCCGAGGGGCATGTGTATATTATCTTAGCAGTAGATTATTTTACTAAGTGGGCTGAGGCAATGCCTACATTTTCAGCAGATGGCAAGACTACTGCAAATTTCGTGTTCAATCATATAATTGCTAGATTCGGTGTTCCTCAAGCCATTATTACAGATCATGGAAGTCATTTTCGAAATATCATGATGACTGAACTGACAGATCATCTTGGCCTGCGCCACGACAGTTCTACTCCATATTACCCGCAGGCTAATGGTCTGGTTGAAGCTATCAATAAATTTTTGGTCATTATGATTAAACGAATCATTGGTATTCATAAGTTGAATTGGCATTCCATGTTAGTTTCAGCACTTTGGGCATATCGGACCTCAGTAAAAACATCAACTGGTTTCACTCATTTTCAACTGGTTTATGGTTTGGAAGTTGTGTTACATATTGAATGCGAAATTCCGTCATTAAAATTAGCCATAGAATTACTCCTAACTACTTCTGAAGAGGAGAAAATTTTTTTGTACTTAGCTTAGCTATATGAGAATCGACGAACTACTGCTCTAGCAAACGAAGCTCATGCGAAACGAATGAAAGCTCAGTACGACAAAAATGTTACACCTCGTAATTTTTTAGAAGGATACCTAGTTTTAGTGTATGATCAAGTCAACGATAAGCTAGGGGCTGGAAAATTCGTGCCTATGTGGCATGGTCCTTTCATTGTTAAGCGAAAGCTCGCAAAAGGGGCCTATGAGTTGATAATTTTCGACAGTGTCCCTTCAGATAAACCCAGAAATGGGATTTATCTGAAGAGATGTTATGCTTAAATTTGGTGTGGAGATTCTTGATTATGTTATTTTCTTTACTGTTGGTGTGTTTTATATTAGAAAAGCATGCCTAGTTTAGAGTGTGCTCTTATCACTATTCCTTCTTATTCGAGTTTTACTCTTGATATTGCAGATGTCGACGTCTCTTCAGACATACATTGGTTTTACTGATGGTGCTTGTCATAGTACATGGAACATTTCTTCCATAGCTTGGGTTATCTATTCACCCTCTGATGAGTTAGTGTCTATGCATAGGGTAAGCCTCGGTCAAACAATGAATAACATTGCAGAGTATAGTGCAGTGATTGAGTTATTATCTGAATCTATGTCATTTGGGATTCAGAGCTTGATTTTTAGGTTGGACTCTGAACTCGTTGTATTATAGCTTAACAGGGTGTATGCCATTAGGAATCGAGTCTTATTAAGGTTATTTTTAAGAGTTCGTCTCTTGGAACTTGAATTTTATTACATTGAATATCAGCATATTCAAAGACATTTAAATACATTAGTAGATACAGTTGCTTCTAGTATGATAAATAGACATTTGAAATAATAAAAATAGTAAATTAAACAACATTCGATAACATGTACATAGATAGCCGATAATAGTGATATATCATAGCATAGAAGTGTGTTTCAAACTATACATTGTCTTGTGTTGGACGATTTAAAATACAAAAAAAATTAGGACTTAGAAAGTGTTGAAAATGATTCTTACTTGAATCATCCCATTTCTCTACTGGAGGTAAAGCCATGTCTCTGTTGACGCGGTAGTCCATCCTGGCGTATGGAAAGTCCTTAATGACAAAGATTTGGTTGTTCAACCAACGAAAATATGCCAACAAAAATCTAACAATCTCAATGCCCTCAGCATGAGATTGGCAACACGTAATGCTACACTCCTGTATAGTCTAATAACAGTGAAGACAATAAATTTGAACTCAGGATGGATAATAGTTTTGATATCTATCCGTTTATCCTTGGGGTCTACTCAACCATTGCAAAACTCTGCTTTGAGACTAGCAACAGACTGGCCACCTGGTCTAGTCTCAAATAGAGATAAGTGTCCACCCCTCTTAGACAAACCAGTCAAAAAATATATGTCCTCCAGCTCGACTTCGAGCCGGTGGCCGACAAACAAGAAACACTGGTCCTGTGTGTCCCACCTGTTCACTATCCATATCAGGAGATCAACTTGGGCCCTCATATGTTCCAGAATTTATATAGATTACTTGGAGCTGACGGTTTCTGATTCCGATGAATGGATTTTCCAGAATCTTCACAGGAAGTTTTTTTTTATCCAAAAGCTCTCACTTTTTCACTCTGAATTAAAATAGTAAAAATGAAGTTAGAAAAGTCCTTTTTATAAGTTTTTTTGAATAAATGAATTTTTAATTTGTTTATTTTTCACTTTAAAAAGGTAATTTTTGAAAACATTTTTATTTATCTTAAATAGGTATGTGTAATTTTTTCGAGTTTTTGTGCAGAATTTAAACTGATCATTTTTTCAACAAAGAGCATACTTTTATCACTTTTTCGGACTCTTTCAAAAATTTACGAAAAAGCGAAACCCTGGAGTCTTCTTTTTAGCTCTTTTCAGACTCTCGAAAATTGAAAAGATTGCTGAGCACTTGATTATTCGAACTCGTTAAAGTAAATGAATGATCATCCTTTCAGTATAAGTTTATCCCTTTTACGGAATGAAATGGACTATTTATGAGAAAGGTATACGTTGACTAATTACAGTCAATAGAGTTCTCTCCCGCATTATTTTTTCCTTTTTCGGGCTCGAGAGACTAAATTTACGAAAAATTACACCCACGGAGTTTTCTTCAGTTTTTTTTCTGACTCCCTAAAATTGAAAAACACCGAGTTTCTCCTGTACTGAACTCGTTAAAATTTAACAGTAAAGGACCTGTTCAATTTTTAAGCAGGAACGAACCACTCCTTCTTAGGGTTCGAATCTTAAACTAAGTTGGACTCATCCGAAGGATGAGCTTATAAACAAGCAAATGTTAACCTCCTCAAGCTTGTCAAAAATAAAGAGGTACTTGCCGGAAATGGTGGGGGAAAAGAGAGAAAAACAAACCTGTTTGTTACATTTTGATTATTCGGAAAACCATTAACCACTCTTGAACACGACACTTTTGTTCACCTGGGTTGCGAAAATCCTTTACCTAACAGTTAATCAAACCATATTGAAAGTCTTCAGCCAGTTTTTGGGTATTAGCTTTGGGTCAATTGTCACCAAACCATCTGTAGTGTCGTTATGTGTTCAAGAGGATAGTTAAAACAAACCATTCATTTGCAAAATATTTTTCTTCCATTTTGACCATCTTGAGTCAGTCCTTGCCAATATATTTCTTCAAAACTTGATCTATGATTTCGCATTGTGGGCTTGCCTACAACGGATCACTTTCTATCGACGACAGCTCATTATCTAGGAAGTTGATCCAGAAATCGTCAGTACCTTGAAATATGCATGCCTCAATGGCAAGTTTCTCACCTTCGACAATAGGTTACATCATTGACCTTCGATCGAATGATTCCGTGACATGTTCGACTTCAACTCATTCATTCACGTTTCATGGATTGTACTGAGTACTTTGAGAGCCATTGACATTACTGGTGGTTACTCTCAGACTTTTTAACAGTTTACATTATTGACTGGTAATCAAGTGGTTTCTACCATGTTCGACTTCAACACATTTATTCACATGGATAGAATCGTACTGGTTCGAGAAATGGAAATCAAGACCCTGGATCTATTTTCTACCATCCAGGCTACGACAAATTTTGTTATTCATTTATACAGTGGACTATTCATAAACAGATGGCTACATACATACTGTGTCTACACACGTCTATACTGTTGATGTATTGAAAATCATTCCTATATCAGAACAGTTTAAATCAGTTTTCTAGTTAGTTTTGATCTAAGTATGGGAATTCCTACCTCAGCGATGATATGTTTACATATATATATTTTGCATTGAATTTTTTTACAGGTTTCGACTGGGGTGTCCACAGGATGATCCTTGAAATGATAAAGTACTTCACTCTTCATATATGACAGGCTTCATCTTCATCTATTCCAGACTTCGCACTTTAGGGGGGTAATCTGTTGAACTAAAAATCGTCACCTTGACATTTTGCTAACTGTATGAGCTCATTTTCACTCATATTTACCTCCTCTGCAAGTCTTAAAACCTCTACTCCTCATTTCAAGCCCTAAAACAGGAGAAAAAACCCTAAAAAGCTCCAAAACCCTGGGTACACAGGTAATGTGAGCCTTACATGCGTTCCTGGCTAGGGTACGCAGGTAATGTGAAGCAAAATTGCGTTCCAGAACGCATTTTCTCTATGTAATGCCTGCGTACCCCCTTCAAAGTCAAAAGGGCGAGAAACCAAAGTAAAAAAGTTGTTTTTTGGTCAATTCTAGAAGCTTTTGGGTGAGGTTTTTTGGGGATGAGTACGCTCTTATAAGGTTCATGCATCCCACACCTTAAGGAGCTAACCCCTTGATGTGAGGAGCCTATCCCTTTGAAGGAGGATTCTATCCCTTCATAGGTGGAACCCTAACCTCCTCATCTACACTATAAAAAGAGGCATTGGGTAGCCTCAAAGGGAGTTCAAGCTTTAGTGTTTGATTGAGGTGAAGTGCTGTTGAGATTTAGACTTCTTTCTGCTGAGATTTTGTGAGGAAAGATCACATACCTCTATGTGCTCCTGGAGGAAGAGTGCAAGACTTATCAAAGTACAGGAGACTCCTACTTCGAACCCCGGGAAAGCCTGTTCAACATCAAGGCTAAGGTTGTAAGGTTCTTCTGTTATTTTAGGATTAATACAATCAAGTTTTGTTTTTCTCAATAAATTGTCGTTCGATTATTTATTTCAATAAGTTGTCTTTTGATCGTTTATTTCATATATTCCTTGATCACTATGATAGGTATGTTTTATAATTATTTGTTATACAGGTGCTATTTAATATTTTCTTGTTTGTGATTGCAGGTCTTTTGAAGGCGACACTTTCAAGTGACTGAAAAGACAACACTTTGTTGCGACGAAAGAACTATTGTTGCGACGAAAGAACTATTGTTGCGACGGAAGAACTCTTGTTGCGACGGAATAACTACTAATGCGACGGAAGAACTACGGTTGCAAATAAGCATTTGTTTCTAAGGTAGGATTGACACCTTCATAGCATTTACTTGTAAAACGAATATATTTAGAGAAAGATAAGCCTAGTTGTTCGTTTGTTGCTAGATTGTCTTCTGACACTAGGGAGATCGATCTTGTCCGCAAGATCGATTTATCTGGCCAACAGAGCCTCCTTGGATTTGAAATAAATATTCCACGCATCATTTTATTCTATTAGGAATTGGTGGTAGTTGGATTTTGAATCAATATTATTTTAGTACTTAGCCCCCTTGAGCTAGTCAAGAAGGTCGTAAATCTGGTATTGGTTCCTAACTATGATTTTTTTTCATGGAATGATAATCAATGCAAAATCATCAAGTCTAATCTTTCTTCTATAGGATAATACTTGGGCTTCCACAAGGTAAGGAACTTGGTTATATGTTCCCTTTTTGGAGTAGCTCTTGGATCTATTGCATGATTTCCTAATTTTCCAAAAGAGAGTAGTGTATATTTACCCATTAGATAGAGGTGTGTCGGGGGTCGTATTGATTGAATGCTTGACCTAATATTGCAAAGGTACCCCAGTGGGTGAGGAGAATATGTATTTGTATTATTTCGTGACCATATCCACTTGCTTATGTTGTGTGGAGGAGCCTTGTGTGGAGGCCATGGATGTGGCCACAATCTTATCCTTACTTTGTGAGTGAATAAAGAAGAAAATAAATTTCTCAGTATGGAAGATGACCTTATTCCATTGCTTAGTAGAGATCAAAGAAATGGTAGTAGGTGTAGCTACCTTTGGTATCTTGTATATCTGTCTTCCCAAAGTAATAATAACACTACAAGGTATAGACTCATATACAACATGATGTTTTCAAAAATATGGATGGTTTAAAAGAACATCACAAACTTCAAGGGGAGCAACATCACACAATAACTCATCTTTGAAAGGCTTGATGTTGTAGGGAAAGCGACATTTTTGGCTAACATAAAGACATCACTCTTAGCGAATCCATTCAATTGCATATGGTTGCGGGTTTGTTGTTGTTGGCAGGCCTATCTTCTTAATGACCTCTACTTAGATGACTACACCAACCCCAGGTTAAATTTTGATGTAATAAAGGATAATATAGGAAAAATAATACCAATTTCATGGGACACACATTCCAAATTGAAAGTTGGGAAAACACTTTAGTGGGAATCACTTGTGGCTCAATAATGGATATGGAAATTGGCAAAGGAAAAGAGGAAAAAATGGAATTTAATTATGAAAATAAAGGAAAATAGGAGAAAAGGAAGGTGAAGAAACACAAATATGCATGCATGTATGATCTCCTTACTGGGATGTGAATGCATGGTACATGCATTTGTTTATTTGGTTCATTTTTTTTCATAGGCATGGTTTTTCCTATTTTGACAGTGGTTTTAGCCTTGCCTTCCCATTTCTTGGATAGGCATGGTGTGATGGGATTCCTTCTTGGTTGAGATTTGAATTTCCAAAAGGTTTTGGAATCGAGTGAGGCGGCCTCAGGAAAATCCATATTGTTGGGGGTGGAGATGTTTTTCTATGGGAAGCCCTTGATAGGTGGGCGGAGACAAGAAAATTCCTCAAGGTATGGTGAAGGAATTCTGAGGAATCCAAGCTTGGTTTGGTTTTGTGATCTCAGGACCGATTTAGGTGAGATCACGATAGCTTGAGGGTGGAGGTGGTTTAACCTTTAGAGTCCTTGTTAGGTTATGTCTTGGTTTATCTCATGAGATCCCACATTTATGCGTGGAATATGGCATGTGGGTGATTAGCTGAAAGAAAGATTTGGTTCAACCCAATCTATGGTTAGGTGGTATGTGGAAGTCCCTAACTTGGTTTGATTTTGCATAAGTTAATATGAGTTATTTTTATAATGTAATTAATGAGCACATGTACTTTTTTTTATGTGGATTTTATGTTGATTTTTCATGGTCACCATTATGGTTATGTGTTGGTATAAGCATGGTTTTTGTGCTCTAGCTATGGCTCTTGTTCATGATTTGATAATTTATTGAATGGTTGATGAATGCATGGGCTAACAAGTGTTGTTGCATATAGCTAGAGAGGGAATTGAGCCTTCTTGGTGATTCTCAAATGAATTTCAGTAGTTCATGATCTGATATGCATTCATGACCTATAGCTTATATGTTTACCATATGTTTGACGAAATTTATATCATGCACTAGGCATGTTATGGTCAATGTCTTGTTCAAGTTTTGAATGGTTAGCCTTATCATCACCTTATTTATGATTATGAAAAGTTACATGAAGTTCTGGGCGGTGGTCTGGAGGCTTGCTTGAAAAATTGTCATAGATCTCGCGATTACATGCACAAAACAAGGGATTTTTTGTCACAACCGCTGGTAGTCAGGCTCATGGGTGTGTTTGGAGCCTCATAACCACATGCACAGTGTTTCAAGGGTGTGGTTGGGGTCTTAAGTCAGTGAAAAAGAGTTCGAGATCATGGATTTATCACCTGCGGTGGTTTCCAGGCACTTGAGTGGTCTATAGTCTTCAAGGGATGACAGTAAGTTGTCAATTTGTAGGCCCCATTTCCATATCTAGAACTTGGAGGTCAGACCATGCAATAGTAGCACTCAGCTCATTTTTACGTAGGATATCTGGTAAAATCGGGTAAATGTGGGGTATATGGTTACAATGAGTTTCTTTTGACTTCTGCTATCGATAATGAAACACAATGGAGCACCCTTCAACCACATTTGATAGTGAAAGAGATGCTCACCTTCTTCGGGATCTTCTGACTCACTTTGGGACCTTGGTGGCGACAACGATGGCACTAGGTTCTGCATCAATGAGCTTTTCCCCTTTTCTAGGTCTAATTCAGAGTAGAAAGTTGCATATAACTCTGAAGCTTTTAGCTCATCCACCAATGACTTCCTTGTGTGATTCATTACCGTTATGAGAGGGTCTTTTGTGGAACTCACAACACTTTCTCGTGTCTTTCTTCATCTTTCCATTACCATTATTTTTTTATGGATTAGATGGGTTGTTCTGGGGTGGTATACCCTTGCTCTATCCTTTGTTCCATGATTTTTGGATGCCCTTGCCCCACTTCTGTTGTGAAGGATTCACAGATCCAAATTGTCACTTCTTATTTTTAAATTTTTGCTTGATTTTGATAGCATATCGGTATGTTGCGCCAAGTGAGGAGATTTCCAAGAACTCCATTTCTATCTAGATGTATTTGTGTAGACAACCACAATACTTGAGCATCATATGTCACTTGTAGTCTTTGATACCCAACTTAGTGTTCAAGGTATGAAAGATATTTGTGAACTTTGGCACTACTTGGTCCCTTTCCTATCATAGTGTGGTTCATCTCATGTATTGATCTTCAATACTTCCAACGAGGTAGTATTGTTTCTTAATAACATCCATAAAAGAGTCCCAAGTGAGTAAAATTGAAAACAATGTGGATTCCTTTGTGGCATTTTGCTCATGCTAAGTTTCCCACCAATCCTGGACATGGGGGGAAACCTTAAGGATTCCAATGGTAATATTTTCTCTATCGAAAAAATTGTGGACTAAAAAATATCCTTATAGCATATTTAACCATTTTTCTAAATCATTCACGTCTATTTGGATTTAAAATATAAGTATATCAAAATTAACTTGTAGCTTAAAAGGGGGGTGGTGCTTTCAAAGTGGAAACTTGATGAATATGCATCGCCTGTTAGAATTTGCTGAAGGAAATGGGAAAAAATATACATCATCTCATTCCTTTGTCACTCGAGGGCTTCTTTGAGAAATAGTTTAACAGTATCTCCTGCTCCCCTGTCTTTCTTTTCTTCCACCATGTGAGGCCATAATGGTTAACAAGGACGGTCTTACAAGGACTCAAATAGTTCAATTCCCAACTCCTTATACCTTGACCTTGTTGGGGACATTACACATAAAAATAGATAAAGAGAAGATCGCTCTAATACCACTTATCCAAATTTATGAAGGGAATGAAATTATATATAGATTTATAACCAAAACACAAAGATACAATGAAACTTGACTTCTATTAACAAATGGAAAATGTTAAAACTATATAAATGAAAAATGAAAACAAACTAGCTCAAATGGTGGTACATTATCTCTAAGAAAGGATGTGACGAGTATGAACCTTTGTCAAATTGTCTTACAATGAGGCTTAGAGGCCTTTTTATCATAAAGAAGCAACGAGAAACCCTAAACATCAAAAAAATCAACCCTCGGAGATGAAGCGCCAAAGGCTTGTGGGCACCGATGGGGTAAGTTGGAACGTCAACTTCTTAAGGTCATAACTTTGGCATGTGATATGTGTTTGGTATGCATGATATCCCATTGGAAAGGTTTATTAAAGAGGCACATATTCTGATTTCACTTGGTTCTCTATGATCGTAGGGTTCCCATTTCCCCAAAAAAATGTTTTTAGGGCCTTAAAATGGCTCTGGAAGTTCATGACCTACAAAACTACCAAAATATAAAATTGCGCTATGAGCCACTGGAATAGGTGGGTGGCCAACGATATCCACCGGGATCACTAGGTCTTAACAAATATTTTTTTAAGATGGTTGCAATTTTATTCTAGATGTGAGAAGACCTCAAGAAACCCTCAACAAATTATGTTAAAGAAAATTTAATATGCAAAAAGAGAGGGTCACTTTGTCTCAGGAAGCTAGATATGACTAGAGAGGCCATCCACTTGAAATTAGACGATTTTTAGTAATTTTTATCTTCTAGATTATTTAATTTTTGTATTTTATGGATTTTTTTTTAAATATAAATAAATAAAATGACAAGAACATGAATTTTGTAAAAAAAATGGTTAGTTGTTGGATTTAGCGCTTAAGTACCTTATATGTATTAGGTAGACTAGTGTCATGATGAATGCCCCTATAACGTTGGTTATTCAATTCTTTTGGATTATTTCAAAGGGGTAAAACCCTATAAGTTAAATTACCTCCTTGTTTAGTCAAGTCAATTTATGAAAAAAAAAGTTTTGCTAAAGGGATCTATCCAAGGGGAAGCCATCAACCATACAATCAACTATGGAATGAAGAAAACTCGAAACCATTTTGAGGAACCTCTAGGGTATGCCCAATATAGAGAATTAATACTTACTTCACACAAATAAGGGAGAAGTGGGAGAATTTACCGTGGGCATCTCCTACAAGTGATTTTTTTCCCTTCAATGGATCAATCTTGATAGGCTTGTAGTATTCTTGAATTATCACAAATTTACCTTTAAAAATATGTAGAATAGCTCAAAGAGACTTCAAATTTAACACCAAAGCTTCATTAAAATATTATATTATGGAAAAAATTATCTCAACAATTCATATCGATTTGGGAGGAGAGTGAGCTCTATATTTATAGAAGAGGATCTCAACATCTCTCTGCATTTTTCTCCTTGGAAAATGTCCAAGAAACCTAAAAAATGGATTGACTTGTCATCCCCAATAGACTCAAAGACTAAGTCATTACAAATATTTGACTTTACATTTCTTGAAACCATAAAAAAGAGGTGGCATCCTCTAGGGAGAGGCTCAACTTACTTGAAATGGAGGTCGACTTGCACTAATAGACAAACTTTCCCCTAAAAAATAAGTTGAGCCTCCATGGACATGGAGTAAATTTAGGAATGTTGGACATCTCCCTTAAGATGCTCAACACTTGCTTATAATTTACCTTTAACCTCCAACCAACTAAATAGAAGCTGGAAAACTACTATCTTTTGTACAATATTTGCTTGTTGTAGTGATTTAATGCTTGAATTTCTTGCATTTACTTTGATCAGGTTCCATAGGAGTGTTCCTCACTTTATGTGACCCTTACTTTGCTAAAAGAGTTTTCCATGTTGTCCCATTTAATCCTCGTGGCTACCCCAAGAGAAGTCATCCCCCTTTAAAGATTAAATAATGCTTGAAAAGGCACTTTGAAGAGGTTGTTTTGGGTGCTTTGACTCGGATATGACTTGGCTTGCCTTAGATAGTGTAATGAACCTTCTTCCTTTCCTTAAATAATGTGAGAAGTTGCCTCGTGAAAATGCAAAATTATCATGAATTATGGGACTGCCATGAAGAGTAATGTCCATGGAAAAAGTGGTGTGCATACATAAAAGAAATGGTCCATGTGGGGAATAAAAGATATGTGTGGTAACACGATGATGAGATGGTAATTTCCACCCACACATAGTGTAATCACCTTTACATAGCTAATACAACAACTGTTTCCTTAAACCATGTGACCTAATAGACCCACCTCCATGATGCTCGAATATGAACCCAAGACATAAGAATGCCCATCAAGGAACAAAATTACCCATCACTTGGGGAAAATTAACAAATCCATAAAACGAAGAACCATGAAGATGCAATTAATAAGACTAGTAATGATCATCCACCCACGGGGGAAATAGGATACACATTTACACTTCATTCTAGATGTCCAACAAGACCATAAATTACACACATTTGGGCTTACAAATGGCATGGTATTTTGTCAAGAAATTTGGGGTGCCCTTGTTGAAAGAGAGGTAACAGGACCCTCCATAGAAAAATATCCTTCGTATAGTTGAAAAAGGGTTAGAAGGAACACTACCACAATAGAATAAATATATTGGCAAATGTTAGGAACCACATTCCATATCTTCCCTCAATGATGTTTTCTTCACATGAGGTGGTTTGTGTATTAAAGAGAATTTTGAATAGATGTCTTTCCATAAATGACAACTATACATATATCATTCCTTGCAAGCCTCCTATAAATCACAATAGCCAAATATCATTTATTGTATACTCCTCTTTATGATGTCTCAAAAGTTAAAAATTTGGATTGATTCACATGCTTCCTACATTTTTTTATACTCAATTATTTAAAAGCATTTGTTATGTACATACTACTTGAAATTAAGAATAATCTTGGCCTGCCTCATGAAAAAATTTCAACTTCAAGAAATCACTCCTTCTTATGTTCTTTAAAATCCATAACAAATTGAAGAAAACTTCTAGGCATGTTCCTCTCACATAGTTTCCATATAAATTTAGATATTGCATGAATAGCATAGGCTAATATATCCATGTTAAATGCAATATTCCACTATAAATATTATGGCTAGATCCTTGAAGAAGCAAATTACTTTTAATAGAGTTCCTTTGCAAGCTAGAGAAAGGGTGACAAAAAATTGCAAGAGCTATGGTGCACTAAATATTGTTTGGAAGTATATCATATAATAAACCAAAAATTGAGGCCTCAAAATTCCCTTGTCAAATGACATTGTTCTGGATATAATGTAAAAAAAAAAAAATCGAACAAATTCGATTATATTATATTCTCTGAAAAGGGTGAGGAGAAGAAGTTCCTCAATAAAAAATTTCCCCAATTTTGATGCAGAGTGAAATCTGCTTGGGGATCCTTACATTATATTTGTTGCTTGAGATGCTATTTTTTCCCTTCTCTTGGAGATAGTAACTATTACAATTGTACTGTATTGCTTAACAAATTGATCTAATAACAAAATACATTTGACTTTCATTGTAAAACTAGATATGATGATGCACTTTTAAACAGAAACATAGAGGTTCAGAGATTCTAGAGAGTGCTTCTTGTTGATTCTAGAGAGATTCTAATTTCTTGCTGAGTGCTTATTTTATGAATTTGAGGGATTCTTCCAAGTGGTTGCAACAATTTTTTATTATCCTCATATCCTCGCTGCAAGTTTTCCATTGAGATCGAATGTAAGCCATCTCTGTTTTGGATCGTTCCTTATCTTGCTGGATTTGGTTCCTTAAGCTTTCGATCACAACACGATGTGATTTGCAGAAAAAGCATGGATGTTGCCTATCTTCCAGGGGATCCATTTGCTATAGATAATTTCGTTCACTTGAGTTGATTTCCTCGCTTCTTCTTGTTTCTATTCTTCTGAATGCTGCTTCCCTCTTCTCCAAGTTTTGTGAGTAGGGATCTCTGCTTTTTGATGTTGCGTTTCTACTTGTTTGATGAAGAAAATCCAAATGAGTGGGAACGGGAAATAGCAGATGAGATAAGGCAAGAAATAATGAGGTGATGAATTATGGGTGTGGAGGGAGGAGTGAGAGATTAGATGCATAGGGCGCGGTAGGGCAATGTAAGAATACGAAGATGCACACCACTTCAGACAAGGAAGACACGGGCCAAAATGAGAGAAGGAAGCAGCAGTGGCAGAATGCTACATATGGAGATTCTAGGGCCTATCAGAGTTTGTGGAAGCCCAATCTAGACTAACATTTTTATAGCCTAGCAGAGCTGTGTAAACATGCAAAGGAGTCACGGGAGGTTGCGCGCTTTGGAAGAGGAGAATACTTAGTGCAAAGATTTGAGGAATCTTTCAGAGATCATGCTTGATTTGTTTTTTGGAATTTTTATGGGATGAGATTTTGATTATGATCTTGAAAGATCTCTTGATATTCTGGCCTGTGATGATATGGTTATACTTTTTCATCAGAGAGATAATAATGGGATTCAAGGGATGGGAATTTGGGATATATTATCCCCAATTTTGGCTTGTCCAATATTATATGAACTCCTTCGTTTGCTTGTAAATCGGCATGCTTGTTGTTCTTTCTCAGGATGTGGAAATAATCAATCTTGCCTATGTGCTTTGCTAGCTTTTGAGCTCTGCTTAAGATTTGATTGAGACCTGAATTTTTAGGAGAGACTTGCTGATCATTGCGTGAATTATGAGGGAAGAATCTCCAAAGACAATGACATCATTTATTTATTTTTCCCTTAGAATTTTGAGGCCTAATAATAGTCCATAAGTCTCTGCTTTATTGTTCATCATTTGCCCCAATCCCCAATTGTGTGATATCTGAATTATTTTGTCTTGAAGAATTATGAGTCCTCCAGAACCAGCTTTGCCTGGGTTTTTCTTTGAAGCCCCGTCAAAGAAGAGGCAGGCACTATTGAGGGAGGATACCCAAGGTTGAAACTCAGATTTTGTCTTTCGAATTTTCCAATTTTGTTGCACCTTTATATTTTTTTTTTGGATATCATCACTGATTTTGTTGACAATGAAGTTGAACCAGCTTCTTTCATCCTCTTAAAGATGTGCCATATTTACTCCTTGGAGCCCTTTTGCCGAGAGGAATTCTATCATCATCCCCCAAGCCTTTGATATTGTTGTATTGAATGTAGGGACTTTGTTTTTGAATATTTCCCCATTTCTAGCTAACCATATTTTCCAGCAGAGGAAAGATGGCAGGATGTTCCAAAATAACTGCATTGTTAATTTATTCTTGAAGGAATGAGGGTAAATGCTTTTCCATTTGCTGACAAACTGATTTATAGGCAGATTGAAATTCATATTTACTTTTATGGGCGCCACCATTGCCTCCCAACAACTTCTTGAAAAGGGGAAATCCAAGAAAAGATGTTGAATTGTTTCCTCTGCCTTCTTGTAAAGGGGACATTGTGAGGGTCCACAAATTCCTCTCTTCTTTAGATTCTCTATTGTTAATGATTTTCTATGCAAAAGAGTCCACAATTTTTATTTTTATTTTTGGGTAAGGATTCGACCTTTCAATCTAATCTCCAGTATTGCCACTCATGCTGCCTTTGTTCCTATTAATTTTTTTGGTATCCAGTCCTCACTGAGTATTCTCCTCTCGTTGGAATCCAGTAGTGGGCATATTTAGAGTTTTTGTCTATCGGGTCTGCACCAACAAGGAGAGAAGTCATAATATTCCATTGAGCTGTAAGATCGTTGGGCAGATTAAGCTTGGCCCATTGTTTCTAATCTTCATTCAGCTCCCATTCTGAAATGTCTTCCAACTTTTGATATCCTTCCCTTTCCATCCATCTTTTTAGTTCTCTAATGTATGGATTATTATCAATGGGTGGATGTCCCATAATGTTGTCCTTCCATATATTTATTTATTTTCTCGTTTCCTGGCCTCATTGAGATGTATTCCTTGATTAATTGGGTTGCTCCAGAGATTTCTTTCCAGATCTGAGTGCATGGTCTAGTCGAAGGACTTTTTTCCATAATTGAAGTTCTTGTTGCGTTGAGGTATTTTGCCTCAAGTGTTGCCTTCCACCATAATTTTTAAGAATCTCCAGAAAATCTTGCTGCTCAAAGCCATATTCATTATCCCTGGCAGTTTTATGGAGATTCCTCCATTTTTGTATGGAGCTGTCACTTGTTTCCAATTTATTAGACTGAATTTTTTCCTTTTTCTTTTCCTACCTTGCCAGAGAAAGCTTCTAATTATTATTTCTATTTGTTTGTGAATACTTGCAGGAGCCGCAATGAGAGAAAATTGATATAATGGTAGAGCTGCCAAGATGGATTTGATGAGAATGATTCTCCCAACTTGATTAAGCCAAAGCATACCCCATGCATGGATTTCTTCTTTCATTTTCTCGGCACATTTGCACCAGATTTCAGTCTTCATATTTTTCTTGATTATGGGCAGCCCAAGATATTGAAAGTGGTCCCAATTATTTTGAAAAGGATTTTTCAGAATTTGAGAGATCCTTTGTAGAGTTCTTATGGAAGTGTTCCAACTGTATATGCAGCTTTCGTCGTTATTAACCAAACCACGAGAGACCTCCATGAAGTCATGAAGAATGTTTTTGAATCTTCTTGCAACAATGCATGAGGCTCCACCCAGAAGAAGAGTATCATCAACGAATAGGGAGTGATTTATTCTTTTTGTTCCACTGCTGATGGAAAGGCCAATTGAGGTGGAGTTTCTTCTGTTGTGCTCTAGTTTCCGACTTAGAGAGTCTGCCATGAGAATATAAAGAAATGGGGACAATGAGCAGCCTTGCCTAAGACCTCTTGAGCTTTGAAAAAAATTGCAAGGTCTACCATTTACAAGGGGGGCTATCTAAGGACCGATTGTGCAGGCTTGAATTACTTCAGCAAATTCTTCAGAGAAACCAAATATTTTAAGGACAACTGTAAGGAAAGAGAGGTTTACTCTCTCAAAGGCATTTTCCATATCCATTTTAAGGATGAACCCTTTTTCATTTTTAGTGAGACTAGTGTGAAGTGCTTCTTTCACAAGGATAATGTTATCAACAATCTACCGATTGGGAACAAAACCACCTTGGTTTTCCGAAATGAGGGAGGGGAGGAGAGGTTTGAGCCTTCCAGCAATAATTTTGGAAATGATCTTGTAAGAGGCATTACAGAGAGAAATTGACCTAAATCGGTTAAGGGAAGAAGGGCAGGGGTCTTTGGGGATGAGAGCCAAGAAAGTGGAAATAGTGAATTCCCCAATTTTTCTTTTCCTCATTACATATCTTATCATTTTCAGTAGATATTTTTTGATGAAATGCCAGAAGGTACGGTAGAAGGAAATGGGGAAACCATCTGGGCCCGGAGCCTTGTCCGGCTGTAAATCCCATACAGCTGCTTTAACTTCATCTTCTGTGACTTCTTTAGTAAGGGAGTTATTTGTTTTTGCATCAATTATATTTGGAATGTGCTTCAGAAATTCTTCAGGATTTTCTTGACTGTCCACTGCAGATAGGAGGGATTTGAACTGATTAAATACCTCCTTTTTAATTTCTTCTTGCCCTTTTACTTCTTGTCCATCTTCTCCTATAATATTTTCTATGTTTTTCTTTATCATCCTTGTTTTAGCAAAATTGTGGAAAAAGGAAGTATTCTTGTCTCCAACTTGCATCCAAAGCTATCTAGATTTCACCCTCCAAGTCTCCTCTTCCTGCCAGTTATTGCTATAGATTTTCCACTGCACTTATTTTTCCTTTGCTTGGTTTTCAATAGTGTTGTCATTGCTTTCGATTTCCTCTTGGATTTTTATTAATTCATTTTTTAGAATCTCTTTCTCTTTGTTTGGCTCCTTGTAGCTTCTTTTAGCCCAATCTTTCAGTTTGGCTTTTGTTTCTTTTATCTTTGTTTCCTATATGAAAGTTGGTGATCCACTAATGTTTTTCCTACACACATTTTCTACCTCCTGTTTGGCTTCTTCATTGCTGCCCCAAATCTGATTATATCTAAAAGGTAGAGGGCCATAATTTTCAGCCATTCCAAGTTCTATTAGAACTGGTTTATGATCTGAAGCTGTTGAGGGAATGATTCTAGAGGATGCTCTGCTGTAATTTTCCATCATTTTATCTCTGATGAGGATCTGATCCAATCTTTCTTTGATATTTGCTTTCCCTATTCTTCTATTATCCCAAGTGTATTTGCCATTTTTTGGAGGTAAATCAATGATATTGCACTATTCCATTATCTCTTCTAAGATATCTCTATTTGGGTCAGGCAGAAAATTCCCTCTTTTTTCTTCTACTTTGAGGATGAGATTTAGATCTCCTCCTACAATGAGGTTTTCTTCAAAGTCCTCCAGTGTGCTATCTCTTAAGGTTTACCAGCAAGTCTCTTTGTCCCTATAGTTATTGGGAGAATCTATATTATATATGTTGATTTTCCCACCATTTTCCGCATTTTCCAGATTTGTGTTTATCCAATGCTCTTTTTTTGTGAGGTTGTTGAAGAGGTAAATCCCCTCTGCGGACAGAGGCGATCCCTACTAGCCCAGATCGGGTCTAGCAACAATCAGGTCACACAGTGACGCAGGTCTCTAGTTACAAAACGACAAAAACATAACGAATTGCCTACCTCAGGTCCTACGCAATGGTCGTTGAAGAAAGGATGACACTTCTTGTCCTTCGCTTTGGAAAATCACGATCCTTCCACTTAACACGTCCGAACACCTGCACACATGAAAAGGATACAACGATATACCACGTAAAATCTAAATCTTGTAACCATACATCATTCAGAGAGGATGTAATTCATTGCATCAAGAAAAAGACACATGAATGAAACCATAATCAAAGTTGCTTATCATTAAAATAACGAAAGAAAGATACAACCCAAAGCTATGATGCTTGATCTTCCTTCGACGGAATCGACAGCGGAGCACGTCTCAATGAAGCTTGTCGGAAACGAGACAAAGCTCTCTCTCTTTGGCTTAGCTCTCAAAGGCTGTCTGGCGATAGTCTCCTTGCTACAAGTTTAGCTCTTAGTCTCTAGCTTGCTAAGGGAAAAAGGCAAGCTTATATAGATGGTGGAAGGGGAGTTGGGATCCCTACAATTATGGGATTGGCCCTATCCTTAAGGAATCTTCCATGATAGGTGGAAAACCACCTCCCATACATGGAGATCTGGAGCCAAACCTCCCAACTCATTTTAGTGACTCGTTCAGGAGTTCGTTGAAATCAAAATTCCGCCATTTATTTATAAAAAACACTCCTTATTAAGCTTGGCGTGAGTGAGACACTGGGACAGAGCGCCAGTTGGCATGCCCTCTTTGGTGGATTTTCCCCATTGGTGCGAGGGTTGAACTGGCTAGTCACGCCAAGGCCAAAAGATCTGTTTTTAGGGTTTTTCAAGGGAAACTTTCTGCAGAGGAATGATTTTCCTTGTCAAGGGGGATGCCATGAAAGTGGTTTCAGGTCATTTCACTGCTCACAGGTCACAGGAAAGGCCCTTCAATGTGCGGGATGGGGAATTGCAGGGACGGTGACAAATTATTGTGTAACAGATGCCCCCTAAAGCATGAGGCCCGAGAGGGAGAGAGGGGTGAAATGCTTTATGAGAACGTGCTCAACTGAAAATAATTCCGTTGGAAAACCTCCGTAGACAAATACAACTGATATCTCAAATACATGATATGTGGTATGGGCACAGCCATCCATAATAGAGTGTAAAATAATCAGGATCCAAGGTATGGACGCAGCCATCCAGTAAGGATCAATAAATAGACTCAGGTATGGTCGCAGCCATCCAATCAAATGAGTCATGTAACCAATCATGATAATCCACAAATAATCCACAGCCTGGATTTTATCAGACAAAATCTAGGGTCTTGCGCTCCATCTCGACCCGAATAGAGTACAAGTCCTAGCATGTGAGTAAATGAGCTGAAGTCGAACATGCAGGAACATCGTCTGATTACCAGCCAATAATGAAAGCTGTTAACAGACGCGAGAGGAACCACCAATAATGACGATGGCCCTCAAGGTACATGAGGTACAACCCATGGAATGTGAACAGTGAGTTGGTGTCGAACACCCGCAGAATCATTCGATCGAAGGTCAATAATGAAAACCTTGCGTCGAATGCGAAGAACCTACCATTGAGGCATGCAAGCTCCAAGGTACTAGAAGGGAGTCTCTAGATCAGCTTCCTGGATAATGATTTGAAGTCGACAGGAAGTGACCTTTATCAAAGGTGGGCCATAGTGTTTCCCACATCATCGACACGAGATAGAGGAACATAATGTTTGTGAATCAGGATCAGTAGAGAATCAGAGGGAGGTTGAAAACTGCAGAGGCCAACTTCTCTTGAACATATCGGCAGCACGAAACTGGATTTGGCAGTATTTGACATCAAAGGATCTGAGGTCATGATGACGAGGCAAAGAGCAGATGAGCGGTCAAAAAGGATTATCCAAACCCATGGAGGCAAACAGGAAACGAGATGAGATTTCCCCAACCCGACACTAATGCAGACAAGTGCCATGTTCAAGAGCGACATACTGCCGACACGACGATGATACTGGTTCCATTTTTCCCCACCATTTCTGGCGAGTACCCCAATTATTTTTTAGAAACAAGCTTGAAGGGGATAGCATATGCTTGTAATATAAGTTTTTCCTTCGGACAAATCCATCCTAGTACATTTAACGAGCCCTAGGAAGGAGGAACTCGAGTAACGTCATTACGACGGAGTCCGATGTCATCAGGTTTTAACGAATCTGACAAGGGAAGAACTCGGCGTCTTTCCATGTTTAGAGAGTTTGAAAAGATAGCAGAAAAGAAAACTCCAATAGTCCCTTTTCATAGATAGTCCCACAGATCCTAAAAGGTAGAAAACTATATCTGAGAGAACCTCCTAGTCGCGATAGGCTAGGGTATTCCTTTTTCATAAATAATCTATCCCGGTCTGAAAAAGGCGTAAACGTATACTGGGTAGATATCGTTTCGCAGCCAATTTAACAAGCTCAAAACGACAAGAGACTCGGCGATATTTTCATTTTTAGAGATTCAGAAAAGAGCTAAAAGATGACTCCTCCTGGAGGAACGAGTGGTATAAAGGGCAGCAAATAGTTCCGGTGATGGTGGAACTACTCATAACAAGATAAAGGTCAAGAGGCTGGCTAACAAGACCACTCATCACAGTGGTTCCTCAAGAATAGGTAACAAAATCAAGTGAAGGCGTATGATCAGCCGAGCAGATGGGGACGATGGAATGAGATAACCAAGGCTCATCTGGAAAAATAGGTTGATAAAATGGAAATCACGAGAGGTAAAATGGGAATGGTTTCATTTTACACAAGATTGAAATCAATAAACTCTGCTTGAAGTTGGTTTCATTTTTACGCAAACTTGAAACAAAGATAAACTATGCTTAAAACCGGTTTCATTTTTACACAAGCTTGAAACGGAAACAAACTATGCTTGAAAAATTAAGCATGCACCCAACATGGTGGCTCAATTTGAGGTACATGCCCCCCAAGCTTTAGTCCATATGAACGATAGATGGAGTGAAGGTTCAAAATACGAGATCAAGAGAAAGACTCGACTGGGATTTTACGATATCAAAGACTCAAATTGAACAGGAAAGTGTTTCATTGTTTTAACGAGGTTGACACATTAAAAGAACTATCCTCAGGGTCTTGTTTCATTTTTTAAACGAGGTTGATACAGAAGACAAACTATCCTTGGAACACCTTGTTTTATTTTTAAAGAGCTTGACACAAACAGATGAACCATGCTCTGACCACCTCATCATAATGAATAGGAAGTCATAGCTTCCAAGGATTGCTCGTCCGATGGAAGGAAAACATCTTGGAAGTCTGGACCCAATGCCCCCAGCACACGATGTACAACGGCACTATCACTGAATATGGGCACAAGATAGGTGGCCACATAATTAACATGCGGCAGGGATGACATAACCGACGGATAAAGATCTGGCAGGGAGGATGGTGGACTAGCTGCCATATTCAGACCAAAGAACGCAAGCTGATCGATGGTCATGATCCGACCTTGGTGCGAAAAACACATCACAGAAAAGAGGGAGGAGACAAGCGCTTCCATGGCATAAGTATAATCGTGTCCCAAAAGTAAATTAAAGTCTAAGGGGCCAGGTACAACCATCACGTCCATATGGACGGATTTCCCTCCCAAAGTAATAGGAAACTTCGGAAGGATTCCTAACGGTTGACTAGTTCCTCTGTTAAATGCCAACAGATTCTGCGTAACAGGCACAAGCAGCGGCAAACCGAAAGCTTGCCAAGTAGTTGAGGATAAAATACTAACAGATGTGCCTTCATCTATAATAGTGCTTGGTAAGACCAGATGGGAGGCCTGTATTGTGATATCAAAGGGCACATAAGAAGGAAGGTAATAACTTGCGAATAGACCCCAATCGAAAGAGGTGACCAAACTACTTGGAGGGGCTACCATCGAACCGAGATGGTCTTCCCCTGGTGTTACGGGAGAAAAAGGAGCATCCTCCGCCACCTCCATCATGAAGGCAGAAGGATTATCCTCCGGGACCTCCATCATGGGAGGTGGAGGAGTAGCTTCCTAAGATATAGGGACAGGAGAAGCTTTCTCCAAGTCCGAGGAATCTGAAGAAACAAGAAGAACCTGGGGGGAATGAGATCCACTCTCAACAGAAAAGACCTGGTGCACCACAGACGGGGCCAACTCAACTGATCCCATGACCAATGGTTGGTCAAGGATGAATTCATGATAGTGAATTTCCAGGGGAGCAGGATCAAGCAAGGATGACGCTTGACTGATCGTTGAATCAACTGGTGAAGGACTCAAAGAAAGTTGTTTGTAACCAGCCAGAAGGCAAGGTGCAGAAACAGTCAATTTATCCAAAACTCTCTTGCCTTCATCCATATACGGACAAAGGTGAATGGCATGGTGCCCTTCACACAACTTACAGGGATTGGTGAGCTTACCCTAAATCTTATGAGTCTTAATAGCACTAACTGAAGACGTGCCCCCAACCTGACTCCCAGAAGCCAAAGGCAACAGTGGACGACCATCAGACCATACTTCAAGTACCTTGGGAATGCCAGGGCAGTCTTGAAGAAGGTGGTCACCTTTGCACAACATGCAAGGAAATTTGACTTTCCGTGGAGGGTTGAAGGGTTTATCAAGAGCAGATTTTTTATAAGCAGTAGCTACAGCCTTAGTCTCTCTCTTATCAGACTTCTTCTTCTTTGTCTTCTTCTTCTTCTTCTTAGCCACCTGGTTACTCGAATCCAGACTTTCACCAGGCGAAGGAGAAGAGGAGGAAGCAGAAAGAGGCGAAGAAGGGGAGAGGTCCACCTTGGAATCAACATGGAATTTTTCAAGCGGAGGAACTTATTGAACAGTGGCTGGGACATTCGGGACTACAGAGGTTGAAAACAACCAAACAGGCAACCCAACAGTTAACCCAGGAAGGGACAACGTTTCCATATAAGGAGCACCAACATTTCCAAAAGGAGGAAAAGGACTAGGATTCCCATCAGAGGGGATTCCTTGGTTGGTGGACTCCAGAAAATTTTCCATCCGAAACGACCTTGAAATAAAACACTAAGGGCAAAAATTCTAACCAGGAATATTTCATGGGCGATTAATTTTTTAAAACACTGAAACCAAACTCTGTTGTTTCATATTTTAAGAGTCGAGAAACAAGCAAAAGGTGACTCTATCGCTTTCAGGTTGGACACGAGCTTGAAAGGACAAGAGCTTGATGATCTTTTCAAATTTATGGAGTCAGTAAATATTGAAAATGACTGCTCTGGTAATCTAGGTAAATGGTTGTACCAGATATCCGTGAACTGCCATATACACCTTGGTAAAAATGAAAGAGAAATCAACCAAGGACTTGATTTATGTGTAGGTAATCTCCCCGAATGTTGTGTCCGGTGTATCACGAGTAAAAGGCGGCAGACTCGGCTTCCTACAGATAAAGGATTGCAACCTAATGGGGTCTCCCTTTATATACATGACAGTACGGGGAGCACAAGTTCGTACTAGCACTGTCTGTAGCCAGATGGCGAGCAACAACTGCTAGGATTAAAGACATCGAAACACGTATCTACCTTAGACTACTAGATATTCTGTTAATGTTTCAATGTTGCCTTAGGTTAATTCAGTAAATTTTAAAGCTGATCTTCAATTTCCGTTTCAATTTCAAGGCCCTATCGAATGTTGGATCTCACAAATCACTGAACGCAGCTATATGAGAAAAGAAATATTTCAATTCGATGAATTCTATCTAGTTAAGGGAAGAATATCTAACAATGATGCAACAAACAACAATACTGCAAACGAAATTCCTTTAAACTAGATGAATTTCATTATCCAAAAGTAATCTAAAACATTCAACGATGTGAATTATGTGATTTAATCTATGCAAAAATTCGCTTTTTTGAAAACTATGCAATTGTAATCTATGCACAATTTCCTTTTTCTTTTGAAAGAATAAGAATGCACTCAATGCATTTTTCGATGAAATGAGAATCTACTTAATGCATGCTTTTAATGAAATAGAATGCACTCAATGTGATTTTTAGCTTTCAATCATTAAACAATGTAATCTAAGTTCAATGATGGATCTCAAAAAATACTTTTCAATGCAATGTGATCTAATGCATTTTAACGAAAAGCAAACTATGAGACGAAAACTAAATGAATGCAATTTTCCTTAATGAAAGGATGAATGCAAAAGGGATGCAAACAAACACTAAGAATGCAACCGTTGTTTTCAACACTTTGTAAAAAAATTCCTCAAAAGGCTACAAGACATATGAGGTCAAACACAAAGAGGACTTCCAAAGCATGAGATCAAAAAAAGGCATTCATTCCCTTTTACATCAACCAATCATGGAAAGAAGACATTTGAGCTGAACAATGAGCAATGTAATCTATGCTCATACAGAGAAAAGACCGGAAGGGGAAGACACACTGGTGGAGCATTTAGGAAAAAATCTCAATTTTCACACACCTTGAAATTGGCACGACTTTTGTGGGTGAAACTAGCGCCAACTGGCGCGACTTGCTCACTGACAACTAGCGCCAATGGCTAATTGGCGCGGGTTGCTAACTGACAACAAGTGCCAATGCCTGAAAATGAAAAAACAAAGAATTTCTCCCAACCAAGACCAGACTCACCACTTCAAGCAAAATCTAAAAATAACCCAGAAGCAAAAGTACTGACCAAAAAAACTCTCAAACAAGGGAAAACCCTAGCACCTACAGGAAATGGCACGGGTTTCTGGCTGTAATCCGCGCCAGACAAGGGATGGCGCGGGTGATGAATTAGAAACTTGCACCAATGGGCGCGACTGTCAGGGTGGAAACCGCGCCAATCAAGCCAACCGTGAAAAGATGAAAATTTCGAAAAAGCAGAGGTCAGATCTGATCCTTTGGCGCTGAACAGGGGTCTAAGACTAAGGAAAGTGAACAAGAAGAGAAAATAAATCAATCAAAAGCCAAAAAAAACAACCCAAATGGAAGAAGGACTAACTCTCACTGATCCCCAGTGGAGTCGCCAGTTTGTTGAAGAGGTAAATCCCCTCTGCGGACAGAGGCGATCCCTACTAGCCCAGATCGGGTCTAGCAACAATCAGGTCATGCAGTGACGTAGGTCTCTAGTTACAAGACGACAAAAACATAACGAATTGCCTACCTCAGGTCCTACGCAATGGTCATTGAAGAAAAGATGACGCTTCCTGTCCTTCGCTTTAGCAGATCACGATCCTTTCGCTTAACACATCCGAACACCTACACACATGCAAAGGATACAACAATATACCGCATAAAATCTAAATCTTGTAACCATACATCAGTCAGAGAGGATGTAATTTATTGCATCAAGAAAAAGACACATGAATGAAACCATAATCAAAGTCGCTTATCATTAAAATAACGAAAGAAAGATACAACCCAAAGCTCTGACACTTGATCTTCCTTCGACGAAGTCGACAGCGGAGCACGTCTCAATGAAGCTTGTCAGAAACGGGACAAAGCTCTTTCTCTTTGGCTTGGCTCTCAAAGGTTGTCTGGCGATAGTCTCCTTGCTACAATTTCAGCTATTAGTCTCTAGCTTGCTAAGGGAAAAAGGAAAGCTTATATAGATGGTGGAAGGGGAGTTGGGATCCCTACAATTATGGGATTGGCCCTATCCTTAAGGAATCTTCCATGATAGGTGGAAAACCACCTCCCATACATGGAGATCTGGAGCCAAACCTCCCAACTAATTTTAGTGACTCGTTCAAAAGTTTTTTGGAATCAAACTTCCGCCATTTATTTATAAAAAACACTCCTTATTAAGCTTGGCGCGAGTGAGACACTGGGACAGAGCGTCAGTTGGTGCGAGGGCTGACCTGGATAGTCACACCAAGGCCAAAAGATCTATTTTAAGGGTTTTTCAAGCGAGACTTTCTTCAGAGGAATGATTGTCCTTGTCAAGGGGGATGCCATGAAAGTGGTTTCAGGTCATGTCACTGCTCACAGGTCACAGGAAAGGCCCTCCAATGTGCGGTACGGGGAATTGCAGGGACGGTGACAAATTGCTCTGTAACAGAGGTTATGCATGTGCCATTTCCCTTTTTTCCATATGGTGCATATTCCTCTAGATGCTCCATTTGCTGATATTTCTTGCCCTTCATAGATTTTTTATTTTTCTATTATTATGTCCATTTATTGACTACTAATTTTCGTCTCTTGGATTAAGAGGAGGTCTGGTTTTTCAGCTTTGATCAGGTATTTTAAGAAATTAACTTTTAAGGGGTGACCCAACCCTCTACAATTCCACAAGACCTCTATCATTATTTACTATTGTTGGTGGCCAAGGGACCTTGCCCTTTTGTGCCTGCTTAAATTTCTCCTTGTTCTTTGGTCTTTTTTCAAGGAAACTTTTAAGGCCCTATTGTGTTCACAAAGAGATATATTTTACAGTTGCCTCATCCCTGATTTCCTTGTTTCATTTCCTTCCGACTTTATTAGTGTTTTCAAATTTTTGAGGATTTTATTTGGTTTGATTCCGGGTGAGGACTCGGTCCAATATTTGTGGAAGAGGGTTGGAAGGGAGGAGATGGTCCTCCTGCTGAGAGGAGAAGCCTTGCGGGAGGGGAGAGCCAGGGGAGGAAGGGGAGGTTGAGGTCAGAGGGTTGGGGTTTAGGGAAGAGGTGGAGATCGAGGGCTCAGAAGCGGCTTTGGATAGGATGTCGAAGGAATTAACCCCTATGAAGGATTCGAGAAGGGAGGCAGAGGGTTGAGAGGAGGGGTTGGAGGATGGGGATGAGGGTCTAGGTGGAGGAGGAGGGTGAGGGGCTGTATGAGGTTTTGAGGCCGTCTTCTTTTTTTTTACTTGTTCCCATTTCGGATCTGGGTTTTCTTCAACAGTTTTTTTGGACTCTTCTCTTTTACTACATCTATTTGCAAAATGACCGTATTCATGACATACCTTGCATTTGAATGGAATGTTCTCATAGTCCAGCTACTGTATATGTGTCCACTTGTCCACCTTGAGTTTGACGGGTTCCGGAAGACCCTTTCCTAGATCCACCTCAACGCAGATCGTAGCACAGGCCTACATGTTGTCTTTGGGTTCACTCCTGTCTATATATTTTTCGACTGCATTCCCTATTGCACGCACTGAGTCATCTCCCCAATAGTGTAGCGGGAGATGTGGTAATATTACCCAGACAGGGACTGCGTTAGGGACATCTAGTTCAAGATCAAAGTCAGGAGTCCAACGATTTAGATATAATCCTCTAGTATCCATGAAGCAAGGTCCACTGTGGAAAATGAGATCCCAATCGCTCTTGGATTCAAAATGTGTAATATTCCTAATTAGCTCAAGCTAATAGGAATATTCCTTTTTATTTTCATTTTCTTGTTCAAGAATAAAATTGTACAGGAGGACAAATTAAACTCCTAAAAACAGCAAAATAAATCAATGCCCATATGAACAAGGTTAAATCTAGGCTGCTTTAATGAAACTCCTTCATGTGTGAAAGGGGATTGTGACAATTGACTGGGTCAATAGGACCAAATCTACAGTGTTGTCCAGATGCAATGTACCAAGATAAACAGCGCAGATCTAGTTGGAGGTTCCAAATGTGAAAGAAGCTAAACCTTTGAGATGGTTTATGGTTTTGCAAGTCTTTCATCCTATAAATGAAAGAGGAGAGCAGCATGAGAAGGGTTGTTGAACATATTGTATTGAAAAGATTTGTCTGCTTAGACATTTCTCATTTTCTAGCTGTTTAGCAAAGAATAGTGTTGTTTAGCACAAGGATCTCCTGTTTAGGAATCCTTCTCTTTCCTTGAGAGGCCTCTTGGAAGAGTCTTGTATTTCTCATCCACTATCAGGCATTTGGCCAAGCTTCTACTTCCAACCACAATTCAGATCCTGTTGAGGGTTTGATTGTTTTTGTGAACTGCAGAAGTGGAAACACTAGATCTGCTCAAATCTAGATTATACTAGTGCCTCTTCTCAGTGAGTGTGTCTTTTAACCTCCTGGAACAGTGTATTAGTTGTTGGGGCTTCATATTTTGATCTTGGCATCAGGCCAACCTGTGCTTCAAGCTTACAGCGCAGTTTATCCTCTTGGACTGCGTTATTTCGAGTTACATAGTTGCAGGGTATTCCAGCATTCATTTGGAGAAGTGATCTCTGGTGGATGGATCCTTCCTTCACTGTGGTGATCCATGGATTAGCCATCTAATCCATGTCTACTTCAGATCTGATCTTTTTACTATTATGTTCACTTCAGATTTTCTGAATCATTCTGCAGATCTGTTGTAGTAAAAACTCATATCTACTCCTGTTCTTTCATGTAATGCTGAAAACCCCAAGGGGTATGTATAATAAATACATTATTCCATACGGTTCTGTTGTAGATCTAATTGTTTATGTATTATCTTTCTCTAGATATAATTTATAAGCTACTGCTACAGTATACTGCGTTTTTCAGATCTAGATCTACAGATCTGCACTTTTATTCAGTGTATCTCATGAAACCCTTGCCGGGTTATCCTCTTTGATGTATAAAGGAGCTGAATCTCCATTTTTCTTCATGCTCTCATGTAATAAACTCCAGATCTGATAGTCAAGATATTTTTTATTCAAACCCTTCAGAAAATCACGCTGCATAAGCTTCAATTAATTTATGTTGAGTCAAGTCATGGGGTTTGGGCATTTTTAAGCCATATCGGGAGTGGGAGACCTGTTTAACATAGCTAGAGTCATTTTTTTTCTCAAATTTGGTATGTGAGTCCCACATGACCTAAGCTCTGAGATCCCACCATCACTTGCCCTTATTTTTACGCACATCTCTGAAATTAACCTTTTTAGGGCATAAATTACTGCTTTTCCCCACTTTTTGGGTCCTAAAATGAAGAAGAAGTTGTTGTTGTTTCTTGATTGAAGAAAATGTGTTATTAACACATCATATGAGCTATATTTCTGCATCTCCAACTTCAGAATATCTTAAGATATTCTTGTTGTTGTAGAAATTTCCTATTTTGGGATATTACAGTGGTATCAAAGCATCTTTCTTGGCTCAGCCTGTGATTCTCAAGACAGATATCAGAATGATGAAGAGGATGAGCTTGCTCTCATCAGTTTTCAGATCCAGGAAGGACCTCCCCAAGGAGGTTAAGAAGACAGAAGAAGGAGGAGAGGAAGGACCATGCACTTCCTACTCTCACAAATCATAAGACAAGAAGCATGAAGAACACTTGGAATCTGAAGTTCTAAGTGAATATCTTGCTGAATACCGAGCTAAACCTAGACCATTTAAAGAGACACTAAATTTACCACAATTTATTTAGTTGAAGGAAGAGATAAGACCCTACAACTATGGGATGATGAGAGGCAATAGATTTCTATTGTCCACTTTTGATGGATCACTCACATGTGCAGCAGAGGCTTGGAAGATGAAGCTAGAGGCTTTCTTCCTGCTACATCCTATAGTAAACAGAAAGGTTGTAGAAATTGCAACACTGCACCTTGAAGGTGAAGCAAACATTTGGTGGTTCATCCATTTGAGCCATGCAAGGGTTTCTACTCTTGTTGAGTTTTCTCAAAGGATGATCAAGAGATTTGGAAAAAGGAGGGAGGAGCCCTCACCACCAGTTGAAGAGGCATGTACTAGCGTTGTTGTATCCATCGAGGAGCAGCCTTCATCTTCAGCAGTTTGGGAAGCCAACACATATGAAGAGGAAACTCTTGCAGCCCTGCAAGGAGCTTCCAAATTTCACCATGGTATGCCTAAATATCCATCTCTTGTCATTTCAGCAAACATTATGGATGGGTCCACATCATTGCATACTTTCGACTTAGAGCAGCAGAATTGCACGGCGCTGTACAAGAGCAGTGATGAAGAAAAGAGGAATCATTCCTCATGGGAGCATTCACATGGCAGCTTCATTCATGAAGCAATGGAGGAAGGAATGGTAGATGGTAGACTTCTTGAAGTGAGAAACCCTTTCTCATTTCTAGATGACACCTTAGCAATGAGCACTCCCCATCTCAAAGAGAAACTTCTACCTGCAGCAGATCCAAGGCCTCTTTGGTTTTGGAAGGCCATGCATGAGGAGGAAATCTCATGGAGAGATTTCATTGGAGGTGCACTTCAACACATCATGAAGTGCAAGGTTCTTCAACGGTCTGAGGAGGCTCTTTCCTTCTCACACTTGGATCTTCATGGATTCAAGGAGGAACATATAGATGATGGAGGACATATTCGGATGGATAACATCTCTCATGTTTGTGTTGGACACTTCTTGAACCATACACATCATGATGGGAGGTTTTTTCCTACCACCTATTTGGGTCCTTATGGGATCAAATTGATCCTTAAGGAGATTGCATTTCAACATCCCATGAAATGCAAGAGCAGAAATCTGATTTGGGAGAATGGTAGGCTTCCTTGGGAGAGTGCTAAGGAAGAAAAAGATGGAAGGCACCCACATATGGATGGATGGGTGTGGATGATGAGCAAGGAGCTGGAAAGCTACTTGCAAATCTATGATACTGGGCAGCAACAGGCTTGGCTGCGTTTGTTACTCTTGAAAGAGTTTGGTCATAATCCACTTTCCAAGGGTATGTGGCAAGATACTTGCATCATGGGGCAACAAGGAGTATGGACACATTGTGTTGATATAACATTATTCATGTCAATCACCATGTTTTCACTACATGATTTGGATGATGGAAGTATGAGGAGGCAACAAAAGATTTTGTTGCTTGGGATGTTCTTGGGAGAGCAAGGGCAGATTTGCTCTCACAGTTTTCATGATGTTGTAGAAGTAGAAGATGGCACTATCATAGTGCAAAGGGGCTACTCCTTGGCATTAGATGTTCAAGAGGTACTTTCCCCATGGGAGAGACTTCTTATGTGTAGCAGCATTATGGGAGATGCCTTTGACATTCTGCATGTCAAATATTGGAGCCATGAGTTGGAGGGAGCCTATTTGCATAGGCCAACAGCGTTGCCACTTTGGAGTTGGGGTTTATTGATGGAGTATCCCCGAGATCACTTCACACTTGATGCACTTGATGGGAAAAAAGGAGGTAAGGAAGATGAGGTAGTAGATGGGGACATGTATTAATATGATGTACTCTTCTTGTCTTGGGTTTCCAAGCATGAGGGAGAGGATTTTCAAGCAGCACTTGGTTCATTTCTCTTCATGGAAGTGTGCCAAACTACTATGGAGGATCTATTCATGGATCCATGTGTCTTCTTACTTCCAACATATGGTGAGAGCTTTGTTTGTGCAACACAATATTTGCATGCTCTTACCATCTCTTGGCAGTGTATTGCTCCACAAGATAGCAAGCTTATGATTTTGCTCCATAATCAATGTTGGCCCACTAAGAATGTTGAATTTGGCCACTCCCTTGATGTGAAAAGGGGGATTTATTATCATGATGGGTGCTTCCCAAAGGCACCAAATATATCTCACATTTTCTGCAACAGTGAGATGACTTGGGCAGCAAGTAAGTGGTGGGAAAACCACTTACCACATCTTGGTTTGATGCAGGCAGGGGATGCTCTGCGCTAGTTCCACATGTGGGACTATGATCCTCCTCCATGTACACATATTTATGTTTATATTAATGATGTGCTTGTACTTTTCATGGGGATGAATGGCGGAAGGAGGGAAGGCATACATGTTCCCTATGGGATGACTACACTCCCTGTACTTTATGTTTTGTATTTCAGGGAGGGCATTGGGCAAACCATGGTTTTTTCATGTGATTCATTGTTTCCTTATGGGAGGGGTTGTTTGTACCTCATGAGGACATTGTTGGGACAAGGCATGGATGGATGGTTTGGTGATCACTTAGCTTATGAGAGAAGCTTATCCCTTGTTTGTGACACCAATGGAGGAGGAGATGAGTTGCAGCACTCACCTTGTCAGTTGCTTGAGGAAAAGCAACATTTTGGAGGGGAGGACTATAATATTCCTAATTAGCCCAAGCTAATAGGAATATTCCTTTTTATTTTCATTTTCTTGTTCAAGAATAAAATTGTAAAGGAGGACAAATTAAACTCCTAGAAACAGTAAAATAAATCAATGCCCATATGAACAAGGCTAAATCTGGGCTGCGTTAATGAAACTCCTTCATGTATGAAAGGGGATTGTGACAATTGAATGGGTCAAGAGGACCAAATCTACAGCACTGTCTAGATGCAATGTACCAAGGTAAACAGCGCAGATCTAGTTGGATGTTCCAAATGTGAAAGGAGCTAAACCTTTGAGATGGTTTAGGGTTTTGCAAGGCTTTCATCCTATAAATGAAAGAGGAGAGCAGCATGAGAAGGGTTGTTGAACATATTGTATTGAAAATATTTGTCTGCTTAGACACTTCTCATTCTCTAGCTGTTTAGATGAGAATAGTGTTGTTTAGCACAAGGATCCCTGTTTAGGAATCCTTCTCTTTCCTTGAGAGGCATTTTGGAAGAGTCTTCTATTTCTCATCCACTATCAGGAATTTGGCCAATCTTCTACTTCCAACCAAAATTCAGATCCTGTTGAGGGTTTGATTTTTTTTGTGAGCTGCAGCAAGTGGAAACACTAGATCTGCTCAGATCTAGATTATACTAGTGCCTCTTCTCAGTGAGTGTGTCTTTTAACCTCCTGGAAGAGTGTATTAGCTGTTGGGGCTTCAGATTTTGATCTTGGCATCAGGCCAACCTGTGCTTCAAGATTACAGCGTAGTTTATCCTCTTGGACTGCGTTATTTCGAGTTACAGAGTTGCAGGGTATTCCAACATTCATTTGGAGAAGTGATCTCTGGTGGATGGATCCTTCCTTCACTGTGGTGATCCATGGATTAGCCATATAATCCATGTCTACTTCAGATCTGATCTATTTACTGTTATTTTCACTTCATATTTTCTGAATCATTCTGCAAATCTGCAATAGTAAAACTCAGATCTACTCCTGTTATTTCATGTAATGTTGAAAACCCCAAGGGGTATGTATAATAAAGACATTCTTCCATATGGATCTATTGTAGATCTAATTTTTTATGTATTATCTTGCTCTAGATCTAAGTTATAAGCTACTGTTGTAGTATACTATATTTTTCAGATCTATATTTGCAGATCTGCACTTTTATACAGTGTATCTCATGAAACCCTTGCCGGGTTATCCTCTTTGATGTATAAAGGAGCTGAATATCCATTTTTCTTCATTCTCTCATATAATAAACTCCAGATATGATAGTCAAGCTATTTTTTATTCAAACCCTTCAGAAAATCACGCTGCATAAGCTTCATTTAATTTCTATTGAGTCAAGTCATGGGGTTTGGGCATTTTTAAGCCATATCGGGAGTGGGAGATCTGTTTAACATAGCTAGAGTCATTTTTTTTTGCTAAAATTTGGTATGTGAGTCCCAAATGACCTAAGCTATGAGATCCCACCGTCACTTGCCTTTATTTTTACGCACATCTCTGAAATTAACCTTTTTAAGGCATAAATTTCTGCTTTTCCCCACTTTTTGGGTCCTAAAATGAAGAATAAGTTGTTGTTGTTGCTTGATTGAAGAATATGTGTTATTAAAACATCATATGAGCTATATTTATACATCTCCAACTTCATAATATCTTAATATATTCTTGTTGTTGTAGAAATTCCCTATTTTGGGATATTACAAAGTGAAAGGTATAGTAACCCCTGCCGCAGAAGCGGATAGAGATTTTCCCTTGGGAAAAATGAGCCCAGTTCCTTTCCACCCATTTCTACACCATTTTTGGGGAAGGCTATTATCCTGTAAATTTTCCAACCAATCCTTTTTCAGCTAGTGAAATCGCAGCTTTCCTGGGAAGAGAAGGAGGCAAAGAGATCTCGGGAATAGGATCAAGTTTTTTGACAAACTTGGTAATGTACGGCCTTGTTCGTTGAGGTCCCAGTGAGTTTATCAGAGATGCAAATGCTACTATAGATTCATCAGGCAGAGCGATGTTCATTGTGGAGGCTTCGGCGGTGGGAGAGGGCAACCCCAAATTAGTCTCCGGGGAGGCCATGGGGGCAAAGGCCCTGCTCCAGGAACTCAAGAGGTTGTGGCAGCAGCTAGGTCACGCTGCACAACAAAAAAATTCTCAGTGATATAATGTAATTACTCCACCAAAATATATCTACTTTGTAATACTGAAAACCATCACCAAAATAACCCAAAATCAATTGATTTTCAAATGCAATATATCCTTTGTTTGACAATCGATTCACTAGATTTTTTTTGAAATAATGTATTTTTGTGAGAAGTAAATAGATTTGTAGTTTATTTCTAGGAATTTTGCTAAAAAATACTTAGAAACATATATGAGTGTCATGTTGTAGTTAAAAATAATAATAATAATAATAAAATAATAATAATAATAATAATAAATAAAAATAAAAATAAAAAAAACATATTTTTCAAAGTGTCATATTTTCATCATTTGCTTTCCAATATGAGGGCTTTTTTTAACACTTATTTCTGTCAAAAGAATCCACATTTGCAATTGGTTTATATAATTTCTACTAAATAATGTTCATAAAGTGATTTGAGAGTTTCAATTACAAATCTACAAAGAGAGAGAGTGTGTGAGAGATTGGCCTTTTTGCCTTGGTGTGTGCTATGATACCACTTGTTACATTCCTTAAAGCTCATGATAATTTAATACTATATACCACAAATTCTCAATACTTTATTCAATATCAAAACACTTGAGGTAGGGTAACACCATACAATGATCATCTTATGGAAGCATAAACTATTGTTTACTTGCCTCTTTGAGGGTGCAACCTTCTAATGAGCTAGGTTTTAATACAACAATATTTCCATACATGATCACATAAATAAAATTCCATCCTTATTAATAGTTGCATAATGAACCCTAACTCTATCTAATCGCTAATTACCTATTATGCCTTCTTTAATGAGACCATGTCACATATATTCCATGTTAATTTCTCCATGAGCCTAGTCCACATTACATTAATCGACCACCATGCCTTATTTTTCTTTTCCACAGTACTATTCATCCCATCATCAAGCCCATAGGCAAGAATGAGATTGTAGGTACCTTGTCAACCTTCATCAATAATGGACTCATGAATAGTGGATATATTGCAAGAAAGTTTGGAATTTGTATTCCTTTTTACCTGTCAAACAATTTTTTTTCTTTTAATGTTTTGGTTTTTTATATCTCTCATCAAAAAATGTTTTGTATAAAATTGTGCCCTTCAATAATGAAGTTTTCATTAAAATGTTGCAGTAACCTTCACAAAAATATTTACATATAAAATGTATTTAGACTCATGAATCAACTTATAAAATATATTTAAATTCATAAATCAACTCCATGGTTTTATCATAATTTAAACATGACAATTGTGACCTTCAATAGGAATCTTATTAGCTTATGTTTATATATTATATTTAACATGATTACTTGCAAAAAATTGTGTCCAATGGCTTTTGTTAGACACCTATTCCTCAAGGACTCGGTGTGTTGTTCCTTGAGAAACAATTCCTTGCTGTGAACAGGAATCCGTGCTCAAGACATTAAAGATTATGTCACAAAATGTATGTCTGTCTCTGTTTATTAAAACCTTCAAATATTAATAATATATCTCACAAATATCAAATCTTTATAAACTCTGCAATGCCATGTTCCCTTTATATTGAAGTGAGCGAAATGGAAGACGAAGAAAGAAAAGGATTTCAGTTTGTCATGCTGCTTAAAACAGAAACTGCCATAATAAAATCCTGAAGAAGTGAATAACAAATAAGCTAAAGTAAAGGAGCGCCCATTAAGGATAATTAACTCTTAGATACATAAATATCAAGAGACCTGCAACTCTAATCACTCTACTTTATTCTCAGATATGAAAATGAAATGAAAACCAAGAAAACTCTTCAACACAAATGGATAATAGAAACTTGCAAAGCTTTTTCATTCATTCAATATTGTTCAGTACAAAATTAGCCTTCAAGGTTCAAAACTCGGAACCTTCTTTCTTCCTTAAGATGTCTTTAAATACAATCTGAACCAAAATGGTTTTCAGTTATAAAACTGATTCTAACTAAATGTAACTGCTTAACTACTCTCTGTAGCGGAGGTACATGCCTCGGAAACATTTTATTACATTTACATAACTTCACTTAAAACAAAATAAAAGATGATAACTCCTAATCTAAAGGAACTGATGTTCCTGGAATAGCGGCTGACTCAATGACTACTTGCGGCTGAACGGCTACTTGAGGTTGAACGACTACTTGTGGCTGTTTGGCTGGAAATCCTTTTTCTGTGTCAATAGAAAATTTCTTGCATTCCTTCCAGAGTTTATCTTGAGTTATCGGAGCGTTCTTATAACGATGATATTCCAGTGTAAAGGCAACAACTTGACTGTGAGTGAGGTTACTTGTGAACAATGTCTTCACCATCCACAGCAGAAGGAAATGCCTTTGTAAGAAATTGAATAATGTTTCTCCCTTCAATATCTGTGTCTTCTCATGTCGGCCATCTGCTCTGATTTTTGCAAATATCAATTGATCCTCATAAAATTTCCAGGACATAATCTCACCTCCCTCCCTCCAGCATGAGGGCAAACCTGTTCTCGTCAACTTATCAAACGAAATATCAAATTTCTTAACCATCTCTTTAATTCCCTGTAACCGTTTCTCTGAGGACTTTAGAAGGTCATTTTTAATGATCATTTTGTTTACCTCTTCAGCATAGAAGTACCTATCCAGTATCCCCATATCTTTCAACTCTTCATCTGTCTTGGCATTAATAAAATTTATGAATTTCTTGGCCCAATTTGATCTTTTGATAGCGGCCTGCTTCTCCAATAATAGCTCCTTTTCATGCTCTGAAACAATGTTTTACTCTCTGGAAATTATATTCATGGAATCCCATTTTGACTGCATTTCTGAAATGATCTCGTTCCAGATAAGATCCTTAGCTTTAATAAGGGAAATATTTCCCTTCAATTTCTCCTTGAGTTCTTTGATTTCTTCCTCAGCTTTTTGTAGCTTCTGCTCGTTCTCATTTGCCTTTCCTTCCCATCCTTGCATCAACTTAAGAACTGTGGCCAATTCAGACTAGGCCTGTTTACAATCTCTCTCCGCCATTTTTAATTCTGTGTTCAGCTGAACAACCTGGGCTTGAGGGTCGGCTCCACCTGCAGAAAAATCAAAAGTACAAGTATGGTTCTGGATTTGATTCTGTAAGGTTATAGCAGTCTGCTTTACCTTAGTAAGTTCCTCGTCCTTCTTCATCAACTGTTGTCGTATTTCCTCTTTTTCCTTTTCAACCTCTGCTACTTCGGCTGCCAATGAGTGCTCTACAGCTGGCAATTTCAACTTTTTCCTTAATGAAGATATTTCTGCTTCTGCACTCTTCATAAGTTTTTGAATTGTGCTTTTATCATTTGGATCAACCCCGATTTTCATTATGATTTTTTTCAGCTCTTCATTCTGAGTAGTTAACGCTCTTGCATTGGCTTTTTCCATCTTGCATTGTTTGACAACCTTAGCAAGCATATTTTCTGTCTTGACTGCTGTAGCATTGGTCTTGCTCAAATCATTGACAATCAACTGACCTGTCTGCATGTGGAGATTC
This sequence comes from Pinus albicaulis, assembly GCA_034641835.2. Lineage (NCBI taxonomy): Eukaryota > Viridiplantae > Streptophyta > Pinopsida > Pinales > Pinaceae > Pinus > Pinus albicaulis. The sequence goes on along the minus strand of CM076572.1, from coordinate 618,873,339 downwards.
ATTTTGTCCCACAAGGGGATCTTTTTCACGTCCATGACTATATTCAACTCCTTAAAGCTGCCTGAAGGTCCAAGGGACATTCCTGTCGGATGCGACAGCGCCATCTTAAACTGATCTTTCTCCAGATCCATTACAATCAATAGTCTTGTTTGGTCAACAGGTATATGGTGCTCTGCTTGTGTTTCTATATTGGCCTTTATTCTTTGGTTCTTTTCTTCAATCTGTGAGAACACTTGCTTCATGGAAGGAGCCTTTTCCAAATGAAGTTCTGGTCTGCTAGGAGATGAAGGGCCACCTTGTTCTTCACTGACCTGGAGAGTAAAACCAGGTGAATTGGAAGAGTGGTCTTCTGCTAATTTAGTCCTTTTCTCCTCTCGGGGTTCCTCCTCATCGATCTCAATAACATCATCTCTCCCTCTTTTGCTCATCTTTTCCAATATTGCAGGTGTTTGAATACTGATCCGTGATGAACTTGGCCCTCCTGGATTAGCCAATTTCTCTAAATCCGGTTTACTCACATGAGTAAAAGCAACATACCCATTCTCGACCCTTTTTTGTGAAATAATCCCATGTGGGTCATAGGCCCATTTCTCTCCCAACAGCAACTGTGTTTCTTCCAATATTTTTGATACCTCCTCAAAAGCTTGCCTTGTGTTAACAACAAAAGGGCCTACACTCATAGGCAACTTGTACATTAATCCTTTCTTCATGGGCAAAAAATGAACTTGATCCACATTAAGACTTTGCCTTATAAATTCCAAGGCAAACAGTCTCATGGGAACAAATGTTGGAAGCCTATAAGGCTCAATACTGACTCCATATAGCCTTATCTCAGAATAATCTTCAAAAACAAACCAGTCTCCAAATTTACAATTAGGTCCTAATTGTAAGAACTCCTAGGCCTTTGGCAGGAAGCATGGAGGCAGAGTTCCATTAAGAATTTTATAAGCAGTGATCATGAAATGGTCCACAAATTCAAATAAACCGGCTTCGTTCTCTTCTCTTCTAACCATATCGGTCCAAAGCAAAACTGACTGTTTATTTTTATTACTATCCATTATATTCAAACCAACACTCATGAACTCTTCAACATTCTGATATAAAAAAAAGTAGACTACCAATGAGGGAAATCTGAAATAACCTGTTAAAGGGAAGGCGATCAATTGAGAATTCACCACTTCCTGCCAAAAGGATGGGATATCTAGCACCACCCCTGGTTTCATCATAAGAGCGAACATCCCCAAGGCTGCCTTGTCAATTTCGTGATCATCATCTCTCCCCAAAATCTCCATAATACAGCTAAGAACTGGCCTGTATTGAACATTAAACGCCTCCAAACTGAACTTTCCCGTTTCAAATTGAGTCTTCTCTGGACTTGATACCAAAAACGACATGCAACGATTAAACTCTTCATTTGAAAGCTCCTCGAAATACTGAATCAACGAATCTTCAGAGAACTGCAAAGGAGAATCATTTTCTGGAAAACATAATGCCTGACGCATTAATTGAGTTGAAACCTGCAGAATATTTTCCCCTTGGGAATTCATAACAAAACACTTGCCTGGGTACATAGACGAAACTAACCAAGAAATAAATTCCGGGAAGAAATGAGTTTTTGGAATACAAGCGGACAACACTCCCGAACTTTGCATAGCAGAAAACATAGGGGACTTGTTAGTGTTCAAGGTTACTTGATAATGCAAGAGAGGATGGTTTACGGATGACGCGGTATCATGAACATCTTTCTCGCTATCTAGGAGGGGACTGAGACTTGACAAACCAGACAATGATGTTCGCTTGGCCATGATTGACAGGAATTTGAAAACAATTCGCGAAATACTGAATAGTGCAAAGGTGGCGGGACGCGGTTTAAACAGGGCAAACAGTCACAATTAAATCACAATAGGACGGAAAAACCCCATTTATAGGCAACAGGAACCATAACAAATGCAAGGGTGACGTGGAAAGACAGCTAACAGTGAATGACAGCTTGCTTACCACCTCGACAGATGACGTAATGCGACCTCGACGGATGACGTAATGCGGGGGGTCTGTGAGTACGGCGGAGAATTCCTACCCATACCCCCCGTAATTAATCAGGACCGTCGATCATCAGATTTCTAAGATCTGACCCGTCAACTGCAGGGGGTCGGGATTTGATAACCGACGGGCTAATTAACCCCCCGCAATTGCATATCCAAATACTTCTTTGCATGATTGTGACTTCCGCTCCGGAAGCTGCTCGAGCTTTAACCTTAATACATATATATATCAACCAAAGGTCGGCCCGTTCCATGTATAAAAATGAAAATGGAAATACATTACATTCCCCTCTTTTTTATGCTAAAGTATAAAAACTTCATACTATAGCATATTTTCGAATTCTTATATATTTTTTTATTTTCTTTTCAAAATTTCAAAAATAAAATATAAAAAGGATATGTAGATACTCATCCACAACACGGTGAAATTGTAAATAGAGAAATTTTAATAGTTATAATGGGAAGATCCTTTGGTATATGAACCCCAAAGGTCACCCCTCTCCATGAATGTAATGATGTTCACATTAATGCAAATCACACAATTGGGAGTTACCTTCTTGGCCTGACATGGTATCATAACACATGTCTTAGGTTTGAAGTTTAGTTGTTCTGAATTGTTTCTTTGTAACTCCTTTTCTACCTATCACTCTACCAGTTCCCTACCATCCCTATATGTTGATAGCTCTTAGAAATATTACATTCCATCCCTATCCATTTTGGAACTCTAACTCTTGTCCTCTACCCTTGCGACTTGCAAAGTTTCACAATTGGTGTCTCATTGTCTGTGGCTATTCGATTTTGAAAATGACGGTTAGCGCTGGCTCAACCTATGGTGTTTTTAACTTCATCTTAGCATCTCCTAGGGTTTATTGTAATGGGTTTGGTTGGGTGAGGATCCAAATAGAGATTGAGCTCTTTGTACTAGTAGTAATATAGGCTTGAACTTTTGAGTTTAAAAAATGAATGACCATCTCATCCTTGAAAATATTTACCTATGTAATAGTAGGAATAGTATTCACCCCTAACTTTTTCAAGGTACTTTGGAGTATTTTGTCATTTTTTGTCATGGTTGTATGAATTTATTTCTTCTTTCTGTGTATTGTACCCTTTCCACCAATATGAACTGCACCAACCATATACATAAGCTTATCTTGATTCATCTTTTGTGATCGAAATGGATGAATATGATCTTCTTCTACTATGACACCTTTCAAACTAATTGAATTATCCAATCCAAGTTGATTGATGATTATGGGAAGGATATCTCATAAATTTTAATAGTTTGTGTGTATTTTTCCTAGGAGTCATGAATTCAAATTGTTAACTCCACCATTTGATTTTCTTCTTAGTCTCAGCCGGAGTGGGGTTATTTTCATTTGGGCATTTAAAACCGTATGAATTTTAAATTTATATAATTTAGTGGTTGTATTCTTCATGCTCCTCCTGCCATGCAAATCATGGCTTAATCTATCTCCATTGGGGAAATATCCATTCATAGGGATCATCTCCATGCTATACCCAGGGCGTGTTAAACGAAATGGCTAGATATGTTCTCATTTCAACGAGCATTGTGAGATAAATCATTGTACATGATGTGTAGAAAATAAGCCTCCTACACATTTCCTCTACATTGTTGATGAAATATGTGTATTATATAGTGTTATATATGTAGTTTTTACATAATGCATTGAAGAAGTTTTATGGAATTTAGAGCAATATTTGACTGGTGCAGTATCTCATCTCCATTGTTGGAGTAGTACTCACTGGCAAAGAGAAATACAAAGAATGGTCACGAAAGATCATGCATACCCTCATTTTTAATTACTTATGGAAAGGAATTTGTGAAGGAGAAGGTGATAATGCACCTACCAAGCCCACATTAGATAAAGAGTTAACCCATTGGGAGAATAAGGAAAACAAAGCTTATGCGTTGATTGTTGCTTTTGTAAGTGAAGAGCTAAGTCGTCATATTATTCCAATTACATATGCTTATGATGGATTAAAGAAGTTGAAATATTTATATGACTAACACTCAAAATTAGAATTAGTTCAACTGATGATCATGCTCTTCAATCTGGATTTGAAGGACGATGACCCCCTTGGCCCTAGCCTTAGATATTAGAGCCATCACGCATGATATAGAAGTCACTGGAGTTAAAATGGACATCCCTCTCACAACATTTGTCAAGGCCCTCTATCCTACATAATCTCACTATCTTTAATCCTTACAAGCCAATGCCTAACTCATGCACATTACTTTTGACACTCTTGTAGATAAGTTTGCAGGATGGGAGAAGGATTTTTAGAAGAGGAAGACAACTTATAAATCCCCTTAAGAAGTATTTTTCCTTGTGCAAAAAGAGAAGAATCAATCACAAGATTCTTCTAGAGGAAGAGGTGGTAGAAGAGGACGTGGAAGGAAGAATAAAAGAGGTAGGGGGGTAAACATCACCAAGTAGGAAAATGTGACCTCCACTGTATTCAGTGTAATAGATATGGACATGATGCATCCACATGAAAAATCCCTTTAGAAAGAATCAAGCAGGAATGCAAAGAAGGCAAAGGTAAAACACAAAATCCAGTGAAAGGTAAAGCACCTGAATCTCCTCATTATATTGTTTACCATTGCAATTTTAGAGTAACCAAATATTTGTTTCATACTTAATTTGCTTATTGGAAAGATGCATGGTTGCTTGATATAGGTACAACCCGCCATATGACCTTTCAGAAGGACTTCCTTCGATATTTTAGTGACAATGTAGATGGAGCAGTATACTTTGCAAACAAGTCAAGCCTCAAAATGGTGTAGTTGAAAGAATGAACGAGTCTTATTTAAATATGGTTCTCCAAATGATGTTCTTCAAAAACGTAAAACTGATGTTTTGGGTTGATGAAATTTTATGTGTAGTGTATATCAAAAACAAATTTCCATCTCATGCTCTAAAAAACAAGACTCCTTATGAATTGTGGTTTGGCCACATTCCTTCGGTAAGGCATCTCGGGATCTTTGGTTCCACTTACTATGCCTTGATTCCCAAGGAACAAAGAAGCAAGCTTGATGCAAGGAGTCAAAAGTGCATCTTCTTGAGGTATTCAAATACCACCAAAGCATAATGTCTATATGATGAGGTAAATAAGAAGTTTATATTTTCTAGAGATGTTATTTTTCTTGAATCTTCCAAGACTGATAATACTGTTGAGTGAAAAATTGATCGTTTAGATAGATTTAGCCATGCAAGAACTTATCATCAATTTGATAATGAGATTCCACATCTTGAAAAGGGGGATCCCTGTCTTAGATCAATCTATGGAATCTCCTTCTGAAGCATTGTCTCCCCATCATGAGTTCTACTCAATTATTTAGATCAAAAAGACCCTTTGAGTGATGTGATTCAAAGGATTGGAAGGCTAGATCTTGATGCAACCCCATCTCAATCAAAATAACTTGGACCATCTCAAAAAGGTCCTCCAAAATGGCTCTTTAAATAACTTGAAAGTGCTCATCCTAATGAGGTTGGAAAGACAAGAACTAGAAGTTTCACTAGACAAAATGAAGGTGATGCAGACGATTCTGATTCATTTGATGATACGGATGTTTATTATGATGGTGAATTAAATTTGTCTACTAATTTTGAACCAACTTCCTCTAAATAAGTTGCTTCTCATGATGAATGCAAAGAAGCAATGCAGAAGGAGTATGATTATTTCATAAAGATCATGGAACATTGAAACTGTTGGACCCTCCATTTGGAACCAAACAATTTTTTGTAACTGGATCTTCGAGAAAAATTTATAAATCAAATGACTCACTTAACAAGCATAAAGAAAGACTTGTGGCAAAAGGATTTGCACGGAAATAAAGTGTCAATTATGAAGAGACCTTTCCCCCCACAACAAAATGGATCACCATCTAGAATCTCTTTGCCTTAGCAACTCTGAATGGATGGAAAGTCCATTAGATGGATGTGAATAATACTTTCTTTAATGGAGACTTGAAATAAAATGTCTTCATGTCTCAACTAGAAGGATTTGTTGTGAAGGGACATGAACAAAAAGTATTCAAAGTCATCAAATGCTTGTATTGCCTAAAAAAGCACCACAAGCCTAGTATGAAAAATTGGTTGACCATCTTCTGAAATTAAATTTCAAACACTTTAATCTCGATTATGCAACTTTATTTGTCAATAAAGTTGGAAAAACTATTGTCTATCTTATGGTATATGTAGATGATTTGTTGATAATAGGGAACAATGCAAACTATATTGGTTCCATAAAGAAATAATTGAAGAAAGTCTTTTGAGATGACAGATTTGGGACACCTTCATTACTACTTGGGTATTGAAGTGATCCAACATCCAAGATATATATTCCTCTCTCAAAACAAGTACATTGGAGAATTGTCGAACTAGTTTGGCATAGTTGAATGCAATCCTTTATCCACTCCAATGGAACAAAATTTGAAGCTCACATCTAAAAAAGGAAACGAATTTAAGGATGCAACTAGGTATGAAAAACTTGTGGGAAGTCTAATCTACCTCACCACTACTAGACTATATATTTCATTCATTATTGGAATCCTATACAGGTTTATGCAAAAGCTTTGTGAAGTACATTGGTCTGCTACAAAATGAGTTCTAAAGTACTTGAAAGGAACTCAATATTTTAGACTCAAATATCACATGTAGATGACTTCATCTTGATTGGATATTTTGATTCATACTTAGATGGATATAAGGAGAATGGAGTGTCTACTTCAGGCTCTGTTATGAGTCTTGGATTAAGAATTGTCTCCCGGAGGTCAGACAAATAGTTAGTTCCAACATATTCCACAACAGAGGCAGAATATGTAGAAATTGTAGAAGCAACCAAGGAGATTGTGTGGTTAAGGAAAATTCTTGAAGATTCGCAGGAGAAACATATAAATTATACTCCTCTTCTAATTGAAAATAATTTTGTAGTTAAATTGGCCAAGAATCCAAAATTCCATGATCGAACCAAACATATCAACATAAAGTATAATTTGATATGACATCATGTAAAGGCCAAGACTATTCACTTATGACATTATTCCACAAATGAGAAAATTATAGATATCTTCACCAAAGCACTTGAAAGAGAAAAGTTTGAAAGATTTAAAATAATGCTTGGACTCACAAACACCCCTTCATATTACGGGGGGGGAGATGTTAGACACCTAATCCCTAGGGATTGGGTGAAAATGTAGAAATATGTAAACAAAGAAATTTGAATAGTTAGAATGGAAATAGAATGTGGTATCATAATTCCATAGGCTACCCCTCTCCATGTATATAATGATGCTCTCAACATATTAAAAAAAGGGAAAAGTTTGCAAGGTTGAGGAAAATCACATGCAAATTTACTTGTTGACTAATATAAATCGATGTTGCTCGGAAATTTGCAGGAATTTTTTATTAAAATAAGGTAGAGTATGACTTGTCATCTCAAGGAGGTACAAGGTAGGAAATTAGAAATCAATTAAGAAAAATTGCATCCTTCCTTCTTCTTCTTTTTTGTTCACCAATGAAAAATTTGTGATATATATATATATATATATATATATATATATATAATCCTTTTAATTGATTGCAAAGTAATAATAAAATATTTTAAATATTGTAATTGATTAGATATTTAATTTACTATTTATGTTGCATGAGCGTTTGGAATGAGGGAATGAGAACATGCATGTAAGTATTCTAAAAGTTTAGACGTTTTGTCCAAATTTATATTATTTCAAACAAATTAGAGGCCAATTTGGAAGAACTTTACCCCTTAATTAAAACTTTATATTTCTTTAACAAATGTAAAATTAAAATTACTAACTTAATTTTGTTTAATAATTATATAAACATATTCAATAATTATTGAAATTTTAATATCCATATATATATTTGTTTAAAAAATGTAAAACAAAATACATATATAAAATATAAAATATGAATTTTTAACTCTTTTTCTATTTTTATTTATATTTTTTAAATATAAATTTATATCTATAAATTTTGGAAATTTGAATCATTGTTTTGGTTTTGATTTGGAAAAAAACAAAATAATACTACTCTTATCCTTAAAATTATTACTCTACTAGGCTAGGGAGTTGGAACTTAGAGAGCTCCTAGTGTCCGGGGACTCCTTAAATGTCATCAACGGGTTTAATGTTGTCCAAAGATGTAAAAACTTTGTTCTATTGCCTATATTGGAAGAAATTCAATTCTTAAAAGAATCTTTTGATCTAATCTCATGTCGCCACGTCTATAGGGAGCGAAATGTAGAAGCAACCCTTCTTTCTAAGGAGGCTCTATAACAAGATCTGTGCGTATGGAGGATCAATGAATATATAGAGGGAACAACCGAGGAATACCTTCATTAGCCTATTATCATATGAATTTTATTTTTCCGCAGGCATTCCTATATGAGGGAGATTTTTTATTATATATCAGTATGAGTTCTTTGTCCATTCGTATATACACATATAGATGTTTTTTACAACAACCTCGAATCAAAGGGTTTTTGTCTCCTTAAGGAGAGAGCCGATTTTTTGGTTTTTTATTATGTGTCATACTCAGAACTTACTTTATGGTTTTTGCTAGCAGAAATTGTAATGCTTTCACATCTGCATGTGTAACTTTTTATTTCCTTAACAAAAGGTTTGATTTTTCCTTGGGATTTTTTTTTTTTTTTTTATGAAAATACAATAATATTAGTAATTAATAAAAAACAACAAATTGAGATATTCAATAATTGGACTTTTGTGTTTAGTATTGGTTCAAAAGCAAACACATATGCATTAAAAATTATTTATATTCAAAAGTGTAAAATGTTAATTATTAAGGTGGTTTATTTTTTTATTATTTTTTACCGTAAGTCAGCAAGCAAGGAGAACTTATATTACTAAATAAATAGAGAGTAAAAAAATGGCATCTGGTATGCCAATTTGGAAACCAGATCAGATGCATAAAAATATTGTCTTGATCACACTCTTGTCCAGGCAAAGCATCAGATTTGTATGTCTCTTGTATCTCTTATACAACTAAAAGAATTGACATTTCCTAACACCACTATTGACAAGTATGGATATCTGAAATTCTTGCCAACTATACTCTATAGACCTTGACTTAACAAAAAAGCCATTGTACTGCCTAATTAAGCTAAAAACTATATTAACAATAAAACTAGTCTTTGCCATGACCAACTAAAAGAGGGTTTCCCCATGCTCAGACCTCATTTAACTGGGGTTGAAGCTGCCACTAGACCCGCATCACGAACTTCCACTGGAGTTGTCGCTGGAGCCTCTGGAACAGCCGATGGTTGAAATCCTGCGTTGTTAACCTCATGAACTTTGTATTTCCTCATATGGATTGGTTCCCCTTTCACAACCCCCATCATAATATCAACATTGTGAATGTACTTGAGATAAATTAAAAACATGATATTCATATCCCCAATTTTTTCATCCTTCAAATTTTCTACATTCATAAAACCCTTTAGGACTGCTTCAATTCCACTCATGCATTGCTTTATAACCTTTAACTGAGTTTCTATCTCCAGCTGTCTTCTGGCCCTATCCTCCGCTGCCTCCGCCTACAAATTTCCCACCAAAGTCTTGACATGTCATGCAGTCTCTAAATTTTTATGATACATATTCGTCTGTATTTTGGATTCCTCAGTATCAAGAAACTAGTCCAATTCTTCCTCAATTATGTTATCCAGGACAATTCTTCGTTGCCTTCGAACCTCATTCTCCCAAATCAATATTCTATTTTCCTTTTTGTGGCACTGTGGCATGGTAATTTTCAGCAATTGGCCTCGTTGGTGCCTCCATGCGTGTTTGTTTATTGGAACCTTGGCCTTCTGCATCCGCTATGGGTTTTCCTCTCGGCCTACCCCCCGCACTTCTAACCTTGCCCATTAAAATATTTGATACCTTGGTTTCCCTCTTTGCTACAACTATCTAAAGCTCATTGTTCCACCACCTTTTTGCGTTCTGACTCATGTCAAAAATGCTTGTTCCCAAACCCAAATTTAAAGGTGGTATCATAGACTTGCCTTGCCTTACTAGTTTTTGTGTACTTTCCCTCTCAATTTTTTAGTATCTTGATCTGCCAGTGATGTTGTTGCTAATTCGTGTGTGCCTGTGGTTACTCTCTCGAACATTCATCCTTCCTAGTGGTTTGTACAATCTAATAATCACCATTATCCTGCTCCTATATGTTGCCTCTTTTGATGTCCTATCTTCCCACTCCACTCGTAGGTCATTCTCATTAATGAGATGATATGCATGACGTACCATTATGGAGGAGATCCCATATTCTCCAATTTCTACTATTATTTTGTTCATACTGTGAGTACATGTATCCCTTCTCACATCTCGATTAAAACTTACTTGTACTTCCATTATGAGGATTTACTCATTCGCATGGCCAAGTGGGTATCTATCCTAATTTGGTCCCACCTCCTCCTTATCTTCCCCCTTGGTGACATGGAGTTATCCTACTCTGCCATATTTTGGTAGTCTTCCTTTAGCTGACCTTCTGATAGCTCCTCCCACCCCACGTCTATCAACGTGTGTACACTCACTACACCTTCATTTTCCAACTTGTTTGCCAACGCATTCACTGACCTTCAGAAAAGGGTTAAATCCTTCATTTTCAGAACCTCTAGATGGGATTGTATGCATTATATTAACTGATCCAAGTGCTAATTTTGTGTTACCTTGCCTATCTGTGCACCACATTGAAGCCTACATGTTGCTTGGATAGATATCGATGAGTCTCCTTCCATCGTGACATTCACCATTCCTTCCTGAGCCAACAACTCGAGGTTGTGCTCCAAGGCCTGGAATTATACTGCATTGTTTGAGGTATGGCCCAATTTTATGAAATAAAATCTGTGTATTTGGCTCATCTAGTCTCGAATAAATCCTCCTACCCCTGCTTTTCCAAGGTTCCCTTTCGAAGCCCTGTCAAAATTCAGCATGAGGAAACCTTGAAGGGGAGCTAACAAGACTGCAAAACCCAACTGGATATGGAAATCATAAGACGATGCCCTTGAATACTCAGGTATTCCAAATATAGGTACTTTAAAATTCTTGTTTGTTAAGGGGATGACAATTCCTCTGACGGTTTAGTCCCTTTGTTAATTATTGTTTCTTTTAGTTGACGCCTTATTTCTTTCATCAGGCTGTCTATAGGGAGCTTCTTATCACGAAATATTCGTCTATTGTAGTCCTTCCACATTTCCCAAACGATGAAACCCCATACTAGATTCTAGGTGAGGTTCATCACCTCATTTTTTGTATAATGCAGTTGTCATTTCCTTACCGTTTCCTAAATATTATCCCTGATTCGGTATTTTTGTCTGAAGGTGAAAATCATCCAATCCCATAACACCTCCATATAGATGCAAGTATTCAATAGATGATTTAGATTCTCCTCTGCATTTCACAAAGAAAACACCATGACGCTCCAATATATCCTCTCTTAAGTATATTTTCCTAGGTTATATATTTTCGGTGCATGACTAGCCATAGGAAAAATTTGATTTTTGGCCAATGTGCAGACATCCATAATTTCCTCCAGGATGGGTCATTTATACTAGTGCATCCGTCATCGAGATATACTTTTGCTTCCTTGAGATTGAATTCCCATCCTTCTTTTTTACCCATCTTAATTGGTCTTGGTCCTCATTGAATAAGTTTTTTTTCTTACTCAGTTCCTTTGTTAAACTCCTAAATACCTGGTTGTTCTGGGTTGGTTGCTGAAAAATGGTAAGCTTCCATCTTCCCTAGTTGTTATTTTCCAATCCCTGTTCCCAGAAATAGTGGACTTATATGTAACCTTGATCCTCCATAATTAATTCTATGGGGTGCCATTCCTCCTGTTTAACTTAGATTATTTTTTTCACGCATCATCCCAAAACAAGGTTGCCCTTCCATTTCTAATCTCCCATAAACGATTTTTTTGTATTGCTTCTCTATTATTCGAGGCTAAGTTCTAGACTGTCGACCCCTGAATAAAGCCCTATAGGTGGTCAAGGTTATTTGTGCACCAATTAGGTGCATACTTTGATTTCCAAAGCTTTTCCCATTGTGTTTATCCCCATTCAAACCACCTCCACCATAATTTTTCTCCACGTGCTTTATTAATTATCTTTGTATCATGAAGACTGAGATTTCCTACATCTTTTGGTTTACAAAATGTATTCCGGGCCACTAGTGCCCATTTTATTTTGTCCTCTACCTCGACCCAAATAATTTTCTTGTGGATTTCTCTGCTCTTTTGCAACACCCCTTTAGGAGTTGGGAGGATAGATAACATGTAACCCATAATTTCTTGTAGCACAACCTTGGTCAGTGAAAGACGATTAACTAGGTTTAGATCCCTGAAATTCCATCTCTTTACCCTATCATCTAAGCTTGCAAAAAAACAAGATCTGAATGTTCCATTTTAATCTTTTTTTTAATCAGTCTTTGTTTACTGAGGTTATTTAGGCCTCTTGCATTTCATGTTTAAATACGAATATTGGATTGCAATCTTAGCGTTCAGATCTTACCCGAGTTGATCAACAGGGCTCCCAACTCTTAGAGGGTTATGATGTTAGACTTCCTTCCTCTTTTTGATGGGTGTGTCGTGGTGCTAATACTATCTCAGATCCTAACGCCTTAACTCCCATCTCTGCTATGTCTGTATGTGGGCGTTTATGTCCTCATAATCTATCTTCTTCTCTCATGAGGTAAAGATACTTAATCCTATCCATCTATTATGTTGGGATGGCCTCTAGTCCCTATTTTCGGGCTTGTTCCACCATTGTTTGAAGGTAAATCCCTTCCATTTCCACTATTTCCTAGAGATATGGGTCCTTTGTACCCACTTCTCTTGGGCTCATCTCAAAATATCCTTCAAATTCTGTTAACATATCCGTTATGTCTAATTTTTTCCCTAGATATGATGTCTGCTGCAACATTTACTCCTCTTTACCTACTACATGTTCCTCATTTTTTGTCTTCTTCAGTCCCATGATTCTCCAGGTTCTCTTCCGACAGGACTTCAAAACTATTCCTCAGTGCCTTCCTACCTCCTTGATTTCTTTGTTGTTGTCTTCGATTTGCACGTCCCCTTGTATTGGGTCTCACAAAACCATCAACATATTTTCGATCTGGTTCTTTCCTTTGCTCCTCAAATTTATTTAGAGGGCACTCCCAGATCAGGTGGCCATGTTCATGACAATGTCTACACCTAAATGGAATCTTGTCATAATCAACTGATTGTAACCATATTTCATCCTTGAATTCCAATTTGACTGCTTCAGGCAGGGCACTTGAAACATCCATTTCCACACATATTTTTGCATGCGATGTATATCTTCCTTGTAACGTTTCCTTTGATATCTTAATAAACTTTCCCAGCATGTCTTCTATGAGATTTAGGGTCGAAGTTAGCCCCTACTCAAGAGGTAATGAGTACAACCTAACCCAAACTGGGACTTTAGTGAAGGTCTCATTTATACTAGTGCATTTGTCGTCGAGATATACCTTCGCTTCCTTGAGATTGAATTCCACTCCTTTTTTACCCATATTAATTGGTCTTGGTCCTCATTGAATAAGGTTTTTTTCTTACTTATTTCCTCTGTTAAAATCTTAACTAGTTGGTTGTTCTGGGTTGGTTGCTGAAAAATGGTAAGGTTCCATCTTCCCTAGTTGTTATTTTCCAACCCCTATTCCCAGAACTAGTGGAATTCTTTGTAACCTCGATCCTCCATAATTAATTCTATGGGGTGCCATTCCTACTGTTTAACTTAGATTATTTTTTCCATGCATCATCCCAAAACAAGGTTTCCCTTCCATTTCTAATCTCCCAGAAACAATTTTTTGTATTGCTTCTCTATTTCTAATCTTCCAGACTATCGACCCCTTCATAAAGCTTGATAGGTGGAAAAGGTATTTTGTGCACCAATTAGGTGCATACTTTTCTTTCTGAAGCTTTTCCCATGGCGTCGATCCCCATTTAAACCACCTCCACCATATTTTTTCTCCATTTGCTTTATTAATTATCTTTGGATCCTAAAGACTGAGACCTCCTACTTCTTTTGGTTTAAAAAATGTAATCCAGGCCACTAGTGCCCATTTAATTTTGTCCTCTGCCCCACGCCGAACAAATTTACTTTGGATTTCTGTGCTCTTTTGCAACACCCCTTTAGGAGTTGAGAGGATAGATAACATGTAACCCAGAATGGCTTGTAGCACAACCTTGGTCAGTGAAAGACGATTAAACAGGTTTAGATCCCTGAAATTCCATCTCTTTACCCTATCCTCTAGGTTTGATATAACATTTTCCCAATTAGATTTCTTCCATCCCTGAACCATTAGACGAACCCCAAGATATTTGGACGAGAGGGATCTTCTTTGGAAACCTAATATAATAGTTAAATTTCTCTTGATAACAATGTGAGTATTAAAGAAAAAAATCATGGACTTGGAATGGTTTATATCCATAAATGAGGTTGAAGCAAAAGTGTCCAAGATGAGCTTAAAAGAGCAAGCCTCCTTTACAGTGGGAATACCAAGCAACATGGTATTGTCAACAAACTATTGATGCGTTGTTGTTTGACCTTCTTAATGTAATTCAAGGCACCTTATGTCACCTTATCTGTTAGCAACAAAAATTGCTCACTCGAGGCCTTCCATCATTATAATAAATAGGAAAGGTGACATGGGGTCCCCTTATCTAATTCCCATAAATGGGAAGAAAGGTTTTTTCAGAGCCCCATTTAATAGAATTGAGAAATTGGGTAATGAAACAGGGGACATAATCCAACTGATCCATTGATTTTAAAAACCAAACGCCCCCAACATTGCCTCCATGTATTCCCGATTGATCTTACCGTAAGCCTTTGAAAATCCAGCTGTATTATAATCCTTGCCTTTTTTGGATCTTCGAAGAGTGGGAAATCTCGTGCACATGTATCACATTGTCTAGGATTTTCATACCCTACATGACCCCAAACTGTTCTTCTGAGATCATAAATAGAAGAACCATTTTCATCCTATTGGCTGCCACTTTTGATATGATCTTGTATAACGCATTAGCCAGGGCTATTGGCCTAAATTTCTCTGGATTACTTGCTCTATTTTCCTTCAGTATAAGGGTGAGAAAAGTAGATTTTAGAGCCTTCAAGATAGTTGCAAAATTCTGGGAGTCCGCTACCACCTCATATACATTGGTTTTAACTATTTACCAACATGCTTTAAAAGAAGTCAATAATAAAGTCATTCGGACCAAGGGCTTTACCATTGGGCATCTCATTTACTTCCTCGGCCACCTCTTCCATGGAGACATGCTTATTTAAATTCTTATTTTGCTCTTCCGTGATCAAATTAGGAATGTGCTTAAATATCTTTTGGATATCCTCTATTCTATCCACCTGTGGTTCCTCTACAATTTTTTGGAAATGTTGAACCAAGACTTGTTCAATATGCTTCATAGGTTCGTCCCCTATCATCCTTAATCCTGAGGATTCGATTGGAGTTTCTATGTTCAATTGTTGATCGGTGGAAGAAATTAGTGTTCTTCTCTTCCTCCCTGAGCCATAACACTTATGATTTCTGTCTCTGTAGAATTTCCTCCTATCTACATCTATCCTCCTGTTGAAGCCCCGAAAATCGGGTCTACAACAAGGGGGATACCCACCCGGTCCGGACCTTGGTTAGCAGCTCCTTTTCCGTTTGGTGTAGTGGGTCCGACTGGGGATAATGGGACCAGTTTCCCAATATGTGTGTGTGTGTGTTGAGAATTGATATTTCTTATCTAAGAAAGTTCCTAAGTGAAATGCTTTTATTCTAATTCTAATTTAATAACATGTAAATTGTAATCTAATTAAACAGAAATATCTGATTCTAAACTAAACCTGGGATGTAATATTTTATTTATGCGATCTAAAATGATTTCAAATAGCAATTGGTAATAAAGATTATTCAACTGTTATAAGAAAAGAATTCAATAAAGATAAACCACTTCGTATAAAAAGTTAGACGAAACAGTTGTGAAAAATATATCGCATAATAAGCTATTCATACATTAAGCATAAACAAGTGGCTATCACCGTACAAAAGTGCCAAATGATAACTCAAACATTCAAGCATTAATACATAAACAACTGAACATAAATATCACTTTAACACAGAGGCAAAAATAGTTAAGAGATAAAATTACCATTTATAACTATTTCTACTCATGAGCTTCAAGCAATAATGACTTATCTCTTCTTAATCCAACATCCACTAAGAGTACAGAAGTGCAACATCAGTAGCATATATTAAACGTAGATATCAATAAATCCTGTTCCATTCATTCATCAAAACCTCCTCGGAGGGTGCAAAAGTGCATGTTCTGAGGACAAGTTTTTGACAAATTTCAGGACCCTTCTCTAAATGCATGAGAAGGGCTTAAATACTACTAACTAAATATAAAAATAATTTATTACAAAAATATAGGATACGGTTTAAATGACCGTCCTATTTTTAGGCAAAAAATAAAGTAAAACTAGAACTAAATCTAAAATTAAAATTTAACAACTAATTAATTGTGAATGTGTTCTTTGGAATTGCAAACTGTCCTGTGAAGATGAAATTAGCAAGAGCTGGCGCTATCTTTTCGGCAGAATTGATGATACACTCGAGAGTCATGCATTGGCTGTGTGGCTTTACCAGACATGCCCAGTAAGAATCCCAATTTTACTTTTTTAATCCTTTAATCAATTCTGCCTTCTCTTGGGCTTTCTGTTTCCATTCTGTTTGTAGTCGTTGTGCTTTTGGTAGGTATCCTGGAGTAGTTTCAGAGATCAGATTTACCTTGTGTAAATTTTCATTTATACAATCAATAATACTGCTAGCTGTTGTGGCTACTTCTTCTGCTGCTTGCTCTGCCTTCCTGATCTGTGCATCCCAATTATTAAAAAGTATTTCTTTGTGATTTTCATTGATTGTAGGTGCACCTGCTCTTTTCCCTTCTTCTATATTTTGCCAAGCCAAATAGTCATTAACTCTTTTTTCAGTTAAATCATAATCATGTCGTAAATCTACGACATGATTAGTGATTTTATCACTTTCTTCACAATAAGAGTTCCATTCTAATATTCTTTGGCATAATATTTCTTGTTGTTGCAATAGTTGGTCATTTAAGGAAATAGAATATGTGATAAATTCCGTGAGCTTGGGATCATATTTGTGCGTCTCTTGCATAACCTGTAGCTGTTTCTCTTTTTCGGCCAAACTGTTCTGATATCCAATCTGCATTTGTTGAAACTCTTGCTGTAATTTTTCAAGTTGTTTCTGAGCTTCACTGTTAGCATTGGCTTCTTGCAGCTATTGTTGCAAGACCTGTAACTGATCGTATTTCTCATTCAATAATTGTCATACCTCAGATGCTTTGTCAATGGCTGCAGAGGCATAAGCTCTTGTGATCTGAGATAATTTAGTGAGATTTTCTGTTGGATTGGTAGTAGGATCTTTCCATAGAACATCAAGGTGTTCTGCATCATGAGAGAGAACATTTTCCAAATTCCTTTTCTTCATCTGTATTCTTACCACTGCCTTGTGTTGTGGACTGTAGAATACATCAAGAGGAGGAATTTCCTCTATCTTAAGTATGAGTTCAGAAGACGAGGTTATAGGAATATGTTCTGTTTCTGAGACATTAGTAGTTACTCCTGTGACTATATTTATTGCTATATGTACATTGCTCACAGGTGTCTGTGTATTTTGTGCTTCAATATTAATCAAATCATTGAATGTTTCCCATTCCTTATCCAATTCAATTCTGACTGATGATTGCTGTACAATGAGGGGGAGAATATTTAACTGTGGAGAGGTTGAAATCTGTTGCTGTGAGAGTTCTTTAGACTGGGCAGTATCTTTTACTGACCCTTTACTCTTAGAGTGTTCATAGGTTTCTCTTCTAGACTTTGACTTAGACCTGTTTGTATCTGAACTTCTACTGAGACTGACACTAGGAGTTGGTTCCCTTACGGGTTCCAAGCGCAAATTATCCAAAGGAATAGTGGCCAACCTTCTTTCTATGTACATCTTAAACTCTTGGAATTATTCTAGAGAGAATCGCGTCTGGGATAATGTAAAACCTCTTTAAATGTGCCTTTTTCTTGGAACACATCATCAAAAATATCATTTTCTCTAGAAAATACTCTTACCTTGACTGAAGTAGTGAAATTTTTAACAATGTCCAAGGGGTCGAATAGTCTTCTTGAAAACTTGAACAATTGTAAACATGTAATATTGTTTATTTCTTTAAATGCATGACCAACATCAAATAATGAAAATGCTCCGCAGGACACAGGAAGTTGTGGCCAGATGGCCTTCTTTTTATCCTTTAAATCTTTACTCAAACCTCCTTCTTCGCAGGTTTTATAGGAAATCTCTCGGGCCATGAGTTTATCCGACACATACAAATGTAAAACATGAGGAGAAGCAAAACTTTCAAAAACCTAACATATGTAAATAATTATTCTCCAAACCATCTTGCGACGAGGAGAATATCTACTTCTGCTTCTGGGGAAAATCTTGGAGCATCCTTATTATACAACATTCTATAAAGAGGCAACATGATGCCATGGAAAATCTTGTAAAAATGGGGAATGAACTTTGAATCCCAAAATTCCTTGTGATAAACATGAATGGGTAGGGGATCTTGACTTGTACATTTCCAACCCATTAAAGGAAACATAGAAACATAGCAGATCGAATCCATCACATAAGCAGATAAATAAAAAGGAGGATAAATCCTCCGAGAGACAGTCCGTTTAGACCGATAATTAAAAATAGCTGTGGCTAAGTTATCAAACAAAATCTTAACCCAATCCACAATAGTAGCATTAACAACAACATTTAATAACGGTAGCCATTCAGTCGAAAATTTATTAATGTCAGGCTTTCCAAAAAGCCTACAGAGCATAGCAGCAGCAAATCAATATGGAGAAGTGAGAGAACCAGAACTGTACATACCATGTTTATATTTCTTCAGTGGTTCATCTCTCCTGGACCAATCCTTGTTGCATTCTGCCAGGTTTTGATTTTCTTTGGCAAAGTTCTCCATGAAATGTTTGTTGTAGGTTTCCTGTGGCTCCGGAAAATGATACATAAGCTTCAAATCTTGTGGAGCGAATGAACCAATGAGTTCTTGCCCCTGAGTCTTGAACCGTCTGTCTGTAATATCAGTGCTATCCAACACCCATTTAATTATATCCGTATATGGAAGAATTTTAGGTCTTGCTGCTATTCGGTGTAAGAATGAACAAGCTAGCTCTGTAAGAGAGGCTTCAGAAGACCAATGTGATCCCGCAGTAGCCGTAAGTTGCATTACTCTTGGGTTTTATTCTTTAAGCAGATTATACATACCCTCCCAAGTAGTGATACCAGCGTCTTTGTTGCAGGCGGTGTCTGTGTACAAGGACGCCATCTCTTTACTTTCAGAACTCAGAGCTTTGTCTTTCTTTCCCATAATACTTTGAATATCGCTTTGTATAGCTCTCTGTTCTTCGCTCCTGTAGTTTACGAATTAAGTGAGAGTAATGATATGAAAAGGTGACGGGAAAGTTTTAAATGTTGAAAACGTATAAAATATACTACCTTACGTGAAATAGTCTTTTGATTAGAACGAAACCATTTTTCATTAATGAGTGACAATCAATTCATTGATTAACATTAAAGCGCATAATGGAGTCTCGATTTATGGAGAAATATTCTTCATACAATGAACCTCAAGGATATGCAATAAGGCGATTTTCGATTTGCTTCGCAATATCGCAAAATCGCAATATCGCAGATCGAAAAATCGCAATATTGCAAAATCACAGATCGCAATCTCATGAAATTGCAATATCATAATAGCGCAATATCGTAATATCGCAAAATCGCTATATCGTAATATCACAGATCGCAAGATATAACATATGACAAACATCCATTAAATTATTTTATGTGAAATGCGATTTGCGATATATGCTATCGCACATCGGTGATCTGAAGTTTTTCAATCGTAAGATATGATATGCGATGTGATGAAGGTTCTTTTAGCGCGTAATTTCGCATCGCAATTTTTAGAATTTCGTTTGTAAAAAGGAATTCATTACCTTTTAGCGATGCAATCTTCCTCAAAGAATGATTTTGTTCTATGCTATCATAAAACTTAAGTTTTTTGGTTTTTTCAAGGTACATTCTTCTAAGTTTATGATATTAAGTTTTATTGAAAAAGGAAAAACAAGCACTACTTGATTTTTAGATTTTTTAAGTAAGGGTCCTCACTTATTTAGTATTACCATTAATACTAAATAAGAAGGGAGGTTGTTGCTGGCCACAACAATTGGCGATTCACTCGGAAGAACTAGTTATCTCTGCTTTTTCTTTTGAATTTTCTAAACTTCCAAAAATAGAAAATTTTCCAGAAAATCAAACTTTATTATAGGAAGACAACGTATATTATGCTTCTATCTATCAATGATATTTTATTTCTTCTATATTCAAATTTGATTATTTACTTCCTCAAGCTAGTCCTTGTATTTACATCAGTCATTACTTGGTTTATAAAGATAAAAACAAAAGACTTCTCTGTAAATCAGTTTTTAAATATGGTCATTTGTCGTAGGTAGAGCCACTGCTACCAGTAGGCATTTATAGCCTTGACAGGGTTACCTGTTACCTAGCAATGATCCTATGTCCTAATTCGGAAAATATATAATTTTCAAAGAGAAATCCATATCCACACTTATTGCTTTCATTTTTCTTTTTTATCCTTAAAGAACAATGTCTTGGTTTGGTAGCCAATTTATGACAGTGTCATTCACTTGATTTATAACTTTGTTGAACAAGCTGGCTCGTGATGAGACCCCTTTGTCTTTCGATTGCAACAATGTTGAGTCATTTTCCTATTGTGGTATGCAATATTGGCAAAGTTAGCAAGCTATAATATCTATGATCATGATAAGTCGGCTCGTGATGAGACCTCTTACTCTTTAAGTTAAAGTGCATTGTTGGATTATTACCTAAACATTGTAATTTTCTAGGTAGGGAGGAAATCATTGTTTCCTTAAGATAGCTCTGGATGACAAAGGAAGAGTTTTTTGGAAAGAAATTTTCTATAGAGAATCTTTGTTTTGTTATTGATACCTTTCATTAGACTGACATAAAACAATTTCCCACTAAAAGTTGCTTTTTATCAAAATTTTCAAAGTTGAAACTAATATCATTTCTAGGTTTAAAGCTTTTAACTGTATCTTTAAATAACAATGATCAATTTTCTAAAAGAATTCTATTCATACAAGTGAAAAAACAAAAAACAAAAAGAGAATTTGTGTCATTTTCGTGACTTTCCAAATGTAACCATTAACAACTGGTTTTATTATGACAATAAAGAAAACTAATATGCAAAATAGAAGAGTGATCTTCTATGGAAAATATTTTTTGAGGATTTTTCCATTAACAGGTAAAGACTCTCTTTTTCCTGTTAAATCCTGTAACATAAAAGTAGATGGACCTATGATCTCTGTGATTTGGAAAGGACCAAGCCACATTCATTGAAATTTCGTATGTTTCCCTTTTTCCTCGTGAGCTTTGTCCCATTTTAAAACTAGATCTCCGACCTGAAAGTCCTTTCTGGATGTCATGTTGGAATCAAAAGAAGCTTTAACTAACGCTTGGTGATGAGCATGAGTTATTTTGGCCTTTTCTCGTTGTTCTTCTAGCTTAATTATTTCCATCTGCCTTAGTGGTAAGGAAGTAGTTGGTGCTTCATCAATATATTGAACTAAGGCTAAAGAAGGAATTGCTAGATGAGTTGGAAGAACCACTTCTTTCCCATAAACTAAATTAAAGGGAGAAGTGCCAATGGAGGCTTTCTGCGTTATTCGATCTACCCATAAAGCATATATTAAAGAATTATGCCAATTTTTATGATTTTGATCAATGGTTTGCTTAATAATTCTGATTAAGTTTTTATTTGTGGATTCAGCTAACCCATTTCCCTGTGGATAATAATTGGTAAAGTATTTAAGTTTGAAACCTCTCTTGAGTGCAAATTCAGTCATAGCATTGTCAGAAAAATATGATGCATTATCAAACATTAAAGCAGAAGGTAAACCAAACCTGGTGATTATGAACTAATCTATGAACTCGATGATATGCTTGGCATTAGCAGTCTTGAGAGGAACTGCTTCTACCCATTTAGTAAAATAATCAGTTGCTGTAATGATATACCTATGTTGCTTAGAGGAATGAGGAACGATCTCACCTATTATATCCAATCCCCATTGATCAAAAGGTTATTCAATGTTGACTAGTTGTAATGGAAATGATGGTTTCTTTTGTCTTCCAGCAGTGATTTGACAAAATTGATATTTCCTTATGTAGCTATGTGAATCTTTGAATAGTGTGGGCTAGTAATAGCCTGCGCGGAGTATTTTATGTGCAGTAGCATCTCCAGCATAATGTCCACCTACTGGCCCATCGTGAAGTTCCTGCAAGACTTTTTCAGCTTTAGATTTCTCAAGACATCTAAGGAGAACAGAATCATAATTCATTCTAAAAAGAACATCATTCACAAGCTGATATTTTTTAGCCTTTAACCTCAAAGCTCTTTTCTTGGTGTAATCAAGATTTGGAGGAGCATATCCATTCTTTAGATAAAACATGATATCAACATATAATGATTCAACATCTTTTAGGCTTACCTCATACATTTGTATCTTTGCAAATGATTTTTTAGAAATAAGCGATGCCCCAGCTAGTATTTTGCAAAAACCTTGACCTCTTACAATACTTGTTGGTTTGATTTCTACATCATAT
This sequence comes from Pinus albicaulis, assembly GCA_034641835.2. Classification (NCBI taxonomy): domain Eukaryota; kingdom Viridiplantae; phylum Streptophyta; class Pinopsida; order Pinales; family Pinaceae; genus Pinus; species Pinus albicaulis. The sequence continues at coordinate 618,850,431 of CM076572.1, read as the reverse complement.
TCTTGTAATGCAGTAATCCAATTGGCTCTTTTCTCACCCACATCTTTCTGAACTGAAATATTTGTTACCGCTAGAAATGACACTATGATTTTTGTATGGGTTTTAAGTAGAAAAGGTCTGAAATATTTAATTGCTTTGAAAATAGCATAAGCTTGTTTCTCTACATCTGAATAATTCAATTCAGCACCTTGTAAATTTGAACTGAAGAAAGCAATTGGAGCTTCTTCCTTGTCTTGATTTGCTTGAGTGAGTATTGCAGCATATGATTTATCAGAGGCAAATGTATACAAAATAAAAGGATCGGAAAAATTTGGAGTTGCTAAAGATGGAGCATTAACAATTGCTTGTTTGATTAGATTGAATGCCTCATATTCGTTTTGGCCCCACTTGAAGTTTGAATTATTTTTAATCGTTGCTTGTAAAGGAGATACAATTCTTGAAAAATTTGGCACGAATCTCTTTACAAAATTAATCTGGCCAAGGAAAGATTGCATAGATTTCTTTTTGTGAGGTAAGGGTATTTCAGAAATCGCCTTGATTCTATCAGGATCAATATGAATTCCAGATTTTTACACTATGAATCCAAGAATTTTTCCTTCGCTTAATGCAAAAAAGGACTTCTCGGGTTAAGTGAAATTCCATACCTTTGAAAACGTTGGAAGATCTGTTTTAGGTCTTTAAGATGATTGCTTCATTTCTTGGAATATACAATTATATCATCCAAGTAAATTAACACTGATTTGTTAACTAATCCCTTGAAAGCGATGTCCATTGCTCTCTAAAATGTGGCACCAGCGTTGATCAGACCAAAAGGCATCTTTTGATATGCATAAGTGCCCCATTTAGTTCTGAATGTAGTTTTCAATTGATCATCAGGATGGACCAACACTTGGTTGTAACCAGAGAAACCATCTAAGAAAGACATTAATTATGATCCTGCAACTGCTTGTAATATTTGCTCCATAGGAGGCAAAGGAAAATTATATTTTTGGCAAGCTTCATTAAGGTTTCGAAAGTCAATGCAAATTCTAATGTCTCCGTTCTTCTTTCTAACAGGAACCATATTGGAAACCCATTTAGAATGTCGAACGGGAAAAATAATCTTAGCTTTCAATAACTTATTGAGTTTAGATTTTATTTTATTTTCTAGATTGGGATGGATCTTTCTCAGTTTTTGTTGGACAGGTTTTTCGTCATTTATCATTGGGGTAGTATGTTGGATGATAGAAGTGTCATAAGTTTTGAGTTCATCGTAGTTCCAAGAAAAGACACTTTTGTATTGTTTCAAAAGACGAACATACGCTAATTTTTCTTCAGGAGCTAGACCGAGGCCTAGGTTGATATTCTGTGGTTTGGTATCAGTTCCTAGATTTACTAATTCATAATTCAAAGTTGAACTTTGTATTTTTGAATTGGTAGATCTTTTAAATCGGTCTTTTAAATCATAAAGGTCTTCTAACTTGACTACTGACTTTGGCATAGAATTATTAGTGCTATCTTGTTGCAATTGTCTGTCATGTTGGTCTTCATCAATTATCTGATTAGTGTAAGATCCTTCAGATGTGAGGAAACTTAAAATATCAGGATCATCATTGAAAATCCTCCAATTGGTAATGTTATCAGGAATAGAAGGTCTAAAGATTAATTTGATTAAAAATCGATCAGGGCTATAGTCTTCTGCAGGGATGAGCTTAGAGGCCACGTTGGCTAGGAGGTCTGCACTAGCATTCTGGATTCTGGGAATTGATGAAATATTAAATGCTATAAAGTGTTCAGTCAGATCTTGAACTAAAGATTGATAATGCTTCAAATGACCTGATAAACAATGTATAGTATTGCGTACCTGTTTTATTACAATTTTAGAATCTCCGAAAACTTGTAAATATTTGATGTCTAATTCGATTGCCTTGTATAATCCTTGGACTAAAGCCTCGTATTCTGCAGTATTATTGGTGCAATCGAACTTGAGTCTGCAAGTTAGCATAATTTTGTTTCCCTATGGACTAATCAACACACAACCTGCTCCTGCTCCTTCATTAGACTTAGAACCATCAAAAAATAACTTCCAAAATAAATATTTATTTACAGGAGTATCTACAAAATTAATGCATTTAGAACTATCTATTTGAGAAAAATTTTCTACTTGAGATAAAACAACATGTTCTAAATAAGGTGAAGTATGAGCATTGAAATCTCCTAAGAAAGAATCAACTGAATAGTTGCCAATGATATTATTGCTGTATGCAACCAGTTCATTTTCTCCCTCCAGTTCTGTTACTATATACTTCTGATGTTTTTCTCACTCAACCTTTATCTGATTTGGTTTACCATTATAAGGAAGCCACATGTGCGACCAATCAGTTGCGAAGTATCCATGAAGTTTTTCTGACCAATCTCTGCTAACAATTAAGCCATAAAATTATGGAATATCTGTAGCTAAAATATCAATAACTTGACACACCTTTGGATTAGATGACAGCCTTATGGTAACCTGATTTAATTCTCCAATCACTTCAACTTGCGATCGATCTAGTTGGACTATGCGCACAGCAGACTTTTGTGGTTGAATATTCAACTTTGCACATACTGATTTTGGTAGAATATTAGATGAAGCTCCAGAATCCACTAAACAATTATGCAAATTTTTATTGAAAAATTAATTAGTAAGAAGAAATGGAGTATGAGATCTCGACCTTCCTCCAATTAAAGCGATATTTTCCAGATCAACTTTGCTAATCGCATTAGTTGGAGGTCTTCCCATCTCGTTGGAAGCTTGAGAAATTACAGGATCGGGCAAAGGTTTTTCTGGTACAACATGTAATTCTTTCAAAAGTACCTTTTGCTAATGTTTTAACTTGCTGAATTCATAAAAAGTGATGTTAGCCCTAGTATTCTTCATGTATTCTATGATATTATACTCCATTTCATCCGAAACAATCAGTGTTTTTGATGGAGTTGATAAATCTGTTTGGACTGGGCTAGTTTGAGTTGTTTTTTATGTTGTTTTCTTGGGTGCAACTTTATCCTTAGTCATTGAGCTTGCGCTCTTTGGTTTAGGAGTAGGTTGAGGAGGATCAAGTTGATTTATACTTTGAGTGCTAACCGGGGATGCTTCTTGATCTTCCTCATCTAGGAGGATGAAATCCCACATACCTTGTACTTCTACAACTTCTTCCTCATCGGTAGTTTCTTCAGTAGCAATTTCCTCTTCTTCTTCTTCTGATTCAGCATTAGTAATAGCATTTGGTGGCTTTGGATCAATTGAAGGGTTTCTTCTAAAAGGCTTGAAAGACTTTTTAGAAGATGTTTCTGCCACTTGTTTCTTAATGTCAACCATTTCGTTGGACATGGTTTTCAAAACTTTCTTCAATCCTTCTAAATCAAATGGATCTTTCGATTGTTTTTTGTTGGGGTCTTCCTTAAAATTCACCTTCTTGGATGTTCGTTCTTCTATCGCATTTTTCTTTTCTAAAGCAATGATACGTTTCTCTACTGCTATTTCTTCCTTCATATTGTCTACTAAAGTTGTTTTTTAGCCCTATCAATGAAGATTGATATGTTTGATGGTAAAGCAGATATGTACCATTCACTTCGCACTTCTTCGCTAGGCTTGGAAGTAGTAGGAATTTTATTTAACAATTTATTGAAATGTGAATTAAAATCCTTGATAGGCTCTTTTGAGTTAGCCCTAAGATTAGACAAGTCATTGATCAGAGTCGCTGTAGACCTGTCATCACCAAACTTTGTCAAAAATTGATCTTGAAAGATATCCCAACTAGTGATAGATCCAGATGGTAATGAGAAATACCATGATCCGGCTGCTCCTTGTAGAGTATAGGGAAAAAGTCGGACACCAACATCTTCATTAATAACTCCATAGAGATTTATGGATAACATAAAGTTATTTATCTGTTCTTTTGCTAGCATGCCTGCTTCAGGATTAAAATTAGGCAGCCATTTTTCAAGATGGGTTGGTAATTGACTCAAGGGTGCAGGCATTAAGACTGTCCCTGGGTTATTCCATGGCATTTGGGCCATCGCTGAACTACTAACAAAGGAAAGTACAGAAGATGATCCTTATGATTGGGAAGAAGAGGATATTATGATTCTAGATGTTTGAGAAGGAGATGTGGAAGTTCCAGTGGACTGACGGACAATAGTCTGAAGTGGAGAGGTGGATGGTTGACTTCGCGATGAAGAGGTTGAAATGGATGATGATGATGAAAGAGTCTCGCTATCAGACCCTTTAGGTGATTTCCTTTCTCTTTTTCTTGTAGGTAGAGGTAACTCTATTGGTTGAATGCCAAGTTTCTCACTCTGTAATTTGGTAAGAGGATGAGCAGGATTATATTGCGAAGTCACACTGCCTTGAGATTTATCAGATCGTTGAGGTGATATTGAAAATTGCTGAAGTTTATGAATCAAAGATTCAACTTCAGGAGGTTCAACAACATATTTTCAGGTTCAACAGCATATTCTTCTGAAAAGTCAGGGTTTGTGGCAATGGATGTTGTTCTTTCGACTTCTGGCTCTAGATTTAAAAATTCTATGTGCGATGGAGAAGTCAGGGAAGATGGTGAGGGCGATTTACTCTCAGAATGGTATTTAAATTTTGACTTACTTGCCATTCATAGTTCGGGGCCCTCCTTCTAGCGCCAAATATGTTTAAGCCCCAAAAATTGGGTCTACAACAAGGGGGATACCCACCCGGTCCGGACCTTGGTTAGAAGCTCCTTTTCCGTTTGGTGTAGTGGGTCCGACTAGGGATAATGGGACCAGTTTCCCAATATGTGTGTGTGTGTTGAGAATTGATATTTCTTATCTAAGAAAGTTCCTAAGTGAAATGCTTTTATTCTAATTCTAATCTAATAACATGTAAATTGTAATCTAATTAAACAGAAATATCTAATTCTAAACTAAACCCGGGATGTAATCTTTTCTTTATGCGATCTAAAATGATTTCAAATAGCAATTGTTAATAAAGATCATTCAATTGTTATAAGAAAATAATTCAATAAAGATAAACCACTTCGTATAAAAAGTTAGACGAAACAGTTGTGAAAAATATATCGCATAATAAGCTATTCATACATTAAGCATAAACAAGTGGCTATCACCGTACAAAAGTGCCAAATGATAACTCAAACATTCAAGCGTTAATACATAAACAAATGAACATAAATATCACTTTAACACAGAGGCAGAAATAGTTAAGAGATAAAAGTACCATTTATAACTAGTTCTACTCATGAGCTTCAAGCAATAATGACTTATCTCTTCTTAATCCAACATCTACTAAGAGTACAGAAGTGCAACATCAGTAGCAGATATTAAACGTAGATATCAATAAATCCTATTCCATTCATTCATCAAAACCTCCTCGGAGGGTGAAAAAGTGCATGTTCTGAGGACAAGTTTTTGACAAATTTCAGGACCCTTCTCTAAATGCATGAGAAGGGTTTAAATACTACTAAATAAATCTAAAAATAATTTATTACAAAAATATAGGATACGGTTTAAATGACCGTCATATTTTTAGACAAAAAATAAAGAAAAACTAGTACTAAATCTAAAATTAAAATTTAACAACTAACTAACTATGAATGTGTTCTTTGGAATTCCAAGCGTTCAACATTGATCTGAGAAGAATAGGCTGGCCGACTTCAGATTTCAACTATCCCGTGAAGACGGAATTGGCAAGAGCTGGCGCTATCTTTTCGGCAGAATTGATGATACACTCAAGAGTCATGCATTGGCTGTGTGGTTTTACCAGACATGCCCAGTAAGAATCCCAATTTAACTTTGTTAATCCTTTAATCAATTTTGCCTTCTCTTGGGCTTTCTGTTTCCATTCTGTTTGCAGTAGCTGTGCTTTTGGTAGGTATCCTGGAGTAGTTTCAGAGATCAGATTTGCCTTGTGTAAATTTTCATTTATGCAATCAATAATACTGCTAGCTGCTGTGGCTACTTCTTCTGCCGCTTACTTTGCCTTCCTGATCTGTGCATCCCAATTATTAAAAAGTATTTCTTTGTGATTTTCATTGATTGTAGGTGCACCTGCTCTTTTCCCTTCTTCTGTATTTTTCCAAGCCAAATAGTCATTAACTCTTTTTTCAGTTAAATCATAATCATGTCATAAATCTACGACATGATTAGTGATTTTATCACTTTCTTCACAATAAGAGTTCCATTCTAATATTCTTTGGCATAATATTTCTTGTTGTTGCAGTAGTTGGTCATTTAAGGAAATAGACTCTGTGATAAATTCCACGAGCTTGGGATCATATTTGTGCGTCTCTTGCATAACCTGTAGTTGTTTCTCTTTTTCGGCCAAACTGTTCTGATATCCAATCTGCATTTGTTGAAAATCCTGCTGTAATTTTTCAAGTTGTTTCTGAGCTTCACTGTTAGAATTGGCTTCTTGCAGCTGTTGTTGCAAGACCTATGACTGATCTTCTTTCTCATTCAATAATTTTCGTACCTCAGATGCTTTGTCAATGGCTGCAGAGGCATAAGCTCCTGTGATCTGAGATAATTTAGTGATATTTTCTGTTGGATTGGTAGTAGGATCTTTCCATAGAACATCTAGGTGTTCTGCATCATGAGAGAGAACATTTTCAAATTTTCTTTTCTTCCTCTGTCTTCTTACCACTGCCTTGTGTTGTGGACTGTAGAATACATCAAGAGGAGGAATTTCCTTTATCTTAAGCATGAGTTCAGAAGACGGGGTTATAGGAATATGTTATGTTTTTGAGACATTAGTAGTTACTCCTGTGACTATATTTATTGCTGTCTGTACATTGCTCACAGGTGTCTGTGTATTTTTTGCTTCAATATTAATCAAATCATTGAATGTTTCCCATTCCTTATCCAATTTAGTTCTGACTGATGATTGTTGTACAATGAGGGGGGAATATTTAACTGTGGAGAGGTTGAAATCTGTTGCTGTGAGAGTTCTTTAGACCGGGCAATATCTTTTACTGACCCTTCACTCTTAGAGTGTTCAGAGGTTTCTCTTCCGGACTTTGACTTAGACCTATTTGTATCTGAACTTCTACTGAGACTGACACTAGGAGTTGGTTCCCTTACGGGTTTCAAGCACAAATTATTCAAAGGAATAGTGGTCAACCTTATTTCTCTGTACATCTTAAACTCTTGGAATTATTCTGGAGAGAATCGTGTATGGGCTAAATGTAAAATCTCTTTAAATGTGCCTTTTTCTTGGAACATATCATCAAAAATATCATCTTCTCTAGAAAATACTCTTACCTTGACTGAAGTAGTGAAATTTTTAACAATGTCAAAGGGGTCGAATAGTCTTCTTGAAAACTTGAACAATTGTAAACATGTAATATTTTTTACTTCTTTAAAGGCATGACCAACATCAAATAATTAAAATGCTCCATAGGACACAGGAAATTGTGGCCAGATGGCCTTCTTTTTATCCTTTAAATCTTTAGTCAAACCTCCTTCTCCGCAGGTTTGATAGGCAATCTATTGGGCCATGAGTTTATCTGGCACATACAAAGGTAAAACATGAGGAGAAGAAAAACTTCCAAAAACCCTAACATATGTAAATAATTCTTCTCCAAACCATCTTGCGATGGGGATAATATCTACTTCTGCTTCAGGGGAAAATCTTGGAGCATCCTTATTATACAACATTCTGTAAAGAGGCAACATGATGCCATGGAAAATCTTGTAAAAATGGGGAATGAACTTTGAATCCCACAATTCCTTGTGATAAACATGAATGGGTAGGGGATCTTGACTTGTCCATTTCCAACCCATTAAAGGAAACTTAGAAACATAGCAGATTGAATCCATCACATAAGAAGATAAATAAAAGGGAGGATAAATCCTCTGAGAGATAGTCCGTTTAGACCAATAATTAAAAATAGTCGTGGCTAAGTTATTAGACAAAATCTTAGCCCAATCCACAATAGTAGCATTAAGAGCAGCATTTAATAACGGTAGCCATTCAGTCGAAAACTTATTGATGTCAGGCTTTCCAAAAAGCCTACAGAGCATAGTAGCAGCAAAGCAATATGGAGAAGTGACAGAACCAGTACTGTACATACCGTTTTTATCTTTCTTCAGTGGTTCATCTCTCCTGGACCAATCCTTGGTGCATTCTGCCAGGTTTTGATTTTCTTTGGCAAAGTTCTCCATGAACTGTTTGTTGTAGGTTGCCCGTGGCACCGGAAAATGATACATAAGCTTCAAATCTTGTGGAGTGAATGAACCAATGAGTTATTTCCCCTGATTCTTGAACATTCTGTCCGTAATATCAGTGCTATCCAGCACCCATTTAATCATGTCCATATATGGAAGAATTTTAGGTCTTGCTGCTATCCGGCGTAAGAATGAACAAGCTAGCTCTGTAAGAGAGGCTTCAGAAGACCAATGTGATCCTGCAGTAGCCGTAACTTGCATTACTCTTGGGTTTTCTTCTTCAAGAAGATTATACATACCCTCCCAAGTAGTGATACCAACGTCTTTGTTGCAGGCAGTGTCTTTGTTGACGCCATCTCTTTACTTTCAGAACTCAGAGCTTTGTCTTTCTTTCCCACAATACTTTGAATATCGCTTTGTATAGTTCTCTGTTCTTCGCTCCTGCATTTTACGAATTAAGTGAGTGTAATGATATGAAAAGGTGACGGGAAAGTTTTAAATGCTGAAAACATATAAAATATACTACCTTATGTGAAATAGTCTTTTGATTAGAACGGAACAATTTTTAATTAATGAGTGACAATCAATTCATTGATTAACATTAAAGCGCATAATGGAATCTCGATTTATAGAGAAAGATTCTTCGTACAATGAGCCTCAAGGATATGCGATAAGGCGATCTGCGATTTGCTTCGTAATATTGCAAAATCGCAATATCGCAGATCGCAAAATCGCAATATCGCAAAATCGCAGATCGCAATCTCGTGAAATTGCAATATCATAATAGCGCAATATCGTAATATCGTGAAATCGCTATATCGCAATATCGCACAATCGCAATATCGTAGATCTCAAGATATAACATATGACAAACATCTGTTAAAGTATTTTATGCGAAATGCGATTTGCGATATATGCTATCGCACATCGGTGATCTGAATTTTTTCAATCGTAAGATATGATATGCGATGCGATGAAGATTCTTTTAGCGCGTAATTTCGCATCGCAATTTTTAGAATTTCGTTTGTAAAAAGGAATTCATTACCTTTTGGTGATGTGATCTTCCTCAAAAAATGATTTTATTCTATGTTATCATAAAACTTAAGTTTTTTTGTTTTTTCAAGGTACATTCTTCTAAGTTTATGATATTAAGTTTTATTGAAAAAGGAAAAACAAGCACTACTTGATTTTTAGATTTTTTAAGTAAGGGTCCCCACTTATTTAGTATTACCACTAATACTAAATAAGAAGGGGGGTTGTTGCTGGCCACAACATATCC